>JAOWCC010001634.1:142680766-143280766 GCA_030867875.1 Actinernus sp. WN-2022
AATACTGTCTTAAATTATTGTCGAAGTTTCATTAAATTCAAAAGATGGTGTCAAGATAGCGATCATCTTCTTCCTTATTTGCCAGCAACGACTTTATCCGTTTCATTATTTCTTCAATCAATGTTGGAAGATAAAAAGAGTTGTTCCACGATTCAAAATACTTATTATGCTATAAATTGGGCACATAAAATAGCAGCCTTAACAGACTCACAGTTCGGCTTTAGAAGGTTCCGTTCATGTGAGTTGGCCATCGCTGATCTCTCAGCAATATATATAACAAACTCCTAAATGGACTTCTCCTCATCGATCTGAAAAAGGCATTTGACCTGGTCGATCACACTACACTACTCTACAAGCTCCGTGTCTATGGCTGTTCCCCCTCGACTATCGTGTGGTTCTGTTCCTATCTGTCAGGTCGTACCCAGAGAACCCTATTCCGGAGCACTTTGTCGGACGCAGTTCCAGTGTCTGTAGGTGTGCCACAAGGCAGCATCCTCGGGCCGCTTTTCTTTCTTATATTTATTACTGACCTACCTTTGCAGCTATCCTCTAACACCTACCAGATAATGTTTGCCGACGACACTACTATACTCACTTCTGGCCACTCTATCTCCACTGTCAGTTCTCAATTGAACGAAGTCGCCTTAGCTGCGTCTTTATGGACAAGGCAAAACAAAATGGCACTCAACATATCTAAGACCAAGTCTCTACTTGTAACTTCCTCTCAGAAATTCCGTACGCTATCTTACTCTACATTAAATGTGGTAGTCGACGGTAACAGTATCGAGAAGGTAGACCATGCCAAGATACTAGGCGTCACTTTAGACAGTTTCATGTTATGGGAACACCACGCCGACAACATCTGCGCCATCATCAGCAGTAGACTGTCTCTTCTCCGTCGCATTAAGCCTTTCCTCACCTATGAATGTGCATTGCGCTTCTATAATTCATGCATCCATAACCATTTCATCTATTGTTCTGCTGCTTGGGGCAACTGCTCCCACCTCCACATGCTGCGGCTTCTTCACCTTCAAAAACGTGATGGCCGCATACTCTTGGCCCACATACTTTTGTCAACCCTCTGTTCATCTGTTCTCCCAGCTTCAGTGGATTCTGAATACCGACCTGATTAAATGTAGGAAACTTCTACTTCCCTTCAGCACATTTCTTAATCCTGATGCACCTACATGTTTTAAGAACATGTCCCATTTCCTCTCTACTACTCGTAGAGCTTCTGGCCGCTGCACCAGAGCCAGCATGCATAATTTAACCTCGCTGTACCTTACCCTCGCAGTAATTCTGGCAAGCGGCACTCTGGCTTATAGCGCTGCTATTCTTTTCAATTCCTCGGATCCAGACTTCAAGCAGCTTGCAACATCTACTACAACGCTCTCTTCTGATACTTTGCCTACCAGGCTGGCTTCTATTAAGCATAAGCTTCGTAACGTTTTTCTTCCGCCCATCTTCTCTGTTAACCATCTATAGGAGCTCCTCTGCTATAACTGCTTCTTGCTTCACTGCTGCTGCATTTCTGGCGCCGTGTCCATTGCATAGCCCCCTCTATTGCGCATAGTCTTATAGTAAGTATTTTTATTTTTCATTTTATTTCATATTAATTCTCTTTATATTGATTCCAATTACTTATTACATCTTGTAATGTTGTAGCTCGTGTGTTAATTTTTCCCCATATTTTCTTTCCTTTTTATTACGTTTTATTTGTAACAGAGGGCCGCATGTTAGATAACAATGTAGTTAATGTGTCTTCCCTCTGTAAATAAAGAATATTGTATTGTATTGTATAACAGTTCATTTTGAAAACGAAAAAATACACGCGTTATTCCAAATTCTCCAATCAGCGCGCGCGAAACGTCTTCCAGGGGTTCTTTCGACGCCATCTTGGATTAGGAAGACCCCTGGGAACGAGGTTTTGCGCCTACTCAACCTTATATCCAGGGGTATTTACGCGCCTTATCCAATATATAGAGAAGGACTGTTATAACCACGCATAGCAAAGTCACTTGAATGCGCTGTAGTGAATGAAAGACAATTTTGCAATTAACTTACCGTAATTCTTCTTGCCGGTTTGTGTCCTTGTCTGTTCTCAGCTATTCTGGGATAGTCTTGAGTTCACAAAAAAGGACTCATGATGCGTACGTTACCCTGGATGCGAGAGGTTCTACTTCCCTCTCTAAGCCACAGTTTAGACGCGAAACGGCGAGGAGCGAAGCGACCTCGATCCTTCTCGTCGCATCGCTCCTCGTCGCGTCGCGCCTAATGGCTTAGAGAGGGTAGTAGAACTTCTGGCATCCAGGGTACATGATGCCTTTTTGAGTTTTGTAAACAAGGCATTTTGACGTTGGGTAAATGTGTTGTACCAAGGTGTATTTCATCGTATGATATTCCTGAAGTCCACGGCTGTCGCAAGGATGCGAAAATCCACGCAAGGAAACATCTCGACAAGGCGCAATATGGAAAACCCAAACGTGTTGATCCAACACGTAAATTGCAGCTGCAGAAAGAAGAAACTTGATGACATTTCGGAGAAGAGAAGGCATCAGAAAAAAGATCACGACTTTTTGCAACATTTTGCAAATTGCTAATTCGTCTCTTTGTGTGTTTGAAGTGTGTAGAAGGGGCTCCTACTCAGTCTTGTATTTGTCTATCACGTACTACTCGTAACTTTAAGAGTGAAATAAATGTTGTTGTTGTTGTTCTTAAAAGAATTAATTACTACCGTGATGATTTAAACAAATCCAAAACATGAATTAGTCAGTTAATAATCGCAGCCGCTTAGAAAGTTGGAGAGAAAACTTGATGGCATTGTCGGAGAAGAGAAGGCCTAAGAAAAAGGATGACAAGAGTTAATTACTGTCGTGATGCCTAATCACGAATTAGTTAATCGCAGCTGCAGAGAAAGCTGGAGAAGAAACTTGATGACATGTCGGAGAAGAGAAAGCCTAAGAGAAAG
This sequence comes from Actinernus sp. WN-2022, assembly GCA_030867875.1. Classification (NCBI taxonomy): domain Eukaryota; kingdom Metazoa; phylum Cnidaria; class Anthozoa; order Actiniaria; family Actinernidae; genus Actinernus; species Actinernus sp. WN-2022. The sequence continues at coordinate 142,683,735 of JAOWCC010001634.1, forward strand.
GATGACAAGAGTTAATTACTGTCGTGATGTCTAATCACGAATTAGTTAATCGCAGCTGCAGAGAAAGCTGGAGAAGAAACTTGATGACATGTCGGAGAAGAGAAAGCCTAAGAGAAAGGATGACAAGAGTTAATTACTGTCGTGATGTCTAATCACGAATTAGTTAATCGCAGCTGCAGAGAAAGCTGGAGAAGAAACTTGATGACATGTCGGAGAAGAGAAAGCCTAAGAGAAAGGATGACAAGAGTTAATTACTGTCGTGATGCCTAATAACGAATTAGTTAAGCGCAGTGCAGAGAAAGCTGGAGAAGAAACTTGATGACATGTCGGAGAAGAGAAAGCCTAAGTAAAAGGACGACAAGAGTTAATTACTGCCGTAATGATTTAAACAAAGCCTGATTACGAATTAGTTCATCACAGAAAAGGCGAACGTTTTACCACAGGCTTCCCAGACTCGACGTATATTTCCCGCTTATTAGTCTGTTGGGTTACCTGTGGTTTATCGATTAGTTTCATAACGATCTCAGAAGAGTTTAAATAATTGCTTCGTGTGAATTCTCTTTTCCGATTCCTACGAAATGAATCTTCAATAATAAAAGATTGATACTTAATGAAGTTGTGTGAGTGGTTTTTTGGCGATTTGGGGCCTTCTAAAGCAGTTTATTAGGATTCGAAATTTTGACCGTTGGCCGAGGCTCTAAAAAAATTTACAAGGTAGGCAACTCGGTTACAGACTAATTTTGAATTTGGAACTCGCCAATCAGAGGACCAAGACAGTGAGTGTTATAACAGTTCCACGTGAGAAATTTTCGCGAGTTCCAAATTAAAAATTAGTCTGTAACCGCCAGTTTTGTTAAAAGGCCTAGTAATGGTCTCTCTGATTGGCGATATATTTGTTTCCGTTCCTCGAGCGGAAGTATAATTTCACGCTTGAGGGTCCCCCATGAAAAAAGGTGATTTGCATCATTTTGGGTAGGGGCGGGAAAATTTTGGACCGCTTTGGTCATTCTGGTTCTTACAGATCACTGGAAGGTCGCGCTTTTTGGGTCTCGAGGAGGCCGTTGGCGATGATAAATTTGATGGATTTTCCTAAATCTCTGGTCAGATGTTGCTTGATAACTATTCCCTCCTGTGCCGAAAGCTGAATAGCGAGCGAGAAAAAAAGTGCCTATTTTGGGGTGATCTTTGAGGTAAGTTTGTGCTTTGGCGAGGTCAAGTTGCCTACCTTGTAAATTTTTTTAGAGCCTTGGCCAACGGTCAAAATTTCGAATCCTAATAAACTGCTTTTGAAGGCTCCAAATCGCCAAAAAAACACTCACACAAGTTCATTAATTATCAATCTTTTATTATTGAAGATTCATTTCGTAGGAATCGGAAAAGAGAATTCACACGAAGCAATTATTTAAACTCTTCTGAGATCGTTATGAAACTAATCGATAAACCACAGGTAACCCAACAGACTAATAAGCGGGAAATATAGTCTGGGAAGCCTGTGGTTTTACGAGTCAGTCCCGCTCCCTTCTCCCCAGTCTCGTCCGACAGAGCGTCAAGCAGGAGCCTGGGTCATAGCCTGCAAAGCAAGACACAAGATCACAACACAAAATGGCTGCCATCACCATGGATGGTATCTCGATGAGTTCTTCGAGTTCTGTTCGAGTTGCACAGGTTGAAACGTCCATTTCAAACTTAATGCCCGATGTTTTAGAAGAGTTAGGAATGCGCCTTAACCCAAGACTGCCACTCAAGGATGTGAGAACTCTTGGCGGCAAAATGGGGTATACTTTCATGCGGATGAAAAACTTTGAACTACAGTCGAATCCAACCATTGCACTCCTTGAGGACTGGTGGACGGAGCATGGGAAAAAAGGAGAAATGAAAACTGTCATCGAACTTATTCAGCTACTGAGTGATATGAGGAGAGACGATGCAGTGGATTTACTGAAGCCCTATGAATACTCAGGTAAAGCATACAATGACAATGACAATGTAGTTGTGTTACTGTTTTCGGCATGATCATTGCTAAATGTACTCTTGGTATTTCACTTTCCATTAGGTATAATATAGGCACAGGCCTATCATGTTTCAAGCCTCCAATGTGTATTTCAGCTTAGATACTAGCCTGAATTTCAGCCGTCTCCTCTGGGTTCGTTCCTCCCGAGAGAGACGTCTGATAATGCCGTCCAGTGACGTCACTACCAGAAAACCTGGTAGTGATTTTTGATTGGTTCATATTCTATAATTTCGCATAATTATCAGCCGAGAAGACGGCAGGATTCACTTTGGACTCGCGATTGTTGATCGTTGAGTTTCAGTGGAGTGATTGTCTTTGGCAAAGACCTTGAATTCGTAAGGAAAACATCTGGAAATGGATTGAAAGTGTCCTGCACAATAACCGGCCGACTAACCTGTAAACATGTACATTTTATCGCGTCGCGTCCGTGGGGTTGTTGACAATCGATTATTTGTTTGCACTCGCAGTGGTAAAGAATGTCGCTACTCTCTTCAAGGAACTGCTCTTTCCTGTAAAAGAGTCTCCATTATCCTTTCATGTTTTTCTACTTTTCTGCTGCATCATTTGCATAGGTAATATCCCGTAGCTGTGTCGATTCTAACGGCAGATCGTGTGACAAAGATCAATGGAAAGACAAAGATCAACTGTACTTTGCCTCCAAATATAATATAACGATTTGTTGCTTCGAAAAGGTTTTCACAACGTAAGAGGCACTTGAGAAGCAAATGGGATGGAGCTATATATATACATGTAGGTCAGTGGCGGATCCAGGATTTGAAAAAGGGGGGTGACTATTTTGACCGGTACAGTTTCTGGTGCGAAATTTCTTACAAAATTTGAACGAATGTATTTTATTTTTACGAGGGGGGGGGGGGGGGGGGGGGGTGGGGGGGGGTGACATGTCACCCCTGTAACCACTCCTGGATCCGCCCCTGATAGGTAAAGCTTTTATTTTGGCCGGCATGATCTCAAATAATTTCTCAAGGTGAGCGATGCATGCTTTGTTTTTGTGACCCACGAACTCTTACTACCGCCGATTAAATAATATTTGAGCCTGGAGGCTAAATAAACTGTGAAGAGAGAGGAAGGAATCTCTGACTAGCAGGGTACCATTTTGGTTCCCTTTAACAAAGGCTTGCTTGTTAGCTTCTCTTGTTAGTTCATCCAATATGGTGGCCACTCTTTGTTATTTGAATCTCTTGGGATTGATTGCACACCAGCAATAGCAATCTCATACTCAAGGGGGAGAGGGATCTTTACATGCCAAATCCAAGATGCCATCGTAAGAATTAATTAATCCCTGGTACAGGCTGGTGAGATTTGGAAGCTGATTGGCTAAAGTCTTGCACTCTAGTCTCCCATTTGATAATTTCAGATAGCATCATTGTTAATTTTTGACTTTCAAAAATAAACTGCTCATGTACAAAAATGTAGTCTTTTGCAATGTGCATTCAAGCTAACTGAAAATGCTGCAAATTCATAATTGGTTAGCTTTTTTTGTATTTCCATGCTCACTTCTAAACTGGGTAAAACTAGAACTGGAATCCACTGTGGTCACATTCAGCTGATAAAAAAATTTTGGTGGCAAAGAGTACAAGATGATCTTCGAAATAATTCCTATATTTTGAGTATATACATGTAGATCCCATACAATATAACACAGATGCAAATTCTGCGCAGCTAGCCCAAGGCATTTGAAATCCTCAAGAATTTTGAAAGCCCTGTTGAATCTGGTGATGAGTACATGTTAAACATCTAATTTATTGCATGCAGGTATGTTTATGTAAGCATTGTGTGTATTGTTTGTAGTTAAGAGCTTTTTTCTTTTGATGGCACTTCACTTCCTTACTATTAACATATGGTTTACATGGGCCTTGAAAAGTCCTTTAAATACTGCCAGGCTCTTAAAGTGCCACTACGACGAAAATTTACCATTTCGATTTGCCACTTTTTCAGTGTCTATAGGTCAATCAGTATTAGAAATATCCGAAATAGTAAAAAATATTCCCAAATGGGCATCTTAAACCACAAATTTTAGGAGAGTTTACCGGTAAAATCCTGTCCGCCATTGCTGGAAGCCGTGCCCTTTGTTCAGCTTTAAACAAAGGTTTATTCACCGGAAGTGATGTCATACACTTAACACGACAACCTCGTGGCGCGAAATAGCGTGCATAAAAAAGTAGCCAACCTCGCAAAGATAAATATAACTTTCTTCTTATGTACGTGAAGACGTTTTTAGTAGAAATATGCCTCCAGGCGTTGTGTTCTGCAGGCGAGCGTTAAGTGTATGACATCATTTCCGGTGAATAAACCTTTGTTTAAAGCTGAACAAAGGGCACGGCTTCCAGTAATGGCGGACGTGTAGATTCAATATTCGGAGCTAAAAAAATAAGACTTCCTGTCGTTGTATCGAAAAACAATTTGAACTGGTAATAATATATGAACTCTACTTTATGAATATGCAAAAACATTGATATGTCAAAATTTGATCGTAGGGGCACTTTAAAAAGTCCTTGCATTTTCACAGAGTAGGTTTTCTCCTTGAAAAGTCCTTGAATTTTTACCAAAACTCCTTGAATTTTGCTGAAACCTCCTTGGATGTTTGAGAAGACAGTAAAACAGCCTTGTTTTAGCCTACAAAAGATTGTTAGATTCAGCCGTGCAAACAAGTCAAAGAAAGGGTCTACCATTGGATCTAATTTGCATAGAATTTTACAGGGAATGAGCCAGACTGCCCCATTGTGCCATTCCCGCTTTAAAAACACATAATTTTGTCCCTTGAAAAAGTATGAAGTTATTACTGTATGGGCAGGACATTGACATTTCGAAGCCCCTAGTAGTTCGAATGTCAAAGTCTTCAGACTTTCAAGATCTACATGTATGGTACTCACAGAAATTTGCTAGTGAATAATTTGTTCACTCTCAAATTAAAAAAGTCTGCTAGTATTTTGCAAGTTTGTGATCATCAATTGTGAGCCCTGCCAAATGTAACAATGAATATGTACCTATATTTAATGTCTAGCTGTTATCTCTTCAAACAGATATAGTGCTGCCGCCTCCTAAACCTGCTAAAGGATATCCTCCCCAAGCACCAAGATCCTCAACCTCACCGTTTGGTGGTTACTCTCGTCGAGGTACATGTATACACCATATTGATTCATACATGTAAATGCATAATCACTGGTACCGTATGATCAATTAAAAGTCTATTAAGGTATGCTAACCGATGGGAGCGAGTAGCAGCTGATGTTTCGAGTGCTAGGCCTTCGTTAGAGAAAAAGAGAAATGCATACATGTAGTTCTGTTTCTAGTTTATCTACATGTACATGTACATGTATACAGAAAACACCACCATTACCATGCAAAAGAGCAATGTTATAATTACTCCATTTGTTTTCTGACCTCTTACCCCCATATATTACCCCATTTTTAACTCATGGATGCATGTAAGTGCAGAAGCGAGTTATCGGGATGGTTGGGAACATCATGTCACTCACTCAATGATAATAATAACTTGCAATAATAGCAATAATAACAGCAATAATAACTTGAGCTTTGAACACTTCCACATGTTTACCATTGAGAACACACTAAAATACACTTCCACAAGTCCGCCATTGCTGTGCTACGTTTTACATTATTTCCCCATTTCTAATGTGCTTGACATTACCCTCAAGTCCTGGCAACAATCCTGGGATTGTTTTGCCATAAAAATACCTTTAAAATACCATTATTTTTACCTTTATTCTACAGTACCGGCCAAAAGTTTGTTAACATTTCTTGCGTGTATCACGCGTGTAACGCGCATGTATCGCACGTGTAGTTTGTTGAGTGTACTACACGTAAATGAGTGTACTACACATAAATGAGTGTACTACACTCATTTGCGTGTACTACACTCATTACTCGGGCTGCCTGTGGCAGCACCGAGTCTAAATCTGCAAGCCGTTATTTATATATTTTTTGTTTTTGTTTCATGTAGCAAAATTTCTGCGCATGCGTTAAAGGTGAAATTCACACCAATCAGATTGCACTGTGCTGGTCACGCAACAATCGCCAGGTTAATTTATTTACATAATTTAATACAGTAAAGCAAGATGGCGGAAGACCCGCGAGGAACTTTCTCTCTAATTTGGAGTCTCATCTCTCAAATGTAAGCCAGTTTAATGTTTTATTTAACTTCACTCGTGCGAAAGCCTTCCAACAGGCTCAGGATATTTCAACTGCCGCTATTGTCGGAGCCGAAGGACCGCGTTTTTTACCCAGATGGCCAGTGATTTTATATACGACACGTACGACGACCCGAAGCCAGTGAAAGGGCCAGGATCCGGAAAGCTAAAATTCGAAGAAATAGATATTGGAATCTATAAGCCATCGGCTCGCCCTGCTGCATTTAAAACATCCGAGGAGAACATCTTATTTTGGGTGAAGGCACTTCAAGACCAATATTATGAGTCTCTTAAAAACTGTCAGAGATTTAAATTTACCGTAAGTTGGATCAGAGAGTATTGGGATCAAGTTATTTCGTTCCAGCGAGGATATTGACCTAGCGGAAACGGTACAAGCTGTCGAAGGATTTTACTTATAATCATCCACGTCTACTTAACAACAGGAATAGTTATGTGCCAAGACATGGGCAAAGATTGAGTTTCCCAGATTACAGATGAAAGTAGAGAACTTAATGAAGAAACAGAGGTCACGCGCGACATGCTTGAGAACATGAACATGTTCAACACTTTATGTTATACTAAGAAAACAAAACAAATTACAGAGCCTGCAAGTTCACAAGTCAATGAAAAACCCCAAGAGCCTGTAGTTTTGGATCAACATATCCTTGAAACTCCAAAAGCAACATACACATGAGTCAAATTCAAACCGGAAGAGACGGAATTCTTTAGATTCTTCACGACGATTGTTAGCCCGCAATAAGAACTCTCTCGCTGACCTAACTAATTATGCGTAATGAATTCTTACTCTCGTCACATCAAAACGAAACTCAGTCATTTGGAAGACAAATTAGTGCAGCAAGATAATACATACAAGACCGAAATCAAGATGCTGTCATCACCTTTATTGACCTAGAAGTTGAAAATGGCGAGTTGAAAGCGGATATAACAAAGCTGAGATCCGACTTTCGAATTTAAAAAAATTATTCAAGAATACAAAAAAGAAGACAATGAAAGACCAAGGTCTCCAGTGTTCCGAGACTACCCAACGTACTGAAGCTTTAGCAGCGAATCAGTTTGTTCAAGAGCCATCTTTCTTACATGACAACCCGATCCTATTCTTCAGAATACATTTTCTGTGCTAAATGACGAGAGTTTACAATCACCTGACCGACAACCCACTACTAAAGAAAGGGACCATGAAGTATGGTAGTACGGTTAATTCTCGGGTTCAAAACAATGAATATATGCCTGCTCAAATGCAGTGTGTTAAACAAATAAGTAGTGTTTAAATTAAAAGGTCAACATACGAGAAAAATAAAAATATTAAATTACATATATACTAGTGGAGCAGAGAATGAAAGTCACCGTGCTACCGGCCACTCCTAAAGACTGCTAAATTCAGCTAATAATTCTTCCCTTTGGTTATTACTAAGAGGATTTCAAATGAAAGTGTATTTCATCTTCAATCTCATGTGGCCCGAGTGAAAGCCCAGATGGGCTCTTGTTTGAGTGTAATACAAGCACAGAACTACACGCACCTGTATAACTCATTAACAGAATTAAATCACAATTGACTAGTATGTCAAAGTTTATCCCGCCAAGCTCACACTTCGATGTGCTGTCGTTTTTTATTTGATTGTTTGTGTGTTTAACTTCCAAATAAATCACCCCGCTTTCGCCGATTATTTAGCCAAAGTTGATTCCCGCCAAGCTCACAGTTCAATGTGCTGTCATTTTAATTTGATTGTTTATGTGTTTAACTTCCAAATAAAGCACTCCGGCGGCACCGACTAGTTCGGCAAAGTTTATTCCCGAAAACCTCACAGTTCGATGTGCTGTAGTTTTTGTATTTGATTATTTGTGTTTAACTTCCAAATAAAGCACTTGGCGTACGCGGACTACTTCGCCAATGTTCATCCCATCCAGTCCACACTTCGATGTGCTGTCATTTTTTAGTTAAGTATCCAGCGTACTTGTATCAATACAAACCCGGACTATAAGTTTGGCGAAGTTAAGATAGTTTTATTTGATATTTTGGGTCATGCAGTGTCGGTATCCGGTCGTTTCGCCCCCAATCTGAACTCGATATACTTGAAGAGTCGGCACTTCCCGTGTTGTGATACGCCACTTCAGCTTCAATGCGTAGTCGTTTTTATTCAACTGAAGTCAATTCAACTGCGCCGCTGTGCAAGTGTTCCTAACTTCCAAGTATTAAAACTTGTGTGCTAGTTATTTAGAAACCATTGATAAGTGTGTGTGAACGCCGGTTTCTGAGTAAACTATAAACTAAAGTTTGATGAGTCGGCACTTCCCGTGTTGTCACACTTCGATGTGTTGTCATTCTTATTCAACTGAAACCATTCAACTGCGCTGCTGAGTATGTGTTAACTTCCAAGTATAAGAACTTGTGCGCTAGTTATTTAGAAACCATCCATAAGTGACAAGTGTATGGAGACCAGTTTCTATGAGCAAACTACAAACTAAAGACACTTCGATGTGTAGCCTCCTCCGCAGGCATCTCTATTTTTTGAAGAAATCAGATTATGGGCTCCCTGTGGCAGGTGACTCCCCAGTCCTCCTCTTCTCTCCCAGAGTCACAGGTAACCCAATTCACAATTTTTAAAATCTGATTTCTTCGAAAATTAGAGATGCCTGCGGAGGAGGCTATTCGATGTGCTGTCGTTTCAGTTTTATTTGATTGTTTGTGTGTAATAAAGACTAGTATGCTAATTACCCCTTTTTCTCGTTGACAGCAAAATAATGTGCATTTGACAATGCACGGTGGACCTTCAAAGTTTTGAGAAGACATTTAATAATTCGAAAAAAGAACGTTGAAGTTTTTTCACGCATTCATAAACAATAAATACGTGTAGCTTCAAAACTCGGAAAGTTTAATATAACGATTTGACAGACCTGTCAAAAATCAGACTGACACGTTCACACCTGACTGATTGCACGTGCTGAAATTCAGACACCAAGATTGAAAAGCAGGACCCACAAACATTTGCAGTGATTTCGGCCAAAACCTTGGTTCCAAAACCTTAAACAACACAATTGGAAGGATCTACCGTAAATGTAAAACTACAGAAGCTAAAATTTTATTTGCTGTTAGCTTGCCGACACTTGTAAGCGATCGGCAGTCGCCTTGTTTTGAAGACGGAATTTTTCTACTGGGAATTTTCATTTTGCATGGTTCTCGGTACAAATTACGATCAAAACAAAAATTCAATGTTCACATCAGGACATCTTCCTCCTACATGTAATGCCCGGTTTATCTTCGATTAAGTTGCTTAGATCGACCGGGTGTTTGTTATTTTTTGAAAGAGTTCGCAGTTTGAACCGCTATGAAAAGTTCTGATTTCTTCATTTATATCTTATGTGTTTTAGGGTTCCTGTTTTAGAAATGCAGTGCTGCATCTTTAGAAGTGAAGGACTCTAACTTTCTACATATACATGTACATTTGGTTTATTAGGGTTTTTCATTTCAGCTGTTCCCTTTGTGGCCGATTATGATTCAAATAGCAATTAAAGTTTTCCGGATCAATGTTTGAAAATCCGTATGCCGTTTCACCGATGTGTATTTTCCCTTAAACTTTGCTGTAAGTATTAGCTCGAAGTGTGAAATGAAAATAAACGTTTAATGTGCCGTTGAATAACCTGAGACAAGATGGTGGCTTCAAGTATAAGTTATTTTACCCTGTGAGCAGAAGATTCTCATCTCTGCCTTTCGTGTAGAAACCTCTGTTCGAAGGGTAAAGTTATTAATAGCAGGACGAGTCTTGAATTGTTTTTATTTTCTCCATTCTCAAAGTTTAGTTGAAGCGTTAGAAACGACATTGTTGAATAAGAAGACAACTCTTCGTTTTTAAAGTCGGTTCGAACTTCACGCAAACTTGAATTCGAAGAATAACTGCATAACAAAGAAAAACTACATGCAGTTGAGTGTAATACACACGTGTAGTACGTGCGTGCATTACACTCAAATGCGTGTAGTCAATTAATTTACTACACGCAAACTACATGCGCGAAAACGCGCGTGTAAAAACATACTTTCGGCCGGTACTGTATGTAATTACGGGACCCATTAAAACCACTTTTATAGCAATTTGACTCCCTGTACATTATACTTATTATTATTAATAGTAATGATAAAGTAATGATTGCTGCCTTGTATGGCGGTACTAAACTTGTATACTGCGAGAAATCGGGATGCGTCAGAACATTTGGATGTTTGTTATCTGGATGATTTGAGTCTGTGATGTTTACTGTACATGCAAGATATTGCGTACAGACAGCAGGAGTCCTGTTCAATCGATAACCAATCAAAGCAAATCAGATCACAGCAATGAGAAACGATGATGTGCCAAGTTCTGTCTTTTTGAAATTGATATCTGATCACAGCCAATCAAAGTGAGATGCTGAAATACGACATGACGTCATAATTGTGTGCATGGACTCTCTGGCCAGACGAAGCTAGTGCAGTTCACATATTGATAATTTATAGCTTGCCTGCTTGGACAGTGTTTTCTTGAGTTTGTGTAAGTTCTTTGGTCCATGCTTTTTCATCAGGTTCACAAACTTGATTTGAACACCTTTTGAGAGAGATGTGTAAATTTGTTCAGTTGAAACTCAATTTATGGCTCTCTTGGACAACTTTTGGATGGTTGCCAGAATTGTGTTCACATACATATATATCTAAGTATTTTATTATTTGTTTGCCACAGTGTACAATAACATAAACAGTATAATTTGTGGGGGGAAAACAGTGACGAGGAAGCCTAAACGAGAAACCGTAAGGCTTATGGAAGTTCAGGCTTCCCCTTACATACGAGATTACAAATAATTAAATAAACATTACAGGAGATGGCGGTTACATATATTAAAGCTAAGATAAACAAGGGAGCTCTGTACATACATTACAGCAAGAGAGTATATAGACAAGGAAGCTGTATTCTAAATGGCAGTAATTAAGTTGTCAATATGACGTTAATAAGAATATTTTTAAGTTTGATTTAAAGTTTTTTAAGCTAGAAGAATTTGTCAACTCATCGTTTAATGAGTTCCAAAGTTGCGGGCCTTGATATTTAATGCAAAATTGTTTGAGTCTAGTTCTACAAAAGTGGGAACGAAGTCTAGAAGCATTTCTGGTATTATAATTATGTAATTGTTTGCCGGAAGTAAACAGACCATTGAAACTAGAAGGAAGTAAATGATTAGAATAAGAGTACATAAAAATGCCAGTTTGCAGTGAATTGATTTCAAAGACTTTCAATATCTCTAATTGTTTAAAAATAGGACCAGAGGGAGCATCAAAATGTGTGTTTTCTATTGTCCTTACAACACGTTTTTGTAGGAGCAGTAGTCTACGAAGATTAGTTGGGTAGGTTGAAGCCCAAACTATATTACAGTAATGCAAATATGGATAGATTAAAGAGTAGTATAGTGAAAGCAATGATTTCCTAGGTAAATAAAAACTTGATTTGTATATGATTCCAACTGACTTTGAAATTTTAGTTGTTATATAATTTATATGAGGCTTCCAGGCTAGGTTTTGATCAATTATAACTCCTAAAAACGAGGTTTGTGATACCTGTTTAATTTTAATACCATCAATTAATAGGGGGTCAATTGTGTAATTCGGTCTCTGTCGTGATTTAAATACCATGAAATTTGTCTTTTTTGAGTTTAGTGAAAGTTTATTTGCTTTAAACCAGGTGGAAACTTTAATCATTTCAGTGTTGAGTACGTTAAACAAAGAATTAGGATCTTTATGAGACAAAAAAACGTTCGTATCATCTGCAAATAAAATAAATTTTAATATATTTGAGGCATTTGAAATATCATTTATATACAAAAGAAAGTGGTCCAAGTATTGAACCGTGAGGAACGCCACAAGCGATATTTTGGTGAGAGGAACTGGAGTCATTGTATTGTACAAATTGTTTTCTGTTCGTAAAATAGCTTTTTACCCATTCAAGAGCGATTCCACGTATACCATAGTGATAGAGCTTATCAAATAAGATGCGATGGTTAACCGTGTCAAAGGCTTTAGATAAATCAAGAAAAATACCAGACCCGTAGCACAATCACCATGTACAATTGAGGTCGCTCAAGTAAAATTAATTGTATGCGCTAAAATATTTAACCGAATAGAATAAAACTTTGTAGTATAACGTAGAAATGATAACTCTTTAGTTATCAATTGTAAAAATCCGTATTTATTTATTGTAAGTTTGAGATAATCCCGAAAAATAGGGGAAATTTTGCGTAAATACGCGTGTAACGCGTAACACCTCATTTGCATATGTTGACTAAAAAACTTCAATATTTACTTCTAAACTATTTCATTTTCAAAATATACTTATAGTATTTCGAAGATAATCATATGACTGTGTTATACACAAAATTTCAGCTTGTTTTGTTAGGTTTTGAGGAAACCAGTACAAAATATTACGGCCCGCTTGATGCCAAGAACTTATGTAACGCTGTACTCTGTTCATATATTCGCTTGACAAACCAATGCAGCTTGTAAGCGCAAGCAAAGATCCAGAAGCGAGACAGCGGGTCTTAGGAGAGTTCATTATCATCTTTACGGAAATGTAGAATAATAATTCCAGAAAGTTTAAAATCAAAATAGTTACAACCACTTTTATGTTTCGGAAACCTGTTTAATGCGCAATTATTTTGCTCAAAATTGATAATTACATACCTACATTTCAGTCTGTATCTCGGTCGTTGTTACATACTGACCGGCGAAACACTGTATCACGAAGGTTCATTAACTGACCATCAAAGTCCACCTAAAATTCGAAGAGTTCTGTGCAACGAAAGCGAAGAAATCATGAAAAAGCTGTTTCGGAAACATTCTCGCTGTCTTGTATTGTGTTTATAGAAGCGCAGTGATCAAATTACACGCGCAAAATGAATCAAAATCAAACCCAAACGAAGCTACATTTCGCAAAAGTTCGCTTTCTGTTCGTTTATGAACGTGTCCCGGAAGACTGTGTAACCTTCCCTGGTTATCTGCGGGGTGTTTTAATGCATTTCCAGGGGTATAATGAGAAAATCACGGCATCAAATGCCATGCGGCGTGGCGTTGCGTTACTTGATTACACAACTAGACAGAAGCGTGCACGCGTGAGTAGAGCAGAACAATATTTCAAAGACCTTTAAATGAAGAACAAAAAGGAAGTCTCCCCGAATTCTAATGCTGAAAAGATGAGGAAATGGAGGGAACAGAAGATAGCAAAAAAGAAGTCAGCAGACAAGAGATATTACGAACAGAATCGTGTTAATAAAATCGCCCAAGTTCAAGAGCGCAGAAAACCAAAGACGGGACCGAAATGCGTGACACGGAGATCGCGACAGAAAGATCTAAATGTCGATGCACGAAAACAGCTAAGGCGTGAACAAGACACTAACGCTGAAGAGAAGAGGGAAAAGAAACGCCAGCAAACAAGAGAAAGAGTTAAACGTCTGAGAGAGAAAAGAAGAGAAGAATTATTGCGACAGGAGCCTGAAGCGGAAAATTCCGAACATTCCGAAGGAAGTACGTCCGCTGCCACACCTGAGTTTAAAAGTAGAATGGCGAAGTCTCGCGCATTAAAGAAATCTGTCAAGGCCCTTCCTAAAACTCCGGAAAAAAAGGCGGAACTTTTAGAGTCGATCTCCTCCAGCCCGCGCACAAGAAAAATTCTAACAAAAAAGGGGCTAGTGAAATCTCCTGAGGAAATTGAAGAAACGTCAGCACTCAGAGCTCTCGCTGCAGATATCTCCGAAGGTGCAAAGCACGTAAAGAAAAGTGGTTCGAAAGAAACCAGGGCTGCTTATTCGGCTTTGAAAACTTTAGCTTTCGGTGAAAATGTAAGGAAGTGCAAAGCAAAAAAATCGCTTTCCAAATTAGTAAACGTTGGTCGGAGAAGTATTAGCAAAGCAGTCAAGGAAAGACGGAAAATTCTATCAGGGGAAAGAAAAAGCTGGCTGTATCTGGAGAGGAAAACAAGAAGAGATGCAATCAGCCAAGAAGTAAAGGAGCTTGTTTTCAACTATTGGACATATGACACCAGCCGTCCAACTGGAGACAAAAAGGACATCATTCGTAAGAGAGTCGCAAAGAAAGAGTACCTAGAGCACGCAAAACACGTGCTCGAAAAAACACAAACAGACGCCTACTTGGACTTTACCGCTCAGTACCCTGATGTAAAAATCCATCAGCGAAAATTTGAGTCTTTGAAGCCGTTTTTTATCCAAGCTGCAAGAGAGAAAGACAGAAGGTCTTGTCTGTGCAGAAAACACGTGGAAGCCCAGATAGTTTTCAAAGATTGCATGAAATTTCGTAAGGCATTATGCAAAAAACACGGCTTTGCTGATGTAGTCATTCCCTCTCGCCTAACAGAAGCGGCCGATTTAACTTTGTGCGAGAAGGCAACTGCAGATCAGGAATATCACAAGTTGAAGTGCTTGAAACGCGAATGTGGGCAGTGTGGCGTCGAGAAGTTTACCTTTCTACCAGAGGAGCTTTCAGACGATACAGACGAACAGGTGATTTGGAAGCACTATGCTTATGTTGCAACAGGAAAATTTCTTTCAAACGGGCAAGAAAAAAAGAAGATTGCGTTAATAACAAAACAAACCAAGCCCAAAGAACTGTTCCTATTTTTTCGTAGTCTTCTACAAGAATATCCTCACCATTCGTTTATGGCTCGATGGCAGCGGGATCAAATGGACAGTTTGATTGACAACATCCCGTTGAACGAAGTTTTGTGTGTCCATGACTACTCGGAGGGATACAGTTGCAGGCAGCAAGACGAGTTACAGTCTGAATATTTTGACGTGGCCAAGGTCTCCCTGCATGTAACCATTCTCTACCGGCATGCAGTGGAATCCATAGACGGCAAGATCAGCACAGAAGACGATCCCTACATTATCAAAGAGCACCTGTTTGTGATCTCAGATGATGACGTCCAGGACTACCATTCAGTCCACAAGGCCCAAGAGCTTATCGTAAGCTACCTGGAAGATGATTTGAAAATAAAGATCAACAAGTTTCACGAGTTCACAGATGGGTGCGCAGCACAGTACAAGTCTCGTCACTGTGTTGGAGATCTGTCGTGCTGCCTTTCCGACTATGGATTCCAAATACAGCGCAGCTTCTTTGAGACCTCTCATGCGAAGGGCGAGCAGGATGCTGCTGGTTCCAATGTAAAGCAGAAGGTGAGCCAGGCTGTTCTACAGAAAACTGCAATGATACGCAACGCCAAGGACATAAAAGAATACCTTGAAAATAATTTTTCCACACCTTCAGCATCCACGTTCGCTTCGCGTACAAAGGCGGTGGGAATGGCTCACAGGGTATTTTTTTATGTCCCAACGACTGGCGAGGGGGCCGTCAACCGAAAACGACGAGACAGAACCTTCAAGGAGCTCAAGGGAATCCGGAAGCTGCACTGTGTGAGGACAACACCAGAGCAAGGAAGAATCTTCGTCAGGGATCGCACATGCTACTGCATTGGCTGCATCTCTGGCGAAGAGGAAACTTGTTGCAACAGAGAGTGGATGGATGAGTGGAGGGAAATAAAGATTGAGCGGGAGTCATCTGTTGCTACAACAAGGCAAGCTGTGGAAGAAACCGAAGCTTCCCTTGGTGACACTGCTGTAAGAATTGCAGACATGGCCGCTAAGGACAGCGTGGTTGCAATTGCAGCAGGAGATGACCCTGACTACGAGTATTATTTACTCAAAGTAACCAGTGACGGCCTTGTAGATCTTGATCAAGCCATCACAGATGATTATGGCTGTAGCTTCCCAAGGGGATCTACTGTTCTGAAGGGCAACTTCTTTATCAGGGAAAACATAATTGACATGACTTATAAGCTTGACCTAAAAAAGACTGCCTTCGTACTAGCTGGCACTGTTAGACAAGTGTGCGGGGAATTAAAGAGGAAACGAAATCAAGTGTATCAAGTCCCTTTAGCTGTAAATGAGGACATTATTGCGTCTCTGTAAGATCTGAATGTAGTGTATTTAACTTTGTTTCGCTTTTTTCCATTGGAATTATACATTAAAAGTCACTTTAAATCAAAAGAGAAAAATGTGCCACGCCCGAAATGCATGATGGGTAATCTATAAATAAGCTGTAAATATCTAATAAATATCACAAACTCCGAAAAATATATTAAAATGAGTTATCCAGTTGATGTGTGATCATTAATTCTACTTTGGTGCTAGTTGGCAGATTTTCTTGAAAAAAGCCTATGTTACACACATGTACATGGTGATTGTGCTACAGGTCACCAGCAGTAAATTCTTTTTGGTCTATTGCAGTAGACACATTATCTAGTAATTGTAGAAGCGCAAATGACGTAGAGTGATTTTTTCTAAATCCATATTGATTGTGATATAAAATATCTTTAGCATTTATAAAGTCGTAAATTCGGTTGTAGACAACCCTTTCTAGAAATTTCGAAAAGCAAGGTAGAATAGATATCGGTCTGTAATTATTAAAAAACATTGGATCATCTGCTTTGAATGTAGGAACGACTTTAGCAATCTTCATACTATCAGGGACAATACCCGTAGTTAGAGATAGGTTGATAATATACTTAAGTGGCTCAGAGATACTAAGTATAGATTGTTTAACTGTTGTTATTGATACATTATCATGCCCAGAGGCTTTACCTGATTTAAGAGTGTTACATATATCTTCTATCTCATTTTTTGTAACGGGTTTAAGAAAGATACTAGATTGATAATTACCCGATAGGAATGATGTGTGAGATATAGGAGTATCAGGGATTTGATCAGCTAAATTTACAGCAACATTTGTAAAATAACTACAGAATCGATTAGCAATTTCTAAAGGATCAGTAATTTCATTATTATTATGCATGAACGTTGAGGGTAGTTTAGACCTGGATTTACGTCTGTGAATTATCTCATTCAATAATCTCCAAGTTTGCTTCATGTTATTTCGCACCTTTACTAGTTGCGATTCATAATAATTACGTTTCGAAATTCTTAACAAATGATTTAGTTTATTCTTATAATTTTTATACTTAAAGTCGTTACGTGGACAAGGGTTTCTAAGGAACCGTTTATAAAGTTTGTTTTTCTTGCTAATTGATTTCATAAGAGCGCTCGATATCCATGGTTTTTTAAGTGAAATTAAAGCTTTTTTATTTAATTTTCTAAAAGGAAAAGAATCGTTGTAGGTTTTAGTGAATTTGTTTACAAATACATTATACGCATCATTGGGATCACAAGAGTATGTGTTAGTGCCTTGAGAGTTGTTTTCCCTCTTGGCATGTACATTGTACGATTCGTCCAGCTAGAGGGAGAAACCTGGAGAGTCACATCTTTAATCATACTTTAGCTTTCCATCTGTCAGTGAAACAACATCTTTGCTTTTGCATATTGAACCATTTATGGAAGTATTGAAGCCCTATTTGGGGAATCGAAAAACCTCCCAGAAGGCAGAAATATATAACTTTTTGTCTCATTAATTTTATTGACACAAGAATGATGGTTTTAGTGGTGCTTCATTACATTGGGGAAAAACCTGGTCCCTAACTTACAGTAAGGACCTACGTGTAGCTCACACTCACTTAATAAGAGGTATTTACTAATTTATCTGTCATCATTTAATTTTAAATACATTTTTTGAGAATGAGCAGTACTTAGACAAAATATTTACTTAATATGTACATGTACAATGTATAACAGGATTCAATATTTTTCTTCATAAGGGGCTTTCTCTTGATGTACATGTAAAATTATTTTAGGGTTAAAAATTTGGATCTCTTTACTTTTCTGGGAAACCCCCACCCCTCCCCCACATTTCACTCTAACATTTAATGGAGAATCATTCAATTAACATGCATATCCAAGGGAGGGGTGGGTGGGTAGTTTCCCAGAAAAGTAAAGAGTTCCGAAAATTTTACTAACCACTTCTGGTTACCTACCGGTAAATAATTTATTAGTAACCATGCAAACATTGAAAACATCTGAGCCAATCACAGGAGCAAGTAAAAACCCAATGAAGCTATTCGTGATTGGTTTTACTTCAACCAATCATAAGGCAAAGTAAACACAATCATGTCAAACTAACCAATCAAATTCAAATACAAAACATGTACATGTAATTGCTTTTTGACACTTTATTGAAAACCGCTCTATGTTTTGTTTTGTTTCAGATGTCCAGGAGACAAAACCTGGGGTAGAGAATGATTTTGTTATCAATGTGAACTTACCATATAACCACACTCCAGAAGGTATCAGTACAAAATTAATGTTATTTTAGTTGAGAATGTTACTTAAGTACATGTACATGACTGTAGATCCAAGGGTTTCAGTACTTTTGAAAGTAGGCATCAAAGGCATTAAAAGTGATCTCTATACCTTCCTAGTTCATGTTGATTGACTAACTGCTGACTGACTATTTAACAGTTAGACAGAGTTCAAGGCTTCTACATGTATTAAACAAAATTTTAATAGTGTGCCTACAATGTATATACATGTCGGTTTTGAATCGTTGGCTCCTCCTTCAAAATCCAAGATGGCAAACCTCAGACTTGTGTGCATATAGTTTCGTCATAAACCCTAGTTTTCTCTTGAGCTTAATGGAATGAGGTTCCTTGAAAATCTTGTCAGTAAATGGAGGAATAAAAGAAGAAGAATTCTGGAGTGATTTAAAGACAGAAAAGTTAAAATATGCACAACAAATGACAAGGAAAGTCGTAATCATAATTATTTAAAGTTACGATACATTGTAGCAGTTGGCATGACATGGTCTTGGAATGACAGTAGAATGTACTGCTTGTACTTCAATTAAGGGGAACATTAACATTAGATAGTTTTTAGTTCAGCAATCATTAATTTTGAAAATACAATGATTGTTGAAGATTTGTGAATTATTTCAATCTACAGCTGCAATTATATCAGGGGTACAAAATACAATAGAACATTCCATCACTCCAAATAATGGACAGACAATGTCGCCAAATGAAACAGGGAACAGAGGTGAGGTTTACCTGTGCATGCAATGATTCATGTCTAACATTGATAGAGAAAAATACTTAATTGACGTGGAAATCCGTTCATTGTAATTAGAGGGGATTTACTTCATGTTTGACTGTATTTCCCATGTGATAATAATCTAGATAATAATCTAGATTATAATCCAATGATCTTCCTTGAATTTTGCTGCTCATCACGAAAAGCCCTGGAATCCTGGAATGTCCTTTGAAATTACTTGAATTTGAGAAAGCAGGGGTTTAATTTCATTAGAAGCTGGCTGGATTTGGAAACACTGGCTGTGGTCGCATAAGTACTGGCTATCATCATGATGATAAAATATGATGGCTAAATTATTTAAATATCTTCACCCCTAAATGTATCTTACATTTTCCAACCCCTTCCTCAATAAATAATTAAACCCCTGGGATAGGTCATGAAAGTCCTTGAATTTCTTCATATTATTGATTTTTTTTAGAAATAAAATTATTCAAAATTACTGGTGAAGGATTCAGTTTAATGGTTTCATGGTAACTGACAAAATAATGTAATGACATCTAACAGGATCCCACATGAAAAGTAATGTGTTATAGAAAGCCCTTGAAAAATCCTTGAATTCTTGCTGACTAAAGCTTCACAAACATGTGGGATATTGCTTGCATCTAAGCATGAACACCTCAAGGGAAAACATGATTGAATTGGCTATCAAGAATAATAATGTAACATGATTCATCACCAAATATTTGAAGTTTGAAGGCATGTTAGAGTTAGTTTGGAGATTATGGCAGGAAGATTAGATTTCTACAATGTAACTAAAGACTCTTTTGAGGAAATTTTTCCCCAACCTGTTATAATAAAATTATGTCTCTGCTTTTAGGAGAAGAGCTTTAGATTAAGTAAAATGCAAAAATATTATGACCACTGTTAATGTTTTCGCATACAATTGTACTTTCAAAATTGCAATATTCAAATCACATACAAATGTATGAGAATGGCCTGTCAAATAATAGTGTTCATAATTTTGTGTTTTACTTGATGTACATGTGTAAAGCTCTAGTAATTGTAATTCTAAAAGTGGAGGCGTATTGTAACAGGTTAGGGTAAATTCCTCAAAAGAGTTAATGATATCTAATATTCCTACAGCTGCCATCATCTCCAAACTTAGTCTTACACAGCTTCAAACTTCGAATGTTTGACAACAAACCAATTTGATCATGTTTTTGCTTGGTGTATTCAGTTTAGATGCAACCAATGGTATCATTTACAATGTATTACAGACATTTATGTAAGCTTTTGAAAATATTGACAGTTGTCGGAAGACATCCTGCAACCTTAGAGCTTTATAATGGCCAGCATGGGCAACGCACTAACACCAATTTGAGAAGAGAAGGTGAGTCTGACACTTAAAAAGCAGGGGTTTACTTAAAGTGCAACTAGCCCCTTTTGCGATTTTTATACATATGAATCTTTGAAAGGTTTTGAGTACTTCTGCAAAGAAATTTTTGGCTTACAAAGAATACTCTATGTTCTAGGCTTGTTTGAAATGGTGAAAATTTGACCTTTCCTGACCCATGACTGCGTAAGAAAAAGCCTGGGTATATTCTGGATCTTACGTCATCTAATTCATTCGACTTTGCAATAAGTTGAATAAATGTTTAGCATTTTGTCTAAAATGACTGTTTTCTTTGCTAACAACTCACATACCGTATAGATTCTCTATATATCGATGTTGTTGTCAGTGGTAGAAAGGCGCCATGGAGAATAATGCATTAATGAGGTGACGTAAGATCCAGAATCAACCCAGGCTTTTTCTTACGCGGTCGATCGATCATGGGTCAGGAAAGGTCAAATTTTCATCATTTCAAACAAGCCTAGAACATAGAATATTCTCTGTAAGCCAAAAATTTCTTTGCAGAAGTTCTCAAAACCTTTCAAAGTTTCATATGTATAAAAATTGCAAATGGGGTTAGGTGCACTTTAACAAATAGAAGATGGTTAAAAAAATAACCAGGAAAAGCTGAAGATATAGGGTCCCCAGATGAATGATGAGTTCTTACTTGCTTATGCAATATGCAGGATATTATACATGTACAATAATAAAACCTAGTTTGAATCAGATTTGACCTGAAACGAATTTGACCTACAACAGATACTGTATTCACTCACGGATAAGCCATACCTTTTTACCTGAAATCTTCGTTTAAAATCAGGGGTGCAGCTTATCTGCGAGAACATCTACCGAATATAAGGTGCAGAAATTTCCATAGATTAACATTTAAAAGAAATACTAAGCTATACTAATAAATACTACACCAAACCAAAAGAAAGTAAGCACTGGCCATTGCTTTTGCAAGTTTGGTGGCTCCAAACAGATCCGTGTATGTGGTGAATATTTGTTCCTCCGCAAGTGATAAATACCACGCTAAATGGCACAATGTTTCTTTGCAGCTTTGTACTTTAACAGCAAATTTGTTGAACAGATCTTCGATCCACCTCTCTTTGAGTAACACGTTTTTCTCCAATAGATGGCTTCCGGATACCCTTTTAGGCATGATAGCAACATACAGCTGATGAAAAAGCAAACTACTCGAGCTCCATGTTGTTTTGACTTCTAGTGTCCAGTTCTCTCTCTTCCAACAGGTACCTGGTTACTAAGCTACGGACAAACGTGAGCATGTTGTTGGCTTCGTTGACATGTAAAATTCGATCTAAAAGGTGACCTGAATGAACAGATCCCGGTAAACAAACACTATGGAAAGATAAATTGTATATAACGAAGTGCCATTTTAAAATGGAAAATGCCAAGCTAAACTGGAAAATTTGAATTGACCACTACAGTCTGGATACTGTGTCCGAGCTAAACCAATGAAAAACAATTTGCTTTTACCACATTCTAAGACTAGATATCATAATCACCTAGAACCAATCATTAGAACGGCTATTTTTAGTAGTGGATCCTGGATCTGACCTTGCCCAATAAGATATCAGTTAAGCCAGAGAGACGTGACCCGTGTTCTACTGCCCAGATATAATATCTCGCCAAAGCCAAGCACAGGCTATCACATCTGGATGTTATTTGTCATCATATAGACTAGCACATGCTATGACCGCCACCTTTAATAGTACATGCAGTACAGACAAACAGTCTCAAATTGCAATCAAATTACTGTCCTATAATGGCAGATATATTTTAATTTACCCGAGAAACTATTATAACTAGTTACTGCCGCTTATCTCATAAATATAACTGAGCTTGATTTTGCTGAATTATAAAAATCAAAGTAGGGCAAACTGTGTTGAGTATTGTTAAGAAATTTCAGTTCCGCGCACAAACTCTAAATTCATCCGTTACTCCTTCTCTTTGGCGCCTAAGTTAACCTACAAATATGTTAACCTGAGTCCAGTGTGCCTCACAGATACTCGGGTTACAAATACGTCTAATCAATTATCGTGTCAGAAATGCTGACAAATTGATGGGGAGAAAGTAGCTTTCTAGTTCACTAGCGAGCGGGGGAATGAATGAAACGAAAGTTTAGCCAATTAAAGACAACCACACATAGATGTGCTTTGTCATCACATAAGCAGTACCAATGTTTCTTCTTAGTCGGATAACAATCAACAGAATGGCGCCGAAGTTTCTTCTTTAGAACCACAGATGAAATGAAATCCCCTAGGTCGGGTGTTAAAGGAAGCGTCAATCAGTATTAATCTCCGTAACGTAACTGCACTGACAAACAAAGGCTATTTTAGTAGTGGATCCTGGATCTGACCTTGCCCAATAAGATATCAGCTAAGCCAGAGAGATGTGACCTGTGTTCTGCTGCCCAGATATAATATCTCGCCAAAGCCAAGTACAGGCTAGCATATCTGGATGTTATTTGTCATCACATGACTAGCACATGCTATGACTGCCACCTTAGTACAGACAAACACTTTCAGTCTCGAGATATCTAATAGAAACCTATGACTGGTGATACGCTTAAAATAGTGCAAACTCAAATGGCAATCAAATTACTGACAGTCCTATCATGGCAGATTTTTTTTTGATTACCTGAGAAACTCGTTATAACCAGTTACTGCCGCTTATTTGTCGTCAACTAACTGAGCTTGAGTTTGCTGAATTCTAAAAATCAAACCAGAGCAGTTTGTTAAGAACTTCCAGTTCCACGTACAAATACTCGAAATTTATCCGATATTCCTTCTCTTTGTTGATCGTGGCGCCACGAGTTTTCGCTGCATTTTACCTAGACTTCCCCCAAGTCGACTACTTTGAAAACTAGTTTTCGGCTTTACTGGAGTCCTCTCCTGAAACGAGAGGGCAGACAATTTGTGCGCCTTAACTTGGTGAAGCGGGTCAGAATAGAAGAGTTGTAGTATCGGCTATTTTCACTTATCGGAGTGGTTTGATGAGGAAAATTCAATAGGAGTTTGGATTTCCGAAGGTCTTTCTTTATATTTTTTCACATCCCAGCTCTGCATTGGAGCGCGCATTCAGGAAGCGTCAATCTTTTCTTTTCAATGACATTTATCGAGGTTTCGATCGATCTTTACACACACTATATTCTACCTAGATCAGTAAACTCACTACAGCATAAAGCTCTCTGGTGTTCAGCGCGTGGTTCATCCGATACACTGTTATGTGACCTCACCTCGCCACTGAATTATTGTGTCATTGGATCACAAGTTGTCCGTACAAAATATTGCGTCGCATTCGAAGAGACAAGTACTCGTGACATACCTAGAGTCAATCTAAACTGTCATATTATATTATGGTTAAAATACACAACTACACAGCGCCCGCAGCGAAGAATGAAATCTGAAAGCGAATTGTTTTAAGGCTCGTCTTAGTGATTGACATATTAGCAAAGAAAAACATGATTGTGTTCGACAAACAACACGCTACAAATGAATCTCATCAATTATCGTGCCAGAGTCGATTGAAAATGAACAAAGTTCGGATAGACTGAGGACTAGAGCAAATGTGTACAACATCTAACTTTCACAGGCTACTTTCTTCGTTAACGGCTCCTAACTAGTTGGGAAATGGAAGTAAAACGAAAGCGAGGCTAAAGAGACTAAGCGCGAACGATAATTTATGTATGTCAAACAGAGGCAGTTGCTTCAAGACTGGATATCATATCCGATTTGATCCAGTCTTTAGAAAAGCTATTTTTAGTAGTGGATCTCCGATCTGGTCTAGCCCAATAAGATATCATAGAACCAATGCACTTAAAAAATACCATGCCAGCATAGATCAAGGATATTAACTCCTCGAAAACCGATCTGAGATGGAGAACCTTTCACACAAAGCCTCTGTGAATTTTGACTGTATACGTAAAGTATGTTCTGTATATGGTTATCACCTCCTGTAACGGATGAATGCTTTAAAATATTCTCATGGCCGTACTTTGGAGAAACTTTTGAAAAGTGACATTATTTTGATCCCGAGTCTCAGAGATCGCGTTAGGGTCGAATTCGAAGAAACAAGTACTCGTGACATAACTAGAGTCAGTCCAAACTGTCATTATCTTATGGTTAAAATACAAAACTACACAGCGTCCGCAGCGGAGAATGAAATCTGAAGCGAAACACTCGAAGCGAAATGTTTTTAAGGCTCGTCTTTAACGTTTCATTCAACCCACTATAAAGAGCAAATTTGTAGCTTATCAAAATAGGAATGCAATACCCATCTCACTTACTTTCACTCTCCGAAATAGTTGGAAAATTGAAGTGAAACGAAAGCGCTACTAAAGCTAAAGAGACTAAGCGCGAACGATAATTTACGTAAAACACAGAGGCAGTTGCCTCCTGAAATCCAGTAGAATTTTGTATATTTTACGTAACATATTCTTCTCGCTCAAAAACACGGAGCAGCACATTGGATGTTATCGGTATCTGTCATTTAGAAAGACTTGCGGGCACAAAATATGACCACGTGTCTTTTTTTACTTCGCGCCGTTTCGCGCCCGGTTCAACCTTATCATTTCACTTATCAAAGCATTTCGAAAAAGAAAAATGCATTCGGTGTTTAAATTATCCAGGCCGTTTATCATATTAAACTCCTAGCTTGGCATTTTTAAACTGACAGAGCGCTTTCAGGAAACGTCGATCAAATTATAAATTTCGCTAAAAACACACCTAAAACTCGGACGGATGGTTGTTTGCAGTGCTGTTGCGATCCCGTGTCGTGTCAGAAATGATGAGTGTCCGTTTGAGTCAACGTTTTAAGTTATGAAGAGAATAGGAGAAACCGGCCTTGGTCAAAGTCGCTCACAAACCTCGATTAGCTCCTATCACGAACATGAAGTAACATTAAACAGTGCCTCCAATCTCTAATTTCACGTATATCCTTACAAAGGTCATGACGTTAGATGTTTAGTGTGACAGAAAATGATATTCAGTTACTCACAGATTTTCAAGGCAAATATTTTAATAGCTGCAGAGCGCCAATATTTCGCTTATCAGTAAATGGTTATTGAGTTTTCTGAAGATGAAATTTTTTTGTTTGTCCCCTTCGTACGATGCAGTTGACGTACTACTGATGGAAAATAATGAAATGCTTCAAGATTTGAGTTCTCATTTTCACAGGCTTCTCTCACATTTGTCTTAATTGAAGTCCAATGAAGCGTAGACATTCACTATAGAATATAGAATGGTTTTGTTCAAGCGCTAAAATCACGTACTGTTAGCGTGATATTGTCTCCGACTCTTTCCACTGTGAAGTTATTTAAAAAAAACTTCGCCTAGGTCATGAACTTCCCTCGGCTTTTGCAGTGGCCACCTATTTCTCTGAGTTTGATAAGGATTCCATTTCCCCCTTTGAACTACGCAGTCAAACTAAAAGTTACAAAACATTAGTAAATGTTGGATCAACGTCATGATTTATTGAGAATACTTGAATGTGCGAGGCATCATGCCAACTACGACTTATCTTCTCGAACAAACAGCCTGCTGCATATCCCTGAACACACCTCGTGGTTGCATACACTTACGCTCTTATCGGATTTCAAAATAGTTGTCGAGATTTATGTTTAGTTATCAGAGTTTTCGCTCAAATAAAAGCAGCTTACTTTCCACAAACCGCACATGTACGCCGGCTGCTATACTAATTCGGTGAAAGCAGTTACCAGTCTTAATTAATAATAAACAAATAATTGCAGTCTCGACTAAGTTACGAAGTACATTAGCAGTAAGTACTTACCAATTTTTGTTCCTCACAGAGTCTTCGGTTTTAAACGTTAACCGTAAACATAATATCCCAACATCGAACAGACATCGAACAAGATTTTGGAACACTGAGTAAGCTGTACCGGCCAATATCCATGTACGTTCCACTAGGACTGCTGTCCACACTCGTCACTCATGGCGCCAAGTTTTCCCGCTAAAACGCCGCGTTTACCGAGATTGGGTTTCACACAATAGTTAGCTTAGATTACCAAGCGATATCCGACTTGTGTGAATGATAAAACGGAATCCACATATACGCGAACTAATAAGAACTTTAAGGATATTACTAAACTGAATTAATACTAATAGACGTAAAATATCGGGCGTGAAAGGTAGTTTGACTTTACACCCGAAACGAAACATTTATCAGTATATTATTGAGTAAATTATTACTAATAAACGGAAATTTTCGGGCGTGAAACTCAATTCGACTTTTCGCCCGAAACATTTATCAGTAGTATTTTTGAGTGAATTAAACTAATAAACGGAAAATTTCAGGCGTGAAAGACAGTTGTACTTTACGCCCGAAATTACAAAATTACGTTGCTTGCGATTTTATAACTCGAAAGCTCGTTACCTTTCGATTTATAAATCGCAAAGTTACTTCACTTGCGATTTATAAATGACATAGCTCAATATCTGTGATATATAAATTGCAAAGCAATTTAAATTGTGATTTACTAAATAGCACAAAAACAACAGTACAAAAACAACTAAATATTGTTTTACACTTGGCGCTCCATAACCAATCACTAATCAAATGTTTGATGTTTTCATGTACCGCTCTCGAACGTAAGGTGGTAGTTGGCCGTAATGTGTGACCCACGGAGCTCCCCCTCAGTCCTCCTTGGAGATTTTTTCGTTTGATGTGCTACTCTTCGAAACAAGATTGAGTTTCACACCCGAAAATTACTTAACAATTAGACCACGAGCCCGAGTTTTCTACGAGTTGATAGTCAACGAGGCGCTACGCCGAGTTTATTAGTATTAATTTACTCAATAATATATTGATACATGTTTCCGTCTTAAAGTCAAATTGAGTTTCACGGCCGAAATTTTCCGTTTATTAGTAACTGACACGTATTTCGGGCGTAAAATCAAATTGGACTTCTAATCATAAGTGAGTTCCCAGAATTCAGAGTTCTATAAGCCAAATTTTGTTGTGATATTAGACTGTCAAACAGTCCCTTTCATGTCGCGAAAATAAGTAGAGAAACGGGCTGCTACGATTCGAACGCGGTAAGGAGAATCACGATAACAGCGAGAGGTCATGTAGCTAGAGAAACTTGTGGCCATCTCGCTCGTACCCTGGGTACCAGAGTCTCCAAGCTCCACTCGTTTACTTTCTCTTCTCAGCCAAACCGCCGTGGTTTTCGTTGACATTCAGTTTCACGCCCGAAATTTTTCCGTTTATTACTGATGCATATTTCGGGCGTAAAGTCAAATTGAGTTTCACGTCCGGAATTTTCCGTTTATTAGTATTAATTTACTCAATAATATCATAGTTAATAGAGTATGATAATATACTGTCTGATAAATGTTTCGTTTCGGGCGTAAAATCAAATTGAAAGTTTCACGCCTCGTGCAAGCACAAACGCAAAAACAATCTGCTTTACCACCTAAAGATTGGTGATGTTTCTTTATTTATATAAATGATAATGTTGTGATATAACAACTGCACCTGACAACTGCAAGTGAAACAAGTCTGAGCACTTCAAGTGTTAGTTTTGACTCTATTTCATGATTTTCATTTGATTCTGGTGTGTGATGTGCCGGTGTCACATCAGATGTTATCCCTCCGCGGATTTCATCCCCCCGGATCAAATCCGCTAGCGGATTCTATCCCCTTCTCGCAGATTTCTTCCCTCCCTCCCCCTGATTTTGCTCCGATCCTCGCGGATTTGATGCCCGTGACGAGACGTAAAAACAAGTCCGTGTTGTTTTTAGTCTACCTTATTACACGTAATTTTCGTGACACGTTAATTTCGCGATTTCAGGACTAGACGTATTTCGCGATTTTGTAGATTTCGTAGAAACTAGGTCACTTTCGTCTACGACATGACAATTTATTATCACTACAGTTCTGTACTACGGTATATTACAGAATGATATGATCGTTCCAAGAACTTGCCGTAGAAGAGAGCCGGCTGATGAAGAAGATGATGCTAATGAATAGTGTAAACTGCATCTTACCGATTAAACTGCTTTATTTCTCATAAGGGAAATATATGTAGTCACTTAATTTTCGCGCATAGAAATGTTCGCGACATCTAATTTTCGCGATTTTGAACGGGAAATTAAAGTGTTGCGAAAATTACGTGTAATAAGATCGTAAGACTAGGTTATTTATACTAAGTATAATTAATGACTGCAAATCAATGAACCGCTCAACACTGAACCAGACAGTTTTTGGACAATTTTTTCCTTGGCTGACTTTTCCCATTTCCAACGAAGTACAAATTGCCATGTATATCGCTTTTTTTGCATTTTTGCGAAACCCTCTGTATAGTCCACAGTTAAGCTTATGGGTATAAAATGGGCACTTTATCGAGTTGATCAAGTGCTTATTTTATACCTATCATTTGTTTCTTAGTTGACATCAGTGGATAGTGGACTTCATTGTCAAGTGAAGCGGAAAACTGCTTTTAATTAAGCGCTCGAGTCGGTTATTCTCGGTGCTAAAAATCACTTCTACTGTTCATTTCGTGTCAATACAACCTTGCTCTCTGTCTTTTTTAGGGTTTAAGCTTTCAAACAATCTTTCTTGGAAGTCTCTACGTGCAGTACATCCAAAACATTATGACTTCGTGCTATTTAAGTGGGGGGATCGGACCAAATCCGCGAAGGGAGATCAGATCTGCTAGCAGATGATCGAATACGCTAGCGGATTTGATACGGGGGGAGGGGGATGAAATCAGCGGGGGATAAAATCCGCTAGGGCACCGGTTTGTTCTGGCGTTTCTCATACACTAGCTTGATCCCCTCTGCATCAGTTTTAAAAGTTGACAACTTCAGTGTTTTGGGTACGAGTCAGTCTGTATCCGGGGTCTGTCCTGACATGTGCCTTTTATAATTTTGAGAGTTCTCTCTTTTCATTATGTGGCAAAACAGTAATATTTTTTTCACCGTCTTTACTGTTATTCTACACTGATGGTGGATGATTATTTTGTAACGGACACATGTCTTATTGTTACTCTTTTGGCTGTCGTCAGCGAGGGTATAAACGGCTGCCTTTCTCATTTTATTCCCCGCTCGTTTCGATCATGCCAATTGGACTCGCCAATTTAGTTCCCGCTAATCCTATTTTAAGGTCGGATTACGGTTCAGTAGACTGAGCTGATTATAACACTGAGTATACTTCTCAAAAAAAAATTCTGATAGCAAGTGTACACGTGTGTGATATCAAGGCCTATCCCTACATTGGCGCTTTCTGGTGTTTGTTACAACGGGGTGCCGGACAGCTCTAATAAAATCTGTTTTTAAAATTCAGTTCCACCAAATTTGTTTTATATACAATCCCAAATAAATGCTGCATTACTCTTTGAAGTTTCAGATACAATACAATACTTTTTTTATTGGAACCTTGATACAGACAACGTGTACTTCGGTACTGATAAACCCAATAAAATAAAAATAATATATAGAATGAGATAAGTGTTACAAATTAGGGGAAGAAATAATAGCAAGATTGATAACTGAAGTTATGTCAATTTAGAATTTCATTATATATTTTTTAATAAATATACTGCTAACCTTAAAAATATTTTCATCTTTCATAGAAATTAAATAATAAAATAAATTACAAGGATCAAAGTTAGAAAAAGAAGGATTAATCAAGAATAACTTATTCATAAATAAAACACGAGTTTGCACCATGTGAGAATTATCACACTGGACAACTGACTGGAAAGGGTATTGGAGTTCTTTACCGTCCCACGGTTAGTTCAGTGGTTAAGCTCCGGTCTGTTGAGCGGGAGGTCGCGGGTTCAAACCCCGGCCGGACCAACACCCAGGGTCTTAAAATAACTGAGGAGAGGGTGCTGCCTTTGTGAAACAACTGCAAATTAATGGTAAGACCTTCACGTCTTCTCGGCCGGATAAGGACGTAAAATCGTAGGACTCCCGTCGGCCTCAAGTTTATCAGTCTCACCAGACTGTCACGGGTTACCGACGTTAAATAAAGTTGCTTTACTTTACTTTACTTTTACCGACTTCACCAGATGTACAAATGGTACAAATTCTATTACTCCTAGGGATACCTTTGTAACGACCTTGTTCGATCGGGAAACAGTGGGCAGAGATTCGTAACTTAGTTACGGCTCTACGTGTTTAAAAATCGTGGATTTTGGTGAAATAGGTTTCAAAAATATTATTGTTCTTTATTCTATAAAATAACTCTAACCTCGATTCTTTATTTCCCTCTACAATCTCTGCTCTCTCTTCATTCCATCCATCTATGTAAATTTGTTTTAATTTTGTCTTAGATGATTTAAAAATTGATTTCAAATCCAAATTAGATACAATGTTAAAATCATTAACGCTAATGTTAAGTATCTTAACGGTTCTTGAAACATTCATTATTGCACACGTTTGAGGGACGTACCTGTGAATGTTCCGCTGCCTTGTTTATCACTTGCAGCAGATTATCCTCTGCCCTGACTATGTCCTCATCGTCACATTCATCTTCTGACAAATGATCGTTACAGTGCAAGTCTGCTAAATTAAAAGACCGGCCCACTTCCTGGTAATCTTGGTCAGTCATCTGACAACAAATCTATAGTGTTTTAGTAGGGGTTGGGGTTAACTCTGGTGAAGTTGCAATTGGGGTTAAGCTAGGAGAGCAATTATAGCTTCACCAGTGTTGCTTCGAATTTTTGTATTTCAATTAATATTCAATCGATTTCAATTTTGTTTGCAGTAACAAACGTTACGATGGCAGAATATTCACATGAATATTGAACATCTGCTAAATATTAAGCTGAACAGGGATAAAATGTTATTCAAAGTTGACCAATGGTTGCTAGGTAACAGTGCACTTTGGTCACGTGATCATTTGGTATGTTGTAGCCCGTCGATGATGTTGAAAAAAATAACAGTTTGAAATCAGAAAACGTTTTCTTAACCATGGCCAATTTTCAACATTTTCGGCAATGTTTGCATGTCCTAACCTGGGACTTCTCTTCCTTGTGTAAAATATTGAAAATAGTACTGCACTAATGAGGGCGTCTAATATTCACTGAATTTTCAACACTGGAATCTGATTAGAAGGAAGCGAAAATTACAGGTACAACTTTGGAGTTTTCTCCAGTTTGAAAGTCAGATGAAGGTTTATACAATGTACATGTATGTTTGCTCGGACGTTTGATATTCTTCCAAAAAACTTTTTTTCCCTGAATCAAGCTTCTAAACTCGGGGTGCGGCTTATCCGTGAGTGCGGCTTATCCGCGAGTGCGGCTTATCCGTGAGTGAATACGGTACATGAGTATATAACGACCCATGTAAAAAGTATGATAAAATCCATTGTTCAGTGGTATTGAGAAAAAAAAACTCTTAATTTCTAACGAGACCTGAAACAACCACGGGGACTGATCAAAGCCAGGTCCCGGCTAATAATAATATATACAGCTTATATAGCGCTTATACAAATAGATCTAAGCGCTTTACAGGTATCTAAGATATATAAAAATGGAATATATCACTGAATAATCTAAAAATAAACAAAAATAAAAAATAAAAAGCACATAAATACAATAAAAAATATAATAATAAAAAGTATTAATAATAAACAAAAATAATTTCAATCATAAGCGACATGGAACAGATGCGTTTTCAATTTCGTCTTAAAGTCAGATAACGTTGTGCATTTTCTCAAGGTAAAAGGTAGCCCATTCCACAGCTTTGGAGCCGCCACGGAGAAGGCTCGACCTCCATAGGTTTTTAAATTATACTTTCGTTCCCTCAACAGGTTTACTCCACCTGATCTAAGGTTCCTATTAGGTCTATATTGACTTATCATATTCCCAATATAATTCGGGGCAAGTCCATTAAGAGCTTTAAAAGTCAATAGCAAAATCTTATATGTTATCCTCTCCTCAATTGGTAGCCAGTGTAAATCCACAGATCAAATTGGAATTTAGCGTGTTGCCTCCCTCACATGGGATTTGTCTGTGTTTTAGACTACTAAAACATGTGGTAATAATTAAAATGTATGAATATTCTGAAATAAAAGTAGTAAAGAGTCTAAGTTAGTTTCATTCCATTTTTATGAACAAATTATCTTCCAACCAATAGGAACAGCCCAAGACAATAGCTATGAAACAGGCATGATTGACAAGGTTCCGAACATACAATTTGCTTTATAAACAATATTTGGAACCGCAGTGCAAATTGTAGTTTTAATATTTTGAAAAACTGGAGGAAATTAGACGTCTTTCTAACCATTTTCATGTTTCAACCAATGAGATCAAGAATTTTCACAATACAAAATTAACACCTTGCTCCATCTTAATGCTGTTCAGTGCCGTACTTCTTACACAAATCATTACTTAATTTGTATGAGGGGAACATTATTATTTTTTCTATAGGATATAGGAAAACTACATATTTTGTATCTTCAGTTTGTTTTACATGTGTAGTATAAATTGTCACTGGTCTGTACCATTAAGTTGGATTTTTTTCTGTAGATAGCTAACGTGCAATATAGCAAGAGTTATAGCAGCAGGATTTCCTATGCAACGACACCAGACCAAATTCACAACTTGAAGTTAGCAGTAGACTTACAGTCAGTCATACAAAGTGGGATGGTACAAAGACAACAGAGTTAACAAAATACAATAACTGCACATGAAAATGGCGTGCACTTGCAACACATTTTGGCCATTATCTGAGAAACTGCACAATGTGAAAACTCAAGTTTTTACAATAGAAAGTAAGTCTGTTTTTTGTTCGGCCTGAACGGAACTCTGTGTTTATCCTACTTTTTTAGAGGTGAATAATAAAAGAAACAATATACATTGGATTTATTTTATTTTATTAAACCTACATGTACATGTATATTTAAATACAGGATGTGATGAGAGAATACATTTTCACGCTCTGCCATCACAGTTAATTACACCTCCCACTGTATGATTGATGGAAGTATATTGCCAACTTGATGTTGCAACTTTGCTATCATGCCATCATGTACCAATAACAATGGTGGTATTAAATTAAGATTGCTTTATAAAATACTTTTTCAGCAGAAACTCCTGCAGTTAAGATTGCTAATGAAAGGACTCCAAGAGCAGTTGGAGTTACACTAGGTAAATATTTGTACTAATCATTCTAGAATTTTCTTTATTTTTAAAGCAAAAAGAATGTTATGTTATTGGACTTGTTTTCACTTCCCATTCTCTACTGGAGCTACTTTGTGTGGCGAAGTAATTAGAATAAAAAAAATGGCTATTGAAACCACAGGGATCCCATTATCCCACTCGAACAAAATACCAGCCAGAAGCCGTTGGGACTAGGCTGCATTGTACTCTATGTAATAACAATGGTAGCGAAATAACTGAAGTTTTGATGGAAAAAGGCCCAGAGCGAGGGCCAGCCATTGAAAAGCTGTATGTTGTAAGCTCTGATTGGTCAGGAAATATTTCTCAGTTTGGCGTAGTCTTCTTTATTTGTTAATAACTTACTTACTGTATTTATTGTATGTTACCCATGGAACAGCAAACCATCCACAATCCATTAGACGACCAGGTAAGTTGCAAAGAACATTGCTGTATATACAAAATAAACTGTCTCATGTTTGTCATCCTTGCCACTTCAAATGGTAAATTTTAGCAATTTTGGAGGGTTTTGCATTAGCTATACACTTGAAAGTGCCTATGAAGTGAAACATTCGTCCCTGTTTTTATTTTATATTAAATTTTAGTCTTACATTGCCTATTTTGTGTAATTAAAAATAATTATGTTTGGAGAGCTCAATTTTTTTTTCATGTTGAAGTCAGGCAGACATTTAATTACCAAAAATCATGCAACAATTTTTATGCTATTAAAGATATGCTAATTACATGCCTGACATCAGTATGTGCACACATCTATGTTTGTCTCCGTAAATACAACAAAATACAGTGGGTTTTTTGTCTAATTTTCAATCTAACTACATGACTTGTACATGTACAATGTATGTCTTACTAGAGGGACCTTGCCATCTGTCATATTTTTTCTCAAAGAAACCTTGCCACACCAACTGACATCACACATGTGTGGGCCTCTGTGATTTACTTAGTTCCAAGTGTAATTACTTCAACAGACATCTAATTTTCACTTGGCTGCTTACATTATTTTGTACTCTGAAACTTATTGAAACCTATTGTACCATACATGTACATGTACATACCATAGGATTTACCATACCATACCATAGCCTTTATCTTATGAGGGAACAAAAGCTACCAGTACTTACAATTTTTATAATTCCTTTTAATAACTAAATAACTACATG
Organism: Actinernus sp. WN-2022; assembly: GCA_030867875.1. Taxonomy (NCBI): domain Eukaryota; kingdom Metazoa; phylum Cnidaria; class Anthozoa; order Actiniaria; family Actinernidae; genus Actinernus; species Actinernus sp. WN-2022. The sequence goes on from JAOWCC010001634.1 coordinate 142,718,644, forward strand.
TACATAAATGTACTTATGAATGTAATGCCAAAAAGCTACGATGTATTTACGAATATAATGTAGAGCTAAATTTTCAGACTTTCCCTTGCACCTCACTACTTAAGACCACACCTAGATAAGCTATAAAAAGTTAACACATTCAGTGACTATGAAACTACTTGAATAATTTTACAAATATTAAATTTTATATATGATCTTAGATTCATAAACCCACACATCTCCACCTACACGTATAACCAACCCCAAGATAAAAAATATAATATGATGTTGTCTGTTTACACATAGTTGTTGCAGACAAAGTTGCCCTTGTCATTGGCAACCAAGATTATATGTGTGAGAAGCTAAGAGGTTTATACTATCCAATGACTGACACAGCAGATGTCGCCACTGCTCTGTGGAAGTTGGGGTTCAAGGTACACTAGTTTATTTTACATAGAGATATAGGGACCCGTTACCAGGTCTCTCAAGCCAGTGGCTTATGATTAAGTATTTGATGAATTTCAGGGTCGAATTGGAATTTAGGTTTGTTTTTGAGGAGGGAGGAAAACTGGTGATTTACCATGAAGAAAACCCTCAGAGCAAGAGCAAGATACATGTACAGTGGAACCTCGATTTAACGAACCTCTATATAACGAAGTCCTCGGTATAACGAACGATATATTTCAGCCCGGCAAAATTACAAGTAAAATGTATGTAACAGAACCTCGATATAACGAAATCCTCGTTATAACGAACACAATCCGACAGCCCAAACGTAAAATCTACCCCGATATAACGAATAAATGTCAACACGCGACAAAAGATAAATGCAGAACAGACCAATAGCGATGCAAATCCTTTAATCCTGTAACAAGACTTGTAAGAAAACCTCTCAGTCAACAGCTCATTAGATGTGTATATACAGTACAGACACTGGCACTATCGAGACATCTACAGATCCACTTTATCCTCTTAGTGCAACGTAACACCGTTACAAAACAATTATTAACTATACCTCGATATAACAAAAAATTTGGTTGTTTTTATGCAAATTCGTTACAACAAGGTTTCGATTTAACGAACCCTCGATATAACGAACCAATTTCCCCAGTCCCTTGGCACTTCGTTAAATCGAAGTTCCACTGTACCAACAAATTCGACTCACATATACATGTAGTTATGATGCTGCTGATTGGGGGATTTGTGTCACTCACTCACTCACTCACTAAGGTGTTAGCAGAATGGAATGATGGAATGCAAATAAATAATAGTATTCAATGTTTCATTTAGTTAATAATTGAAGATCGATGTCGAACATTAATTGAAGGGCTATGTGCAAAAAGCATGTAAGTGACTCTTGACCACATTCTAAATTCTCCTTCAATTTCATTGTTTTCTAAGCGAAAATTTAGAATGTGATCAAGAATCACTTATGCCCTTTTTGCACACAGCCCTTCAATTGCTGTTGTAATTGATGCTCATCAAGTCCTCACCACCGGTTCCACTCTTGCTACTATAAACTATATAGTTACCACAAGCCTATTTATGTACAATGTACTTTTTCAAGCAGCTGTGTTATCCATGTGGGAGATGTGTATATTCCTTCAGCTGCATATACATGTTGTACATGTATCTGAGTCCCATCGATAGTGATGTAATACCCTATGTTTTCATGCCCAACTTCCTAAATATTTATGGAAGGTGGCTGAAACTTTGACAGACATGTTAATGGGTCGATCCCCATGATTCACTTAATGGTGATGTTGTAACGATGATGTCATCGATGACATGATTTTTAGTATGTGCATGTATCTCCCTCATTCCTAATGGCAGGCAGCTCAAATTTTGACAGGTATTGTATTGGGTCCCCATTTGATTCACTTAGTGGTGATGTCATAATGATGATGTTATCAATCATGTGATTTTTAGTACATACCCATACATGTACATGTACATTGTATTTCCCTTATTTCTAATCGCAGACAGCTCAAACTTTGACAGATATGGTATTGCGTCCCCATGAATCACTTGGTGGTGATGTCATAACAATGATGTCATTGGTCACATGATTTTAAGTGCATGCCCATATTGGGTCCCCATAAATCACGTAGTGGTGGTGATGTAACGATGACATCATCGGACACGTGGTTTTCCAGGCTACACAGGCTATCATAACAGCAATAATAACTTAAAGTGCCACTATGATCAAATTTTTACATTATTATCAAAGTTTTTGCATATTCATAAAGTAGAGTTGGTATATTATTACCAGTTCAAATTGTTTTTCGATACAACGACAGGAAGTCTTATTTTTTAGCTCCGAATATTGAATCTAAACGTTCGCCATTACTGGAGGCTGTACCCTTTGTTCAGCTTTAAACAAAGGTTTATTCAGCGGAAGTGATGTCATACACTTAACGCTTGCCTGCAGAACACAACGCCTGGAGGCATATTTCTACTAAAACCATCTTCATGTACATAAGAAAAAAGTTATATTTATCTTTGCGAGGTTGGCAACTTTTTTATGCACACTATTTTGCATCACAAGGTTGTCATGTTAAGTGTATGACATCACTTCCACTTGGCGGACAGGATTTTACCGGTAAACTCTCCTAAAATTTTGTGGTTTAACATGCCCATTTGGGAATATTTTTTTACTATTTCAGATATTTCTAATAGTGATTGACCTATTGACACTGAAAAAGTGGCAAATCGAAATGGTAAATTTTCATAGTAGTGGCACTTTAAACTGTTTACCCTAAAATATACTAAAATACACTAAAATATACTTTACAACCATAAGTTTGCCATTTCGGCACTATGTTTACTTTCAAGGAAATTCGGAGAAAAAAAAATGTGTTTGATATCTATACCTACTTATTATATGAATGTGACATAACTTTCTGGAATGCTCTGTTCAATTTAGCAAGTTTGTGATTCTTATTTAATCATTTTGTTTAACAGGTTGTGTCTTTGGTAAACTTAACACTCAGTGAGATGAGAATTGCGGTATTATCCTTCTGCCGTCTTCTAGGTATGTCAATGATCAGTCTAGCTATTTGCAGTATGAAGTGTGATATGGAGTGGTTGGAACAAAGGCATGTGTGTTTTTTTGAGAGGGGGGGGGGGGGGGGGGGGGGAGGGATGGGAATGGGGTTTACAAAGAATGTTATGGGGAATAAATATCATGGTATTATTTTTTGGGATACATGATTATAATTTTTTTTGGGGGGGGGGGGGGAGGGGGTTTGTTCTGCATGCTGCTTTCATCCGAATTGGTATAGTTAAAATTTACTTTTAATTCGATTTAATTAATTTATTGGTTTACAAACTCAGGGTAAAATCAGTGAAATTTCAGGGAGTGTGTTTAGTTATACTCTTTGAGTTATTCCATTTGAATCCATTCCTTTCCCATCAAAAAATACTTTTTTTCTTACCATGGAATGGTAATGAAACTGCACAAAATTTCTTGTCATTTGGTGCCGTAAAATTACTGATGCCTACTTTCAAAATTAATAAAACCCTGCTGATCATATTTAATCAAAAGAAACTAAATCCTTATAACAACTGGTGTGAAAGTTATAGCTAAGATAAGATTTTAAACCAACAACACATTCATGTCCATCTCACAGCTTACCTTATGTTCAAACTGCTAAGTACTAGATAAAGCTGAATGAGCGGACAATCTTTATGGGATTTACAAACTTGAGCTGAAAGCGAGAGTTTGTAAATCCCATCAGCTCAAGTTTGTAAATCCCATAAAGATTGGATGCGAGTTCTTTATCATACTTACATGTATCAAACATCTAGATAAGAGAGTCATGTTTTCAGTTATTTTGGCAATACAACTTATTTTGGCCTCAAAGTTTATTTAAATCAGGACGAAATCTCTAGTAGAATTAAAAACACTGATGTTTTATTAGTTCCTTTGTTTTTGCTTCATGATTTATTTATTTACCCTTTAACTCCCAAGAGTGCCATATGGTACTATTACTGGTTACTTGCTTTGAGGGTTTAAATCTGACTAAGTTCAAAGAGCAAGGCCCTGAGATTCCCACACACCTTAATGTATAGACAAATGATCCTATTGAACTGCATTAGGCATATTAAAAATAGATAGGAGAAGTGAGAAAAAGCTACAGTATATTTAGTTTTCAAATCTTAAGATTTTTTCTACAATCAGTATTTTCACATACACTAATGGTCATGATTTTTGTAAAATTCGACTTGAAATAACTAAAATCAACCATAAAAAAAAACTCAGTCCTTCAATTCATCCAATTTAAACCAGCTTTATTATTTAAAAGTGAACAATCTACCAGTATGTACACTGTAAGTGGTCTCTAAGTGGTCAGCTGACTACTCTTTTACAGTGCACATATTGTTCACTTTAGCCAAAACCGTTAACGCTAGAGACACTTTAACTGTGCATTGTCATTACTTACAGGTAAGGGTGTGTATGGAGTGCTGTACTACGGAGGCCATGGATACGAGGATGGTGGGGAGAATTTCCTTCTTCCAACTGATGCCAACTTAAAATATGACAGAAAGGACAGTCTGTGTGCACAAGAGATTCTGCAGAGCATGCAGGACTGTAATACATCCCTAAACCTGCTGATTATTGACTCTTGTAGAATAAGGTAAGATGGGGATTAAGATCTGAAACAGTTACTTATATATACAGCAGATATTCCACTGATTTGAAATTCCCAAGAGCTGCCATCTTGGATATTATGATGTCACATGGTTTCCCCTATTACACAACAAAAGAGCTATTCTCTCACAATAAGGGCAACCATGTGACGTCATAAGATCCAAGGTGATTTGAATGATTTGATTTGATTTAAGACATTTGGATCAGAGCCTGATTAGAGCCTGATCACAGGGCTACAAACAATAGGACTCTAGGCCTGCCTCCGTCAGTGGACCTAAGATTTTACATCCTTAATCCGAGAAGATGTGAAGGTCTAACCATTTGCAGTTGTTTCACAAAGGCAGCACCTTCTACTCAGTTATTTTAAGACCCCGAGTGTTGGTCCGGCCGGGGTTTGAACCTGCGACCTCCCGCTTGACAGACCGGAGCTTAACAACCAAGCTAACCGGGAGGCCGTACCCAGTAGGTTAAAATTCGTTTTATGGACAGGAAAATCGGCCCATAACTGACACCTAGTGTAGAAAGTACAGGAAACTACCACAGCATTAGATTTAGGCAGAAACATATCATAAGGGAGCTGAAACATAAAGAGCTCTAAAGCAAAGTATGTTTCGACTCCCTTATACTGTATGTTTCTGATTTAGGTATCCATAACAAACATTATTTTGAGAACAAACATTGTTTACCGATTGATTAAAGCGTTCACCTCTCACCTCATGATTACCGCTGAGGAAACATGTACTCGGATCAGTTAGGATCAAAGGAAATTGCTCCAATAATAGAAATGCTAATAGCCGCAATACAATAATATTAGCATTTCTATTGTTGGTGCAATTTCCTTTGATTCTAATTGATCCGAGTACATGTTTCCTCAGCAGTAATCATGAGGTGAGAGGTGAACGCTTTAATCAATCGGTAAACAATGTTTGTTCTCAAAATAATGTTTGTTATGGATACCAAAATCAGAAACATACAGTATAAGGGAGTCGAAACATACTTTGCTTTAGAGCTCTTTATGTTTCAGCTCCCTTATGATATGTTTCTGCCTAAATCTAATGCTGTGGTAGTTTCCTGTACTTTCTACACTAGGTGTCAGTTATGGGCCGATTTTCCAATGAACTCAAAACTATATAAACCGTTTCCCCACCCACAATTCCCTCTTTTGCTCAGACGAAGGGCTAGCACTTGAGACGTCAGCTGCTACTCGCTCCCCACGGTGGTTAGCATACCTTAACTGGCGACTTTTAGTTCATCATATAAATGTACCAGTGTTGATCTTCCCTGCCGATGCAGATCAACACTAGTTTTTACAGGAACTAGTCACCTATCATATTACATACATGTACACTGTCATGGAATTCTGTAATACTTAGAACCTTTTTGATATTTTTGTAACAAAGTTTCACTGACTTCCTTTGCAGGCTGCCTGAAAGAGGAAAACGACCAACATACGTGAAACGTTTACCAACAGGGAACAACATATTTGCTTACTCTTGGTAAGCCATTAAATAGAAAATACCAGCAATAGATAAATAATCACAAACTATCTGATACCCATAATTACTCTTGATTTAAATATCAAGCACTTGTGACACATACATGTACCACTAATCTGCAAGCCAAGCCAACGTACATGTATATGTAGTTATGATATTGAATCATGTTTGCCGCGTAGCACTAGTAAGTGTAAAGAATGTGATATAAAGTGGTAAGCTGTAGTGCTAAGTATGCACACCCTACGAGGGAAAGAGAAAAAATCTCTGACCCAAGTATAACCTGGAGGTTGTTGGGTTCGAGTCCCACTTGGGTCAGAGATTTTTTCTCTTTCCCTCGTAGGGCGTGCACACTTAGCACAACATACATGTAGCTCTCCAATATAAAAGCTATACGGGTATGTGCCTCTGGAAGGGGTCAGGTGTTTGACCTTCTAGGTCTGAGATGGGGATCCAGTTTTGCCCTCCAAGTCTGCGATGGGGTATACATTTTCTGTTCAATTTTCAAATGCAATGTTTTGGCTTTTTTCCCCTCTTTATTTTCACCCAGTACTTTTTAGAAAAACTGAAGTTTCCTGTCTGAAATGGGTTTTCAAATTGAACCCTTTAGTCTGAGATGGGGTAGGAAAAATTAGTTTTTAGGTCCAAGATGGGATAGGGTTTCTTAGGTCCCAGCCCAGCACACCCACCCAAGAAAATGATGGAGTACCCCTCCCTCCAGGGTGTGTGTACATGTACAATGGAACCCTTACAATCTACAGTACCACCTCGTGTTGGTTTGAAATAAGGGTGGTTGACATTGTGAGGTTCAGTAGGGCTTAAAATTAGAGGAAAATACCACAAGAAACTGTTGCTAGTTGTCATTCAGTAATGATTCGCATAAGAACTATAGGAAAAGACAATAGACTGCGGCAATGAGTATGTCCTTGGAAGATTTTGCTTGAATGTGTCTTACGTGCTGTCTGAGATGTCCTCAGTAAAACATATCAAACAACGAGTGTCGATTTAGAGGTCTGGGACCTAGAAACCGCCATTTTGAATGTCCTGGCAGCTCTTCCAAATATGGAATATGTATTCTCCTAATATGGAAGAAGGACGCTGGAAATTCAAAACGACACTTTTGCTTGCTATTTTATTGATATGTTACTAGCTGAAAATAAAGGAAGTGCTGTTGGTCAATTTTACTGTGAAAACGTAAAGATAAGATACAAATGTAACTTTATTTATACACGGTACATGTAGGTCCTTCAAGAGTGATAAAAATACAATTATGGAAATAACTATATACTATGGTATCTAAATATACTAATGACTATACCTAATATAATAATTACTATTACTACTACTACTATAATATGATAAAAAATAAAAATAAAAATAAATACAATTTCTCTGCTTCACAAGGACGCCGTGTCTTTAAATGCTCACCCCGAAAAATCATGGCAGCGTATTTGAGATTTAAAAGTTGTCAGTGATGACATAAAGAAAACACCATCCAGTCAATAGTAAAGGGGGAAGACAAAAGATATTTGAATCACAAATGTGAGAACTTTCCTCACGGTTGATTTTCATTGAAATCAAACCACAAGTAGTTTTACCAAAACTAAATTAAAACTGCAAAAGTTATCTAATGAAAGTGCATTACTTCCATGGTATCCTATTGAATTTATGAGTATGAGCCAATGAATTTACGAGAAAGAAGAATAGAAGATTAGCACCTCTTTACATTCCTTGCCGTTTAGTGCTATCGTTCATAGACGGAGCACTACTTAATTTGTACTAGCAACATGGTCTGATCCACTAACAACAGCAGCAATAACAAGTAGTTCAGCAAGATTCTACTAGCAACAGTTGCGAGTTGTCATGAGATTGATTTCGACTCAGTTTCTCTTTACATTCCTTGCCGTTTAGTGCTATCGTTCATAGCCGGGGCATTACTTAATTTGTACTAGCAACATGATCTGATCCACTAACAACATCAGCAATAACAAATAGTTCAGCAAGATTCTACTAGCAACAGTTGCGAGTTGTCATGAGATTGATTTCGACTCAGTTTCTCTTTACATTCCTTGCCGTTTAGTGCTATCGTTCATAGCCGGGGCATTACTTAATTTGTACTAGCAACATGGTCTGATCCACTAACAACAGCAGCAATAACAAATAGTTCAGCAAGATTCTACTAGCAACAGTTGCGAGTTGTCATGAGATTGATTTCGACTCAGTTTCTCTTTACATTCCTTGCCGTTTAGTGCTATCGTTCATAGCCGGGGCATTACTTAATTTGTACTAGCAACATGGTCTGATCCACTAACAACAGCAGCAATAACAAATAGTTCAGCAAGATTCTACTAGCAACAGTTGCGAGTTGTCATGAGATTGATTTCGACTCAGTTTCTCTTTACATTCCTTGCCGTTTAGTGCTATCGTTGATAGCCGGGGCATTACTTAATTTGTACTAGCAACATGGTCTGATCCACTAACAACAGCAGCAATAACAAATAGTTCAGCAAGATTCTACAAGCAACAGTTGCGAGTTGTCATGAGATTGATTTCGACTCAGTTTCTTTATTCTAGAGTAACTGTAATATTAGTAACATACTGTACATAAAATGTATTTATATCCCAATTACAAATGCATTTCTAGAAACTTCTGGCCACTTCTGCTAACTCGTCATGAATATACATTGTACATGTAACAAGTATTAGTTCTGGAACCTTCTAATATAATTTTCTAGAATGCTGTGGTCTAATAGCTTCAACGTCGGTGCAACATTTGTTGAAGGATGTTGAAAGCATGGGTGACAAACGGATTCTCGAATTCATTTATAATTCTTGAGATATTCATCCAATGGAGGGACTGTATTTGGTCACATGCATGGGTCTTGAAACCCGGTAAAACCCTTGTTCGAAGCTTCATTAGGTGGATGCATCTTGGTATCTAATGAAATACCAGTGCCAAACGCACTAGTGTTTGATCAGATTTCCAACTCCAGTGTTCAATATTTCGTAATCGTCATATTCATGAACCACTAACGACTTATATACTGATAAACTACAAGTAAAGAGTGAAGAAGTAAAGAACGACACAGAAAGAAAAAGTGTGCCTCCTCCACTGGTCATTTCGAACCTCGACCCTTCCGACTGCTTGTACTAACTCTTGGCCACTACACTACTGAGTACGCTAGTTGAAATCACTTCCAGCAAAAAAGAAAAATAAGCTATCTATGGAATAATTATATACAACAGTCAAACGGTAAACAACACTTGCTAATGATGTTTGAAAAGAAACGTAGGTAAATGTTCGGTTTAGCCATTCGCATGAGAAGTCATTTTCAAATACTAATTGTTCGTGTTTCATCGGGGGATTCCAATTATTTCGAAAACAATAAAACTCTCGAGGCTACGCCTCTCGGGTTTCATTTGTTTTCTCAATATTTCGAACCCCTGATAAAACGCTCCAATCCGTGTTTGAAATAGTACATCGCTAATTTGATCATTAAAGTGGGGTTCGAGAAGCCATGTAAAACATGAAGAGCTTGTTTTAGAACCGAGTTTCTAAATACAGCGAGAGGGGGTTGAAAAACCTCGGCTTTGCCTCGGCTTTGCCTCGGTTTTGCCTCGGCTTTGCCTCGGTTTTCATCCTCCTCTCACTGTATTTAGAAATCGTTTCTAAAACAGCTCTTCTTGTTTTACATATTACTTCAACAATGTTGGGTAAATAAGTTGTGAGACACCTAGGAATGAGAACCAGAATCAGTCAAACGGTTTCAACATGATTCCGCAACATTTCCGAGAACAATAGAAGTTAATTAAATGTTAGACAGATCTTGAATTAAAGTTTGAATGCATTCAAAATATAGAGGAACTTCGTCAAAAATCTGGATCTATGTTACCAGTTTATTATTGTACTTTCCCTCAAATCTTTGCTCGACTCCTCTGTAGCTGTTCCCAACAAGAAGCTTACGAGGAACCCAACCAAAGAAATGGCCTCTATGCACATCATTTACTGAAACACATCAACAGAGATGTCAGAATAGAACTCATCCTTATGGACGTGGCCACTGGTGAGTAACATGCATGTATACCAAGGTTCACCAGCTTGATTCTCCCAGTAAGTGTGGGTATTACATGTAGTTCCATAAAGTATGACAATTGTGTGCGATTTCACTGTCTCTTTTCGGTATTCGTTCAGGCCAATAACACATACGATGTATTGCCCTTTCTGTCCAGAGGAAGTCCAAGACAACATGCACTTTCTTAAGAAATGTAAAAGTTATCAACATCTTAAAAAGGATTGCTCCTCTCCTTTTCTCGCCCTTTGGGATTCGAAAATTTAAATTAAGATTCAGGACAGTGAAGCAAGTAATCAGTCCTCTCCTGTTAGAATACAAAATTGCTGACTTGTGAGCTGAGGACAGTAATAATTTCCCGTAAAGCTGCATGATTTTTTTTACTCCAGTTTGCTGTGCAGCAAATTTTTTTCGGCTAAGATCTCTTGCACGTTTTTTTGGGGAAGTATTTTATGTACTAATCTGTTCCATTTGGAATATTAAGTTATTCCAAAATTAGCTATCTTTGTACTTAACAATTCTTCCCTGGAGCATCCAATTTGCCAATGAGGCGATATCTGTATCGTTTTATGGTCTTGTTTTTGTACATGTAGGTGTTACACTGGCTAATAACAGGCACTTCAGCCAACGGCCGTGTCACGAGAGCGACGCAGTTAATGATTGCAGACTAACTGACCCAATACAGCCCGAAGCCCTGCCTTACGAGTTCAGAGAAAGAGTGGAATTGTGGCAGAAAGCTCACAGTAAGTATAGAGCCTTTCCCTGCTTGGAGAGATCTCTTCCTTCCCATGGCGAGGGAGAAAGAGACAGAAAAGGAAAAAAAACCTCTGCTGGTGTAGGACGTGCATGCATTTGGTTTCCTTGGCAACCATGTTGTAATCCTCCACGTGACTTTGAAAACCGATGTCAATCGACTAACGTGGGCTCAAACAGTGTCAGCGACGTGTTGTGTTTTCCATGCGCATCGCGCATTTCCAGTAAAAAATGGTCTCAAAACCTGTGTGGATTGTCCACCAGTATATCAAAGCAAGCGTTTACACCGGAAGAGGTCTCTTCTCTGTCATACTAAGCAGGGAGATAAAGCCTAAGCATAGCGAACTATTTGGAACACACTTCAGTAATGACAGACGTGATTTAACTTGTCAATATTGGAAAGGATGGAGGGTAGTTGCCATTTGCAACAGGCAAGCAATGCGCAACTAAGGAGGGAACCATGGCAACCAAGCCACGGGTCAACCCCGGCATCTGTCACACTGTTGATACTTACCTAGGTCTTAGACTTTCTATAGTAGGGACGGGTGGGGGCAATCCGGCAAGCAAATGCGAAGCAAGCAAGCTAGAACTGAGCACGAGGGCAAACTCGTCACATTTGACGACCTCGTTGCGCATGCGCCAAATGAGCACTGTCCGCTGGCCAATGGCTATTTGCAAAGCAACCCGGCCCAAAATAGCTCACCATGGGGGAAAATTCGTCACACAAGACGAGCCATTAAGCATGCAATCATGAGAACAATATGCTGGCCAATCTCCCAGTTATCTATGATTATTAAATCTCATTTTGACGGTAAAGTCTCAAATTTATCTCAAAATGCATAGTTTAATTTGGTCTTTTTTGGCAAAAATTTGGATTTGGACATTTCCGCCATTGCTTGTCCTTTTGGAAGACGAAAAAGTGCCAAAAGAAATCGTTGCATTTCGTCGAAGTGGCGCTTTAAAACAAAACTACAAAAATGACACCCTGAGATAGAAGGTCTTGGCTAGATTCCATCCGTCACAAGGTCACAATCCCGAAATGCACTGCAATGCGCTGCACTATTTTATTGGTATGGTAGTGTTTCGTTCCATATAGTCTCCCTGTATAATACTGTAAAACAGTAGAGAAAATGATTATGCAGGGAGACTATATCGAACGAAACACTACCATGAAGTATATACCATTTTCTTGATGTTCTATACCCGCATTTGTAGGGTACAAACTACAACTACAAACCTAGAAATTTAGGCGAACAGTTTCCCTCAACTAATAATTGTTTTATCGGCTGCACGAAGAGTCGAACCGAAACCCTAACCCGTCTATTAACCGAAACCCTAACCCATCTATTAACCAAAACCCTAACCGTCACTATCCTTTATGCCACGAGGGATTTGCTGTCAACAACCGCGTTTTTAGAACTTTTATGCTGCATGCTGTTTCATTAGCACCTGCTCTCTGTGAAGTCTTTTATTGCAGTGCATTTCGGGATTGCGTCCTTCTGGCGGCTGGCATCTAGCCATGACCGAGATACAAGATAAATACTTTGTGAATGTCCAGATATGCTTTTCAAACTTTTTCACTAGAGGATGGCAAAGATTAAAGTGGATTACGAAAGCTTGTTCTACAAAATTTGATTTCGGTGTCAGTGAAACGATTTCAAGTTGCTCTAAATTTCTCTTAAAGCAGTATCGCAAAATATAACTTTGCAAATTAACATTCGCAAAATACAACTTCGCAAATTACAACATGTTTTGTTTCCCAAAATATAGTAAGCCACATTTTCCGCATTAATTCTTTCCATGCTAAAGGTTGTGGATGTTTTTTACACTTGAATGATTTGCTTAATTCGTTCTCCAACCCCTAAGAAAAGTATGCCGATCCTTCCCTTTTAGCTGCGATTTTCATCCAGCGGTTTGCTGTCGTGACGTCATTTCTCAACATATCGCTTTTCTATTCAAAAATTCTTCTTTTCCGCTTTCCTTTGTGGAAAAATAATAACACATTGTAAATTACTTATAAGCTCGCGCGAAGGTGTGTGTGAAAAGTACCTCGCATGTTGTGTTTAGTAAAATGACGTCACTTCTGCTGAAAATTAGCTCTGTAACGGGTTCGCGTAATGGCGGATTTAAAACCTCAAGATTCGGACTTAAATGGGCCGTCTCACCCACAGTGCTTAGCGCGCTCACATAGTATAGCGGCCATTTCGATGCCATCGAAATCCAGTGTTTTATGGCAGTGGTTTTAATCTTCTCTACATCTCTGCGATCCTTCCAGCTATCGTCAAAAAAAATCATACTAGGTTGAACCTTTTTTATTGCTCTTCCTATTGGGCCTCTTATTTAAGTGTTTTAAATTATTTGGTCATGCAAATTTTAGTTTTATTTCAGGTGGCCGTAGTTCTCTGATGGATGCCTGTCTCGTTCGTCCTCAACGAAAGGAAACAATGCAATTGTCCGTTTGTGTCCACGATTTCCATCTACAACATGGAGAAACTATTCTGACCATTAATCTTTATATGTAAAGATATATTAGCGGTTAGTTCTAGTATCTACTATCTTTGAGCCGATTTTGGTTTTTGAACACCGTGGCTGCTGGCTTAATACGTGACCACAATTTGCAACAAAACTCCACTTGAAGAACAGTTTCCTAAAATCATTTTCAGGGCTTTGGCGTTTAACTTGTGGAAACAGGTCTCTCTCTGGTTTCGAAGGGCGGAATTCGGGCTTTTAGACAGTGATTTTGCCGAGATTTTCGGATTCACCGGGTTGATCATTTGAAGTTTATACTCGCACGAAATTTGACAAACAAAGCCGCCGAGACTGCATGATAATAATTTCCTATTCAAGCGAGCTGTTATTCGTTCACTGTTCTCTCTTGAACTGGTTCTCTTGCACCAGCAACGAGATTTACTGCTGGCAGATGATCTCTCTCTCTCTCTCTCTCTCTCTGCAGGGAAAAATAAAACCGAGGGGAAAAACCTCTCTTTTCATAATTATTAGTATTCTCTGTTTATAGTACTGATGACAGGGTTCGGAAGCGACGGTTGAGCGGTAAATATTATAGTCAACAAAAATTATAGGCAACGAAACTCCGCTTGGTCAACCCGAAAAGAATTGAGCAATTTCCTAAAATCATTTTGAGGGCTTCGGCGTTTAACTTGTGGAAACAGGTCTCTCTCTCTGGTTTCGAAGGCCGAGATTTTCGGATTCACCGGATCGATCAAAGTTTATAATCGCACGAAATTAGACAACAGAGCCGCCGTGATAATAATTTGCCATTGAAACGAGCTGTAATTCGTTCACTGTTCTCTCTTGAACTGGTTCTCTGCTACTGCCAGCAACGAGATTGCCTGCTAGCAGATCTCTCTCTCTCTCTCTGTAAGTAAGTTCAAGTTCATTTTATTTGTACACTGATTATTAGTTGTAACAATAAATAATGTTTATGTATAAAAAGGATAAATAAATACGGAAAGCGGCTTAAGTGTTCTATTGCTGGTGTGCATGTGACGTCATGGCCGCCATGTTGGATGACAATAACAAAAGATTCCTCGTTAGCTTCTCTTGTTAGTTCATCCAACATGGCGGCCACGTCTTTGTTATTTGTATCTCTTGGGATTGGGTTGCACACCACCAATAGAGTATGGTGTGTAGTGGTCAAAGTAGCAAAGCTTTCGTGTTGACCACTACCTTTGAGAAGAATAAAAATGCGGTGACAGCCTAAGTTTAGTAAATACAAACATCAGCAAGGTAGATTTAAGTAAATACTAGACAGTAAAAGAGAAATTAATAGACAGAACGAGGATGAAAATTACTGTTGATTACTTAATACATATTGTTTGTAACACATTTTGAAACTATTAAAATGTAAACTTTTGATCGTAATTGGTATGTTCTCCCATATTTTAGAAGTCATAAACTTAAAAGTGTGTTGGCCATAATTCGTTCGTAAAAATGGTCTGTAAAGATTTTGATTAGCAGAATACCTGGTATTATACGAATGGACATCAGAAACTGGTTTGATAATATCATGAAAAACAGTAGGAATTTTGGCTTTGTTGTTAATTATTTGAAAAGCAAAGGTGGCCATTTTAAACTTAAAGCTATTGTCCAATTTTAGAATTCCGAGTATCAGATAAAATGGAATAGCACTTTCTCTTTGGTTAGCGAAGAAGATACTACGTATACATTTGTTTTGTTTAGTGGATGTTTTAGACAGTTTAGTCTTATAAGTATTGCCCCAACTCATTAATCCATAGTTTAGATAGGGATAAATCATAGTATAGTAAATTTGTTTAATTGGTTTTAGGTCTACATAATGTCGTAATTTGTTTATAATTCCAAATTTTTTAGAAATTTTATTATTAATATGTTTAATTTGAGTATTCCAATTTAAAAATAAAACCGAGGAGAGAAACACCAGAGAAACCTCTCGCTTTCATAATTATTAGTATCACCCGGAGAGAGTGTTCTCTGTTTATAGCAGCGACGGGTGAGCGGTAAGTGTTATAGTACAGCCAAGTACTGCTGTATAACACTTTGGTGACTTCACATTCAACTTGTAAGGTACTATTAGTTTCATCAACGTCATCCATTTTCAAATCACAATGGGTCAAAGTCCCGAATATAAACAATAACAAAAGCACGCTAAGCACTGTGGGTGAGACGGCCCCTTTAAAAAAATCAGATTTCCCGTCGTCATATCGAAAATCGGTTTGGAGAGGAAAACATATAACAACTTTATTTTACAAAGATGCAAAAACATCGCAATATGAAAATTTGATCGTACAGAAACTTGAAACTTAAACCCGTCAGTGAATCTTACATTTCTTTCCCTTAAATTTAGAACACAACGAATGATTGTTTTTTCCCTTCACAGCCTTGACAGAGCCATTCCGGGTTTTCCAAAAAGATGGTCTCATTTTGGATTTTAAGCTGAAAGCCAACTTTTCCAACGTTCTGGAAGTGATGATGGTTGCCTACAATACCACACAGCACGCTATGAACAGATTCGTTATGGACCTCAGCGTACCAACTGTAAGAATTGTAGTCTGCTTAAAGTGCTTATAAGCCCTAGCCAGGTACCTTTGATTTAAAAGTCAAACTGGAAACAACATGACCTTCATAGGAAAAATTATAATTATAGTCTGCCAGTTTGTTAAGGAATCAAATTTCAATGACGTCATTTAAGGGATAACCTAATTATAGTTCCTTTTACTCTCTGTTTATGTCAGCTCCACTTATTAAAAGATCATTCTCTAAGATTGTTAGTATCTAATGTCTGATACCTAAAACAACTGTATAAATGAAGAAATTCAATGTTATGACTCAATTCATTTTGAACTCATTAAATGACCCTTAAATGACGTCATTTCAAGCAATGCTTTTTACAGCAATACAACGACCATGAATCGCTCAAACAAATGATTTCTGGGTAGGGCTTTAGCCCGGGGGGGTGACTCCCATATAAAAGGGGTAGGGATGCTAGTCGGACGTTTTCGATTTGACCCCTAAGAGGTACTAAAATGGGCGTGGATCAAGCTTATTTTGACCCCTAAAAGATAATAAAAATGTAAATTGATAACAGCTTTTTTGTTCAATTGACACCCGACCCCTAAAAGGTACCGCTTTACATAGAAATGTCTGTGTTTGATAGTGGATACCCTAAGTGGTACCAAACTCCTGATTTTGACCCCTAAAAGGTACGACGAGCATTCATGTACCCCTCACATACGGGAGTGCCCCCCCCCCCCCCCCCCCCCCCCCCAAACCGGGTGCTTTAGCCACTTTAAAGTGCCTCTAACCCCATTTTAGTTATTTTATTTTTATAAATTTAGTTGAGAATTGAAGACGAATGAAAAAGAAAAAAAGTGAAAGCAGTATAATCCCTGATTTTCAAATCGTGATTAAAGTCCCGCGCATTTTTTTCACAACCGCGCAGTTTGGGGTCTGGGTCGAAAAGAGAAGAGCTTCTTCAGATGTTACGCCGCGAAGATAATGAAGAACGGACCAACAGTCTGAGGTCAGAGATGCTCACACTTCGACTACGATATTGACATGAAGCGATTTTTAATGATCTCCTATCGTGCCTTGCGATGCGTGTCCAACAGCGCCTGAGGTGAACCGGCGGATGAGGACTTCAGCGATGTCAATAGGCCCTTTGCAGGACCTGGTCACGTGACCTTTTTAGCCTGTCAATCAAAACAAAATTTGGCGCTAGGACAACATGAATCGAATTTCAATCGAATTTCTTTAAAACAAAACTACAAAAATAACGCTGTGAGGTAGAATTGAAATACCATGTGAATGTCCTGGTATGCTATACAAACAACAAAAATAACACTGTGAGATAGAAGAGAAATACCATGTGGATGTTCTGATATGCTTTTCAAAATTTGTCGATAGAGGATGGAAAAGATTAAAGTGGATTACAAAAGCTTATTATAGAAACTTGATTTCGGTTACAGTGAACCGATTTCAAGTTGCTCTAAATTTATCTTAAAAGCAGCATTTTTCATCTTCTCGAATCTTTGCCATCCTTAATTAAAATTGTCTCAAATTTTCTCCAGTATTCCTGGAAAGCATACTCTGCTAATCTGAATAGTCGTGTTTGGTTTTCGTCATGAGAAAATTTATCATTTGGTGGTTGACACTGCCCCTTTGAAAGGAAGGACAAAAAGTCCTTCAAGGCTATGTCCTCAAAGTCCCATTCATTGATCAAGTGGTTTGTTTATTTTCTCCACAGCCTGTCCAGTCTCAAGTCATAATGCTCTCAAGTGAAACACTTTTACCCAACAGCGTCCTTAGACAAGTAGTGAGACTTTCTGCACTTCAAAAACTGCAGGTTTGTTTTTTTGTTTTTGTTTGAAACTGTTGCGATAAGACGATGAACTAGTATTTCGTCGGGACTTGGAAAGCCATGGCGATATCTAATCTGGCAAAATCATAGGTTTAATTAGAATTTAGCAGGTCAGCGTTTGTGGACGGGATAAAGACTGGATAACCTGAATAAAAATACATCAACACAAGGGTGAGTTCCAACAAACTCAGCTAACATGTTGTACTGTGTTAAGGAATCGAAGCTGGACCACAAGGAAGCCCTTACTACATCTGCTTCCCCGACGCCCAGTTATATCAGCTACCCGGTATCCCCGATAGCCGTAGTTCCCCCGTATTCCCACCTCCTATCCCTCATCTCTCACCGTTGTGACGTCATCTGTGACACACGGTAAAATGAATCTGACCCCTAAATCAACCCAACGACTATACAAACATGTATTCGAAAGAAATGAGTTCTAATATTTTATTTCTCTGTGTTAATCTCATAAAAATCTTTCAGTACCCCAGCCAAAGACAAATTGCTTACAACGTAGCCTTGCCTACAGTGGTGTAGTTGCCTGGAATTCTCTTCCTTTGGGGATAAAGAAATCAGAAACTCGAAGTACTGTTTAAACAATAGAATAACTTGCCTAGTTAAAACTACGGTAGTTTAATGACAATATTAATGTATTTACCATAAATGTATTTACATATTGTTATTACTATTACTGATTAATGTTTTATACTTAATTGCACACGGCTCTCTGGAAGAGCATTTTTATGAAGAGAATCTTTGTATAAATAAAGATAACTTACTAACTGTTGCGCGTCTATGAAGACACAATTAGTTTTCAAGTTCGAAAAATAACCGATTCTCCGCTGATAAATCTAGCTTGTGTGGAGGCTCAATTCAGTGCAACTTTCCTCATATCGTACATCACACATACCAAGGAAAAGCAATCACACCTCCAGTAAAAAGATCGAAGACACGATTGTCCCCTAAGTTTCCTGGTGCGTTCGCTAAGTACTGTGGCCCACAGTGATTTTCAAGCATCAATACAGGAGTTTTACCGTGATCTTTCACCGGGAATTCAGTGATCGGTTGTGACATCTCCCTCAAACAGACACCATCATAGTGTTTGTTGGGTACAACACTGCTTAATAAAACATCAGTGTCGTATATCTGAAATGACATTGATGTTTTATTAATGAGTGTTGCATCATATACCGGGGGGAGTCGGGTGGCGTAGTGGTTAAGCCCTTCGCCACTCACCCCTGTGCTTGCCTTTGTTCCGAGGCTTTTTCACCGGGTCCTCCGGTTTTCCTCCCTCCTTAAAAACTAACACGCTAAATTCCAATTCGATCTGTGGATTAGCTGGGTCCTGGCTTTGGCCAGCCCCTATATGGTTGTTTCAGGGCCCATTAGAAATTCAGAGGTTTTTTGGCAGAGGATATACCGGCACTAATGTTATATTGATCAGTGTTATGGGGATGTACAGGATTGGCTAGTACCGTGACCAGGACTTGCTTTTGACTTTAAAATGTTTGAGAGCATGTCTCCAACAGGGGTGATTATCGGGGGACATATAATTTCAAAACAACAGGTGCAAATTCTCACAAAATCGCGCCCTAAGTACCTTTTGAATTATTAATGACTTTTATAAGTATTCCTAAAGCGTTTTATGACCCAACAGGATAAACTGGTGGCAGTGATCAAAGTGTTCTACGATTTAGATGGCAGAAGGGCCGACGTTGAACAGGAGGTTAATCTCGGTTGTCCACTTGTCTCCTCTGTGTTCACAGAATGGGACTGGTGGATTACCTGTGGTCGATTGCCGCCAACTAAGACCACACAAGTGTGAGGTCACATACGAATGTGGGATCCCTGTGGCTTAATGAGGAAAAACTCCAGTACTTCTTGGGTACTCCTCGAATACCCGAGGTAACCCAGTGTAGCTTTCTGAGGCTGGCACGATTGTGTCACAGGAAGGTCGTAGGTTAATGAACTGCGTGTCCCGCCACAAAAGCCATGAAGATCTCATATTGGTATCAGTGGGCTTATTCCAGGATCACGTGGTTGTACTGGATGGCTTCATTTATTTAAAGGCACTTGAACTAGATCGGTAGTATTATTAGCAAAACCTGTTTATAAATGCTATTTTCCACTTCCAATCGATTGTCGATCTTTCTAAAACAGCGTTTGGAAGTTTATTTGCCATCCAGTAAAGCCTTTCCCATGGGATCACGAGCGTAATTACGGTTATTGAAGTGATATATTATCAGCACGTGACGGTTTCCGGTAAACCGACGGATATCTTTTTTGCTGCTAGTCCTGGTGATATGCCTGAGTTAACGGCCAGTCGTGTAGCCTGGAACTGAAAACAGTTTCTGGGTTGGCAACAATCACTCATGGGAATAAAAACCGGAAAAATAAAAACCTTTGTTTCTCCCGTCTAACCTCGTTCTGAAGCTCCTCAGTGCGAGGCTACACGTGCCGTGTGATAAAAGAGAAATGGCGAACTCAAAATTGAAGTTACGGAGCAGTAATGAAAGTAGGAGAGTGTATCAAACTCTCCTGTTAAAAGGCGAAATTTTGAGGGTTTAAAATAAAACAAGCCATCAAAAAGTGAACAGAGGGAAGATAGTAGTTTATTAAAGACTTTAGGCGGTATCTTATGCTGTTTACGAACTGTTTATAGTCCTACTCTGAAGTTAACATTTATGCGTGTTTGATTTGAATTTCGTGCGATTGCTGGTTTGCAACCAATCCCCAGAGATTCGAAAAGACGTGGCAGCCATGTTAGTTGAATCAAACAAAGAAATATTTTGGTTTCATGGTTGATCGAACGTGGAATCTTTTGTTAACGTCAACCAAGATGGCGGCGATGACGTCACGTGCAACCCAGCAATAAGCAATCAGTAGAGAGCACTCAAGCGGAGCATCGCTGAGTGACAACTGAAGGTGGCCATGACTTCAAAGCAAAAATTGAAAAAGCCTTCGTATTTTTACTATTTTGTAACTGCTCATTAGAACCAATTAAGATTTATTATGTAGATATATATCTGGTAAATAATCAGTTGTCTAAGGCTTGTTGTTTGACAAGATGCAAATCAGGTGACCAGTCACGTGACAAAACAAGAACATTTCTACAACTGGAAATGCACCGATGAGTTTACAAGACAACAAGTATACAAACTAGAGTTAGTACGACATTCAGTTTACCATGCTTGAATTCCACCTTGGCTAAGGTGATATTTCGCAAAATAAGACATCAACTACCTTTTCAAAGTATCTTATTTAAAATGAAAAATCAAAGTCATCCGGCATCCCAGAGTATTTTAGTTTTCAGGTATATAGGCAAACATTTTTGCATTGTTGTTTTTCATTTTATTTGACGTCATCGGCGCATTTTCGCGGGATTGTGATGTCATCAAGCACGTGCCTGGTGTTTTCAAAGCTCAGAATCCCTAAGGACGCTTAACACTATTCTGATGAGTTTCTTGTGTACCGTCTCATGACCCCAGAGTTTTTAAGAGAAACGGGTTATTCTTGGAGGGGTGTCTAACGAACCAGGCTGAGCCAGCATGTTTTGTGTTGTTGCGGCATTCAAACCGATAACGATATCTGATAATGATTACTGTTGTAGATGAGAAGCAGTCTACCAAATTTAAACTGATGTTAGTTAAAAGGCCGCTTGTACCTACAACTGTAGTTTAAACAATCGAAGAATTTGTAACTTTTTATAAAAGAATTAGAAAATTGTAAAAAAATAAGACTGAAAATTTAAAAAAGATACGAAATAAATATTTTTAAATGGAAAAAGAAAAAGAGAAAGAAAATGGATTTTAGAGACTGACAGAGGTTTAAAAGGTAGGAAAACCTTGCGTGTTATTCCACCTCACAGAGCACCGTACTGTAGAAACCCCATATACACGCGCAAAAAAAAGACGGCACGGCACCTCAAATCGTGGCACGTTGCCGATTTTACCTGTGCCTAGACTACCTACGAGAGGTGGGCTCGGCACCCCTAAATTTTAGAGATCAATCACGGTTTCTGGGAAAACCCCACCCCACCCCTCCCCACCACTTCACCCTAATCTTTCATGGTTAATCATAAATAGAACGATGCGTATCCAAGGGGGGGGGGGGGGGGGGGGGGGGGGGGGGGGGGGGGGGGGGGTGGGGTTAGTTTCCCAGAAACCGGGATTGAGCCAACTTTATGGTACCAGTGCCTTACTAAACAAGGGCTGCTTTGTTTACACGTTCAAAGTTAGGGTTACTGTGGTGCAATTTTACAGGCACCGTGCCGAGATTTGAGGTGCCGTGCCGTCTTTGTTTGCGCGTGTAATAGACCGATTTAGCTTGTACATTTGTTGTCCCAATTCAGATCATGTAACAGCTCTCCAGAGGATTCAGTGCTTTGTTTCCAATTAGAGAAATTTGTACATTTCCTCTTGGGATACATAAAAACAAGGGAAAAGTCAGGTGACCTGAATTGGGACAAATGTACAAGCTAGATCGGTCTATTGGGTAGTATAGCTCATAGTATAGCTCCTTTGACTTCGATGCCAGAAGCATGCAGATTTTAAGGTGATTTTAATTCTCAGCCTTTCGATAGTCTCGCACTACACCGTTTTGATACCCTGATTTGTCAGATGGTCCGAGGTCGTCCGCTCACTTCATCAGTATACCGTGTTGACTGCTCACTAATGACGCTGTACTTTTAGTGCGTGTTCGAGTGACCGTATACCAGAATAAGTGTAGATAGAATAGTCTCTGGAAATGACTGGTTCAGGCAGAGTTTGCACTGTAATCTACAAACGCTTGCTGACGTATGATATTCAAGATACATTTGGTATTCCAGTGGCTGACAAATTCCGATATATGTATAAGCGATTCTTTGGAAAGGTCTGCAAAACACTTGCGCATGCGTCAATTTCACCCGCGAAATCACGCTCGAGTGTATCATTTTGGTTGAATTTTCACTCGAAATTTGGACTTCAAAGCATTGTTACAGAAAAGTACAAGCTTCGACTTCAAGTGCTTTCATGGACCAGTCTCTAGTTTAATTGGCTTGATGACTTAATCAAATAAAACTCTTAACTCTTACGATTTCCCCCTTAACTCCCTGTCTTCTTTGCGATGTGTCGAGATTTTTAAAGTGCCTATACGACCAAAAACGATATTAATAATATCAATTCTACATATAGCGAATAGTTGCATGGTACAATATTTCTGGGTTTGAATGCCGTGCCGATGAGTTGAAGATTTTAATCTACAAAATGCTAATTAGTCAGGGTAGGCATCTGCCATTATTTCTTAATGCTCGTGAATGAACATATTTGCTGATAATTTTAGGAAAACAAATTTGTAAAATCATTTATTTAAACTTTAAAGTAGAACAACATTTAAAAAAAGATCGTTTATCTGTAATAGCAAGTTTTGTATAATAAATGTGCCTACCTGACGTCATGAAATTAGCATTTTGTAGATTATAACCTCTAACTCATCGGCACGGCATTGAAACCCAGAAATATTGTACCATGCAGCTATTCACTATGTAGAATCGATATTATTAATATAATTTTTGGTCGTATAGGCACTTTAAACAGAAACCATAGACTATATCGCAACTCCGCCGTCGCAGTGCACTCTGGGATGGATATATCAGTTTGCCATTGTTGTTGTTGGGCGGCCATCTTGGATTTAACAATGAAACCTCATATCCATTCCAGAGTGCATTACGACGGTGGGGTTGCGATATAGTCTATTTCGAGCTGCTCCCACGATTTCTACCGCTGACTGGACATGCGCAGTATTTTGTCAGCGATTTCATGGTCGTTCTGTGTATTCTTAATTGAAAAAGGACATACTCAAACTAGATCGCATCCATCGAAAGGCAGCAAGGTTTTATGTGCAAATTATCAATGGGATAGGATGGCAAGATTTCAAGACAAGGAGGCGCAAGCTAAGACTAACTACCTCGTGCATGGCTATAATAGAACCAGATCAAACTCTATTCTTCTGTAAACTTCACTCTAATATATAAGTAATTTCAGGGGCATCCTCTCGATTTAGCCTATGCTATTAGGATGTCCGGTACTCATTGTAATTTAATTTGTATGTCGTAGTTATTCATGTCATTTTATATTTTATAATTACTGGCTTTGTTGTATTTTCTTCGCTATTTTTGTATTCTAAATAGTATTAGTAATATGCAGTGAGTCAAATAAACATGAACTTGAACTTGCCGCAGTACACAATAGAGAGAGATTCTGGAATACGGTCAACCGAACGCACCTTTAGTACTTGGATACCTTTAAGTAATGATCCGTGTAAAAAGTACGATAAAATCCATTCTTCGGTAGTGAGCCTCCTTCACATGGGATTTGTCTGTGTTTTAGACTACGAAAACACGGGGTGATAATTATGAATATTCTGAAATAAAAAGTAGTAAAAAGTCTTAGTTTCATTCCATTTTTATGAACAAATTCTCTTCCAACCAATAGGAACAGCCAAAAACAATAGCTTTCTGAGGCTGGCACGATTGATAAGGTTCCGAACATACGATTTGCTTTAACTGGAACCGCAGTGCAAATCGTAGTTTTGATATTGTGAAAAATTGGAGGAAATTAAGCCCGATCCGAACGTCGAACTTTTCATGCGCCGAACGCAATTGAAACAAAAGATAATTAGGCGGCTTCTTTTGATCTAATTAGGTTCGGCGCATGAAAAGTTCGACGTTTGAATCGGGCCTTAGACGTCTTCCTAACCTTTAGAACGATTTTTATGTTTCAACCAATGAGATACATAATTTTCACAATACAAAATGAACACGTTGCTCCATCTGAATGCCGTTATAATAATAATAGGTTTATTAAAATACTTTCGCGCCGAACTGTGAATTACAGCAATCGAAAGGTCAAATGTACACATTTCAAACACAGAGCACAGAGCATACACTGTGCCGTACTTCTTACACGACTCATTGGCTGAAATTTGAACTTCCCGTAGCAAAAGGTATATAAGTATAGATTGTAACGTCTATGTCGCTAACCTTTCGAAAAGAGAGAATATTAGATTGGTACATGTACTCTTGCACATTTTTGAAACGGCAGAAATTGGTGAAGAAATTATTATTTTTGTGATATTTCTAATACGTTAATACAGGGTCTCATGGTTAATTTGCATACAAATGTTGACCGCTCTGCATGGGAATAGGACATTAACATGATGACGTCACACTCCTTGCGACGATTCTTTTCTTCCTCTAAATTGGACCATTGTCTTGGTGTTCGCAAAGGAGTTTAAAAATCGGAATGAGAAAAATCATTCAAATAGATTCTGGTAGTTGTAGTGCTTATTACCCTTCTTGCAATTTTTATAGCTATATAAAACCTCCGAAAACGCAAAAGGTTTGAGTAGTTCTGTGAAGAAAGTTTTGGTTTACAGTGTAAACTTGTAAATTTGACATTTCCTGATTCATGACTGCATAGGTAAGTATTCCTGGGTAAACGTCATCTTGACGTCATATAATTAATTCGACTGTGCAATTTTGCTCCAAATTCTATTTCTGATATACTTCAGTTGTGTAACTTAGTTTTCTTTGAGAGGCAGGAGCAGCAATTAAAGTCGAATAAACGCTACCCGAATTGTGGGATTGATTCATCTTTTGATGTCACTGCGGGATTTTCTTGTAGTAGTTTTCTCTAGGGAGGGACATCGCCCAGAATGGCCATTGTACGATGGACACTCATTAGTTTTTGAAATCATTAGCCTGGCTAACGTTTAACTGTTCTGGGAGCTCTAAATCCCTCGGCACTTATGTCCGAAAGGCGGTTTTTTAGAAGTTCGCGGCAAGGTAATTACACACCGATGAATCGAGTTGATGAGAGTCGAGGCATGTCGGAGTGATCAAACGAGCATGAGAGTGCAGGAAAGTAGTGCGGCCCGCCTCTCTTCTTGTAAGCACCTCCCTTTATAATATGTGTGATTCAAACGCTTAATTTGTATGGTTCGTGTAACCGCTTTGATCCTCGGTTTTACTAACTGGCTACAAAATAAATCTACTCGAGCCTGAGAATCGGCCCGCGGCTTCACAGCTCGTTTCACATTTTCATGACTTGATTGTTGCATTAGACTCTGCCGTTTGTCGGCGTGCACTATGAATCAGTAGACGAACTACGAAATAAACTTACGCAGCTCGCTGATAGCGGCTCTTTCTACGCGGCTGTTCACTCTATAAAACCTCTGGGACCAGGGTAACACTTTTAGTGAGTTGACTGTTTTATTAAACTCTGCAGTTTGTGTGTGAACAGGATTCTATGAACAGACGAACTACTGAACATAAACTTTGTCGAAACTCGGTCCGAATACACGGTGAAAGGTTCTGCTCGTTTCACACTTTCATGGGTTGAATATTTTAATAAACTCTTCCGTTTGCAATTGTGTGTGAACCGGATTATATGAACAGACGAACTACTGAACATAAACTTAGTCGAGACTCGACCCGGTTCACCTGCTTCACGGCAAAATGTTTTGCTCGTTTTTCATGACTTGAATGTTTTATTAAAGTTTGCCGTTTGTGTATGAACAGGATTCCACGAAAAGACGACCTACAAAATCATTAAACTTAGTCTAGAAACGGCCCGCTTCACAGAATAAGGTTCTGCTCATGCACACCGATTAAATATAAGTCGATAAAAGTTAAGGCATGAGAGTTTTGACTTCAACTCTCTTCAAACGCAATCATTGTTGATTCATCTTATGACGTTACAGGATCCATGAAAAGTAACCAAAATTAGGGATTAAATGCCAGAAATGTTACAAAATTCGCAAGATTAATACCTTTTTGTGAGAAACAAACAGAATAGTACAATTTTATTTTTATTTTTTGACATGATTTGCACTTTAAAGTGCAAGTAGCGCCATAAAACAACATGAACTCTTTTTGCACCAAATTCTATTTCTGATATACTTCAGTTGTCTAACTTAGTTTTCTTTGAGAGGCAGGAGCAGCAATTAAAGTAGATTATTATAATATAGATACGATAGTACGCGCGCTCTAATTGGCTAAAAAGCCATGTTTTATCAGAGTATATAACATGGTTTGCCGTGTTTTATTGTTTTCAACTGGCGCTTTCCTTTCATCGCGCGTGTAAATCTATATTATAAAACAGATAAAGAAGCCTTAAATCCATGTTTTATACTATCATAAAACACTGGTCATTTGAGAACACTCGAGAAATGTTGAAAGCACGCGCCTTCGGCTTGTACTTTAACATTTCTCTCATGTTCTCAAATGCCCATCGTGTTTTATGATAGTATAAAACATGGCCAAGGCTTCTTTATTTGTTAAATAAACGGTACCCGAATTGCGGGATTGATTCATCTTGTGATGTCACAATGGGAACCTACGGGATTTTGTGTAGTACTCTCTAGGGAGGGAGTTGATTCATCCTATGACGTCCAATAAAAGTAACCAAAAGTAGGGATT
Organism: Actinernus sp. WN-2022; assembly: GCA_030867875.1. NCBI lineage: Eukaryota > Metazoa > Cnidaria > Anthozoa > Actiniaria > Actinernidae > Actinernus > Actinernus sp. WN-2022. The sequence goes on from JAOWCC010001634.1 coordinate 142,745,906, forward strand.
AAATGCCAGAAATGTTACAAAATTCGCAAGATTAATACCTTTCTGTGAGAAACAAACAATAGTACAATATAAAAAAAAAATTTGACATGATACTAGCCGATGTGAGGCGGCTGTATTCGCAGGCTAACATGATACTTGCACTTTAAAATGTTGACTAAAATGACTACTAACAACTCGCAAACAGTGTATATTTTCTATGCATCGATGTTGTTGTGACAGAAAGTCGCCATGGAGAATAATGCATTAATGAGATGACGTCTTCCCAGGGATCGACGCAGGCTTTTACTTACGCAGTCATGGATCAGGAAAGGTCAGATTTACACGATTTCAAACAAGCATAGAACATTGAGTATTTTCTGTAAGCCAAAACGTTCTTCACAGAAGTACTGAAATCTTTTCGAATGTTAATAGCTATAAAACTTCACTGAGAAGGTTATAGGCACTTTAAATGACGTTATAATGCAAATGTCCCATTGAACTTCCCAGAGCGTTATTTTCTATATATTTTTAAGAAACTAATTTCATTTATTGAAATACAACAGTTACAGATTATGATTTACTCTAACGCGCACTCTGATTGGCTTAAAATGCGTGTTTTATCAGAATATATACCACGCGCGAATGTGTTTTATTGTTTTGAACATCTCGCGTGCTGAAATCTATATCATAAAGCAAGTAAATAAATTATACTATTATAAAACAGTCCAGTCATTTGAGAACACTCGAGAAATTTTAAAAGCATGCGTCTTTGGCTTGTGCTTATTTCTCATATGTTCTCAATGCCTGTCTTATGACAGTATAATACATGGCTAGGGCCCGATTCAAACGTCGAACTTTTCATGCGCCGAACCTAATTAGATCAAAAGAAGCCAATCAGAGCGCGCGAAAAGTGATTATATACTAATTAGCAAATTTCCTCTGGTTTTCCGTGGTGTAGACTCTTATTTACCACGATTTACGTCATCACATGGTCAAAATTTGTCGTGGACTCGCAAGGCGCAGCCGAGTGGTAAATAAGAGAGCACACCACGGAAAACCAGAGGAAATTTGTTTTTGACAACAATAGTAGAAAACGTACAAGGAAGTTTCGTTACAAAGCGTGACAGCTTAATTTGAAAGAGCCAGCGTTATCTATAACTTTCTCGCGTCAGCACCGTTGTCTGGACTCTCATTTACCACCGCACATCGACCAATCAGATCGCGAGATTACCGGCAATTGTGGTAAAAATGTATTTAGTATATATCTCACCAGTGAATATCACTTTTCGCGCGCTCTGATTGGCTTCTCAAACAGTGAATATGATTTCATATTCGCCTCCGAGGAAAGCAGCGATCACCTCGCGCGAGTTTTTGTCCATTTGACAGAACATAAAATAACTATTTGGTGCTGGCTATTCACCTGGAGTATGGTATAAGCGGCTCGGTAAATATCCACCACTATTCACCTCCACTTCGGTGAATAATTGTTAAATAAAATAACGAACAGGACAAACTTACGCAAGCACGATCAGAACAGTAACAGAAATCGACCGACGGTGAGTTTGCACAGCGCGGGAAGAACTGAGAGAAGCGAAAGCATACATGTAAGTGTTGCTCTATTTTGAAAATATCTTCTTCAACATTCCCCGAAAAGAATAACTCGGAATTCAAGACATTTTTTGCCGGAAAATTAGGTCAAAAAGAGTAAGGCATTCAAGGAGTAAAGGACTTGGACTGGATGTGGCTCAATGTACACGAGCAAACATGCAAGATTCCCGTCGTACGTCCCCGTTGGCGTTGAACTTTGAAGCAGGTTTTAGTTGAATGAACTTTTATTTTCGCTAAACTTAATGGAAAGATCTAGCTGTTGGAACCTTCCTTCCAATGAGATGAGGCTAAGAGTGCAACAAGGTAAGAGGGAAAAGCTAATTTTGTTCTGTGAAAATTCAACAAGTTTTGACTTCACAACTGTCGAACGTGAGTTTGCAAAATTCTGATTTTCTTTTCATGTAGTTGTTCATAAAATGGCAAGGAGAAAGCTAAAAACCTTATCTGAATTATCGAAGACCAAACAGGGTGAATGATAACAATTGGCCTTATATAAAGGATTATCATTTCGTTACTTCGTTGCCGACAAAATGTCGGACTTGAACCTTAGGGACTGGTCATAAAGTAAAGGGGGAGATGGGTGGGTGACGAAAATTAGGGGGGTGAGTTATCAATTTTTCAAGTCATAAATGGGGGTGGGTCATGCCGGAAATTTTGCCACCACATTGAGGGTGGGTCACACTAAAATATGCTTTGATTTTATACTTGAAAGGTAAACAACCTACTGATCGAGGCGATTTTTTGGAGACTCTGACTGATTATTGAGACAATAATACAGAACATTACCTCCAATTTATTACCTCCAACTGTACTATGTGTATTATCATTATTTGTAGGCCAAAATGTACTAGGGGGTGGGTCATGATGTTTTTTAGCTGCAAAATAGAGGTGGGTCATGTGTAATTCTGCAATAATCCAGGGGTGGGCCACATATAATCCAGCCTATGAAAATTCGAATTTTATCACCCACCACACTCCCCCCTGCCCCAACCCCCCCCCCCCCCCCCCCCCACCCCTCCCCCCACTTTATGACCAGTCCCTTTTAAATACTTATTAAGCGTACTTTTAGTTTGAGATAAAAACGACATCGACAAAAAAATCGAAAGACTGTTGCTTTTCCCTCTCTTCTACTATAGTCTCTAGCTCGATTCCTCACTCTATTCGTCTATCAGGAGGATTGTTTTAGTTTCACCATACAAAAAAAGGTAAAAGAGACATGGCTTTGTTTCTTGAATCCGTGAATAGAAATATCTCGGCCGGGATTGTTAGCAAATTTGATAATTTCATGTCGGTCGGTTGTATTTTTGTAAAATATATCTGTCGGAATGATATCAACGTTTGCTGAAAACATTCTTCCTTGTCGTTTACCATTTTGATTTCATTCACAGTCACGTGCCATCACGACAGCGAGATGCCAGCGAATTTCCATGTCTATAGACTCATATAAACACGGCTTTCAGCCAATCAGCAGGCGAGTTTCCTCTGGTTTATTACTCGGGCTGCCTGTGGCAGCACTGTTATTTTTTTGTGTTCCGTGCAGCAAAATGTCTGCGCATGCGTTAAATTTCAAGTTCACCACCAATCAGATTGCACTGTGCTGGTCACGCAACACCACCAGGTTAATTTATTTACATAATTTAATACAGTAAGATCAAGATGGTCGACCCGCGAGGAAATTTCTCTCAAATTTGGAGTCCCATCTCTCAAATGTAAGCAGTTTAATGTTTTATTTAACTTCACTCGTGCGAAAGCCTTCCAACAGGCTCAGGATATTTCAACTGGCGCTCTTGTCGGAGCCGAAGGACCGCGTTTTTTACCCAGATGCCCAGTGATTTTATTTTCGACACGACAACCTGAAGGGGCTGCATGATCAAAGCCAGGATCCAGCTAATCCACATATCGAATTGGACTTTAGCGTGTTGACTTGCTGCTGAAACCAAGGCTTCTTCGATGCTGTGTTTTTCTAGGAGGACAAAATATTTCTCGTTTAAGCTTCTCTTCCGCCACGGCTTTGTTATTTGAATCTCTGTGGATTGGTTATACTCAAATATACTGCACAATACCATACAACTGAATAAGAAGTCTTTAACAAAGCCAAACTCAACTTCAACTCAAGAGCAAAGCTGAGAGGGAAAGTGAAACTGAACAGTGTCTTGTCAGGTCATGAAGGTACGGTGAGGTTGAAATCATCGATTTTTTGCGATAGTCGGTGTACTTTTTTGCCAAGTCTATTTATATCCAATGTTATCCTTCTGATCATGGTTATATACGTCAATCTCTGGAAGAATGCAGACATGCCAGTAGAAGATAACTGCAAATTTTATTAAGTCGAAGAACCAGACATGTACGCGTACATCACATGTACACAGAGACGCGCTGCAAACACTCATTGTCATAAAACTAGTCGCAAGCACATCCTAATACTTAAAACGAATTTTAGGAAAAAGCAGAAAAGTGAGACGAGTTAGAAAACAAAGCCGTAAGGACGGAGAAGAGAGAAATCAGAGATAATTTAAATAAATGGATAAATAATTTGTTTGTAAAATCACGTCGAAAAGTCTGTAGGGTATATAACTAAAAGCCAAAGCGAACCAGAGGAAAATGTAAATTCCATGCTACAGTATCTCCAATCATTTCACATACCCGAGCAGTTCTCTCCAAAGATCTGAATCATAAAAAGAATCGCTGCAAAATCATGCTGTCTTATTTAATGTCTCAGATGTATTTATAATTTTATTTTAATAGAATTAGATTAATTTTATCTGAACAAAATTTGGCCCATCACAGAACCAGTAAGCTCAGTGGTTAAGTGTCAGTCTGTTGTGCAGGAGGTAGTCAGAGTTCAAATCCAGATAGGACCTTAAAATAACTGGGAGAACTGGTACTACATGCCTTTGCTCCCCTCTGACATCTGCAAATGGTTCTAAAAGCTTTGTGTCTTCTTGGATCACAATGTTAAATTGTAGGCCAACACTGAGAATGCAACCAAATCTCTGGTAGTGACCACCCTCAAGTGTAGTGGAAATATATATAGTCGTATAGATATAGAGTAAATGAATTTGTCCCCGATTATAGCAATACCATGCTAAATACATTGACTCTCTCCTCTGTTAGTAGTAGTAGTACTAGTTCCCTTGGTGCCACTATATACATTTTATATATTATAAATATACAGGCTAAATCTAGTAGATTACGTACTACATAAAACCTAATCATGACTGCTGCCTTAAAAAATCTTTTTTATTGTTGTTGTAAATGGATGGGTAAATAATGCATGTATCAGCAGCTTCCATCAGGGGTGGATCCATGGGAACCTAAGTGTCAGAATTAATTGTTTGTTGCCCATTGGTTTGGGGGGGGGGGGGAGAGAGGACCTTGTATGAATTTTTACTAATATTTACTAATTGCTACCGGCTACTCCTAAAGACTGCTAAATTCAGCTAACAATTCTTCCCTTTGGTTATTACTAAGAGGATTTCAAATGAAAGTGTATTTCATCTTCAATCTCATGTGGCCCGAGTGAAAGCCCAGATGGGCTCTTGTTCTATAAAGAACTAATACCATACTAGGCATTATGTATGTTAAAAACCTTTTTGACACGAAACAATGGAGTCATGGCAAGAGAGTATAAGGAAGAGAGGGAATCTCCAGTACGCGCGCTTGTGCGCCGTTGATAAATGTCTAATACAATATGTTTTTAGTAACCGGAGCAGTTGAAGCAAATGCCAACATTTTTGCGCCATTTTTTTAGTTGTCGCGCGCCCCCACTTTGCTTCAACTGCTTCCGGTTACTAATAATAGATTTTATTCGACATTATCATCGCACGCCACACACTACGAGATTCCTTCGCTTACTTATGTTCTCTTGGTCATGGTTAATGTTTTAAATTCTACATCTCAGTGTAGAGCGATAATGCCTCTTATTAATCCAAATCTTGATAAATCTCGCCAATTAAATATTGCATCAGCATCTCATCTGAACCCTGATCTCGCCAATAGCCCAACTCATAGTTCTCGGACCGCCATTTTGAAATATAACCAAGCCGGCTTTGGACCCAGTTAGCATGACAATGTTTAAAACTATCCATATTCATAGAAAGAGGGTTTGTATCAGTGCAGGGTCAACTCCATTCTTCATGCGAGGCTAAGGCTTGGTTACCGTTCAATAACAATGAATTAGACTATTCTAGACGTCCAAAAATTCCAAACGTTTTTCTCACAAAAGTTTGTTCCACGTCTAATCTCACACAATCCAGCCCGGCCATCCCACCTAATCTAACCGTAAAATTTGGACCAATAACAGACGTAATGAGATACACAGAAACGGGAAGAAAACGCTGGGTTGAGTGATAACATATGAATGAAATTAGTTTCTACTACTAGTAGTAATCATAGATTATCAAAGTGCGTTCGACATATTTTTTGAAAGAGACTGTGGTAACAGTCTGAAAAGCTGTAAAATTGCTGCAATGATGTGGACGGTGTACATAATCCTGATCAAAAGTGCTTGAAAGAGACTGTGGCAACAGTCTGAAAAGCTGTAAAATTCCTTCAATGATGTGGATGGTGTAGACAATCCTGATCAAAAGTGCTTGTTTTTTAACTAATGTGAAAATTTTGATGTCTTGACTTATATGTTAATATACAAGGGGATGCATCTGGGTATAAAACTGTAATTATCTTTGTGTAACATTAAATCATTGGATGCGATGATTATGGGGCTATATGTATACATGTGTGTTTTGTATGGTTATGGCATTGATTTGAGAATTAGTAGCACATTTTGCTGTGAGCGTAGAACACAAATCAACCCAGGCTGTATAGCTACATATTACATTTACATACATACATGCATACATTGTACATGAACTTTATTTGAGTGTCAATAGTATTTAGCTGTAAAGCTAATTACAGGATATATAAAATACATTATATTACAGGATAAATAAAGGATTCATATAAAGTACGTATAAATAAATATTACTTTTCAGATGTGTATAAACTGAATTCCAGTTCCTAGAACATAAACTATATATGCATGTGTATAAAGTGCAGCCCATGCAGTTCCTTCGATTCAGATCATTCACATTATGTTTCCCAGGTATTTTTCAAGTGAGAACAAGGTTGGCTGCAGAATATTGAGCGCCATTGTTAGTTCCAGAATAATTTATGGTCAATGTTGGTAGCTGGGTCCTGGCTTTGATCGCTTTGATCAGCCCTTTGTTTCAGGTCCGTTAGAAATTCAGATTAATTGAACACAGCATTGTTGCAATGAAGTCAACACTTTAAATTTCCCTCACCTTGTACTGTGTTGATATTCCAGTTCCTTGGCATATCAAAGTGTCGGTATAGATTAACTCTCTGTCTGAATGTAGTCAGTGTTAATTTGAATCCGTTAATTTGTATAACCAAGATGTACACAGTGTCGCAACTCACACACGGGTAGCCAGGTCATCTCACTGTTTGTAGTTTCGGTGTCTGTATGTAAAAAGCAGCAAAAAGCAGAACCAGTACAGCGAGCAAGCCAACAGAATGAAGGGATGGCCAACAGAATTCACTCGGTTGTTTACAAATTATGGTGAGTTGATTTGACTCAGTTCTCTGTTCAACTTCGCTGGTGTCGTCACCGCGCTGACAAAACAGACCATGTTTGACTTATGTAGTTTAGTATGATATGAAATGGGCTATTGCACTTAATTTTCGTACCCCCCCCCCCTGTTGAGGACCAAGGAATTCTGCAGGGTCACCAGATAATTTTTCAAGGAATTCTTTGGGGATACCATATAAATAGAGAGGAATTCTTTGGGGGCACATATAAAATTTAGAGGAATTCTTTGGGGATAAAGTGAATATTTGGACAATTCTTCAGGGGTTGAAGTCAATTCTTCAGGGTAACACTACTTTCCACCATGGAATTCTTCAGGTGTTTTTAACTCAAAATATGGTCCTCAACAGGGGGGGTACGAAAATTAAGTGCAATAGCCCAATCATGTTTGCCGCGTAGCACTAGTAGGTGTAAAGAATGTGATGTAAAGTGGTATGCTGTTGTGCTATGTGTGCACGCCCTACGAGGGAAAGAGAAAAAATCTCTGACCCAAGTGGGACTCGAACCCAACGCTCTCCAGGTTGCATGTCTGGCGCTCATGTTTGACTTAAACCACCACGATGCACACGTGTAGTATTTAAACAACTCACACTGAAATATTCAAATCCATGTATTTCTCTTCAGCCTTCAGGTATGATTTATAGCATCTTGACCATTTGCAGTTTTGGTATCGGCAAACCGAACAGCACAATTCAATGCAGCGAGCAAGCCAACACTCCAACAGCATATTTTTGATCGCACATTCACTCGGGACTCGGGTTCAGCATAAATAAATAATTATGGCCGAGTTGAATGTTCAAGGTCATCCAGATGTACTACACACTTTCCTCAGGCTTTGCTCAATTGTACTTGCGAACCTTTGAAACATCATTGCATTGGATTGTCGGAAAATAAGGCAAGTAACTAACCGATCGCGAAACAAAACAGAAGCCATGCTGGCATTCACCAAATAAATGGCCGCTCGCATCGTGTACGTGTGGTTACCAGTTCCCCGGCCGAGATAATTTATTCTAAAAAGTACAAACATACATGAGGACATACACAATCTCGATTTCTTTCGCCTGGGGAAGCACAGGTAACCCACACATGACCACAGGGAGTCCACTGCAAGATTAGTATGCGTTCTCCTTCGTCGAACGCAATAAAATACTATTCGCTCGGGGTTTCTGTAGCTTATAGTTGACGAGCTACGAAGCTTCGAGTCAATAGTTTTGTTACTTTATTTATTTGTCTAGTTCCTTCTCTTATTTATAATTAAAGTTGAACCTGTCCTTGGCAAACGAAGGTGGTTGCTTAAAAAGAGGTTTCAAATGTACTGATCTGACTGAGGAACAAACTAAACTGGTTTTAGAAAGAGGTCGCTTAGGAGAGGTTTAAAATATAGTGATCTGACTGAGGAACAAACTAAACTGGTTTTCGAAACAGGTCCCTTACGAGAGGTTTCAAATATAGTGATCTGACTGAGGAACAAACTAAACTTGTTTTAGAAACAAGTCGCTTACGAGAAGATCTGACTGAGGAACAAACTAAACTGGTTTTAGAACTGACTGAACATGGTCGTTTACGAGAGGTTTCAAAAGTAATGATAGTAGTACTGAGTAGAATATTTATTTACCGAGGGTAGTTTACATAATGGCCCTCTTAAATTAGGAAAACTAAGATAAGTACCGAGGAACAAACCAAAGTGGGAATTTTAGAAACATGGTCGCTCAAGAGAAGTGGTCGCCCAGAGTTGCATATATTTAAGCCTCGGCCTCGCACGAAGTGTCTTGGAACGACTTTTTACATTTCTCGCTGAGAAGAATTGAAGAAAAGGAAAGATGCTCAACAATGTATTCATTTTATTTATATCATTGTAAACCTTTATTATATTGCTTTGAATGAATTAAGCGTTCTTATTTGCGAAATTTCCGAGTTCTCACGTGTGGGGACTGGTGCGAAAATACGACGTGAGAGTGAGCCGTTACGTCATGTTGGGCGGCGCGAAAAATGACAGCATTGTCGAGGGGTTTTAGTAGTTTTTTTTCGGAATTGGTTACCTGTGGCGCGCGGTGGTTTAGTCCAATTTGAGCATGCTCTGACAACAAATTTATTCTCACAATAGACCACTTTCATAAATGCGTATTACCATTACGATAGTTTATCCACATGTACAGAAAACATGATCATTACCATGTGAAAGAGCAACGTTAGTGATCTTGAGAAATTTGATGCTGTAGCTTAAAAAAAAGCAATGAAGTTACAGGCATGAAATTAGAAGGATATATATGTTACGATAAAAACAACGGAGGCCTATCTAGCCTCGCTTTCATATTTTTCTAGCATTAGAAATGCCTATAACTCAACAGCAATTCTCTACGTTGCTCTAAAACTGTCTTAATATGTCTTGACTTTCATATGGTAGCATTGGTTTCCCTCAACAGATTAGTCTTCCAAATTATGCAAATTAAGAGGCGGCCATTATGAAAGTGGTGTATTATATTCTGCAGAGAGATATGAAAATATCGCCCTCGTTAACACTTTTTCAAATCATCGAGTTTCAATTTCGCAAAATATTCGTTAAATATAGTTGTTACGTGGCGTCGCCATTGTAATATTCCTAATATTCCTTCCCACTTTGCCTCACTTGCGTGTCATATTTTCTTCCCAGTCCCCACACATGCGAGAACTCGGAAATGGTCTCTTCAGCTTCGCACCAGTGCAGACCAATTCAAGCCTTTTTAATCCAACGAGATATCTGCATGATCTTCTTCCAACTTAGCTTTGAAGCTACGTTATAATAACGAGTTCCCAGCTCTTGGTGGATTCGAGCGCGGGAGGCGGATAGCACTCCTATCACCACGTGGCCGTGCTTTGCACTTTTGACGAGCAGTCCTGCCCCGGAGTTACCTTTTACCGCATCGCATTTGGTAACTATGACGCTGTCACTTGAGGTAAGTGGACGACAAGTCGATTTTCGCATCGTAAAGCTGCTGTCAATTGCTGCAAATAAACAGTAAGAATATTCAGTGAGTTGGCAAGCTGGTCTCATCCCATCCTGCTATCGGGTTTCACTGTGCGACTGTTGTAACCGTAGCCACTTAGTCAACAAGAACCGTTCACATTGCAGAACGAAAACAAAACAATTCAACTTACGGTTACTTGAGCCAATAAGTGTCGATTACAAGACAAAAGCATTCCGACTTGCTCTAGCTTCGATCCAGTAAAAAGCGTATACAAAAATGGCGCCGGATATTTCAAAATTTATGGAGTACCTTCACGTTTCCTGCCGCGAAAAATAAGAGATTTATGGCAAGGATAAGCTTCAAATACTCAGACCATTTCCTTCAGAAACTAAGAAAAAACACGTTTTGAACAGTGTGGGTTTGAACACTGGGATAAAATTGTCTACAAACACGAGACTGACCGCCACAATGTAGTGTTTACGGCAAAATTCCCGCCGATTTACGCATCAGCTCGCGCATGCGCCCTCGTTATTCAGCGCATGCGCCGTCGTTATTCAGCGCTGCCCTTGTACTTACGTCGCTAGTGTGAACCAGGACTAAAGGTTCGTGCCAAAATACACATGATTCGTAATATAAAGCCGTATGCGCTGCTTAGCCGGCTATATAACTTCTATCTATTAATCAATAATTAATTAATAATAACTAGTATACCTAACAGGTAGTGAATGCTGCTCCGCTCAGTTAAGGAAGTGTATTAGAAGAGAACCTACAGTAGCACTTTGGCAGGAAAAATATATTACTGGGTGATAAAAATGCCAAGGTGTTAGATGAATATATTTTTTTGTTTTGGGGCTATCGTGCGACTGAATCCTGTTTAAGTTGTGTATCTCAAAAGTTGTCCCGATTTATTTTCATTTTGTCCCAACATATCAACGATCTCCCGGTAAATCCCCTGAGCCTACCAATTCACGACATTTTCTTAAGATTCCCGGCAAAAAAAAACTGCTGTTCTCCCCGGTGAAGTTTAAACACCGGAAATCAACTGTAATTGAGATTGTAATTGTAAATGCTAATTGTGCTTCGAAGAAAATTATTTGCTGCTCATCATCTTGATAACAGGAGAGATTGGACACGTACAAAGTTCGCCTATACCTCTACACGTCAACAAATTCATGATTACACAAGGATCGCATACACAGAAATGCATTAAAGAACGGTTGAACGTAGTTAGCTTCCACCTCGTGTAATGTCACGTGACGATGAGATCCGTGCAAAGCATTGTGGTAAAAAAAGACTAGAAGTGATGCATTGTGGTAAAAAAAAAGAAATCGAGATTTGGACCCGCTTACAGATTAGAACTGCTGCCTTGCTCGCTCGCTTCAGGCTCATTCGCTCGGCAGCAATTAACCCTAATGCACATTAATAGAAAACCGAAGGCTACGAACCTGAGAAAGATATTTTTGTTCTCCTTGATAAAGATCGCATTTTGAGACTTGCTCTTCCTGGAGGATTTTTTAGTCTTATAAGTGCATAATCGTACTCGACAGACTTGCGTTTCCTCCATCCTCCGGGGATATAAAAGCTAACTACGCTGTACCAGTTAACAGCACCATTCATTTGTAAAAAGCCGACCTTCAAGCGTCTTGGTGATTCGCTGTAAATGCAGTGGGCTGCTGTAAGCACGTGTTTTGGTCCTACGAGAGTCCCTGTACAGGTCCACCTACAAAATCGGCCACAGGACACCTGCCCGGTGGAAGAGTATGGAGTTCTCTGAGCTACCGTCGGGCTAATTGCGATCCGGTCATCCTTGCCAAAGATTCTGTTTGCTTGGAGCTTAGCAAGCTGCATCCTGATGAAGATCGAAATATATAATAAAATGCATGTTGTCAATATCCTACAACTACTACTGGTACTAGACTACTGCTGGTACTTACAACTGCAACTACTCTTGTTACTGCTACTACTCTCGTTACTGCTACTACTCTTGTTACTGCTACTACTCTTGTTACTGCAACTACTCTTGTTACTGCTACTACTCTTGTTACTGCTACTACTCTTGTTACTGCTACTACTCTTGTTACTGCAACTACTCTTGTTACTGCTACTACTCTTGTTACTGCTACTACTCTTGTTACTGCTACTACTCTTGTTACTGCTACTACTCTTGTTACTGCTACTACTCTTGTTACTGCTACTACTCTTGTTACTGCTACTACTCTTGTTACTGCTACTACTCTTGTTACTGCTACTACTCTTGTTACTGCTACTACTCTTGTTACTGCTACTACTCTTGTTACTGCTACTACTCTTGTTACTGCTACTACTCTTGTTACTGCTACTACTCTTGTTACTGCTACTACTCTTGTTACTGCTACTACTCTTGTTACTGCTACTACTCTTGTTACTGCTACTACTCTTGTTACTGCTACTACTCTTGTTACTGCTACTACTCTTGTTACTGCTACTACTCTTGTTACTGCTACTACTCTTGTTACTGCTACTGCTACTACTCTTGTTACTACTTTTATTTTACTACTATTACTGCTGCTACGACTACGAGTGTACGACTATATACGATTACTTCTACTACTACTGCTACTACAAACCGACTACTGCTACTATTACTATTATTTATGGATAAGCTATTATTATAGCTATCGGCCATTAAACTATCGGCCATTATTAGAAATAAAAAATGTATTGACCGAGCATGTTTGGCCAGGATAGGAGGACATTACATGGTCCCGTTCTGTTTTCGAAAATGTATGGCTTCGGCTTCGGATCTGACTTCGGTTTTGACTTCAGCCAAATCTCCCATCTGACCCTCAAGCTCGATCAGTAACCTAATATGTTTTTTGCATTACTGATTAATAAATAAAACACTATATTTTGGTGAGATAATGATATACCTTTTGCGCTGATACCAGCTTTTGAAGCCTCTACTCTCCAGCTTATTTCCTTTCTCTTTTTCCTCTTCTTCTTCTTCGAATTCATGCTCTTCATCCTTCCTCTTTTTCTCCATCACTGAGCGCTTGTCCAGATTTTCTCCATAAGCCTGTACATTCCTTACAACCGTCAGCGTCCGGGTTCCATTGACGTAAACCGTCTCATAACTTAATTCACTGTCCACTGAGGGAAGTTTATCAAGGAGATTATCGATCTCCTTAAAACAGCTAGAGTTGATATCTAATTTGATTGTTGCTAATTCTTCTATTACGCCGTTTTCTTGACTTGCAATGGTTGTGTTGTCTTCCGCCCAGTTCCATCCTAATTGAGTGACTTCTGGCTCTGTCTCTGGTGTTATGGCAATACTGTAAGTCAAAGCAGATTGTGTTAGCTTAGGAGAGAAATGAACCCCACAATCAGCCTGGACGCTTTGCGGGTGCATACCAGTCAGTCGCCATTTTGTTGCAGTCGAAAATTGGATCATGCGGAGCAAGACTTATAACCAACCAATCAGAGCATACATGCTCATTGGGCTCCTGGTTATTTACATATATTGTAAGTAGATTAGATGACATTGGGCTCCTGGTTAGTAGTGTGGTAGTGTGGTAGTGTGGCAGTGTGGTAGTGTGGCAGTGTTGTAGTTAAAAAAACGAAACTGAAAAGTAGCGTCACAGTAACGCACCTAATAAGCTAAGTGATTTACCGGGAGTCAGTGGACAATGCGACTGGAAAAGGTTGGTGACTGAAAACTGAGATGTACTTGACTAGACGAGATTGGTGCGAAAGACCACGTTCTCTATGCATGTGAGGGGACGATTTGGTGGTGGAGTGGTGGAGTGGGGCCCCCCGGCGGCCCCCTAATGCAAAATGCTGGCTACGCTCCTGGTGTAGGAGTGTAGTAGAAGTGGTAGTGGTGGTAGAAGAAGTAGTAGTGGTGGTAGAAGGAGTGATAGTGGTGGTGGTAGAAGAAGTGGTGGTGGTAGAAGACGTGGTAGTGGTGGTGGTAGAAGAAGTGGTAGTGGCGGTCGAAGAAGAAGTGGTAGTGTTGGTGGAAGAAGAAGTGGTAGTGGTGGTAGAAGAAGTGGTAGTGGTGGTGGTAGAAGAAGTGGTAGTGGTGGTAGTAGAAGAAGTGGTAGTGGTGGTGGTAGAAGTGGTGGCGGTGGTAGAAGAAGTGGTGGTGGTGGTGGTAGAAGTGGTGGTGGTGGTGGTAGAAGTGGGGGTAGTGGTAGTAGTAGTAGTGGTCGGTAGTAGAGTAGTAGTAGTGGTCGGTAGTATAGTAGTAGTAGTGGTCAATAGTAGTAAAGTAGCCAGTGCTTGTAGTAGTAGGAGTAGTGGTAGTAGTAGTAGATTAGTAGTAGTGGTCGGTAGTATAGTAGTGGTCGGTAGTATAGTAGTAGAAGTGGTCAGTAGTATAGTAGTAAAGTAGTCAGTGGTTGTAGTAGTAGTAGTAGTAGTAGTGGTAGTAGTACTTAGTAGTAGTAGTACTGAGTGGTCAGTAGTAGTAGTAGTAGCAGTAGTATAGAAGTGGCAGTAGTGGTAGTATTAGTAGTAGAAGTATAGTAGCATTAGTAGTAATTGTAGTAGTCGTCAGTCGTAGTAGTAGTGGTAGCTTTAGCAGTAATTTAGATATTACGAAAGAAATAATAATAATAATGGTTTAATGACAGTTTATCCTACTACTACTACAACTATAGTGACTACTACTAACACTACTATACTACTACTACTACTGCTACTACTACTACTGCTACTCAGTACTACAAGAACTACTACTGATTATTATACTAATATACTAATATACTATTACTGCTACTACTACTACTACTACTACTACTACTACTACAACTACTGGCTACTGTAATGCATACTACCATGCTACTACTACTAAAGTAGTGACTACTACACTATTATACTATTAGTGCTACTACTACTGCCAGTGCCACTACTAGTTACACGGTGGGCCAGGGTTGAGCGTGACCAAAATTAGATAAAATGGCACAATTTCCTAATTTGTTTCTGAAATTGAATAAAATTTTCACAGTTTACTATGCAACTAAAATTTAAGGTTCTGGTTAAATTAGTTTTAGATAATGACATTATTGTGACGTCATAAGAGTTTGCTCCTTTTTTGGTCAAACTTCCTTTTTAAATAGTCGTTTAAAGTAAATTACGCTATAACGAAGATATGGCGATGCGTTTTTATTTGGCACAATTTTGAAGTCTCTATGATAAATATTCCCGAAGTTGTTAAGGATTTAATATTTTCATAACGTCATATCTGTGACTTATATGTTTTACATAAATGGGGCTTTCCACTGTAAAACAAAAACAAAAACTCGATATTACAACTACTTAGTGCGTTAGAAGTGCATTGGTCAAAAAATATAGATACAATGCTCACTCGCCTATATCTAGAGGGCGTTTCCAAATACTCATGACGTCATAGTGACGTTTACGTTTTTTCAATGTAACCTTGAAAGCATTTACCCATTAAAAATTACAATTCAAAAAACATACGATTTTAGGTACTAAGGTCTTCTTAAAGTTTCTAGATTGTCATGTAATAATATTTAAGACTCCAAAAGTTATTTGAAGAAATATGTTTCATAAATGGTTTTATGCTGTTAATTTCCCGCCAAAATTTGGCGGGAAAATTACGAAAATTCAAAATTAAATAACTTTTCTCCCTCTTAACCAATCGAAATAGGGTTTTCGATTACTTTGTTCCCAACAAGAGGAGAATTGAAAAATTTAACATTTTAGTATCTTACGGCTACTTGAAAATATGGAGAAACCTATTATAAATGGCTAAATGACGTCATTGTGACGTCATTAAGATGTTCGCGTTAACACAAAACACAACATTTTATTTTGTTTAGCGCTCTAAACCTCTCCATAAAAAAAAACACATTATTGTACTGTTGAAAGTCTTGAAGATATAGACAAATAAACCAACCCTGGCGATTTTGGGGTCATTTATGCCCACCGTGTTACTACTACTACTACTGATAATAATAATAATTTAATGACAGTTTCTCCACCAGGTGGCTCTTCACCTGTCATCTAATCTACTTACAAAAAAACCCTGTATAACTATATAAAACCAAGAGAGCATTAGCAAGATGTGCGCCCGGGACAACAATCTCCATCAGGTGGCAACATATTTTCTCGCCATGAGACTGTTGTCATGCGCTCGCGCACTTTGCTTCAACTGCTTCCGGTTACTGAACTAAATAGATTTGATTACACATTTTCATCACACACTGTGTACTACAAGATTCCCTCTCTTACTTTATATGCTCTCTTGATAAACTCATTCAACTTGATACGAAGATATTATGTACGGTACAAATGCCTTTTAATGCACGAAAATGTGTTCAGATATACTTAGCCGCTTGAATCCTGCCTTCGAAGAATTCCTCTTACCTCTTCCTACCCCAGTGACATGTTGCATGAACTGTTCACATGAAGGGACAATCAAATTTTGCCCCCGGGACTTGCTCTGGTTTGAATTGAGGGGACAAGTCCCGGTTCCAGCGACTAGATTTTTCATGAAAATTGCCTCGTCCACACAAGAGGATTTGTCCCTGGGCTTGTCCCATCGTGTTTACCGACCTTAAAGGGGGGAACTGAACCCTAAAATCAACCCAACGTCTTTACAAAGATGTATTCGAAAGAAATAAGTTCTGTTATTTTATTTTTTTGTGTTGCGCGTCTACGAGGAGAAAATTTGTAGTCTCCAAGTTCGATTTTCAGCTGAAAAATATATATTGTGTGGTGGCTCAATTCAGTGCAAATTTCCCCATAACGTACGTCACACATACCAAGGAAGAACGATCACACCTTCAGCACAAAGAAAACACAATGGTCCGCAATTAGAAGTTGTTAGTCCTGCTATTCAATGTCGGGGACAGCATGGCAAAACTAATTTATTCCCCGTATACTACGTCACAAATTTGAGCTGTCTGTACATAGCGGGGGTTGTGAGTAAGGTTTTCGGATTTTCTCTTAATAGACGCGCAACACAGAAAAATAAAATAGCAGAACCTATTTATTTCGAATATATGTTTGATAGATATTGGGTTGATTTTAGGGTTTAGTTCCACTTTAACGTTTGTGCCGCTAGTGTGGACTCTGTTCGTTTCCATGAGGTAGTTACGTAATCTATCTCGGTTGGTAATTCGTATGGGGTAAGTTCATTGCGCTGATTGACTACTAATATAGTGGTGGGGGGTCCAAATGAGATTGATTTGTTATCATAATAATTTTAAGCGTAGGGCTTTAGGGTATTTTTATTCATGCTTATCAATACTTAACATACCAATCAACTCGATCGGCATTGAACCCGGCTTAGAGTGCCCCTAACTATCTATCTCTATAAATCTGCATAATATTTAGAGTAATTTTGCGAAAAAAGTTTTGTTTTTCCTTGAATCCTAGATTGTCTACGACCTGTTGAAGTTGGCTAAAAAAGGCGACCAAGACCCAAAACTACGCGGTCGTGAAACTTTAATCACGATTTAAAAATCAGGGGTAAATACCGATTTCACTTTTTTTTCTTTTTACTTCGTCCTCAATTTTCATGTAGACTCTTAGAAGAAATATAGCTAAGATGAGGTTAGGCGCATGTCGATCGAACTTGGAACAATTCTACAAAAATGACACCCTGAGATCGAAGAGAAATACCGTCTGAATGTCGTCCTGATGTGCTTTTCAAACTTTTTCGATAGAGGATGGCCAATATCGAAGTGCATTACAAAAGCTTATTCTAAAAACTTGATTTCGGTTATAGTGAACTGATTTCAAGTTGCTCTATTTTTCCACTCGAATCTTTGCCATCATTCATCAAAATTGTCTCAACTTTTCTCCAGTATACCTAGAAAGCATTGCTAATCTGAGTAATTTTTTTTTTCTTTCATGGTGAGAAAGCTGGCAGCGCTCCTTTAATCAATCAACTCGACATTGCCGAACTGATTTTGCTGTAAACGCTCCATATTTATTTAAGTGGCGGAAATAACTTGAGAACACCGTCCAGCAAACTCAACGAAATGAATTTTTTTTAGCTTTACCATATCAAGTCGATCTTTCAATCAGACTGCCATAAATAGATTCGTTTTTGTACTATTAATATACCTGGATTTATTCCTGTGTTATACTGATAGGTTTTGCTATTTTAGCCGTGAGCATTGTGTTTTTTTCCAGAGTAGTGGCTCCCACTATTTGATAAATACAATTGGTATACAAAGGCCCTGTGGTATTCTAAAAGCTATATTCATATAGCTATAATACATGTAAATTGCTATTTATCTTTGACAGATTACGTTCTCTGACACGAAGCCGGCTAAGGTTTGGTCCCCGCTGTATAAAAACAACAAATATCTATCAGTAAAATTGATTAAACCAAACAGGAAAAAACTATAACATATATATATATATATATGGTTGAAAACGAAATATGACTACATATCTTTAAAGAAATCTAAGTATTAACGATGACTTCTGTGAATATCGTGGGACGGCAGAAAAATCCCACGCCGCCAGTGAAGCCAAAGTATTCAATCATTTAGTATAACGAATGGCGGAATTCAAGTTCACTCAACCTAAATCGGACAAAATTAAATTATACAGTTACCAGTATTCTGTGACGCTGATTTAGAAGTATTTACTTAAAACGTGAATAAAGAACTAAACTTGGAGAGCTTTTAAGTGAATGGAAGAAGTGTTTTTAAACACAGCACATATTTTTAGCGCGTAGCCGTTGCAATGAAGTTTTCAAAAACAAACTGACTGTAGATTCAGTTTAAGAGTCGTTCGAACCGTTGTAATTGCATCTTTTTACTTAAAGCTGAATTTTCGAGTTGAGCTTTCAATCTATGTTTCTATTGTAATTTTTGTTTTAGCTTGAACATTTTGGTCAGGTGTTTTTACGCGGCAAAAATTGTCGTAACGGTAATTATTACTGTAAATAAACCACCTCATTGTATGCTATATATATAGCACGCCATTGCTGAAGCCACTCGATTTCTGTGTCAAAACATGCTATTCTAAGCAACAAAACTGTAAAGAAGGAATAGTTATTATTTGGTTTTAAATTAGGGACTTGTTAGTACCTATTTAATAAATAGAACATATTATTGATCCTCTAGATGCACTGAATCTGATGTGTTTTTTTTAAGTTCACCGCTGTTACCATTTCTAAATTTAATTTTATGTTTGACATTGCTTTGGCATTTGAACACTTTATGCGTTGAAGTTTGTTAAATTAAAACAGTTTCGTTTGGTATTACTATTCGTTCTAACTGAACGAGCTCAGTTCTTCTTTTTCTGGAAATTCAACTTCCGGTGATCGATTTTTTCAATTTAATTTCAACCTTATTGTCGAATATTCTCACAAGCAAAAATACAACCCACACAGATGAATCAACAAAGTGAATTTGTTGAAAGTGGTTTCTTCGTTCCCCGAAATTATTTCAGAAATTCAAGTGATAAGATTGTCAATACTGATGACGAATATGATGATTAGGAAAATCTATATAAAAAAAGGGAGATAAAGAGCGAAGACGGAGTTTTATGTTTTATGTTATTTAAGGGGGGATTACAGTTGAATCCGCTTTTTTTTGCTACATTTGCGTAGTTTTTACGCTATTTCTCATTGGGATTGTATGTTATTTTAAATTCGCTTCACTCAAGCTGTAGTTGAAGGATCGCTTACTTTATTTATAATTTTTCTGGATTTTTTCATCACGGGCTTTCATAAGGAACTGAATATTGGGGTTGGGGATTTGATTTGTTTTGAGTAAATAGGAAAAAAGAAGGTTTTATGAAGAATTAAAATTGATGGGTATTGGTTAATAATTAATAGATGGGCACCAAATGTGTCTGCTATCAACCCGATGTGCTCTCGAGTGGAGAGTCAAGTAATTAGATGTGTACTAATTTCTTTTTTCCTCTTTTTATTTCATCCTCCATTCTCAACCCTTTTCCTACAAATTCAACTGTAATCCCCCCTTAAAAAGAACAGGTTGTATCTGAGGAACCTATTGGTTGGCCTAAAAAGCTATGGTTATGCCATTGGGGTAAAATGAACAGCTTAAACCATAAAAGGCAAGAGGCATTACAACGGCAGAGTAAGTCAATATTACCTGTAAGCTCCAGAGCCAAGAACGGCTGAAATCGCAGTCCAAATTAGCAAACTAGTTTTCATGATTGAAATACTTCCATAAGCTGTACTGTAGACTACAGCTGGCATATCAGTATTTATACACTCGTTGGTAATTATACCGCATTAAAATGGACATCAAAGCTCCGAAAGTCACCGATTGTTCACGAGATTGCCCTTCCGGGCGAGATCTTTACCTGCTGTTTAATGAGCTCATCGTAACTGTTCAAGATGTTCTGCTCACTAATGACAACACAAAGAAAGCCTCTGGGTCGTTTATGCGGAGACGACTGCATCACATAATGCTTTATCTTACGTTCGTCACGCGCATGCGTGGTTGGACACTCACTTTGATGATTACGGATCTGAGTGGGTGGTTTAACGAAGGGTGATCCGTACCCCGGCTTGTTTTAATTATACTTGCAAACAAATTTGCAGTAGTTTTAATGTCTTCACCCCACTTTTGAGAAGGTTTATTAAATATATATACCTATATACAATATTTGAAATACATATATGATGATTGCACACGATTTAAATAAATTATCTCGCAAGCCATGAGTCCCGCACAAATGTCGATATTTTTAGCTCTGTTTTAAATAATTGAAAACTATCCGCCTCTTATAAAGAGCTAGGTAAAGAGTTCCAAATTTTGGCTCCACTGTAAAGCCCCGGCTAACGAGAATGAGAGCGCATGAGAGTTGAGGAATGAGAGTTGTTGATGAGAATTTTCTTCAATTAATCCTTGGTTTTTCACGTGACGTCATCAAAAACCTAAAATCTAAACTATAAGTCCTACAAAGCTGTTATTTGTATACATTCTAGACATCGATAATAAAAGTCTACACAGAAAATTTCTCATCGATGGGGTGTATTGTTCCGTGGTAAATAAATTATGACAGAACGGCCGACCCAGCGTGTTTTCCGGAAGGCATAAAATTCCATGTAATTGTGTAAATGTCTTTTTTTTTAACTCGATCAATCTTTATATGTTGCATTCAAAGAGTTTTGAAGTGAAACCCAATGATTTTGATGGGAAATTAAGCTATATTTGTATTTTCGTTTTATGGCCGTCCTGTTTGTGTCCCATTCAGAGAGGGACGGCTCAAAGATGGCGGCCGCATACAAAGTACTGTAAAATTGTCGTACATTCGTTGGCCTACAGATCCATTAGGAAGTAATCTAATATTCCAAAATTTAGGTTATAAGTATTTTTTTGTAGTTCTACAAGGACCAAGATTTATCAATGCAAACCAATTTTGCGATCGCGTGTCATGACGGTGAAAACCACCCCTATTCTCATCGACTAACATGCAGCTCGGTCAAACGAGCATGAGAGCACATTCATGAGAGTTGATGAGAGTAGATGAGAGTTTGCGCCCCGGGGTTTGCGCCTAAACGAGAGTGGGAGTTTGAACTCTCATGCTCTCAGTTTTGACCGGTCTTAACAATAACTTGTTTTGAGTGCTGCTGTTGGTGGCCTTGGGCCCATGCAGGTTCAGTGGTACTGATCTGACTGATGGCGGAAGGATAACGAAGTCTTTCTCTAGATAAGCTCGCTTCTAGGGTTGGGACTCGTCAGACTCGGCAGGGGTCTAAGTGGTATACCCAAATGTCTATTACAAATTACCTACAATACCTAAATTTTTATATTCAAATCATATGTCAATATTTTACCGTATACGTATACCAGAAATTCCAAAATTTAAATAAACTAAATATCCATATTTCAAAGTAAAAATACCGTATACTCAATTAAAAAAACCCTGGATGTTCCTGACTCGTCAACATGGCATAGTTAGCGTTATGGCCCCGTTATGGCCTCAGTAAAACAAACTTCATCGGTCGGCTGCTATTGAGCAATTTCGTGTTAGGTTTAGCAAACCGTGTTGTTGAGTTTGCTGACAGTGTTTATGGTTTTTTACTTATATTT
Organism: Actinernus sp. WN-2022; assembly: GCA_030867875.1. Lineage (NCBI taxonomy): Eukaryota > Metazoa > Cnidaria > Anthozoa > Actiniaria > Actinernidae > Actinernus > Actinernus sp. WN-2022. The sequence continues at coordinate 142,768,081 of JAOWCC010001634.1, forward strand.
TTGCTTGTCACAACACTTGGCTCCCCCAAGAACCAAGCATTTCTCTGAGCTCGACTCTATGGTCAATAGCAGTTATTAAGGCCAACGAAGTTTCACTGAAGTTCATAATGATAGCTATGTCATGCTGACTAGTCCTAACACTGAATGACGAAACAGCTGGACATGGCACCACTCGTGTTCGAGCGCTTTCGTGTTATAACCGTGTAGTATTGTTTGAAAGACTATGCTGCATGTTTACAGTTTACATACATTATTTTATTACATATGTATTTGCATGAATACGTCGAACATATGTGGTTTATACATTTTCACCTGTCAAACATTTTTGAACTGATTAGGCTAATATTCTTTCGGAGTCAGAATTGAATGGATTTTCCGTAAATAGGTTCATGCGTGTACCATGTACGTAAGTTCGCAGACAAATAAATTAATTAGCATCATATGTTATACTATTTACATCTTGATAATAATATGCTTGCTGGCTAAACCAAATACTAACAAAACACTCAAAAAGGAACTCGCAACGAACAGATAATATAAGCAAACGAGGAAGCAATAAAAACTGACCTAGGCAATAAAAAACCTAGGCCAAAAAAATGCCTGACTTGGACAGTTATATATATACTTGAACAATAGTTATTGTGAATAATGTGGACAGATTATTCACAATAATCCTGATGTGACTGTTTACTATTTTATCGATAAGTTTAATGACTTTATTTCATTTAGGAGCTATATCTTTTTTTGGAAAATCCGAAAAACTGAACCGGGAAATATATGAAACTTGTTTTTATTTTAAAGGTAAATTCTAAAAGAGCCTACAATATGGTGACAATATCCATGTAAAATTACTAAAATAAAGTTCTTATACAATATAACAGGCAAGTATATCTACCCTGTGTGCCAAAGGTTCGAAGACATAAAAGCCGGAGAGAAGAGAAGAAGAAACAGAAGAGCCTCTGGTGTTATCCATTCCGCAGAGCCTCACTTCCATGCGCTGCGCATGCACCGGTTTTGCTGGGACCGAGGGAACCGTAAGCAACCAGGACGGCGACCGCAGCAAGGACGGGACGTTGAAAAGTGTTTTCTACAAAAAAATGGTGTTTACTTTTCCCTGTGTTCGACTTTAATTGCTTTAAGCAACCAGGTTTTCGAAAAATATGATAAGTATAGCGTTCCGTTCACGCCGAACGAAACTGAAACGGATTACTTTCTGGGATTTTCACGTTTTTTGTGGAAAACTGCGTGCATTTTTATGTGCAGTTATTGCATTTTGTAATTAATGCTATTGTTTTATGCCGTCGTCCTATTGATAATCCAATGAAAATTACCGTTACATCCAGCACTCACGGTTGCGCCAGGTAATGAGTAGATTATCCAATCAGGGACGAGGTTCAAATTCTGAACCTAATGTTCGCATGAATGATATCCCAGGCTCTTCTCTCTCTCTCTCTCTATCGCCTTTTATTTCTATGAGCCTCTGGATCCTGGGAGCCAACACAATCAAACTTTTACACGTGTGTTCTACAAGTCTGGGCTTCCTTTTCCGGCATTTAAACAATGGCGAGACTTGTGAAATACACGTGTAAAAGTTTGATTGAATTAGCCCCAGGGTAGCAAGTATCAAGACAGAATAAAATAGGATGACAGGTATCCTAATGTCTGAATATATATAGGAAAACCTAAAAGCGTAGCTCCTAATTGGCTCGAGGAAATCGATACTGGTTAAGATCACAGTAACCATTGTTCGGTAATTGGTAGTAAGGGAATTTGTGATAAAGGCGACTTAATAAAGTTGTTTTCATTGTAAGCCCAAGTGTGAGATATGATCGTGTTGCAGCAAAGGCGCACTAATCTAGGTTCTCCTGCATGCATTTTGAAGTGAAAGCTAAACTGAAATACGCCACTAGAAAAGATTAAGGAAACTGAGAAAGAAGAAGGAAAAAAATCACTGGGTCGCTAATCGAATCCTGGGCTTACTGTGCGAATACTGAAACTGGGGCTAACTTAGACAACGCCGAGAACCAATCACATTGCAGAACGAAAACAAAGCATTTCAACTTACGGTTACTTGAGCCAATCAGTGTCGAGTACAAGACAATATTTTAGCATTTCGACTTGCTCGAGCTTCGATCCGGTAAAAGCGAAATTTGAAATCGTTTAAATGAAGAAAACTGAATGCTTTGTTTTCGTTTTGCAATGTGTTGAGTTCTTGTTGTTTAAGTGGCCCTGGTTGTAGGGTAGTCGTGTCCCATTTCGATCCGATGGTCCGCGCTCTTATGTTTAAATTACCAATCATATGACTGAGAATAAGAGTTTTACCTAAAAATACATCGATGCTCCTATTCGTGTGAAGATATAACCGAACTCAAATTCCCTTAATCATTTAAACCGAACTCCAACTGCTATTTTGACTAACTTGTTAACATTTAATTAGGTAATTAACTATAACTTCAAACGCGAGCTTGTTTATGAAACGTTTCGCTGTCACTTCCCGCCACTTTCCCAAGAAGTCATAATTAGCCATGACTTTGATAAAAGAAGAGTTTCATTAGCCGGATGTGCACACAGTCGCCCCCGAGGATACTGAAAAACAATTCGTTTGGTCTTGGGAGATCGTAGAGATTGTAGCAATTTCTCCAGAAATCCTCTCAAAGAACTGAGAAGAATTAGGGGCGGCAACCATGTAGTATATTTGACAGATTAGACGCAAGTTGTAAGCGCATTCCCGATCGCGGCGCGATATGTGAGTTGAGTTTGTTGCCATCTCGCGTCTCGCCCTTGCTCCGAGGATTTTTCTCCGAGGGTTTTCCTGCCATCACAAAAACCAACACGCTAAATTCCAATTCGATCTGTGGTTTAGCCGGGTCCTGACTTTGATCATGATTAGCCCCTTTGATTGTTTCAGGTCCCGTTAAAAATTCAGTGTTAATTCAGTGTTTTTACCATGTACTCATACGTCCATTTTTTTCCGGAAACTCACTGAATAATTTGTCGTATTTTTATTGAACAAAATGTAGTACAGTCTAGAAAAGAACAATTAAAATAGTGTAACACCAAAGTGGAAATACGTTCTTATAATCCTGCTTTTAAGTTAAGTAATATTTGTTCGATCTGACAACTAAACAGGAAGGTAACGTAGGCTTGGGTACTCTTTAGAGTTCGTTATTATGCCTACACTTAAGAACTGTGATGTAAATGGAGACATTTCACTTGGAACGACGGAAGGAAAAAATTAATAAATCGCCTAAAATTTTATCTCTCAAGACATAATAGAACAGTTTCTTGTGCTTAACGCATTTCTATTATTTAGAAACTTCTTATTATTCGTTAACTTATTTTGAGGACTAATGTGTTTACGCCCACGCGTAAACAGGCTTTTTTCTGTTTAGCAAATAAAAGATGGTTCCCCTTGTTCTACAAAAAAAACACAATGCACACTCGAGGTCTTTAAAAATTGCGGATGCACGAGCGGAACGCGAGTGCATTTAGCAGCTTTTTAAGACCTTGAAAGTGAATTATTTTGTCATAGGACATAGGAGAACCATCTATTTGTTTCATAATAGAAAAATCGATCTACACGGAAAGAAATTCTCGAGCGTGCATTTTAAGAAAATCAAACACGCTGAGCAGCCAATGAAATGGCGTGTTCTTAGGAAGCTCCCGTGACTGTCACAGCTTACTTTGATCTTGTTCGCCGACGGACATACACTGTACTACAGGAAGTTAATTCAATGAAAAGCTGAACACTGAACGAAAGCCATCTCATCTCATAACTGAATTACCAACTAACACAGCAGCCCGATAGGTTGTATCGCAGGCAAAGATAGAACCTGGCTCTCTAAAGGTGTTGGATAAATCGCGGCAATGCCGCCTCTATATAGCCGCAGTTGAAAACAGAAGGCTTCTGGGTGAGGTTGGCAACACAGAACAATGTAAACAGAACAATGTAAAATGAATAAGTACGACGATATAACCAACAAATTAGCACAATGAGTAAACTATTCAAATCGTCGATATATATTACACCAGCAATATGAAAACCTTTACCCAAACACATCTCAATCTACATATCATATTCATATGAGTCAACTGTTCAAACCGTCGATATTATACCAGCAATATGAAACTTACCCCTACGCATCCCAATCTACATATTATATTCAAATATTTTAGTCACTTGCTCAATCATAATGACAATCCGTTATTATCAAATGTCTTAGAATTATATCAAGAACTCTAAATAACAAGGGCAAATTTTCTTGGACTTCTCAGTTTCTCATTTTTCCTTCAACTCCATCAGTAAAACTGACCTTCCAGCTTTCATGGCAAGCTCCGTTTCAGGGCGGAAAAAGGAATTAGTTTTTATTAGTCTTTATTAGTTCGTCTTCAAAAATATGCATGCAACAATGGAATCACAAAATAGTTTATATACTTAGTGGTAATTCTAAATTAGAACTCTAGTTATCAATCAGAAGATTATTTGTGTATATTGAGTGACTTTAACGTAAGGAAAGCAGTCTTTAGTTGAATACTTTAAGCACATCATTTCCCAATAGAAAGTGGCCGTTTTAAGAAATTACCCCCAAGACCTCAAATAATTTGTCATTTATGCACAAATAATCAATTTGGGGATGAATTCATTATGCCTTCAACTGTAACTATAGCAAATTGTTAGTTGAAAGATCGAGATTTAAAAATGATTTCGTCGTTTATTTCTTTTGACGATCAAAATCCATTTCATTAAATGTTATCTATGAAATACAATAATATCACAAAGTGTAATGCCTTTCATGCACATCAAGAAAATTATGGACATTTACAAAGATATTTCATCGTAATACAGTAATATAACTTCACCATTATTTGAAGCTTATCTTCGTTGTTACTCTTGATTATTCATTATTGTAACTTTTTTTCTTTTACTGATATCTCAGACGAGATAAAGTCAATAAAGTTGTTGTTATCTCGCCAGCAGACAATTTACAAATGAGTTCACTGGTAAGTACCAACAAGACTTCCTTTCAACATTCATCGACAATTTTAGAACTTCCCATCCTCGGAGACCCAGAGGCCGGCAGTTAGTAAACGACGGGCAGAAAACGACCGGCCGTTTTCTGCCCGTCGTTCACTAACTACCCTTGGTCTCCGAGGATGAGAACCTCCTTGTTGTGAGCCTGATGTTATTAGATCATCAAAATTTGGGGGTGTTAGTCATTTCCTGTTGGAATGCTAGATTTCAAAAACTGAATGAACAAAGGGAAAACAGTTGTTTATTAATGACTACCAGTGGTATTTAATGACTGTTCCTTACTCTGAAGTTTATCGCGCGATAAGCAATCAGTAGGGAGCACTCAAGCGGAGCGTCGCAGATCGTATGGTCGTCTCTATGCCCCACCCTAATACTGAACGGCTGCGAAGGCTGAATGAAAACTGAAGCCGAGTGTCAATGGCTTGGCCATTGCCTTCATAACTTTATACCGAAACTTTCTGTTTCAGGAATTTCCACGGTTATCTTTGACGAAAGTCGAGAAAAGAATTCAGACTAGCAACTATGTTTATTTTGAATACCACACACGACTTGTGTTACTGTTATATACGAATCAATCAAGTCGTGCAAAGTAATAAAACAACGAATGAATACAAATAAAGAATACGCTCATAGATTACCTACCAGGATTTGAGAGCGATACATAAAGATTTAGTACTAAAACTGCGAGTTCACCTTACAAAATATTTCACGTTACCAGAACTGGAGTCATTACTATAATTACATTTGTAGACAGTTCGGGTCGGAGTTTATGACTATCAGCCACTACTTCCAGAAACGCATTTTTACAAGCTAATACCTTCGATAAAGTCAAAATCAAAGACGTCATGCAAACCAGTGATGTAAGAGGAATCACGTTGCATGGCACTACCCAACCCACGCTATGACGTAGCTAGCATCTAACACGCATGCTCACATCTTATTACCAGTAGAGTGGCAACCATGTACAGCTGTTTCGTCCTTGTTGGGACTCATCAGCATAGCCCCTAAGACCATCAGCCTCACTAAAGATCATAGGCATCAGAATCTGGTTACTCCAAGGGCGAGCAAGAGCTGCTTTAAACCCCAGCCACCACGCTAACACGTGTGGGAGCTGGAGATGTGAGCAAAGTGCTATAGCTATGTGGATCTCTCCGAACACAATTAAAATAAAATATAATTAGACGGCTTCTTTTGATCTATTTAGGTTCGGCGCATGAAAAGTTCGACGTTTGAATCGGGCCTTAGTCAGTCTTAGTTCAGTGTTATATATGCAGCTAAAACCCCGTTGTTCACGAAGCAAGAGTAAGCACCACGTTGTTCCAGTTGCCTATCTAGCTCAGGCCACCAAACATAACTTCTGGCAACACTTTTCATTCTGGTGTTGAGCATAAAATAACTGCTCTCAGCCAATCAAATTCTAGAAATCGTTGCATGAATATTATTAGGTCTGAAAAAGTGTAACTGATATAATAAATGAATTTAGATTGCACAAATTCCATCTGCACCTGTTTCAAAAAAGGTTCTCCCGGGCCCACGTGACATTCCCAGCCCGCAATGGATTGTGGTCATAACTGCCACTGAGCTGTGTGAAATGGATAAACTACAGCGTAATTGACCTATATCATTATGACTTCAAATCAAAACAATCTATTGTTTAAACGCTAAGGATCACGGTCGTGGGAGCGGGACAAAACAGCAACAACACAAAGGAAATCGCTATCAAATGCATTTTGTAGAACGTAGAATAGCGGTAACAGCCACCAAATACGGTAAATATTGTGGGATAAACATTGATACGGCTGATATCTGGAAACCAGACAATTCGAAGTTAAATTTTCCTCAGCAGAGCAGATTTAGTTCAAAATTCTATTGTTCAAGTCGATTCTGTCCCCCTCATAAACAAGCCGTGACGTCATAATGATATAGGGTAATTCGGAATAATTATTCTCAAAATACGCGGCCAAATATAAAACCATATATATAAAACCGCCCTCATGAAAACGCGTGTGTATCGAGCTGCAAACGATATCTGGCGAGCTGCACATGAATTTGCAGCCCTGTATCTCATTGGCTCTAATGCTTCATCGTACTAGGCCACTTAGACCAATCCGATTTTGGAGTTGACGTGGGAAGCCATTTCAGGTACAATTTTTAAACGTTTGACACTCACGGAGCCTCACCCAAAGCAAACGAGAAAATATATTGGTGAAAATGGTAAACATTGAAGATGGAAAAAATTGCAAGAATTCATTTGGCTTTATATTTTGATAACAATACTAATAAAATGATTTTTGTAGGGTCATATTGTACTTTTTTTCAGCCCTTGTAGTACTCGCTACTCTCGGGCCGGAAATGGTACTAGGCGGACTGAACAAAACAATAGGGCCATTTATACGAGAGAAATAAGACGCGGCTTATACGTAAGACTCGAACTGCTCGTATAAAAGGTACAAAACCTTTGTTCGCGACTAACACAAGCCGCGTCTAACACAGGACGCGGCTATTCTGGACTAGGGTTTTGAGCTGTTCTTTATGCCGCGTCTAAGATATATCGATAAGACGCGAAAACTGACCTATAAACGGATCAATATGTCCTCGAAAAGTCATGTTATTCACTTTTTATCAATATTCTTCTCGCAAGTTTTGACCCCAAAAATTAAATGAATTCACCAGACTTTCAGCTATACATGCATCAGGAGTTCCGGACTTCCGGTTGGGCATCAACTTCTAGATCGGCCATATTGGATTTGAGTGCAGTCAATTTTTGCTCCTTTGCAAGTTCAAAAACTTACTACCTAATACACGGAATGTCTTACCTTTACAGATTCTTCAGTTGGGAGTTCTAAGTCGATCTTTAAGCTTTAGAACGGGATTAATAAAGTTTCCAAGTTGACTGCGCTCAAATCCAATATGGCCGCTCTGGAAGTTGATGCCCACTTTTCTGAGCCCACCTACCCAGAATGCAGTGTGATCCAACCGGAAGTCCGGAACTCCTGATGCATGTATAGCCACAATCCATTTCGGTCTGGGAATGTCGCTTGTCATTTGTCGTTTTCCGGGAGAACATTTTTTTGAAATCACGTGGGAGCCGGGGTGGCGCAGTGGTTAAGCGCTTCGCCTCTCTCCTCTGTGGCCCAGGTTCGATTCCCCGACGCGGCGCCATATGTGAGTTGAGTTGTTGGTATCTCGTCCTTGTTCCGAGGGTTTTTCTCCCGGTTCTCCGGTTTTCCTCCCTCCGCAAAAACCAACACGCTAAATTCCAATTCGATCTGTGGATTAGCCGGGACCTGGCTTTGATCAGCCCCAATGGTTGTTTCAGGTCTCGTTAGAAATTCAGAGTTTTTTTTTGTTCAAATGCACATACATGTCTTTAATATAAGTTCCCAGAAGGGCTTTTCAACATATATTTACAAATAAATTAAAATAAGTTGAACTAGGAGAAACTATAAATTTGTTAAAATACTTATCGATAAAATTGCGTAAAAACTATCATATATAAGATTAAATAGAGACTATTACATTGAATTCAGTCGTAATAAGAAGCTAGTAACTTGGACTTAAGAGCTCTCTTAAATTGAGGAACTGAAGTTGACGCTTTAAGTGTCAGTGCTATCTAAGGCATTCCAGATCTGAACACCTCTGTAACTAAAGGACCTCTGACCGGATGCTGAGTTACATTTAGGAATGTTAAGGTCGCCGCAATTTCGAGTATTGCGCTGGTGTATACTGGATTTCTTGCAAAACTTATCCGATAAGTAGGATGGCGAAAGCCCATTTAAGCATTTAAAGGTCAATAAAGTGTCTCTGAGATTAACAGTTTCTTTAACCGGTAGCCATTGAAGGTGGCGCAATATAGGTGTGATATGGTCAAATTTGCGTGCGCCACTTATTATTCTGGCTGAGAAATTCTGCACACGTTGCAATTTCTTGAAGTTCTTATCGGAGGTATTAGCCCAAACCGATGAACAATAAAATAGTTTGCTTAGAACAAGGGCATTAACAATCGTATTTAGAGTTTCGAAATTGAATAAGTGTTTTACTCTGTTGATTTTACACACACTCGCCATACATGATGAGACAAGTTTTGTGACATGGGCATCAAAGTTAGATTGGTGTCAATAATCACGCCTAAGTCTTTAGCTGAAGATACTGGAGTTAACTGCTTTCCTATATCCAAGCACGGCTTGCCAGTCAGCATCTTGATGATCACAAACTTGAATGTTGTTGAAGTAGGACAATGGTTTTGCCGTAGAGTACAGATGTCAGTCACTCTTTTCTTCTGCTCCTATTTTAGCTGGATCCTGACTTTGATCAGCTGGTTGTTTCATTCAAGTCCATTAAAATTCAGGGCTTTTTCAGAGTCTATCAAATGCACCTCCATGATGTTGGAATCAATTAGGTAGTTGTAATTACTATCGTATTACTTCCATTGTCAACTGCATGTACCATCTCCAAATCGGTATATTACTTTCATTTCCAGCGTCTTGGTGAAGACTGAAGACATCAAAACTGATATATCTATATAATGGTTGCCATGTGATTTTCAATATTTTTTATCCCAATGAATTGGTACAAAGATGCTTAATTGGGAATTTGATGTGCCTTGTGTAAATACATAATCTGAACGTTGGTCACTTTTCTGGATTTGCTGAATCAGCTTTCTAGAACACTACAGGAGTTGTAGGCCACCCTCTTATAGGCAAGTACAACAATGGGAATAATTATGCCTGTAAAAATAAAAATGTGGGCATGTAAATACTAGTTAACATATAGAGAAAATATTACCTTCCCTCGCTCCTACATACTTACCTTTGGTTTGAGCTCCTGCAGGAAGCTCGATTCTTATGTGGGCCCTGAGACCATAAGCTTAACTGGTAATATGATGTGCTGACATACATAATCTTCAGGCTGGTAATTTGTCTGGATTTGCTGAATAGCTTCGGAGAAGACTATACCAGGAGTAAATGTATAAAATGTAGGCCAACCTCGTATAGGGAAGTACAACAGTGGAAATCAAAATTATGCCTGCAAAAATGTAAATGTGGGCATGTAAATATATTATGGGTATTTCACAATCAAAGCTAGCTAGTTGAGTAGTGAACTTTATATGTTGAAAACAATTAATGTTCGTGCAGCGATGAAGTTTCTTCCAGAGATTCACGAAATATAATCATGCATATATGATCACAAGAATATTAACACTGGACATCATTAGACCGATTAGACTAAAAAAGTACACTGACTCAGTACGAGTAAGACTGATTTGCTTGGGTATCGCTAAATATCCACAGACAAATGCATATATATATATATATATATATATATATATATAAAATGCACAATGATTTCAACCTCACCAGCTTCATCCTTCAGAGTTTGTGACTTCCGATATGATAGGGCTTCGCTTGATGGTCTGCTCACAGTTCAGTTTAAATCACTTGGCAGCTGAGATGGTGTGTGCCAACAGGCGAGTTATTGATTGTATTCTTACAAGTTTGCTTTGAGCTAGTTTATGTATGACAGGCCAAGGGCAAGGGCATAGCTACGACTGTATGCATGAATGACTGTGTATGATGTGTAAGTACTGTCGGAGCACAATGTGGCTCAGCTTAGTTTAGCCTTTTAGTTATTCTGAGCCTACCGTACCAGTAGCAATTATTGAGCTTTTTATTCTTCTAGTTAACCTGTAATTATTATTAATTCCAGTACGAAATAAATTTGTTGTTGCATGTGTAAAGACACCAAAAACATCCACATCAGTAAACTTTCAATTAAGCCTCTGTCCAAAGCGAAGAGAAGAAAGACCTCCGCTCCAGCTTTGCAGGCATGGAATTCGAACCATGGCGATCAAGTGCAGTATTCACGTGAACAGTACAATCGGATTGGTTGACGCATAGCAATCACGTGCCGTATTCACGTGGAAAGTGCAATCGGATTGGTTAACGGCGAAATATCGCGACACAAAAAAAAACTCTTGCGAATTTTGACTCGGGCGCTCAAAGGCCTGGCCCGAGTAATTATAGAGTTTTCAAAAATTTGCCATTCCTTCAGTTTTAAAGATATGAACCTAAAACTTGGGCTTTTCACTAATTTTGGCTTGCTCTTTCAATTTCTGGCATTCATGTTGTTCTAGCGCCAATTTTTATTTGATGGACAGGCTAAAAACGTCACGTGACCAGGTCCTGCAAAGGGCCTATTGAGTTAGTATGAATGTGCTAACCATTAAAGACTTTAAGTAATGATTCAGGTAATTGTTACACTGCAATGAATGTGATTTCGTTATCCCAAATAGAAAATGGTTCAATTATATACTAAAGATATATCTTGACTAGTGGTATTAATGTTCTCAAATTAAAATACATGAATTAAAACGCTCGTTGGGTATATTTTTTTTATTCCAAAACAAATTCAGCCAATAGAAAGACACTAAAACAAAAGCTGAGATATTATAAAGTATTTAATGTTCCCCAAATAGTCTCTCTTTTTTCATAGTTACAGATTGTCCGCTTCAATCATTTTCTTTAAAAAAATATTGTGAAATGAGACTTCTTTCCTATTTTTAGGAGGCCTATTTGTGTATAACCAATGAGATATCAAGTTTCAACAATAGAAATTCCTTGCAATTGTTTAAGTGCTGTGTGAGATGAACAGTCAAAGTCACGAACAGAAAATAAAGGAAACTGCATGCTGTTTGTAATTTTTACTGTCGGTGAAAACTGAAAGAACATTCCGTTGCCATTAAGTGCTCCTTAGCTTAAGCGAATCATTACTAACTTAAAGTAAACAATAAAACTTTGAATTCAAGCTAGCTAGAGGCTCTTTGCAGAACATGGACTTGTGACCTTTTTACTTGTCAATCAAACAAAATTTGGTGCTTGAACAACATGGATGCCATAACTGGAAAGAGCGAGCCAAAATTAGTAAACAGCACATGTTTTAGGTTCATTAAAACTGAAGGAATCATGGCAAATGTTTGAAATCTCAAAACTTTAACAAAGTTCACGACGCCGGCTGGCACTGACGGCAGCTAGAACGGCCTATTGACCCTACTCACATGGCGTCCATGTTACAACAATCGATTTCGCGCGTTCAGCCTCGGACTGAGCAGTTTCAGAACGAGGTTAGACCGCGAAATAACAAAGGCTCAGTCTTATTTAACTGTGCTAGCTGACTGGATAAAACACCAGGGCCTCGCTCTGCGATATTTTTATCCTCACATGGCCGCCATGTGAGAAGAGCCACTAGCGAGTGTAACTTTATCCCTAGGACAGCGCTAAATTTGTAATTGTATAATCTGACAGTTTACCCTCCGGTTAGCGATTTAACCCTGGGGTAGTGCTTATATTCTCGGTTTTCACCCACGTGACAAAGGCCTTGACAACGGTTGCTATCCGCCATGTTGGAGCCCCTCCAACATAAACAACAGAGTCACGATATAGCGCTAGAAATGGCTTTGAGTTTACATAAATTTCACACGTCGAGGGGCTCCAACATGGCGGACGCCCAAATATAGAAAACCCTCTGACGTCATCTGAAAACCGAGAATACCCTGACTTCGAACCGGGCCCAGTGGTGTAATGTAGCGGGTTTTACTTTCGAGGCAGACTAATCTAGCCCAAGCGTTCTGTATCCCTGGAGTTTGTTAATCTGACAATCTGACAATCTGGGAGGCCGTATAAGAGTATATTTTTGCGGCGGAAAATTTTGCGGGAGTTTTTTTCTGCGGAAGGTTTTTTTTGCGGATCGAAGGAAATCCGCAAAATCCGCAAAAATTAACTCCCGCAAAATTAAACTCCTACACGGTAGTCGATCAGGCTTGTAATGAATCAGCGTGGATTAGGGTCTCAGTACAATGTTTGGAAAGGTATTTTCTAATGCGTATGATGTTGTAAGGTAATAAAACGAAGAACTGCATGTTTTTGTGATGTGAGTTTTCATTGACAATTTGGAATCAAACTAAGAGCCTAAGTTTCTTGCGACAGAACCAGGAGAAATATCCGAGTCGTCCACACGTATACGACTATATAATATCCACTTTTGCTGCGACGTACCTATATATAATCAAGAATCCATAATAACTGGAAGGCCTAAGGCCGACAATGTTTTGATTTTTAGAGTTTACTGACTCGGTGACAACCGCTTACCAAAGAGACCGGAAAACTGACTCTAGATACCCGACACCACTTGAGGGAGAGCACAGGGTGCCCGGGTCCAAACCTTATCTGTCACTGAAAGATTCGTCCCTCCAGTCTGGATCCGCCACTGTTTTAATTTGTCTCTACTTTTGTTTCCACCCATCTATATCATGAGACCCTATAACGGTTCCATTTCATATTTCGCTTAGCCAATGTAGCGGGTTTTACTTACCACCCCGGCCCAACCGAACAAGCTACTTTTTTTCTTTTTAAAAATAACATCGTACAGCCGTCAGTCTTGCAGTATATTTAATCTTTCATGGATCATTTCCACTGATTATGACTTTTCAATTAGGCATCTCCCGATTGTGCTCGTAAAATCCTGATAAGTTGCTTCCTAGAATGCCAAAAAGTTGCTAAAAAGTTGCCAAAAATCCACTGAAAAGTTGCTACCTAATTTCGAAAGTTCACACAAACGTTAATGAAAAGCTTTATTCCTTCTTAATAATTGCTAATATTGGTTAAGGGAAGCGTCACATATCGATTTTTCCACGAGAAACGTCCAGCGATGTTTGGGGGTGGGGAGGGGGGGGGGGGTTGACTTGTGACGTTTCTCCGTGGAAAAATCGATAGTTTTCAGAAACATCACATCACATATCTCTGCGACGCTATGTAAAGACTCCTGAAGAGAAATGGCAGATTGCGGTTGTCCCAAATGCGTGTATCTTAGGGTCATTCATTTTTCTGGCTATTTGAAAAAACGAAAGCAGTTGAAAGAAATCAAATTTCATTTTAGAAAAAAATGAATCTTGGGACAGTCATTTTTCATTTTTTAAAAGCTATAAAATATGAAAAACAAATATTGCGACAGTCAAATTTCAATAAATACTGCGAATGTCTCACTGCGTGGGGACAATTTAGCTAATGATGTAGTCACATGAGGGTCTTTTCGCGGGAAACTCGATCGAAAATAGAGGAACATCGTGGGGACGCCGACTTCCTCATTCTCGGTCCAAAGGACAGGGACTCGAGGGTTAACAGGAAGTTGAAGAAAGGCCAGATAAATGCAGACCGGCCGTCGCTTATGTTTCATGTAACGCAAGTTAATAAAACTTCTTGAGCAATGTACACTTTATTTCAAACACGTGAATGGGCATTGATGTATCCAAGTCTCCATTTTGCCGGAAGCTTAAAGATTATGAGAAAACTTTGAAGAGCAAAAAACATTATTGGAATACTTTTCAAATGTTCATCACTAGGTCGACAATCAAAGAGAACGATCTATTTCCAGTATGGTGATACAGCTGATTTATGATCGTTTGAATAGATATATATATAGCTTAACTTACTTAAGATTGAATTTTAACTTTCATACTCTTTAATATATAAGTCAGGTGATATGGAGCGGTCTTCCAAAGATGGACGATTTAACCTTTCTTCCTTCCCAGAAGGTCGTTCCTCTTTGATAGTACAGCTACATGTATGATCATGATGGTGCGAGTGCTTTTGGTAGTAAACAGTTCTTCCACAACGACCATTACAGTGGGCAGTAGTTCTTTCTCTCCGTATTTCAGGTTAAATGAATAGGCCCTTCCCCATAGTTACGGCCTCGAAGAGTACAATATTTTTTGCGCATCCTTCGTTAAATGAAAACAAATGTATGGCCCTCCCCGATTGACTGTCCCAAGATTCGTTTTTCATTTTTTTGTAAAATGAAATTTGATTTTTTCAACTGCTTTCATTTTTTCAAAAAGCCAGAAAAATTAATGACCCTACGATACACGCATTGTCCCACAGCTATCGTATCTAATTTCCTATGTTTTTGAGAACTCAGTCCCCGACATAGATAGCGGTGAATTCAAAGGTTTCATGATGAATTCAACGTTCCATTCCCACCAAATAGGACTCGGAGGTTTGTGACAAGTTGTTTAAGTTGGCCAGAATAAAAAGGCGGACATGAATGGAACGAGGTAGTGTATGACTTTTGAAAAAAAATCAATAAATCTCTGACGTTTCTTAGGGGGGTGGGGGGGGGGGGGGGATTCGCTGGACATTTCTCGTGGAAAAATCAATATGTGACGCTTGCCTAAGATAAAATAAATTGATTGAAATTTGATCAGAACTATAAAAAGTCGCCACTGCATTGTAAAAAGTAGCTCGCAAATATGGGCGTATTTTTAGAAAACTCTTAATGGTTCATTTGACGTCTTGCTGAACGATATGTGGGACTTGATAAACATCAAGAAGTTCGCAGAAATTGAGTTTTATGATCAAATTGTTAACTTTTGCATGCTTGGTTTATGCTGTAAACCTGTAATTTGGTCAAGCCGTGCTCAACTGAGTTGCTCAGAAAGGCAAAAGTTGCTCGAGGTTGCTAGACTGATGGAAAAAGTTGCTCAAAAGTTGCCGAGCACAATCGGGAAATGCCTATTTTCAATAGACGTACCATTTTCAATCAGGGCATATCTGATTCTCCCCTCTCCCTCTCCCTGACGACGAGACAGACCGGCTTAAAAAATCGGCTTTCTGTTGAAATCAAGCTGTCCCTGTAAACAATCCATCAGCGGAGCCTTGGTGGAATGGTGATATTGCGTGAGATTTTGACTAGCACTTGAGGCCGATTTGTTCAAGGAACACATACACATCTCCTTCAATCCTTGAAGTTGGCTTTTAATATTGAAAATGATTCAAGAGCCTAAAACTATTAAAGGCATTCCAACCGCTGGGTAAACAAACTATTGTAATTGTATATACAATTACAAAAAAACATAAGCTTTTTCTGATGACTCGGAAAGTAGAATTTGATCTCGAATTTCGATCAAAACAACTCAACTTTACTGACATTTGCGGTTTACAATAATTGTCAGAATTTCAAATGCGAACATTAACTGAAAGAAATATTTGGTGATCGAGAGCCAAACCGAACGATATAGCTGTCAAGATTGTGTATAAAATCAAATGTTTTGAGTAAATGGTTTTCGGTCTTTAAACTTTTTAAAAACTTTCTACGGTTTTTGACCAAAAGCAGATAAGCAATTTCCCCGGTTTTTCACACTTCAGTGTTAAAAAAATAACCCTATACAATTAAATTTCATGATGTCTAACTGATTATAACTGGGTCATTAACTTGTGACGTTTTCACAAGCTATTCCTTTGTAGTAATTCCTTTGTTAATAATAACATATATTGTGCTCAGTTATTATTAAACGTCTCAAAACTCCATCATTTGATCATGAACGTTTTCCTATAGTTAACGTTTCCTAGTGTTTGTAGCTGCGAATAAAGAACATACCCTGAAGTGCAGCCGTCAATTCTAGCTCTGAAACAGTGCGGGGAGGTCAAGCTCTTCGATCCCTCTTCTGGTTGGTCAGCTTAATAATGAAATGATTGACATGTATGAATCTCGGCCCGCTCCGTGTTGTCCCGAGACAGGCTGTACCAGTCGGCGACTATTTTGCTTATTTTACCGCTACAAGAACGGTTAGATACACAGTGGAGCTCTGTGAATGTAGCGCAGTCGAGTAAGGCTGACGGACATTCGCGAAGGTAAGATTATAACTCGAATATTTGTGCTCTTTAATTCTGTGTAGTATCGAGCGTTTTAGTATGTGTAGTATTCTGTATCTAATGCTACCATTGATTGAACATTGTGCCCAGTTAATCTCTGTGCTACTCGGTGACAGCGCGCACTTAGATTGTTTATCTCAGCTACACAACTCTCTATTCTCGTTGAAAAATAGTTATCTTCACCTTCACCAAAACGTGTTACTACACATCCAGCTAGCAAAATCACCAATAAAAAAGCCGGTAAGATGTCTTATGGTAACAAGGGTCGGCTTAACGGTTGCCGCAAACTCTGGCCGATCGGTCCGAGCAGTTTTACAAACTACACAATTATCGGCTCATTTTGTCAAGAAATTAGTCATATGGGATTCATATGCTTTGAAACTAAGGTTTCAACAAAATATAACATCTTAAAGGATGCCCAGATGTTATGGAATGATTACATTTGGATTTCACACCGCAAATATATGTGGTGTCCGTTTGTAAACCGCGTGCATTGCTGGCGGGTCACTAGGGGGTCAGGTATTTGTCACGATTGCAGCGGCGACCGTCGTTGGGCATACCGTACCAGTCTCCAAATTGAAATCATCCTGGAAAAAGTACAAATAATTTTTACTCACTCGCATCCTACTTCTGCTCTTCCTGTTAATATCGTTTGAATTTCCCAAGAAAACGGGCATTGGTTTCCAAGTAAGTTTACCTTGTCTAAGATATATTTAAATCACCTAAAATTGTCGGGAATCTGTTTACTTGTTCATTTCACGAAGTTAATGATTGTCTTCTTTGACTTCGTAATTCAAATTATGAATCAGTGCATACTTTTTCGCAAGTTGTACGATCTGATGTAAATGGTCTCTAATTTCGATATTAAGTTTATCTTGCTGCTTGAAACAAAAATAGAAAATCCATGCTTGATTGTTAATTTTAAAATTCTTGGATATTTAGTAGTTTAACTCTCCAACATCCCGCATTCGGTAGAAAGAAGCCCTGAGTTCTAAGTTGTTCGCTGCTAGTTTTTTGACTGTCAAATCCGTTGAAGCTTTATCTCACCTATAATATTCTCTATTTTTATAACAGATTCAGAGTGAGAAACCTGACACAAGGAAAATACACAACATCTGTAGACAGACTAGACATAGCAAGAAACTAAATTATTTTTAAGGGTTGTAAACCCTACAAACATGAGAGAGGAAGCAATTGTCTTTCTTTGGCTCCTAACAGGTAAGTTCCATTAGATTTCAATGTTTCTACCTTACTGTTTTTGTCACCCGACCGGTCTCAAAAGCCACTTTATACCGCTGCGAGTTTCGCAAGCATCAACCAGACTTCGCACCGAAACAGATAGCCTACCGTAGCTGACCATATCGCTGTTTCACTCACAAATTATGTTTAACAAACAGCCAATGAAAATTTAAGTTAAATCATTTATTTGTGGATGCGCCTCTTCTTAAGAATAGGATCTTAGCTGAGTAAACATACTGCCAGCAAAATTTATACCCGAGTTTTATAGCGACTTTCATTTTAATAAGTTTACAATTCTTCGAATCATGGAGTTAAACTGAATTAAAAGTATCTCTTAGCTTAATTGATTATTTCTTTTATTTTTCGCTACTGGCCATTTATTGCGAATGAGTATACAAACTAAAACAAAGCGCTCTGCCACAGCATATTCTATTGTGTTTATTGTGACTAACAGAACTCTTGCGCCGTCGTATCGTTACGTACCATGCACCATGAAGCTGAATTTTTTTCGGCCGCGGCCGCGCGTTACTTTCCCGCGCATGGTACAGACGACTACCGAAGGTCATGTGAAGAACTTGCCAAGGCTAAGTGAATCGGTATCATTGACTTCTATCACAACAAAACAATTTCTTTTTCTCACTTGAGACAATAGACAAACACAAAAAGGATTCTTACACAATAACAAAAGAATTGTTTGACTGTCACAGTAATTTGCCACGCATAAACAGATGCGTGACGTGTTACATATAACGCAATCCTTTCTCAGGGGAAAATAGTTTTAGCGTACGTGCTGAGAGAGACCCCGTTAGACCCGTTTGACTCGTTAGTTGACCTGATCTTTTGCAGGAAACAGTCGCGTGCTAATATATCACTTCAATATTAAACTAATGAGTTGCGCTCGTGATCCCGTTGGAAAGGCTTCACTGGATGGCAAACAAACTTCAAAACGCCGTTTTAGAAACGTTGCTGGCAAATAGCATTTACAAACTGGTTTTGCTACTAGTAATACTACCGATCTCGAACAAGTGCCTTCAAATAACGAAGTCAGATTTTTTTGCCATCCAGTACAACCACGTGATTGCATTCCTGCAAAAGCCCCATTCAGACTTCGTTCTATTTTGTTGAATATATCTATATATATTAGACGTGCTGTCACGCCCCCTTTAGAAACGAGTAGGGGCTGGGGAGAGTTCGGTTTCGCAAAGTCGCTTGGGATCGTTACTGGGGACAGTTAATTGCGATATTTGCCATGTTTCTTTGTATTCTGCAGCCGGTAACAAAACGAGTGGGGGACTGGAACCGAGTCAGTAAAAGTAATTCAATTAATAACTAGTCAAAGTGAGCATCTGGAAAGTTTGGTGAACTTTGGCTCAATATTGACGATGCTAGAAGGCATCAAATACGTCAATTTTCCCATACAAACTCTCTTATTGTTTAACGTTGTCCCTCCAAACCATACATTCATTGTAAAATTTTGGAGGGACAAAGAAATTTCAATTGCTTATAATTCAGACACGATTCACTTGACTTACATCAAACTTGGCACAAATGCTAATTTCAACATGCTCTATGATGTGATGAACTTCATTTTAGAATTAGAGTAATTCTGATAAACTAGGTCCCAGTCCCCTGCTTGTTTTGTTACCGGCCAATTAACTGTCTCCAGTAACGATCCCAAGCGACTTTGCGAAACCGAACTCGCCCCAGCCCATTAGTATTCGAAAGCTACCACTGCATGTGATGAATACAGACTCATCTACGCAGTATTAGCCTCATCTTGGTGTTAAACATTCATAATTACCAGCGGAGTGATGCTTCTATGCCTTCTCGCTGGTTTTCTCGAATATAAATTCAGAATGAGACTAACTCTGTCGTCATCACAATAAGCGGAAAAAGCTGATACTATTTTGCAAACAAATATAGGCATCCTGTGTTTGCTGTGTCTAAAATAGCACTGTCAAGGAATTGAGTCATCAAGTGTTTCTAAAACAAAACCGCAGCAAAAACAGAAATACCTGGAAGTGGGATAGCAGCAAATTGCATTGTGGATCACCGGATATGCTTTTCCAACTGTTTTGAAAGATGGCGAAGATCAAAGTGGATTACAAATCTTATTCTCATAACTTGGCGGAAATCAAAGTGGATTACAAATCTTATTCTCACAACTTGGCGAAGATCAAAGTGGATTACAAATCTTATTCTCACAACTTGGCGAAGATCAAAGTGGATTACAAATGTTAATCGTATTCTAACAACTTGATTTCAATCCAATATGAACCTATTTCAGGTTGCTCTCATTTCTATCTAAAGGAGTATTTTTCATCCACTCTAATCTTTTCCATATCTTCATCAAATTCGTCTCACATTTTCTCCAGTATGCCTGGAAAGCATACTCTGCTAATCTGAGTAGTTATTTTTGTCTTTTGTCACTGATGAGAATGTTTATTTTTGAGAGGCTGATCAGGGGGGTAGGGAGGTCCTGAAAATTTTGAATTCTGGGACATTTTCATTGTAGAGAAAAAAAAAATGATGACTTCTGTCAATCTCTCTTCTGGGACTGGGCAGAGGGGGGCAACTGTCCCCGCCCTCTAACCCTCCCTCCCTACACCACTGAGGTTGATCATGACTCCTTTAAGGGTAATTTTGTTTGTGTCTTCGAGTGCCAAGAGTCAAATAGCCTTTCCCGCATTCGATCGAACAATGACACCAAGTCGAGATTGGGCCGGTAGACAGAAGTACAGTAAATGTATGAAAATGTCTACTCCAACCTCGACTTGGTGCCATTGTTCATGGGCAATGGAGCGGAATGCGGGAAAGGTCTACTGGAACCTTTAAGCGACTTGTAATGTTTTACAAATCAATTACTTGTTCTAGAAAACTAATGCCTACAACGGCCGGCTCGCTACTGTTCGCTATTACAGCCGCAAATCTCGATAAATAGTTCCCAAACAGTCAATGAAACAACATTTATCACACATTACGGGAAAAAAGAGCATTCGGAGACGGATAATCATTCCCATAAATTCAGGCCTCGAAATTTAACTCCTTGATCACCAATTTGCGTCCAGCACCAAGTAAAATCTGGAAGCAAAAATCAGTCGCCAAGGTGACAAGGTTTACTGGCCAATAAAAGCCTGTAGCTAAGCCGCGATTGATCGTTAACGTTCAGTTGCTAAACTCTAATGTTTTAGTCGCATTTGCGATTGTATCGGGTAGAAACGGGCCATCGAAACCGTAGGGAATCCAACCGTATACAAACTAATCGGTATCCTGCGAGCAGAGTCTTCTTTTCTTTGGGTTTCTCTCCTTCCACCGAGAGCCTAGCTACCGAGAGCCTCGCGGGATAACTAATCGGGGAACCGAATGCCTGTGGTTTTACTTTATTCCAACACAACGACTGAGCACTACAGTCCTGAAGCCAATGGGCCTTTTGCAGGAAACAGGCACCTGCTGATATAATACTTAGTTAACGAATGAATTGAGATCGTGATCCCCATAAGAAAGGTCGACAATCAATAGGGAAAGTAAGACTGGATCGATTCCCGGGGTGACGTCATCCAATTAATTCGACTTGCCTAAAATGACTATTTCTTTCCTAACAAATCACAGACCGTGCATTTTCTCTATTTATCGATGTTGTTGTGATAGAAAGGCGCCATTTTGGAAACGAGATGGGGGATTGGGGAGAGGATGGTCTCGCAAAGGCGCTTGGGATCGTTATGGGGGATACGCATTGTACAGAATCCAAAAGGAACATGGCGAATATCGCAATGAACTCATCGAATATAAGCATAGAAAGTAAAATTAGCTTGAAAGAAGACACTCTACCAGAAGTAAAGCTCAACAGGAGTGTTGAGGAACGTGGGTTCATAAAAGCCAACTTTTTAAACCAGAGAAGAAAGCGAAAACTACGTGGAACGGGAGTTAGGCTGAAGTAAAGCGAAGTTGCATTTCGTGTGGCCGATTGCTACGATCCGAAGACGTTATACTTTAGCCGATTCCTATATACGTTTTCAATCGTCATGGATTTCTCACTTTAAGGGAATTAAACACTTTCGGTAACAGGGGCGTAGCCAGGGTCCCGTTTTAGTATAGGCACGAGCAACAGAGCGAAGCGAGGGAGCCAGCTAAGGGGGTCGTGAACTTTATGAACTTGGATTCTTTGTGTGTAGGCACGTGCCTTTTTGCCTTTTTGAACATTTATTGAGCTATATATATATTATGTTTACAATAGATAGATGTAAAGTCGAAGCCAGTGGCTTATTTGACAAGGGTCAACAAATCGTACAATTACAAGGCAGCTACGCCACTGGGTAACTTAAAACAGGTCCTGTTCTGTTCTTGGGATTGTAGGGTGACGAGCCGGAAGGTATCCGGTAGGGTGACATGTATTTGTAGCGATTAACCACATCGCGGACTTCCAGTTCAACGTTTTTCAAACGTGACATCACTGATTTATTGGAGATTGGAGAATAATAACGGGACTGAGATATCAACTATATATATCTCTCTCGGCAAATTTGTTATTGCTTAATCTTGTGGCTCCGTTACGGGAAGAATTGCTGACTTGCAACCAATCCTCAGATATTCAAATAACAAAGCCGTGGCGGCCATGTTGGTGGAACTAACAAGAGAAGATAACGAGGAATCTTTTGTTAAAGGAAACCTTGGCTGAAAAACAAATGTTTGTTCTCAAATGTTCCTTATGGATACCAAAGTGTATTGCTGTATTGGTCTCATGTCGGAACGTGCAAGTCAGCAATTCCTAGACGAGATCTATTTTTAATAAAATTTAACTCCGCGTCCCGTCGAGTCGAGAATTCGATGAGTCGATTGCGATATTCGCCATGTTTCTTTGTATTCTGTATGATGCGTTTCCCCTGTAACGATCCCAAGCGCCACTGCGAGACCACCATCGCCCCAATCCTCTACTCGTTTCCAAAGTGGCCAATTTAGAATAATGCATTAATGAGATGACGTCACCCCGGGAATCGACCCAGGCTTTTACTTGCACGATCATGGGACAGGAAAGGTCAATTTTTCACTATTTCAAACAAGCGTAGAACATAGAGAATTCTCTGCAATCCACCAATTTGTTCGCACTAGTACTAAAAACCTTCCAAAGGTTCATAGGTATAAACATTGCAAAAGGGTTAGTAATTTGTTAATTTATATAGCAAATATTTAAAAAATCCTTTTGCCTGAGTATTTAGCTAGCCAGTGGCGCGCGCGACACATCACACCATCTTCTGTCACGAGGTGATCACGTGGCGGATACATTTTAATTGTATCCCGAGCGGGATACAGTGGATTTTGATGACTGCCACGTGACCCCAGTTCAACCAATGAGAGCGTGCGTCGCATCTTGAAAAGTTATGGCTATATAACAATTCTATTTATTCCCCAGGAGCCATAGCCCAAAGCCCCACCTGTAACTTCGAAAACAAGTTCTGTAGTTACAAACAAGACCGCACGGACACATTCGACTGGCTGTGGAACCGAGCAGGGTCTGGGTCTAGTCCAACAGGCCCCGCCAATGATCACACGACGACTATACGACCCATCCCAAGTAAGTTCGGATTTACACGCACCCTCGTAATGAATACCCGGTTTCAACATTGGTATTTTAAGATACTGTCCCAAGAATAACCAGCGTCAGGAGCCTGCCCGCGTGGCAAGCACATCCCCCTTTCCCCATGCGCTTACCACGCTGCTTGTCCCATTCTTTTATTCGCACCCTATACATTTTTGTACATTTGTCTTGATATCCAAGAAAGCTAATAACTATCTCAGTATAAAATATATACACAGCCTAATTAGACTGGAAAAATAGAGAATTGTAGAACTGAACATATCGTGAATCCCTAATATGAGCGCTCACCCAATACCGCGTATAACCCTTCTAATATTACAGCTTTTTACTAGCGGTATTGTATTACCCTCAGTGACTTCACTTTCCTTTTTTGAAAAATAGGCCTTATGGAGATGTCAGCACTAACATGTTTTTCTTGTTGTTCCAGCTTTCACCGTGGCTGGCAATTCTAATGGTGAACCTTGTGTGTTTCCTTTCACTTACCGGGGTACACAATACACTAACTGCACTAGTACAGGACATTCCTATAAGTGGTGTGCAACGACCAGTAACTACCCCAGAGATGGAAAGTGGGGTAACTGCTTACCAAGTGGTAGGTTTTGTGCTATATGTAGACTGCGTAGCGGCAGGGAGAATGGGCTGGGAGGGACTGGAGAGACAAGAGGAGGGATGGGAAGGGACTGGATAGAGAAGAGGAGGGAAGTGGCACGGCAGCACATTACGCCACAATAGCAGTCTGTCCTTATCACAAAAACAATCTTGTGAAGCGCATTTGAATAAATCCATATTAGAATTTGCGCTATATAAATGAATACCATTTTTTAATCCTTAGTTTTTTGTTTAATTAGCTATTTAATGCTATTTGCTAAGATATAGCAGCAGTTCACTTCCAGTATGGAACCACTAGTATCTAAACGAGCTTGTATTATTAGATAATTACTGAGGCTGTCAGCGTAACCCGAAGCTGGGCAATCCTTTATGCAGGACGACACGAATTTTTACCAAAAATACAATAGAATACAACACGATACAATTCAATACAACAATAGAACGCAACACAACACAATACAATATAATACAATTTGGTAGCAATTCGTGTCGTCCTACATGAAGGGATGGCCCGAAGCGGACTGCAATATTATTAATTAATGCTGTTGGCCGAAGTAATTATCTGTTATAGGTATTGTTCCTAATGCAGTCCCATTGTTCTCTCTGTGTACTCTATCAGAGAGTAAAGCCGTCCTTCCTATATTGTTCTTGCATACACAAAACAACGAAATTAGTACACATTGTCTATCATTTCAGGTGGCAATTGCTGTATTATACGACCATTGGGAAGCATTGTTTGCTTGAAATTTTGTTGAATAACAGTTATTGATCCCAAGGTTTCCATTGTTATTTTCTCTTCCATATTTCAATGACCGTGTCTGTAGTGTAGTGGGTAGAGGAGCGGACTACAAGTCTTGAGTGCTCAGGTTGATGGTTGGAGTCACACTCGATATGCTGGTTTTTATTTCCATCTTATCCTTAACTTCTTCTAAAGGAGAACTGAACCCTAAATCAACCCGACGACTATACAAACTTGTATTCAAGAGAAATAAGTTCTGCTATTTTGTTTCTTTGTGGTGCACGTCTAAAAAGAGGAAATACGTTTTGAAGGTAAAAAAAATGCCGATTCTCAGCTGATAATGCTAGTTTGCGTTGCGGCTCATTCAGTGCTTTTTTCCCCGTATTATACGTCATGCATACAAAGGTAAAACAACCACACTTTCAGCGCAAAGAAAGAACAATAGTGTGCAATTATGAGTCGTTAGTCCATCTATTCAAAGCCGAGAACAATATGACAAAACTAATTTATTTCCCGTAACGTACGTCACAGATTACAGGAATTGAGCCGTCTGTACTTAGCGGCGGTTGGGAGGAAGATTTGCAGGTTTTTTTTCCTTTTTCCTTTTTTTCCTTTTGTCTCACCACTTTGGCTTGGGTTCTAGCCCCGGTCACATGTGAGTTGAGTTTGTTGGTATCTCGCCCTTGAGATTTTTTTTCCGGGTTCTTCGGTTTTCCCAGTCCCTCCATAAAAACCAACACGCTAAATTCCAATTCGATCTGTGAATTAGCACTCGGTTTGATCAGCCCCTATTGTTGTTTCAGGTCCCGTTAAAATTCAGTGTCAAATTCAGTGCTTAGGGTAGCTATTTACTATCAAACAAATAAACTACAAACAAATACTTAATTTAATACCTACACAATTACATGATACATTATAGTAAGATAAATAATTGAAATATGTAGTTGTGCTATAATTAACGGCAGGTCAATTTTATCATCGTCGTCATTTGTATTCATTTTCCTGTTGTCACATCGATCGCTTGTTTTATTATAATAATGAAGGATTACTTAAATACTGTTTATTCACTCTATTGCAGAATAAAACTGAATTAACAAGTGGTAATACAAGTATGAATATAACTGTAATAACTATATAACAATAAATATGAATATGGGATACTAATGACAGATGCAAAATACACTACTATCACATTACTAATAATGATTATTTCCTAAAAGTTAAGAAGTTAAGAAGTCTTCTGTTCTTTTTCCTCGAATCCAGGTGTATCATCCATGGGTTGCTATGTGGATCAAAGTTCCAGAGCAATTCCAAAATACCTCGGAACTGCTTCCAAAGCTACCCTTATTAGCACCTGCCTTTCCAAAACCAAGGCAAAAGGCTGGAAATTGTTTGGTGTACAAAACGGCAATGAGTGTTGGTCTGGAGCGGGTGCGCAGAATACGTTTGACAAATATGGCAAAAAGACCAGTGGCTGCGCCGATGGCTTCGGTGGAGGATGGGGAAATAACGTCTACATCATTAGAGGTATGTATTAAATTAACAATAACCTACTTGTGGCGTCGAAATATGCCCTTATTTCGTCCTCGGATATTATCTGATCGGAGAAGAGAACAGTTCCTGAGAGCGAAGCTCGAGGGAAACTGTGAGCTTCGAGGATCAGATAATATCAGATAATGTCCAAGGACAAATATCAGGGCATATTTCGACGCAACAATGTAGGTTATTGTTGTTATCATCCTTCAAATATTTACGCTCACATATTTGTCGTCTGATGTAAAGAAAATATCGGGTCACGTGATGCATTTCACCAATCACGCGCGAGAGATAATATTTGATGGCTTATAAGCTAGAGGAGATATTTTACAAATGTCAAAAATTAACAAGCTAAAGACTGAGTTTTGTGCCGAGCTAAAATCGATTTTAGCAACGATTTAACGATATTCGTGTTGCTTGTTGAAAGCGAACATTTAAAACAAAAACTTCTCGTCAGGAAGAGATCTCAATATGTAACACCAAACTTAAAGCGGTTCAATGGCTGACTAATTAAATTTACAAAGAAAAGCAAGAAACTAACTTTGTGCCACGCTAAAACAGCTCTTATAGTCCGGCAAGAGTTTGTTATTTGTGTTTGTTTTGACTAATAAAATAGTAACTAGGGTAGTCCAAATCGAGAATTGGAATTCAAATTAGTTTTCGGACTGGTTTTTGACGCTTTTTTCAAATATTAGAAAAATCCGCTCAAGCACTTAATGACTGCTCCCAGAGGGACACAGTGAGTTTTGTTTCCCAAGACTCGATGTTTCCCGAGGCAAAGTGAGGAAAATCTTGATTCGAGGGAAACAAAATTATCTGGTTTCCCGAGGGTCCAGCCAATTAAGGTATTTGTTATATAGCCTAATAATTATATTCCATATTTTCAAGGAAAAAACGTAAACCAAAACGTTTTGAAATACTGCCGTAACCAAAACGACGGCTACACGCCACCTTGAGGCACGCTCTGACCATGGTGATAGTCATCTACTTTACCTCATATACTAAGCCATAAAATACCGAGTTTTACGCGTGACATAATTTATCGATGAAATACCAGTGTGTATTTATTTCAAAGAAGTGATATATTCACTTTAGTAAGAGATTGAAACTGGTATTTCATCGATTATTATATATTATAATATAGATACGATAGTACGCGCGCTCTGATTGGCTAAGAAGCCATGTTTTATCAGAGTATATAACATGGTTAGCCGTGTTATATAGTTTTCAACTGGCGGTTTCCTTTCATCGCGCGCGTAAATCTATATTATAAAACAGATAAAGAAGCCTTAAATCTATGTTTTATACTATCATAAAACACTCTGGTCATTTGAGAACACTCTAGAAATGTTGAAAGCACGCGCCTTCGGCTTGTGCTTTAACATTTCTCTCATGTTCTCAAATGCCCATCGTGTTTTATGATAGTATAAAACATGGCTAAGACTTCTTTATTTGTTAATTAAACAGAACATTACATGGAGATACGAATTTTATCTTCTCGTGTTAATGAAATATCTTTCGAGCGGTGAGCTGCGCTCGAAGGTAATGATATCGAAGATAAAATCCGTATCTCCGCGCGGCCATGTAATATCCTCTATATATTACACGGCTGTAGCCTGGTAGCAGCTCTTATGTTTTTTTTTTTGCTAATTTGTTTTCGGATTGGGCTAACTGTGGCGCGCGGTCAAAATGGGGCGAGAAGAAAAGGGAGACGAAACGAAACGAAAATAAAATAAAAACTTGAAAAAGATGTAGCACTATTAGACTATTACTGATTGACTTAAACAACTAATGCAGCAGTTAAAATAACCGGGAGAAAAAAATGCAGCAGTTAAGATAACCGGGAGAAAAAGATCGTTTTGCTCATTACCAATTAGCGAAATTTGTAATCGACGAAACAAAGCCCATGCAACCATAAAGAAACATGCCATCTCAACACAATTACAACTCAGTACAACTAGTAAAGCCCTTGCTATCATTATCCCTTGAAGATTTGGATCGTTTCGCTAATTACGAATTGGGGTCCATTGGTAATCGACGAAACAAACCTCTTGCAACCATACTGAGATATAAAGCAAATTTTACTAGTACAATATGCAAAAGCCGTGTGTCTCGTTGACTTCAGGAAGCCAATAAAGTGTTCACAAGCGAAACTGAAAAATTTGCTTAATCTTGAATAAAATCAAAAGGCAGTTTACACAAATGTTTCAGTAATATTCCTTTCAGAAAAATATTCTCCAATTATAATTATAATTATAATTATAATGAACACTCTTTTTAAATGCTGTACTCAGTCTTGTACTTAAAACAACATTTCATTCACGCCGAAAATAATACAAAGAATGA
Source organism: Actinernus sp. WN-2022 (assembly GCA_030867875.1). Classification (NCBI taxonomy): domain Eukaryota; kingdom Metazoa; phylum Cnidaria; class Anthozoa; order Actiniaria; family Actinernidae; genus Actinernus; species Actinernus sp. WN-2022. Next base: position 142,796,877 of record JAOWCC010001634.1, read on the forward strand.
AAAAGAACTACAACCAAAATTCGCTAATAAGCTGTATAAATATTGTAAAACAGTAATTCAGTGGAAAGTTTATGTTTCTGGTTTCTGGTTTCATGCTTTGTCTGTAGAAAACCTGTTAGGAGGTTTATGTCTCTATCGGGTTTTCTTCGAGTATTCCAGTGGTTCTCTTGTTCTTCAATAAAGCTGTCGACCATCCCGGATAAAGACACAACCATTTCACTTTGTTCAGCCATGTTTGAATAAAACTCCAAACCCCGCGCGTTTGTTGGTTGGACTTAAATTCTCAGATACGATATTTTTTCACTAGTGAAATTTCGTCGTTCACGTTTATGATTGGACGTACTACGTTTTTACGCCAGTAAATGAACATCGTTCACGTTTATGATTGGACGTACTACGTTTTTACACCAGTAAATGAACATCGTTCACGTTTATGATTGGCTGTTGACAATCTGCATCATTAATATGCACAGCTTTTTCAGTGGGTAAAGAGATAAAATCTGTTTTCAACCGCTTACCGTATGAGGCACCTTTGATTGTTGTTGTTGGCTTTTACAAATAAAACCGAATAAAGTAATAATAACACTAAGTCTGTATGCTTTACTAGTTGTATTGAGTTGAAAAGGCTGTGTTGGGATAGCGTGTTACTTTATGGTTGCACGAGGTTTGTTTCGTCGATTACCAATGGACCCCAATTGGTAATGATCAATTCCGGCCTTTTCTTGCCGATATTTCTGCTGATGTTGAATGCAGACAAGGAGAAAAGGCTAATTAGTATACCTACATCACTATTCGGTTAAAATTAAGTAAGGATAAACTTAAGGTAAGGGCTCTTTCCACACCCCGTTTTGAAATGTTCGTCATATACAAATTTGCATTGTATTTTCCCGCCTATTTTTTCGCAACGGTGGTTTCTATGGCAACGGTATCACTCGTGTTTTTAAGCAACCAGTTTCTATGATTTTTACTTGAAAGGTGGTCAAGAAAACACGAAGAAAGGATTTTTGCCTCGTTTTCATGTCCAAACCAAGTCTTAATACACTTGAAAACCACTGACAATTTTCAGCAGTTTTCTCTTTGTTGAAAGTCTTTCAATACAAAGTCTCTAATTCTAAAGTTTTTCAAATTCAAAGTTTTTGACGTGATTCCGACGTAAACGTAAGACTTTGGCGGATGAGAAAAAAAATTACCGGGTCGCCAGCCAATCAGAGCATGTGATTTCAGTAGATTCCCGGGACCGAAAAAAAAAACGGTTTTATGTACCCTTCCCCTGTGTATCAATTGTTTAATTTCTTGTTAACGCAAGAGAAGATATGTGAAAATCTTGATATGTGAAAATCTTGATATGTGGATATCTTGAAAATTTTGATTATCATGCTAACTAGATACAATCCTCTTACTGAGCTTTCTCAACTCCAGCCTCGATGTCACCAAAGGCTTGGTTACCTTTCAAAATGGCGGTTAAAAACTACGAATTGGCCGATTGTGCATGTGAGCACTATATACCAACAACCGAGATCAGAAATGGGAAAGAACAGCTTATCCGACAATTAAGAAAAACCCTAACCGGTCGCTGAACATAAGTTCTCATTTCTGGTCTCGGCCGTTGTTATATAGTGCTCACCTAATGTGCTTGTTGTCGATTTCTCTATTCAGGTTGGTATGCCATGATACCCGAAACCAGTAATCCAAGCGCCAATGACGTTGCTCGACTGGTGAGTCCTTCGTTAAGTGGTACTGGGCTGAACAGTAAGTGTCTGACGTTCTGGTATCACATGTATGGGCCGCGAGTGGGAACCCTCAGTGTCTACACGAACAGCACATACAATTCATCACTTGGTTATCCAGCTTTTCAAATGACCAGGTCCCAAGGCAATCAATGGAAAATGGGTGAAGTGACCATCACACAGAAGTTAGGGTATTCGGTAAGTGGCAATAAATGATCTAACAGTGCGTCTTTAACTGAAGCAGCCCCCGGCTGTTGGAAGAAACTGCCGTTAAATTGTTGGCATTATGGTCTAAATTGGAAATGTATTGAAAACATTGGAAAATATATTTTAGGTTTGGAAAATATTGGATGTGAGTTTGAGCCATTTTCTGCTTTGAATTTTGTGGGCGCCGCCATCTTGGATCTGATGACGTTTTTCGTTCACATTCACTCTTTTTACCTGGTGGCCAGAGCAAGGCAATCCTTTGTCTTCGCTAGGTTAGCCTCGTATATCCTGCGAGCAGAGCCATGAAACGAGAAGAAAAGAAGGCTCTGCAGTATTCGTGTTGTTTTTCGCCAAGATTATGGGCGAGTCCAGGGCCCGGTACCTGAAAGCCCGATTAGCGCTAATCCAGAGTTAATTACCATGACTACTAATATGTTTTGTTGAGAGTTAATCCAGGATTAGCGCTAATCGGGCTTTCAGGAACTGGGCCCAGCCTGTTAAATCGGCTTATCAGCGCGCGACTAAAGTTTTGGTTTAAACTGATGACCAAATCTGAGCCCACTGCAACAATGGCAGTACCCTGGCTCCAAGAGGTTTTCTCAGGAGTATATTACAGAGGAGTGTTCCTCTTCCCACATTATATTGTCACACAGTACTGTAGACGGTAGAGTTATTTTTAGCATAGAGTTTCCCGCGAGAAGAAACAAAGGCCGTCACTTTTCACCAATCAGGATGCACTGAAAAAATGTAATTAACACGGTTCAAACTGCTAAAAAATACTAAAGCGCAAGAGAACAATAGACAAAGTAATCGCATACCAGAACTTTGCGACTATAAATAGACACACCATCTACTGTGTCACCCTCCTGTGTAATATACTCCTGGTTTTCTCCGTTTCTTAGAGAGAGCCGCGATGCGGTGATCAGCGAGCCCGCGGCGAGGAGAGACTCTGGTAGCGGGCGGCAGGAATCTCACTATCATGCTAACTATAGGTGTCAATAGGCCATTTTGACGATGTTGCGCGCGCAGCTAGAACAATGGCTATCTGTTTTAAATACCAAAAGGTTGGTGAACCAGAACGAGTCTTAGCAGCTCGCGTCTATTGTTCTGTTGATGCGTGCGCAACATCGTCAAAATGGCCTATTAACATCACCAGACAATTAACAAGCAACCACGTGGTGCTTTGGTCTTGGGGTAGTAGGAAAGGAAAAGTGGTAGTCGTAAAATAATACTTAACCAGGGAGTAGTAAGGAAATATTTCGAATACGTGCGTCGCAGAACGGAAACGATTTCTTTAACACCAACAACAACGGCCAAGCGCTTCAAAATGTTTCATTTCTGCTCTTTGGCCCAAAGATATTCACGGACGAACTTCTGCAGGCTTTTTTATGAACCCTACTTATTCTACAGTACTGATTTCGATTCAACTCTACGGGCTTTATCTAGATGAGATCTTAGGCGATCCTTCATATTTACTCATTCCTGCATGCAAAATTATTAAGCTTTTGACCTCATGTCATATCAGTGCGTACACTTGCGAGCGTATCCGATAACGTTTACCTGAGTTCCTAAAGTTTGAAATGCATTTGGAGACAGAGAAGCAGCATTCTTGATTTCGAGCGGCTTATGAATTTCAACTAGAAGAATTTACAGGTGAACGACAAGAGAGACGTGTTAAAGATTCGTTTCAGGCTAATTAAGTTGGTCGTAAACTTTACAACGGGTAAACATTCAAGAAAAAGAGAGTACGATCAAGAAGATCAAGTCAACTATAACCGTCCCAGAGCTGAGGTTTTCTCCGGTTGCTCAGAGAACAGAGCAAAATAACTTTTCCCAGCTGTTGATTTGCTCCGTTTATTCAAGATAAACATTTATAAATGATGACATTCACTGCCTTCAAATGTATTGTCGTGAGGTTTCTTTCTCTTCTCTCGATCTCTAGCCTTTCATGAGCTGAACGGAGAAAACCTCTGTGACCAGGATACAAGTCACCCTGCCAGTGATGCCATTGTCAAGCCGGACTATTCGACAGTCTTAGATATCTTCTAAATTATTTGAGAAACGACCATAAACTTTCTCGCTTTTCGGAGCAACAAACTGACATTCACTTTTCTACTTATCCCTCTCAACCCCTCCCTAGCAGTAAATAACAGCCAATCGAAGAACGCTATGAGGTAATTACATATTCCTCCAATCAGGAGGAAGGGACACATCAACTGCCGCCCGCTACCAGAGGTTTTCTCTCTTTTCTCCTCGCCGCTCTGCGGCTCACTTATCGCCGCTTCGCGACTCTTCTCTCACGGAGTCATGTCATTGAGAAAAGCTCTGGGAACAGGGTACAATGGCAGGGAAAGATGACTCGACTGAGTGACCGAGTGACCGTACGAGACAAAACCGTTGCCGCATGCTCAATAAGAAAACAACACGAATACTGCCGAGTCCTTCTTTTCTCTTCGTGAAGAAGGCTCTGATCGCAGGGCAAGCCTCGCACTGAGGGATATCAGAACGAGTTTAGCCTAGCAAAAACAAAGGAATGCCTCGCTTTGAAACCAAGATGGCCACCGGATGAAAAGAGTGAATTGTCAGAAAACAATACTCTTGTCGTGTAACAATATATATAGGGACCTCCAAAAAAACGTCACAACATCCAAGATGGCGACGTCCGCGAAACTTAAAGCAAAATGGCTACTACTTTAGACCATATTGCCAACAATTTAACGGCAATTTGTTCAAACATCCGCGGTTCTCTTTAAAGGTGCACTGTCAATGGAATTGAACCTTCAAGTTTCTGTAAAACAAAACTACAAAAATGACACCCTGAGATAGAAGAGAAATACCACGTGAATGTTCTTATATACTTTTCAAACTTTTCGTTAGAGGATGGCAAAGATTAAAGTGGATTACACAAGCGTATTTCGATTACAGTGAACCGATGTCAAGTTGCTCTAAATTTCTCTCAAGTTCAAAGCAGTATTTCCCATCCACTCGAATCTTTGCCATATTTCATCAAAATTGTCTCAAATTTTCTCCAGTATACCTGGAAAGCATACTCTGCTAATCTAAGTAGTTATTTTTTTGTCTTTCGTCAGACGACAATGTTTTAAGGGACGACAATGCTTTGGTTAGCAACGGATGTAATTGACTGCTCGTTGTCTGCATTAGATAATCTTCCTCACAATGAACTAAGCCTGTTAGTTACTCGTTTCTCGGTGACTAAGCGATTTTACATCCATTGCAAGAAATGAGTAACTTACAAGTAACTAACGAGTAGCAAACGAGTAAGTACGAGTAACTAACGAGTAACTAACGAGTAACGAACGAGTAACTACGAGTAACTAACTAACGAGTAGCTAACAAGTAACTAACGAGTAGCTAACGAGTAACTTACAAGTAACTACGAGTAACTAACGAGTAGCTAACAAGTAACTAACGAGTAACTAACGAGTAGCTAACAAGTAACTAACGAGTAACTAACGAGTAACTACGAGTAACTAACGAGTAACTAACAAGTAACTAACGAGTAACTTACAAGTAACTAACTAGTAGCTAACGAGTAACTAACGAGTAACTAACGAGTAACTAACGAGTAACTAACGAGTAACTAACGAGTAAATAACCAAGGAACGAGTAACTAACTAACTGTCACTCTTTACAATGTGACTGCCTTCGTCATTTCAGATTGTGTTTGAAGCTACACGAGTTACAAGGTTCAAGGGTGAAATTACAATCGATGATGTCAAAGTGAAAGATGGAGCGTGCCCAGCTATTGGTAAGCTGTTAGAGGAATAACATATATTTTCATTAGAATTCTGATTGGTTGAATGACCTATTTGTGTGTATAACGGTATGAGCATGCGCTGTAGAATTCCATTTTGTCGCAAATAATTTTCTGAGCATGCGCACTACTGAACACTCATTCTCACTCCTTCGGCATTGGCAAAGAACTGAGAGCTCGCCACTGACTAATAATGATGATATTTTGCTGTGCCTCTTCTGATGATTGCATATTATACGAATGAAAGTATTCAAATGGTGCTGCTATTTTGGCTCAATCCCGGTTTCTGGGAAACTACCCACCGACCCCTCCCTTGGATACGTTTTATTAATGATTAACCATTAAAGGTTAGGGTGAAGTGTGGGGGAGGGGTGGGGGTTTCCCAGAAACCATGATTGATCCAGAATTTTAAACCTTCTTTTGCAAGTTGGAGTGTGTGCGTTTGAAAACGACCTTTGTGGCTTCACACAAGAGAAAGTAACAGATACATTTGACTGGACCCGAAAAAGAGGGGGTACAGCTACCCCTGGCACGGGACCCCTCGTTGACCACACCCTTGGTAGCAGGTCAGGTGAGTTTATTTATGACAACTAAAACTGAACGATAGGCCTTTTGCAGGAAACAGTCACGTGCTAATATATCACATCATTAACAAATGAATTGAGCTCGTGATCCCATGGGAAAGGTTTTACTGGAACAGTCACGTGCTGATATATCACATCATTAACAAATGAATTGAGCTCGTGATCCCATGGGAAAGGTTTTACTGGAACAGTCACGTGCTAATATATCACATCATTAACAAATGAATTGAGATCGTGATCCCATGGGAAAGGTTTTACTGGAACAGTCACGTGCTAATATATCACATCATTAACAAATGAATTGAGCTCGCGATCCCATGGGAAAGGTTTTACTGGAACAGTCACGTGCTAATATATCACATCATTAACAAATGAATTGAGCTCGCGATCCCATGGGAAAGGTTTTACTGGAACAGTCACGTGCTAATATATCACATCATTAACAAATGAATTGAGATCGTGATCCCATGGGAAAGGTTTTACTGGAACAGTCACGCGCTGATATATCACATCATTAACAAATGAATTAAGCTCGTGATCCCATGGGAAAGGCTTTACTGGACGGCAAACAAGCTTTCAAACGCTGTTTTAGACAGATCGACAATCGATTGGGAAAAAAAAAGAATTTATACTGAAACAGGTTTTGCTAATAACACTACCGATCTCGTACACGTGTCTTTGAATAAACGAAGTTAGATATTATTTCCCTCCAGTACAACCACGTGATTATGTCCTGAGAAAGGTCCACATGCCTTGTGGACGTTTGATTGTGATGAAGAGATCGGGACGTACTTCATATATGAATACACTAATCGCACTTCCCATACATTAAAGCCTAATATTTGGGTGAATGTTAGCGAGTGTAATGGTCAAACTTTCTACATGACTTTCTACATGGGAAAATCATCTGAAGGTACCATATTTTTTGTTATTATCAAAAAAGAAAGGCAAGAACTAGAGTGGTCACTTAATGATCGTGCTTCTAATTTTGGATTCGAGCCTTAGTGAAGTTTTTATTCTTATGCGTCTGATTAATAATCTACGTGGCTTCCAAGATGACTACTTTTGATGTCGCATAATTACTCGGGCTGCCTGTGGCAGCGCCGAGTCTTAAAATGCAAGTGGTAATTTTTTTTTTTAATCAGTGTCAGACGGCTTCTGCGCATGCGTTAAAGGTCAAATTCAAACCAATCAGATTGCACTGTGCTGGTCACGCAAACAAAGGTTAGATTTCCTCAGGCGCGCTCAGATAAGAAAATTCAAAGCTCAGACTAGGCGAGACAAATAGTCAAATAGTCAAATAGTCATTGTCAGAAATCTATTCCATCGTGGGCAATGATGCAATACAACCTAAATTTGGGTCAGGTCCATGTTTTACGACAGAATAACCAGAGTCTTTCTACTGGATTCGGAGAGCTCGAGACATTATACAAGTCTGCTAATATGGGGAAAACTGAAACAAAAAATGAACTTTGACGGCAGAAACCCTCATATTTGAGCCAAGCGGAATATTTACATGATCCGCTAAGATTTTTACAAATCTAATTAGTTAAGCAGATGTACGCAGTGTATGCCAACTGAAATGCTGTGCTCGTTTTGTGGTTACGGCTCAGTGGGGCAACTACCCGAACAAGAAGCATGAACTGCCAGCAAAGAGAGGAAAACTGAAAGAGGAAATCCTTGTGAGAAATCGACGTACATATGAAGCTATATACGTTATCATCGACTATATGGGAGTCAAACATCGAGCTGCTATGAAACCGCTTGTGACAGTTTGTTTACGCACTTTCATGACAAACGAACGTTTCTACTTTCGACACAACGGTCGCTAAACTGTACGAAATCTCCAAGGATATATCCCTAATGTCCAAACTAAAGGGAAAAACTGAAAGAGGAAATCATTGTGACCAATCGACATAAATATGAAGCTCCAGAAGTAATTATTGAATACATGAGAACCCATAGAGAAAACCGATAATAATGAACACGGTATTAGTTTCACCGACATTTGTGGCGTAACTGAACTCGCACTACAGCATAGCTTGAAATACTGTACGAAAACTCCCGTTTAAAAATTTCCTGATGCCGAAAGGACCGTAGCATTTAAACAAGATATCCTTCTGACCAATCGACATACATATTAAGCTGTGAAAGTATGTTTCCATTCCATAACAGCCGATAGTGCAAACTAGTAAACTGCCACTAGTAAATTGACCTTGCGAGTACTGAACTTTCTAGCGTCAAATGCATGTGTTACGTTTCCAAACTTTAGGACAAGAAATCTTCCATAGAATGTTCTATTTTATTTACAGCTGAGAACTGTATTATTAAACATAAGAAATAAAACAATGGTGCCATTTGAAGAATTATATCATGTCAAAAGTGCAAACGAAGAAATATATATCTACGGACGCGAGCAGCTCGATCGTTTCACTTTGGTCAAACTCGGACTGTTTACGACTGGAACCTGCAGTTTTATCGGACCTGCAGACTAAATTGTGAACGTGTGGCCGTGTTCAGGCTAGTAAATCTAGCTAGCTAACCACAGGAGGTAGCGAGCTTCTTTACTCTGAACAGTTTTTCTGCTCTGGTGATTAGCTAGCTAGTGGTCGGTGGAATACTTTGAAGTTCCAGGCTACCTAGCGAGGTAGCTTGAATAGAATCTAGCGCGCTAAAAGCCCATCGATGACAACTACCGGGTGTATTGTACGTCAATTGAGCCATCATGGATAACGAGGATCGCCAAACACCAGTCAGTAGCAGTTTTTCGCACAGTTTTAATGAAATTTCAATTGAGCACTTTGGCGGTCAATTATTTGCGATTACGAAACACTTGCGCCAAGGGCAGTTATAGACCAAATTTCTATCTTTTAGAGAGGGTCTGAATGGGGGGGGTCTACATGTCAGTTGTCAGTTAAAATGTTGGCCATTTGTCAGTTGTCAGTTAGCCCTAGTTAATCATTACTAGAGAAAATTTACAATGTTTGACCCACAAAAACCAAATTTGTCAGTTGTCAGTTATTTTTCGGTTGTCAGTTGTCAGTAAAAAAATCGTCATTTGTCAGTTGTCAGTTATTTTTAAGGCTGTTTGTCAGTAGTCAGTTAACCCCATTCATGCCCTCTTTAGAGATAGAAACAAACCAGAAGAGGGAAAAACAAAAAGTAAAACCTACTAAGTTACTAGGTCTGAACAGTACTAATTTATTAACTAGCTGCGAGTTGCTGACAGATATCTCAAGACTCTAGCTAGCTGCACGATAGTAGTCTGAACATACATACACACATGATCAAAGGCTTGGTATATAACGTGTTACAAGATACAATGATACGGAGTTACCAAGATACAGTGATACAGTGATACGGTGATACGGTGATACAGTGATACGGTGATACAGTGATACAGTGATACGGTGATACGGTGATACGAACATCTGGTCCCGCTAAATACAGGTTTCTGTATGAAACGGACTGTTGTATGGGTCACTTGAGCTCTTGTAGCCGTGGCGTGACGCTAATTTAACGGTATTATCTTTCAGCATGACTGCTTTGTCTGACTATTTTGTTATTTAATTTTAACTTTTGAACGTTACGCATTTAACATTGAACCACTTTATTGCCCTTGTTGAAGAAAGGTTTTTGCAACACAAATACGAAATTATTAAACGCTGAAAGCTTTATCATTGGCAACTAGATTTAGGGACGGACCATTTGAAAATTGATGGGGAGGGGGCCCGGTTTTTTTTGCTCGAAATTTTTTTTCGACCAGTCTCAGTTGCTGCAATAATTTTTTCTGGCATCAGAACCTTGCACGATTTTATTAAAGTTTCGCCCTTGCTTGATTTTTTTTTTCTGGGTTATATTGCAATTGGCTCGCTCGATTATTTTCTGTGCAAATTTTGTTTTTTGTTATTTGGGGGGGGGGGGGGGGGGGGGGAGGAGGATTTTGAAAATTTTCCGCGATCCCGTTTCTCCGATCAGAAGCTCCAACTCCAAAAATATTTTATGGTTGCTTTGTCGCATTTCGGAAGAATCGTATTACAAAACCGTGCAGGGGAATATCAAAATTCGATTTGGTTATCATGCTTTCGGTGAAAAGGCGAAAACATAAATCCGACTAGATATAAGGGTAGATATGCGGGAAACACCGTCAAGAGCTCTCTTTTTAGAATTTCCCAATTCCCCAACAAATATTTGTTTTGCAGCAGAGTTATCAATTGACATTGTATAACAAATTCAGACAAATCGAATCAATTTCTCTTGAGTTATAGAGCTTTTTAAAAAACTCTATTTTGGTTGAAAATCGAAAGCGTAGAAAATAGCCCAAGATTTCCCGAAAATGCAATGTTGATTTCCGATCAAAGCTACGCGCCGCATCGAGAATATTTTATAGCCGGTTCTAGTTTTCTTATGACTTGGAAATGGAAAAGACGAAAGGTCCTTGAGGGACAAAGCCAAAGCGAACACCTATAAATGACAAAGGAAGGGCACAGAACTCGGATCAAAGGCCTTGAATGCCAGTGACAGCGATTTGCAGGAGTCTGAAAGGTCCTGAAACAGCACGACAAATAGCGAGATCGTGGTGTTGGTTTCAAGCGATTCAGAGTTTTTTTATGTTTCCATCTAAGCTTTCTTGGAAACAAATCTTCTCTTGGCTGGTTCCTATCAATCAGATCAATTATTCTTTATGTTCAGATGTGGACCACTCGACACTGTCTGAACTTGTCGGGTTTTGTGAGGCTCGTAGTCGTATGCATTGTTTGGCCTTGTTTTGCTTCTTTCCAAGCTAAGGGCATCCTGCTGGAACTTAGCCCTGCTGGAGCATTTAGCCCTGCTTGCTTTTTGGAAGACATAAGGCCAACAACCCATGGATCGGGGCTGGAAAAACGTTTCTCAATAAACATGAAATGAATTTATGCTAGCTAGTTACGGGCGAGTGAGCACATGTCATGTGTTAATTGACCTGCTGTCAATCAAACATAACTTTTTACTTCCGGTTAAAAACTTCCTTTTTTTTAAACAGTTTTTGGTATGTGAAAAATTGCTGCCAAAACTTAGCTTGAATTTCAGAGAACGAACCAGAGGAGACGGCTGAAATTCAGGTTAGCCAAAACTACATTTCTATGGGAAAGTATTTGTCCCCCATTCGTATCACCGTATCACTGTATCACTGTATCACTGTATCACCGTATCACTGTATCACCGTATCACTGTATCACCGTATCACTGTATCACTGTATCACCGTATCACCGTATCTTGGTATCTCCGTATCATTGTATCTTGTAACACGTTATATACCAAGCCATGAATAAGTAGTGTTTTCAATAAAAGATCAGCTACTTTAATTTACATACGAGAAAACAAAAATATTAAATTACATACATGTATATATATACTAGGGGAGCAGAGAATGAAAGTCACCGCGCTACCGGCCACTCCTAAAGACTGCTAATAATTCTTCCCTTTGGTTATTACTAAGAGGATTTCAAATGAAAGTGTATTTCATCTTCAATCTCATGTGGCCCGAGTGAAAGCCCAGATGGGCTCTTGTTAACAATTAGACTGCGAGCTCGAGGTTTCTATTATAACAATAGTCTGTGTCCGTCGAGGAACTATCGGCTGATAGTTGCCCGCGTAAATTTGATGTTCTTAAAACAAATATAAGCCCGAGAACGAGGTTCGAGGTTTTCAGAACTAGTTTTAAGAACATCAAATTTCCAAGGGCAACTATCAGCCGATAGTTCCGAGACAGACACAGTCTATTTGTCGTTATTGTTCATCACAAAATTGTCTTCTGTTCTCAGCGGGCACTATTATACAAATAGACGGTGTCCGTCGAGGAACTATCGGCTGATAGTTGCCCGCGGAAATTTGATGTTCTTAAAACAAATATAAGCCCGAGAACGAAGTTCGAGGGCTTATATGCTAGTTTTAAGAACATCAAATTTCCAAGGGGAACTATCAGCCGTTATAGTTCACCACCAAATTTTGGCGCGCGCTCATTGGCTGAAACCGATCACGTGACGTGATAGTTGTCGTCCGCGGATGCAAACTATCAGGCGTTATAGTTCACCACAAAATTTGTGCGCGCGCTCATTGGCTGAAAGCGATCACGTGACGTGATAGTTGCCGTCCGCGGATGCAAACTATCAGGCGATAGTGCCCGCTGAGAGTTGAAGACAATTTTGTGATGAACAATAACGACAAATAGACTGTGTTTGTCTCGGAACTAAGGCTAATAGTTTCCCTTGGAAATTTGATGTTCTTAAAACTAGCATATAAGCCCTCGAACTTCGTTCTCGGGCTTATATTCGTTTTAAGAACATCAAATTTCCGCGGGCAACTATCAGTCAATAGTTCCTCGATGGACACAGTCTATTTGTATAATAGTTCCGAGACAAACACAGTCTATTTGTCGTTATTGTTCATCACAAAATCGTCTTCCGCTCTCAGCGGGCACTATCGCCTGATAGTTTTCATCCGCGGACGACAACTATCACGTCGCGTGATCGTTTTTAGCCAATGAGCGCGCGCCAACATTTTGTGGTGAACTATAACGCCTGATAGTTTGCATCAGCGGACGACAACTATCACGTCACGTGATCGCTTTTGGCCAATGAGCGCGCGCCAAACTTTTGTGGTGAACTATAACGATCGATAGACGGCGCCTGACTAGCCAATCAGATGGCGAGTTTGCCAATAAGACGGCGGCTGCATGGGTTATGATAATACAATTTAGACCACATTTTGTCTAAACACCAGGAGCCCATTAATGGGCTCCTGTAAACACTCAATGATAAACAGAGAATGAAAGAAACGTCTACTAAAGATCGTGTCTACTAAAGCTCGCGTCACGTCTACTAAAGCTCGTGTCACGGACGGCAACCGAAAGTGAAATTTTTCTTCAGTTTTGTCGCGTTTTTACGTCATTACATATGCAACACAAATGTCAAAACGATTGTCTTCCCGTCCGTGTTGATCAGCTAGAAACGTGTAGGAGGTTAGTAAGATTTTAACAAAAAAATCCTTCCAGTCTTCTCTTGGTCTTGTGATTCCCGTGTTGCCAAAAAACTCTAACCTGGTTTTCACCTCCCCCCCTCCCCTTGGGAACTCATGTCCAGTTACTTATCATCGAAAACTGACCGACTGTATTCCGCATTCCAACCGACCGTATTCCGCATTTCAACCAACCGTATTCCATATTTCAACCGCCCGTATTTCGTATTCCAACCGCCCGTATTCCGTTTCAGGTTTCTATTTCTATACGGAAGTAAACAACCAACCAAACGGCGCGAAGGCCCGCATGAGTAAACCATTTAAGAAGACGTCGACAAGTGGTCGGTGTCTGGAGTTCTATTACATGATGTACGGTAGTCAACTGGGAACATTAAACGTCTATCAGAAAGTTGGCAACACTCTTGGTTCGCCCATCTTCACCAGGAGTGGAGATGCTGGGAAGCGCAGGACGTGGCTAAAGGGATTCGCAACGTTAAACAGTACTGCTGATTTCTCGGTAGGTTTTCCTTTTTGAATGATTCAGTCTAGGGGAGCTGGGGTGGCGCAGTGATTAAGCGCTTAGGCTCTCACCTCTGTGGCCAAGGTTCGATCCCCGGACGCGGCGCCATATGTGAGCCGAGTTTATTGGTATCTCTCCCTTGCTCCGAGGGTTTTTCTCCGGGTTCCCCGGTTTTCCTCCCTCCGCAAACAAACATGCTAAATTCCAATCGATCTGGGAATTGGCCGGGTCCTGACTTTGCTCAACCCCAATGGTTGTTTCGGGTCCCGTTTGAAATTCAGTCTTGGACGTTTTATTAGTCACGAGCCTTGAAAACGAACATCCGATCGTTTTATTGGGAGGCATCGTTCAATGACTTCTTCTCGTATAGCATTCCTATACGCTTTCCAAGATTCGTGTGTATAGTTAACAATTATTCTCCGAAGTAGGTGACTAGTGCTGGATATTTACCGATCCAAGAAGAATATCCATCACTAATCACCGAAACTGAGGGGTATAATTGTTTTAGCAGATACCATAAATAATAAAATAAATAAATAAATATTATTTTTGTGATAGCAGGCTATGTATTTCAGCATAGCTGGTGGGGGCCTGCTTTGAACTCCACACACATTCCCCACTACATTCATATGTTTTTATACATACTACTCTCAAACTCACATGTTGATTGTTTACGGAGGGAGAAAACCGGAGAACCCGGAGAAAACCCTCGTGGCAAGGGCAACAAACAAACTCAACTCGCGTATGGCACCGCCTCGAACTCGGGCCGCAGCGGTGAGCGCTAACACATTGCGCCACCCATGCCACCCATACACGTGAAATGCCCAGCCTCAAATTATTTCAAAAAGTTCAATGTGAAATCTTCGCGCGTGAATATGTAGGCGAATACGTAATGCAAGATATTCCGAGTTTCATTAGCCAATCAGAACGCGCGAAAAGCACTATTCGCTTGTGTGATATATACGCCAATCCTTGCTGACGTCATTGTTTACATTTTTGCCTCATTAGTATAAATTAAACTTCAAGCTACAAACAAATAGACTATATCAGTTGAAAGAGAATTTTGAACTTAGTAATCACCGAAATTTAGAGATTGATATGTTAAATATTTACGGAGAAATTAACTTTTCAAAACTGTAAAATAGGCTGTGTGGCAAGAGTTACTGACAGCTATACATTCTTTGTACATTTTGAGATTTTTAAACGCTCATTCCTCAAAATATATTTATCGTATAACTCTCATATTTTCGGTGATTATCAAGTGTGACAATCTCTTTCGATTTATGGACTCTGGTTGTTTGTATGTACGTCGCTTGAAGTTTGATGTATGCTAATGAGGAAAAAAACGTAAACAAAGATTCGCCTATACTAATCGTATTTATTCCTTTTTAAATTATACATACCGGGAGTTTAAAAGAGCACTATCAATCCAAAAGGGTAAATGTTTTCGTAACCAAATACAAAAATAACTAGTCAGATATGCTTTTCGTATTGCGGAAATTTTGGTGGGGGATGACAAAGGTTCGAGTAAAATGAAGAATACTGAATTAGAGATAAATTTAGAGCACCTGTCGTGGACCGAAGTCGAGATGCTAAAAAACATTTTGTAACCTGCTTTAATCTTTGTCATCCTTTATAAAAACGGTTGGGAAATCATAACGGGATACTGATCACAATATATTTCTCTTCTCTTTCATTGTTGTTTTTGAAGTATTGCCTAAGCTAAGAGAAATTTGAAGATTAACAGTCATGCACCCCACTCTTGCAACGGAAAACTGCATGGATTTCTCTTATTTATGACGTCACTGATTACGTGATCATTCAGGAAGCAGAAACATCAAGAAAGTCAAAATCAACAAAATAAACTCAGCTATAATTGAAAAGTAATAACTATCAGGAAAGTAAGACAGGAACACGAACCACAAGGTCAAACACAGGCATTAACGTACTTGAGTGCACGGAACATTTATTATATTCTTGGTTTGCATGCGACGTCATCAACAACTCCTACTAAGCTGTTATTTGTATATATTCTAGACATCGATAATACTGAAAAGTCTACGCAGCAAATGTCACGTCGATGGGTGTGAACGAATTTTGAATTTGATCACAGAATGGTCCGGCGTATCTTTCGAACGGCATTACAATTAGTGCTTTTTATTGTACTTGATGAATCCTTATCCAAAGAGTTTTGAAGGGAAACCCAATGATTTTGCTGCCAAATTAAGCTTTATTTGCATCACCGTTTTATGGCCGCCATGTTTGTGTCCCAAAGAGGGGCACCAAGATGGCGGCCACATACAAAGTTATATAAAATTGTCACACATTCATTGGCCCACAGCTCCGGAAGTATTCTAATGTTCCAAAATCCGGATTATGAATGTATTTTTGGTAGTTTTACAAGGCCAGGACAGACATGATTTACTTAATTTCATCAATGTAAACCAATTTTGTGATCGAGAGTCAAGACGATGAAATCCACTGACCAATTACCAAGTGGTGTAATTTGACGTAATTATTCTCTTCCCTTCTATTGCGTAATATTTTGATTTCTGGTTATCATTAGGTTGTTTTCGAGGGTATCAGGGGGACTGGAACGAAAAGTGACGTCGCCATTGACGATGTGAAAGTCACTGACGGAAAGTGTGCCCTTCCAGGTAATGTTCTTGTTGACCCCCTTGTCATGTTATTTCATTAGAATCTCTTAAACTCTAAAGTGTGCCCTCCCTGGTAATATTCTTGCTGATCCCCTGTCATGTTATTTCGTTAGAATCTCTTAAACTCTAAAGTGTGTCCTTCCAGGTAATATTCTTGCTGATCCCCCTGTCATGTTATTTCGTTAGAATCTCTTAAACTCTAAAGTGTGTCCTTCCAGGTAATATTCTTGCTGATCCCCCTGTCATGTTATTTCGTTAGAATCTCTTAAACTCTAAAGTGTGCCCTTCCAGGTAATGTTCTTGTTGATCCCCTTGTCATGTTATTTCATTAGAATCTCTTAAACTCTAAAGTGTGCCCTCCCTGGTAATATTCTTGCTGATCCCCCTGTCATGTTATTTCGTTAGAATCTCTTAAACTCTAAAGTGTGTCCTTCCAGGTAATATTCTTGCTGATCCCCCTGTCATGTTATTTCGTTAGAATCTCTTAAACTCTAAAGTGTGTCCTTCCAGGTAATATTCTTGCTGATCCCCCTGTCATGTTATTTCGTTAGAATCTCTTAAACTCTAAAGTGTGCCCTTCCAGGTAATGTTCTTGTTGATCCCCTTGTCATGTTATTTCATTAGAATCTCTTAAACTCTAAAGTGTGCCCTCCCTGGTAATATTCTTGCTGATCCCCCTGTCATGTTATTTCGTTAGAATCTCTTAAACTCTAAAGTGTGTCCTTCCAGGTAATATTCTTGCTGATCCCCCTGTCATGTTATTTCGTTAGAATCTCTTAAACTCTAAAGTGTGTCCTTCCAGGTAATATTCTTGCTGATCCCCCTGTCATGTTATTTCGTTAGAATCTCTTAAACTCTAAAGTGTGTCCTTCCAGGTAATATTCTTGCTGATCCCCCTGTCATGTTATTTCGTTAGAATCTCTTAAACTCTTAACGGAAAGTGTGCCCTCCCTGGTAATGTACCTGCTGACCCCCCTGTCATGTTATTTCGTTGGAATCTATTAAAGTGCCTATGAACAAAAAATATATATTTTAGATATCAATTCTAAATCAAGTGAATAGTAGAATAGTAAAATATATTTGATTTGAATGCTGTGCCGCTGAGTTAAGGAGGTTTTAATCTCCAAAATGCTAATTACATGACGTGCAATCACTTCTTAGTGGTTGTGAATGGGCGTTTCTACTGATATAGGAAAACAAATTTCTAACATTTGAAAAAAATGTTTAATTGTAACAAAAAAAATTGTATACTAATTGATGCCTCCCCTGGATATTAAAACCTCAAAGCAAGATATATTGTACCATTCTACTATTCACTTGATGTAGAATTAATATCTAAAATAAAAAAATAAGGTTCACTTTAAACTCTTAACGGAAAGTGTCTGTGGCCCAGGTTCGATCTCCTGACGCGACGCCATTTGTGAGTTGGGTTTGTCGGTATCTCGCCCTTGCTCCGAGGGTTTTTCTCCGGATTCTTCGGTTTTTCTTCCTCCACAAAAACCAACACGCTAAATTCCAATTCGTTCTGTAAATTATCCGGGTCCTGACTTTATAAATAATAATACTAATAATAATAAATGGGATTAATCGGTGGCATATCCACGAGGTGGCTCTTCATCCACTGATGGGCCTACATTTTAATGTCCTTGTCCGAGAAGACGTGAAGGTCTAACCATTTGCAGCTCGAGAACGAAATTCTTACACAAAGGTAATACTTTCTACTCAGTTATTTTAAGACCCTGAGTGTTGATCCGGCTGGGGTTTGAACCGTCGACCTCCCTCACAACAGACCGGCGCTTAACCACTGAGCTAACCTGTGCCTGTGTTGGGGGTGGGGGGGGGGGGGGGGGGGGGGATGGGGAGACGGGGTGGCGCAAGTGGTAAGCGCTTCACCTTGGCCCTGACCTGGCCTCTCTTTCGATCGCTATGTAGACTAGAAGGTCGCGGGAAAGAGAGTCCAGTAGATATTGCATGCGCATGCTCAACATATCAAACAACGAGGTCTGGAAATCGCAATTTTGAATGTCAAAGTCAAATTCATTCGCGGGAATATTCGTGGGTTTACGGAATATATTTTTATTTTAATATTTTTTTATTTTATTTACAATTGCCGGTAACAGGAGCCCATGTATAACCAGGAGCGTCCATATCTCCTATACAGCTGTCACAGCGTTTTCACAAATTGTGAAAACGCTGTGACATAGGCCTAATATGCGAGATGGACGCTCCTAGTTATGGGCTCTTGCCGGTAATCTCAGTGCAGAACGTTTCGCAACATATGTCCTCCCGCAACACAAACACAAACAACGTTTTGCTATATTGCTTCTCGTATGGACCACCAGGTCTATCCTTGAGGTGAGAGCATTAACATTTTGTATTTACACTTAGGTCGAAGGTTCAAGTCCATGCATTTCGTTTTCACCGAGAGCATTCAGCTTCACTGCTTATACCCCGTGCTCCTTTAGTTTAGACATTTGATCATCCATCAGAGATACGAGTGGAGAAATCAAGATATATTCTCCAAGGAAACTATTGCGTAACATTTCAATCAAGCATTGAGGGAGGAGACTTTAACAATAGACTACAGAAGTGCTGTAGCTTTGTCACGAACGACTGGGCATTATGCACGGAGCCTCGTATTGAATCCTTTGTATGCAGGAAGTGAGGCATATCTCGGATGGTTGCAGTCAATCCCCAGAGATTTAAATGACAAAGGGCATGCGGCCATGTTGGTGTACCTAACAAAAGAAGCTAACGAAGAATCTATTGTTGAAGGTACACCAACATGGCCGCCGTGACGTCATGTGCAGCCCATCTATTGATGTCGTACTCGGCAACCAATAGTTAAAGGGGCTGTGTGACGATGAGAGGTCTCCATATTCATGCGGGCCAGACATAATTATTTTCAGCGATTTCCATATCGACTGACTAACCTCGTGCACATGTGAGATGGTTAAAATCAAAGCAAATATGCAAAAAATGACTAAAAAATGTCCTAGTCTTCAAATAAAATATTGCATCGAGTTTCTTTCACCCGACCTTTACCGCACAAGCCTCATGCTTCGGTTTTTCATTATGGTAACTATAAATTAACACGAATCGAAATAAATTGTAAATTGCATATCATTTCAATCAAGCAATGAGGGAGGTTAATTTAACTGATTGTTGCCAGGTAACAGCCACTAATCGAACAGTAACTCCACACATGCGCAACACCGGGCCATGAGTAGCTAGAAAAAGCATATTGATAAAAGTGTAAAACCTTGTTTCTTGGTATATAGGAGAGTGCAACTTTCAGAATGGCTGGTGCACATGGAGGAACGACGTATCGGGAGATACATTCGACTGGATTATGGGGTCTGGATCAACACCAAGCTCTTTCACTGGACCAAGTAGAGATAGACTTGGATCATCTTCAGGTACTTGAACATTTACAGTGCCCCTATAAATCCCATTTTTTTTTTTATGTTGTTTGTTTCCCCGCCAAATTTTTGGCGTGGAAATAGAAAAAAAAAAAACTTTCATAACTTTTTATTTCCTTAACCAATCGACATCGGACCTAAATTTAAGAGCAAATGCTTATCGCGTAAATCGGGCTTTGTTGATGACGTAAACTATATGTAGGGGGTACCGGTCCGGTTTTGAACCTAATTCCGATTTCTGGATCCGCGATTTTAGTAAAAATAATCAAACGGAGAAAATCCGGGTTCGTTTTCACAATAACTTGTAAACCCCGTTTTTGGAGCATTTTTCCCCCGTAAAACTGGGTTCTGGTCCTGGGCCCTATTGATACATATTGACCCATTTATCGTACAAATGCCCCCCTCCCGGATTAGAGTACATTTCTACGAAGGATGGAAAATATGTTAGTGGATAGATGGAAAACATTGTCTTTAAAAGTTATTTAGCGAGCTTGATTTCAGTTTATACTCTAGCTAACCGAAATCAAGTTGGTAGAATAAGGTTTTGTGATCCTTGCCATCATTTCTCAAAACACTTTGGATATCATGGTTTTCTCAAAGTATTCCTATTTTTTTCAAGCGTGTTAATTTTGTAGTTTTGTTGAAGGGAAACTTCATATGAGCCCAAATATCTTATCACCTAAATCGGTTATACATCAACTAATCAGTTGAATGGTAGGGTAGGGTATTTCTCTTGATTTGAGTGTTGCCTCTATGAGTTATAAAGGTTTGTATATTTCAAATATGCTAATTACGTGACGTCAAACAGGGAATTTACTGTGGCGTCTGTCATTTAATTCTCCTTGTGAATGAAATTTACTTCTGATCTAGACAAAATATTTGGTAAAATCACTGATATAAGCTTTACATATAACATAGATGTTTATAAAATATCATTTATCTCTACCAGTAAGTTTTTGTATAATAAATTATTCCCTGTTTGGCGTCAAGTCATTAACATATTCGAAATATAAACCCAACACTCAAATAAAAAAAAAACTATTCAACTATTTACTTGATGTAGAATCGATGATAAAAAATTGGGCTCATATTTATTTTAAGGTTTTAGCGTCATCAAATTCTTTCTTTTGTAGGTAAATATATTTTCATAGAAACTTCATCTCCAAGAAGAACAGGAGACAATGCGACTCTTACCAGTAAGCGGTTTACTAGGACCTCATCCAGCACTCGCTGCTTCACGTTCTGGTATCACATGTATGGCGGCGGGATAGGGAACCTCAATATCTACCAAAGAACATCTGGGACGAACAGGCTGATTTGGCAACTCAGTGGCAACAAGGGCAAGCAGTGGTTTAGTGCACAGGTTACAGTCGGAAGGGCAGCGACTTACCAGGTGATATTTTGATGACGATAATATTCGCTCCTACAAACTAGTTTGCCCTAATGTGTCGTGCGTTAATACTATGCGTATTTGCAAATGTTAGGTAATAGCCCATTTTCGATTAGTGTCCATCGCAAACATTCTTAGGGTCCTCACGCAAGCGCTAGGCGCTTACACCAGCCAGACATTCCAACCGCATGGCCAATCAGAATTCAGTTCTCAGAATCCAAAAATCACTCGCGCCAGAACGTTTTGGCGGGAAATCTAGGAAATCAAATATAGAAGCTAAATTTGAAAAAATTGATATGAAATCGGTTCAAATAGCTTCGTATATATTCTGTTCTTAGGTTTTCTCAAGAAAGCAGATAGAGTTTAGAAGAAATCGTTTGTTTTGACAATGTACTGTGAGCTTGAAAGTGCGAACCGTTACTAATTATTAAATCATATCATGTTACGTTATAACGGTCTTGATTGGCAGCCGTTAGTGACCCTAAGGAGACTAATTTTCGATGTGTGTGGTTCCCCATGTGGGGCTCGAGAGACACAACGATGGTTCATGAGTCTGAGTCTCGCATTGGCTTCTGTGCTGGCTCGGCCGGGGCTCCGATATGTCGCGAAAGTAGTCTATTATCTTGATTACTTCATTTCTTCTATTTATCTTTGTTTGTTCTTCTTACTACGATAATTTTGGGTGGTTTTTCAGGTTTATATTAGGGGATGGGTCATATAGGTGTCTAACACCTCAGGGGACCTCGCGTCCTATTGTATTTTTTACCTGCCCCTCACAGGGTGAATAAATAATGAATGAATGAATATGAATGAATGAATGAATATGAATGAATGAATGAATGAATGAATGAATGAATGAATGAATGAATGAATATGAATGAATGAATGAATTAATGAATTAATGAATGAATGAATGAATGAATGGATGAATGAATGAATGAATGAATGAATGAATGAATGAGTGAGTGAATGAATGAATGAATGAATGAATGAATATATAGTAAGTAAGTAAGTTTGTCAAATTATTCCAATTAACAAATAAACTTCGTCATCAGAAATACCACATTGGAATAAATATCAACTTTGAGCATGATTTCGTTAAGCAAGCTTTCAAAAATTGCCAAAATAAGAGACGTATGTATATGGATTGGAAGGACAAGCTATACAAATCTCTCTTATCTCTGAGACTTTGAAAGCTCATCACATGGTAAATATCCAATGAAACGTCCCCAAACCTGGTAAACTTATTAAATTCGATGTACTATTTCTTGTGATGGAGTTCATTTCATTTTTCAATTTGGTAGTGGCCAATTGGTGTGAGATATTTAACAATTGTTAGATTCGGGACCAAAGAGTGGCTGACATCACACTGGGACGGAGTTTACTCTAGTTAAGCCGGTTTATCTATAGTTAACGGCATCCTCAGTGTGACCTGCATTTTACGGTTTACCGTAGTAAACTTAATTATGGTTAGTTGTTCTGACAACGGCAGCAAGAAGAAAGAAAGTTAACTATAGTTAGCCGACCTGAAAAGATCGGTTTATCGCTAAGTTAATCTAAACTTATTGACTTAGTTGACAGCTTGTCATCTCTTTTAATGTTTCGGATAATAAACCCCAGTTTGTGGTTGCTGACAGTCGACACTTACGTCTGGCATGCATCATATGCTATTACAGCTGCTTTCATAAATTAGTATTGATTCTATAAACTACAATGTTTTACAAGGATTCACAGCACTGAGAAATATCGTATCTGAACACACGTAAAAATACGATAATTTTACGTGTGTGGATATCGCCTTTCAGCCAATCAGCGATTTCCACGTCACGCGTTTACCCAGATCCAAGTATTGTTTATAAAATAATTAAAATAATACATGGACGCTTGGAGATATGGAATTTATCTTCGAGTGTTCAACGCGATATCTCATTCGTTCGGTGCACTCACTCGTTCGGTGCGCTCACTCGTTCGGTGCGCTCACTCGTTCGGTGCGCTTACTCGTTCGGTGCGCTCACTCGTTCGGTGCGCTCACTCGTTCGGTGCGCTCACTCGTTCGGTGCGCTCACTCGTGAGATATCGAGTTGAACATTCGGATATATATTCCATATCTCCACGCACCCATGTATTATTCTCTATATACCACACCAGTGAATAGTGAATAGTGCTTTTCGCGCGCTCTTATTGGCTACTCAAACATTGCTATTCACCTCCGAGAGAAGCACCGTTCACCTCGCGCGAGTTTTTGTCCATTTGACAGAACATAAAATAATTATTTGGTGCTGGCTATTCACCTGTGTAGTATCTACTAAAAAGCGGCGAGGTAAATAACCACCACTATTCACCTCCACTTCGGTGAGTAATTGTTAACTACAGTAAAAAGCCCTAACCATAGTTTGGCTGGTTTACTATAGTTAACTTCCCAGTGTGACCTCAGCCACACGTAAGCCCGTTTCATACGTCGCGCCACTGTCATGCCGAACTCAATTGAAACAAATATAATTAGGCGGCTTCTTTTGATCTAATTCAGTTAGGCACGACAGTGGTGCGATATTTGAAACGGGCCGCGAACTCTCGGCTAATCAGAATGGGGGTTAAGAGGAAAATCACGGGAGTTAAGAGTTTGATTAGTTCAAAAACCATCAAACCAACGACACATTTACGATTGGTTTTATGATATTTTGTCTGGAAATTAAAAGTACTTTTAAGTTCAAATTTTACCCAAATCTTCACCCAAAAGACGCATTCGAGACTAGGTTCAAAGTTTCAGTTAATTTAATTTAAAGTGCCTATATGACCAAATTCGATATTATTAATATCGTTCTACACATAGTAAATAGTTGACTAGTAGAATATTTCTTGATTTGAATGTCTCGTCTATATATGTTATAAAGGTTTATACCATGATCGCCTCGGACCCCTTCGTTTTCCGATGCACATTTAGAGGGCTATGTCATGGTACTACGCATGTATCGAGTAATCGCTCGGTTAACGAACAGTTAAACTTCCCTCCCTCGATGCTTGTTTGAAAGGATTTTCAATATTTTCTCTGGAGACTGTTTGTTAGTATTTCTGCATATTTTCTTTGATTTTAAGCATCCCACATGGCCGAGAGGTTCGTTAGTTCATATCAAAATCGGTGGAAATAGCTGTTTCCGGCCCGGAACTCTATTGCCGTGACACACCCATTTAAACATTAATTTTCCCTGATGGCAGGGAAATTTAGAAATATCCCATTGTCTCGAAATTTCCCGCCGTGAAATTTCGAGACAATGCATATTTCTAAATTTCCACTGCATGCGTAATGCGAAAATTAGAAGACAATGCAGGCTGGACATGAGAGGGTCAAAAGCATCAACCCCTGCTCCCCTCTCGCACGACCAGTCCTGCGCTGCCGGGTGAAAGAATTGAACCCAAACTGACCTGTCTTCATCATAACCTTCATTGTAGACCATTTCAATCTGCACGTTCTTCTCTTCATTTCTCAAACCCGCTTCTTCCACATGACGTAATTAAAATCCATGCATGCTCTTTGAACATTTAGTCAACCGCATAATTACCTTGTATTTTAGTGTTATTCTTCAAAAAAAGAACATGCTTGTCCCCAGGGGTCATTCAATCAATGGCGCTCAGTCAAGCATTAAACAAAACGTTTTTTCGAAAGCAACTCAACTGCGACATCTAAACTAAACTTCTCAGAGACTTGTTCCGTTCCTCGGCGATCTTAGTATAACAAACTTATACCATGGCATTTCGGGGTACTTTAGTGATTTAAATTGTCTCTCGAGCCTCGGGAAGATTTGTAAAAGTCCCTCCGGCTGCAGCGTCGGGATTTCCACAAATCTTCCCTCGGCTCGCGGGGCAATTTAAATCACTAATACCCCTCATGCCATGGTATAACTTATAATTATATTTCCAATATGCTAATACCACATCAAACCAGGTAAACGATACAACACGACACGCCACGATACATAGACCCTATGCATAAGTCCTGGTAACTAGCATGTCAACGAGGCCGGTAGGTTCTCTGGAATGTTGAAATTGAAGCGGCCGGGAAGATTGTGAAATGCACTGAACGAATGTTCAGTGCAACAATGCCGTTAATTTGCTATGCGCCTGGCTGGTTGTACTATAAAGAAAAATAAAGGAAAAATGAGGACAGATTAGTAACATTTTTCAACTAAACAATCATGTTCAACACGTTTCACACCTCCTGCTAGCATTTCAACATCAACATTCCAGAGGAGCTACCGGCCTCTTTTTCGTGTTGTGACCGCGCGAGTTATGCATAGTGTGTATGCACAAGACAAAAGTCAGCGCCACACGCCCTTTACCGGATATCAAACCTCATGCAAGTGAAGGAATACTTCGCATGTATTGGTTGTCGACTCTTTAATTATTCATGAGTTTGAAAAATTAAGACCGGGTCGAGCAAATGCCAACCAAGTGTGAAACAATGAATTCCTCATATTGGTATTGAGATGAATACTTATAACACACGCAGACTTGACTAAACAAACACACCATGAACATTATGTATTTCTATCGTGGTACGTACAATGCAATACGATCTCGCCAAGGGACACATCGATTTATCAATACCAAGATAAAGATTAACCATTTGTAGGCTATACGGGAAAATTATAGACAGGGGACACCAATATTTACCTTGTACCCATGTGATAGGCAATTGCACAATGCACCATATATGCATGAGACAACCTTGAAATAGGTGAATATATAAATAAATGGTTTACTTTCAAAGTTGGTTCTGGACAGGAAAACTGACATGTCCTTCGTCTTTTGCCATCCAGATTGTAATCGAGGGAGTCAGAGGTTCAAGTCTCACAGGAGACATAGCCATTGACGATTTCGTGTTCCGTGACGGTATAAGCTGTACCATCGTGCCATCCTCAGCCGCACCAGGTGTAGCTACCACCGCGTCTACCACGATCCAGACCACCACCCAGCCCGTCAGTAAGTATCTTTGTATAGATTTCAGTTGGCACTTTGCAGCTAACAGTCACGTGCTGATATAGCACTTCATTAGGGAATGAAAAGAGCTCGTGCTCCCATGGGAAAGGCTTTGCTGGAAACAGTTACGTTCTGATATATCACATCAATAACGAATGAATTGAGCTCGTGATCCCATGGGAAAAGGCTTTACTGGAAACAGTCACGTGCTGATATATCACATCAATAACGAATGAAAAGAGCTCGCGATCCCATGGGAAAGGTTTTACTGGAAACAGTCACGTGCTGATATATCACATCAATAATGAATGAAAAGAGCTCGCGATCCCATGGGAAAGGTTTTACTGGAAACAGTCACGTGCTGATATATCACATCAATAATGAATGAAAAGAGCTCGCGATCCATGGGAAAGGTCTTACTGGAAAAAGCCCATTGGGGACACGGATTACTTGGTCGAATAGGCTCTTTAATTTGCAGCTAATAAATCACGTGGTTGCATTGGAGGGCAAAACATATCTGACTTCATTTATTTAAATGCACTTGTATGAGATCGGTAGTGTTATTAGCAAAACCTGTTTCTAAATGCTATTTTCCACCTCCAATCGATTGTCGATCTTTCTTAAAACAGCGTTTGGAAGTTTATTTACCATCCAGTAAAGCCTTTCCCATAGGATCACGAGCGCAATTCATTGGTTATTGAAGTGCTATATCAGCACGTGACTGTTTTCTGCAAAAGGCCTGTCTAGGGTCAGATAGAAGACTACGTAAATAAATTTCTTATTTTTTTAATGATGTAAATCACAGGAACATCCTAAGAACGCACGATTTCATTGGCTAAAAGGGTTGATGAGCTCACCAATGCACGCTCGAGCAGCAGAAAGGCATGGCTTAAATCTCGCCATGGCTGGCTCACTTTATAGCTCTCTTATTTCAAATCCTAATTACTCTGTATTAGCCTGAGTAAACAGCCATCTCTCGTCGAGGGCTAGTTGGATGCCGTTTTATCTGAAAAGGTTGATTCTCATTGATCATTTCTGACCAATGTAAATGAAAACAGCATTATTTCATGGGGTCTATAGAGGGAGCATGGGGTCTATAGAGGGGGCATGGGGTCTATAGAGGGGACATGGGGTCTATAGAGGGGGTATGGGGTATATAGAGGGGGCATGGGGTCTATAGAGGGGGCATGGGGTCTATAGAGGGGGCATGGGGTCTATAGAGGGGGCATGGGATCTATAGAGGGGGCACTTTTCTGATTGAAAAGAACGATTTCTATATGCTATACATGCATCAGGAGTTCCCGACTTCCGGTTGGATCACACTGCATTCTGGGTAGGTGGGCTCAGAAAAGTGGGCATCAACTTCCAGAGCGGCCATATTGGATTTGAGCGCAGTCAACTTGGAAACTTTATTAATCCCGTTCTAAAGCTTAAACATCGACTTAGAACTCCCAACTGAAGAATCTGTAAAGGTAAGATATTCCGTGTATTAGGTAGTAAGTTTTTGAACTTGCAAAGGAGCAAACATTGACTGCACTCAAATCCAATATGGCCGATCTAGAAGTTGATGCCCACTTTTCTGAGCCCACCTACCCAGAATGCAGTGTGATCCAACCGGAAGTCTGGAACTCCTGATGCATGTATATATGTTGTTTTAATCTTGCAAGGAATTGTGGTTCAATGTATAATCGGTACGTTGCCCAGCGGTGTCTACTTAAAACACCCTCCCCTTCTCGCCCTTTGGGATTCCAAATTTGAATTTTAAATTTAGAACAGTCAAGCAAGTAATTAGTCTTCCTGTTAGGATACTTAATTTTTGAAGCAAATATTAAAATAAACCAAGAAAACGTAAACAGCAGGAAGCTAGTTGCTCAGGTTGTCTGTCAAGTAAGAGTTTCATACCGAGAACCGAGGTTCTAAGCTCTTTAATTGAACCGAAGGTTCGAGGTATGAAACTGATTTATATCACACTTGGCGAGGTTTAAAACTGAGTTATAAACCTCCCTGTAACAGTTATAAAGCTCAGATTTATGATTTATATATTCATTTATTAATCCCACATTTCTCTGCCTGAATATCAAATCCCTCCCCGGGCTTTTAATTAATGTATTGTTGAACGGGTTTATACCAGAGTGTCACCCCTATGAAGAACAAAGAAAACCGTGTCAAGTGTGATATAATAGCATTTTTTGGAACTGTTTACAAACTGGTTAGTGTACTTTTAGACATTCAGGTTTTCTATTTTAATTTCGCGCGATAGCAAACGTCAGAGATCACTCAAGCGGAGCACCACATGCTGCAGAGCGGCTTTGTAAAGGATGCTGACTTGATAAAGGCTGATTGAAAAGTGAAGGTGTTTCGACCTAGTCGAGGCCCATTTATAGTGCGGTAGCCTGTACACAGACCTCCGTAATCCCTTCAAAGGAAGGAAAAGGAGGTCTGTACTACGGATGAGTTAATCGTGTTCTACGTCACGTGGATAGTTACAGGAATGTTGTAACCAGTCGCTGATTGGCTGGTGCCTCATAGCGGGTGCTGATTGGCTTAGCGGTTATGTTGACCTTAGTTCTGGCTCCGTGGGAAAATCCGAGCGCGACTTCTCAAACCTCGAGTTCGCGTGGTTCTCAAACTCTCGAATTCATCCACTTCCTCGAGGAAAGAAAGATCTCCAAATCCCTTCCTTTGAAGGGATTACGGAGGTCTGTGTATAGGCTATCGAAGAAGGGAATTTATTTTATTTCTCCCGCTTCCCAGCCCGTCCTCCCTCTTTGTCTCTTGCATTGCCGTTAACAATAGGAAATCTACAATGTGTACCGTCTCGTGTTTCTCGGCCAATGGAAATCGAGATGTAGTTTATGCAAAATTATGCCGGAACACGATTAACGACAGTGTAGCACAGACGCCCCTTCCCGAGTTTTGAGGGGATACGGACGGCTGTACACAGGCTAATAGTGCGGGTACTTGTTTAATATTTCCAATTAATTATCACCTCTAGATAACCTTGGTCTTAACTGCAACTTCGAGCAGGACATATGTCCGACTGGATGGACGCAGGACAAGACAGAACAGTTCGACTGGACTCGCCAACAGGGTGCAACCGGATCGTTTGCGACAGGACCAACTGCAGATCATACTCTTGGAAATGGTATGGCTCCAATCGGTCCCTATCAAAATAAAAACAATAATGATAGTGACATTTTATTATCGGTCTTTTTGTTCCAGACTTGTTTAGATTAAATGTTTTTTTATTAGGCTGTTATCAGAATGGTCTGTGGTCAGTATGATCTATGTAAAGTGAAAACGTGACGAGAAGAAAGAGGCACACCGCGAGACGCAGTAGAGCTGCTGTTTGTTTTGTACAATAATTAGAGAAAAAAGAATGATACTAAAGAATTGCGTACTAAACGTGACTGTTAATACAGACATGGCTATCGACAACCAGAGCGCGTATTTTACACTGTTTATTTTATATAATGAAATATTATATATTAATTACCCTATATCATTATGGCGTCAAATCAAAACAATCTATTGTTTAAACACTAAGGATCACGGTCGTGGGAGGGGGACAAAACGGCAACGACACAAAGGAAATCGCTATCAAATGCATTTTGTAGAACGTAGAATAGCGGTAACAGCCACCAAATACGGTAAATATTATGGGATAAACATTGATACAGCTGATATCTGGAAACCAGACAATTCGAAGTTAAATTTTCCTCAGCAGAGCAGATTTAGTTCAAAATTCTATTGTTCATGTCGATTCTGTCCCCCTCATAAACAAGCCGTGACGTCATAATGATATAGGGCAATTATATAATTCTGCCTAGAACGCACAAAATATGCACAAAGATTACCATTTCTCGAGCGAGCGCGCAAAGTTTTTGATTATTATGGAAAGACAATTTCGTTTCTTTGCAAAATTTATATAATAAACAACTTATTAGCCGGCTAAGCATCTAATACGGCTGTGTATTTTTACTCTTCATTCGTATTTTGGCTCACCTAAAGGCCGGTTCTCACTTGTGAATCAAGCGCACAACAAGCAACATACGCAGATTCAGTATCGTAACTAATAACGACAATTCACTATTTTCACCCGTTGGCCTTCTTGGGTTCAAAGCGAGGCAATCCTTTGTTTTTGCTAGGCCAAACTCGTTCTGATATCCCTCAGTGCGAGGCTAACCTAGCAAAAACAAAGGTTTGCCTCGCTTTGAATCCAAGATGGCCACCAAGTGAAAAGAGTAAATTACGGCAAAGAGTCTCCGTATGTGTGTGCGCTTGTTTCACAAGCCTTAAAGCCTTAAAGTGCTACTACGATAAAATTTGATTTTTGGGATGTTTCTGCGTACTTGTAAAGTAAAGTTGCTATATATTTTCTGTCCAATCCGTTTTTTGATATGACGACGGTAAGTCTTATTTTTTGGGGTCCGAATCTGAGTTTTTATGTCGACCATTACCCGAACCTGTGCCAAGCTAATTTTCAGAGGAAGTGACGTCATTTCATTTGTGTCACACAAACCTTCGCGCGAACTTTTTTACTATTTTCCACAAAGGAAAGAAAAGAACGAACATTTGAATAGAAATGCGCCTTTAAAATAGTACGTGTCGAGAATGACGTCACGACAGCAAACCCCAAATCGCGAACTATTTGGACTGTACCGCTCGTTCATGAATTCAGTGTTCGAACTCTAGCAAATGAATCACCAAAATAACGAATGAAGAGTAAACTTATTTATAATTGCGTACTCCCGTTTCAATAGTTTATCCACATGTCTAGAAAACATGAACATTGCCATGTCAAAGAGCATTAGTGATCTTGTGAAGTTTCAGTGATGTAGCTTAAAAAGCAATGAAGTTACAGCCATTTTTAAATTAGAGAGATTTGTATGCGAAAAACAACGGACGCCCTTCTTGCATCGCTTTCATATATTTTCTGCATCTGAAATTCGTATAACTCAACAGCAATTCTCCACATTGCTCCAAAACTGAACACCATTACTAGTTTTAATGTGATCTTTCATGTGATGGCATTAGTTTCCCTCTGCAGATTAATCATCCAAATTATGCAAATTAGTAGGCGGCCATTATGAGGTCTATAGATGACTAATACCTCTATATATTCGTTTCATAGCTCAAGGTTTCTACATTTACATCGAGACTTCGTACCCAAGAAGATTTAACGACACCGCACGGCTAATCAGTAGCTCAGTGCCAGGCACCACGGGTACACCCGGGAAATGCTTGACTTTCTGGTACCACATGTACGGGACTGATATCAATACACTCAACGTCCTGATCAAGACCGGGGCTCATAGCACCGCGTTGTGGTCCAAGAAAGGTACAAGAGCAGATAAATGGATCGAGGCTAAAGTCACAATATCCAGTAGGACACACTTTATGGTGAGGCTTGATTTCGACGAACCTCGGCTGAAAACAATTAATATTTGCTCTCAAATGTTCCTTATGGATGCCTAAATCTATTGCTGTGTTTGTTTCCTGTAAATTGTACACTAGATGTCAGTTATGGACCGATTTTCCTGTCGATAAAACTCATTTGAATTTCCCGCGCGTCGCCATCTTGGATCTTATGACGTCACACGGTTTCCACTATTGTTGCACAACAAAAGAGCTATTGTTTCTTACATTAGAGGCAACACTATGACGTCATAAGATCCAAGATGGCGACGCTCAGGAAATTCAAATGAGTTTTATGGACAGGAAAATTGGTCCTTAATGATATCTAGTGTACAATTTACAGTAGACAAACACAGCATTAGATTTAGGCATCCATACGGAACATTTGAGACTGGAGCAAATATTGTTTTTCAGCCGTGGTTACTTTAATGAAGTGGGTGTTGCACGTTGTCATGCTCATATGGTTTTGGCGGATCCTATTTAGTGCCAGTTCTTGAAGTTATCAAATCCAGCGTGGGGATTGGTGACTAGATAGACAAAACACTTCTGGATCTTGACAACGCATTCTCCCCGTTGAATTAACAATTATCCTTAAATGGCAAACACGCTTGGAATAACGATAATCGTTAATTCTACGACAAATCCTAACCCGAACCACAAACCAAACCCTAACCATCGGACGAGTTCACGGGTAAACGACGGGTTCTCACTCACCTAGAGCTAGGGTTCACAGGTAAACAAGAAGAGAAGGTAAAGAGAGGAAAAATAATTTTTGAGCGCTCCTACTCGGACTCGTAACCCTTTGCGTGTAGTGCAGTGTAGTGCAGACGTCTTCACGACTACACTAAGCCGGTCTACCGCCGTTCGGAATGTAACAAATGTTTATCTTTATCCTTGACTGGTTTTAAGAATGTCACTAGAATTAACGATTATCATTATTTCAAGCGTGTTTTCCATTTAAGGATAGTGGTTAATTCAACGGGGAGGATGTGTTGATCTTGGGGCATGAAAAAGTGTTAGAATGATGCGAGGTAATGAATAACGTGACGCGCGGGGACTAATTACGACTGCAGCGTATACAAAAATGGCGGGAATTTTTTTTTTTTGTGAGTATCTTCATGTTTGCTGCGAAGAATAAGAGTTATATGGCAAGGATAAGCTTCAAATACTCAGACTATATCCGTCAGAAACTAAGAAAAAAACATGTTTTGAACAGTGTCGTGAGTTTAAGTTTTGAACATTGGGATAAAAGCTTTTTACAACACATGCTCAGTTTCTGGTTTTCTGATTGGCTTAATGCCATTGGAAATAAGAGGACATACCACAGATGGCGTCATCGCTCGCGCCACGGATTACGTGATAGCGCGCACTTGAAACACTTTTCTCTCACAATTTCCATCGTTTTCAAGGCTCTTCCGCTTGACTATTTCCCATTTGTTGTTGCAAAACACAAATTTACAAATGTCCTCTTATTTACCACGTCTTGCGTCATCTCATGGTCCAAATTTGCTGTGGATTCAATCGGTAGCGCCTCGTGGAATCCACAACAATTTTCATCATGCGATGACGCAAGACGTGGTAAATAATAAGACATATCACGGTATAAACTATCGTAAATTTGTTAAACAAAAACGAGACATTTACCGCCACAAGATCAAGATCAGTAGTATTAACGAGAAAATTCTCGTCGATTTACGCGACAGATTAGTTACTCAGCTCTGTCCTGTGAGTGTAGAATGCTTCAGTATAATACAGAAGACAAGGGAAGCGATCTGGTCATTCGAAATTCCAGGAATTAAGTCCCCCTTCTTTGCACCATTCTTGCACAGTTTATTTATGATACGATCGAATTCATAGAGCAACATCCGCAATACTAGTTCCTCTCCTCTTAGTTACTGTTGCTATGTTGTCCTAGCCGTAGACTTTAACCCGAGGAAATTCAAAACAAACATGGCGAAAAAGATGAATTCGGCGTTGGCCTTCGTAACATTCTGAATGATTTATCGATGTCCTATCTTTCGCTGAATTTCTTAAAACTTTGCAAATATATCACGTTTGTGTTTTTATCTCATCTGACGAGCTTGTGGGACAAGATGGCGGCGGTATTTTCCCGCAGAAACATTGCTGCGTTCTGATTGGTCTGAAGTGTTTTTAATTGACAGGTGTAGAACTATGAACTAGTATATCTAATAGGTAGTGAATGCTGCCGCTCAGTTAATGAATTGTATTAGAAGAAAACATACAGTAGCTCTTTGGCAGGAAAAATATATTACTGGGTAACAAAAATGTGTGTTAGGTGAATTTGGGGCTATCTTGCCTGAAGCCTGTTTGAGCTGTGGTGCATTTTCTCAAATGTTGTCCCAACTTATTTTCAGTTTGTCCCGATATATCAATGATTTCCTGGTAAATTCGCTTAATCTACCAATTTTCCGACATTTTCTTAGGATTCCCAGAAAAAAATGCTCATAGTGTTCTTCGGAAACAGGCATGCATATAGTTGCATAAGAAAAGAGCTATTGTTTTCTGACAAAAGGGGCACCCGTGTGAAGCGTGAACACCGGACATCAACTGTTATTTAGATATGATAATGTGGTGTTTTCAGTGAACCACGCTGTCACTTATCAAATTGTAACTACTGTATATTGATATAACTCTATCGAAGGTAATAGAAGAAAATAATTTCTTGCTATAATCATGTTTCTTGCTCTTTGGAAAATAGTCATTATCTCTGCCCCAAACTACAGTGTAACCCCGATTTAACGAAGTGCCAGGAGACTGGGGAAATTGCTTCGTTAAATCGGGGTTTCGTTAAATCGAGAAGCCCGATATAACGAATTTGTTGAAAACTGACCAAAAACCTCGTTAAATCGAGATATAGTTAATAATTAATTTGCCGTAATGTGGCGGACGGTGTTTAACACCGTCAATAGCGCTGCACTCCCCAACACTTCCGCGTCTGGACGTTATACTGTAGATATAGCACTTGTGATTTATTAATATCTGTACGTATGTAGCTAACACAGAAAAAAAGCCACACTTTTCGCCGTAAAGAACATACTGTACATATCTACTGTATCAATGATAGCTCAGCCGTTATTCTCAGTACACATCTTCTGTGGCGTGATGACATTTATTCGTTATAATTTCTGACTTCCATCGGCTTCCATCGGCTTTATTAACCAGTAATCTTAATCTGAATGTAATGTTTCATTATATGCCGAATTGTACTTATTCAGATTCTTAATACTTTTGTAGCCTTGAAGTAATATAAATATATGGATTGCACACTTGTAAAAGAAATAGAAGCATAAGATAATAGAACAATGCTAATGATTCTGCATATGAACGGGAGCTGGCTCTCCATGGGTTGGATCGAAATATGTTGCAAATATGTTGGAAATTAGTTGGAAGTTGGAATTTCCAAGGTTTTGCACACTTCCAACGAATGGAAATTTCATCAGTTTCCACGGGTTGGAAATATGCTGAAAATTTGTTGGAATTCTAAATTAAACCCATGGAAGAGGTCCAGATTTTCCATTGCATGATAAAGCCTGCTTACCAAGTCAAATTTTAGGTCTGAAAATCATTGCTAAATGTTTGTAGTTAATAATAATAATAATTTATTGTAATAAGTAATATACAGGATTACATAATGTATTGAACAGCCAACTCCAGAGGCTTATATGGCACAGGGTCAGCCGGTATAATCTAGAAATGGAAGGTTCAATGGGATCATGACGTTTTTTGAAATAGGTGTATACGATATAGCACCAATCGAAATAGATATTCACCACGTTTTCACGCTTCCTAATTGTTTTCTTACAAGCTATACTGATTTTGGTATGCATTACTGATGGTTTTATTTGGTTGTTCTCTTGCTCTTCCATCCGTAGATTGTGTTCGAGGCGATAACAGGAAACAGTTACCAGGGAGACATCGCACTCGACGACATTACCGTAACTAACGGAGCCTGCAAAGTGTCTTCAAGTATGTATACAATCGCGTACCACAGAGCCACGAGATTCATATGTATACAGCTATTTCAAAAGAGGCTGTCAGTGAATCTAATCGACCAGACCGAAAGGGAACATGGGTAGAACGTCAATGTTGCCTTATAATGTAACGGCAAATGATAAACAGTTAAGCAAGCAAGAACAGATGACAGGGCTTCACTTGACGATTTCAGAATTTAAAACTGCTGTGCTGTTCCCATACTCCCTTTCGGTCTGGTAGGCTTGAGTTAAATTGAGCGACAACGTGTTTTGAACTAGCTGTATCTATCCTAACCAGTCCTAACAAAGCGATGCTTTCTACCTTTTTGCAAACTGATTATCAGCTGACCTTATATTATTATATCAAGGGTACTGCTTAGACTTTCTTCTTGGTATGACAATAAAAAAATGTTAATATGAAATGTCGAGAATTTTCGACCAGTTTAAGCCCGAATAATAACATTTTATATTTATATTCAGTCACTCTTTTCACCTGGTGGATTCAAAGCGAGGCAATCTTAGGAATCCTAGAAATAGCTAGAGTGGTCATTATCATATCAATCTACGAGTGTTGCACTTGTGTTTTCATCTATTCTCAGTGTTCAGGTTACCAAAAACATACACATCATCATCATCATCGTCGTCATCGTCATCATCATTATTAATGTCATGATTGTCATCATCATTATTATCATGTCATACTGAGTCACGTTCTCATCTCTGATTGGCTGAACATTTCGTAGCAAAAGCTATGACGTCACAATTTCAGTGATCATACCTTGTCACCGAAGCTGCCAATAAATTGCCTTTACAAGTCGTCTGACACGATAAAGTATAAATACTCGTTTATAGTTTATAGCTTATATAAGCTTGTAACAACTGGAACAGGTACGGGCTTCGGCTTCTAACCCATTCTCTATAACCACAGCGACGTGCACATTCGAGGAGTCTCACATATGTGGATATACTCAAGACAGCACAGATAACTTTAACTGGAGAAGAGCAAGCGGCGCCACAACGAGCGCGGGGACTGGGCCTACTGCGGACCACACCCTTGGTACTGCTGCTGGTGAGTATGATAGAGAGAAGCTAATACGCATGCGTGTGTTCCGTGGTATGTGTCACGTGACCACCGAACTGATATTTCAGGCAGTAAATGTCCAGTTTTGATTGCGAAATGTTGTGGATCCGAGATACCAAATTAAACAGCAAGGTCTTAAGGGCCCATTGACATATTTAAATCGGCCGTTGCTAGGGAAAGTTTGAAGCCTCGTAAAACCCGGAAAATTGAAGAGTGGGCAATAACTATTGTCAAGGTGACTCATATCGCCCGAGTCGGCTGTTTTCTCATGCTAGCATAAATCGGAAGTCAAAATCGCATCTGCTCTTGCGAGCATAGCAACGGTGTTGCGTAGCAACGGAATATGTCAATGGCCCTTAAAAGCTCTTGGGCATTTATTAACAATAGTCCAATTCGTAGTTCGATCCTGACCGCTATTTTGAAAGGTAGCCAAGCCTTTGGTGATATCGAGGCTGGAGTTGAGACAGCTTAGTTAGAGGCTTGTATCTAGTTAGCATAATAATCAAAATCTATCCATAGTCATAGAAAGAGGGTTTGTATCAGTGTAGGGTCAACTCCATCCTCCATGGCTTGTATCTAGTTAGCATGACAATCAAAAGCTATCCATATTCATAGAAGAGGGTTTGTATCAGTGCAGAGTCAACTCCAGCCTCCATGCGAGGCCAAGGCTTGGTTACCTTTCAAAAACTAATATAATTGGGGTGTATACTTCATGCTAGTGTTCCGTTCCATATAGTCTCCCTGCATAATACTGTAAAACAGTAGAGAAAATGATTATGCAGGGAGACTATATGGAACGGAATACTACCATGAAGTATATACCATAATTGGACTATTGCTGAAGAAGTGTAGTAAAGTGAGGGCTCAATTTTGTGCGAGCGAAGTAACGAATTTCTTTTTGTTTTCTTAGGATTTTATATGTTTATCGAGACCTCATCTCCAAACAGACCAAGCTGGAAAGCTCGTCTTCTTGGTTC
Organism: Actinernus sp. WN-2022; assembly: GCA_030867875.1. Lineage (NCBI taxonomy): Eukaryota > Metazoa > Cnidaria > Anthozoa > Actiniaria > Actinernidae > Actinernus > Actinernus sp. WN-2022. The sequence goes on from JAOWCC010001634.1 coordinate 142,834,595, forward strand.
CGTTCAAAAACCAACGAATGGAATGTGCTTGGAGTTCTGGTATCACATGTATGGCAGAACTGTAGGAAAGCTGAACGTGTACAGGAAGATCTCCAGTAGCCTGGGCGGTACAATCTGGACAGAGTCTGGTGACCATGGCAACCAGTGGCTTGTTTCTCAGGTAGTATTAGCTGTAATGTGATTTAAAGAGCCTTATGTCGATTCTTGTATTCTTTTTTAAGATAGTTGAACATGCACTTTATTTCGAGAACATGCTCATGCGATGTTTTAATTATAAAAACGAAGTAATATACGTAAAAATACCGTATACTCAAATTAAAAACCACTGGATACTAGTATACCTGGTCGACCCTGATGAGAGAAATATAATAAGGACAATATATAGTAATTGTTCTGTATTGTTTGACGAAGCTTTGTTTGTTTTCATTCATGACAAACATGACGTAAACATTCCCTGAATCTCTCCTCCAGGTAACCGTTCGTAGTGCCATTAGCAATTACCAGATCGTGTTCGAGGGTGTTAGGGGACAAAGCTACACTGGGGATATCGCTATAGACGACATCAGGCTCCTGGACGGACGGTGCTCTGATCCTGGTATGTTATAGGAATAAGTCAAGATTTAGCCTTTCAGTAAATATCCCTGTAACATTCTATATCTACCAGTCTTCTTATTTTTAGTAGTGTTGGATTAGTAGTGTTTTTAGTAGTGTTGGATTAGTAGTGTTTTTAGTAGTGTTGGATTAGTAGTGTTTTTTTTGTAGTGTTGGATTAGCAGTGTTTTTAGTAGTGTTGGATTATCAGTGTTTTTAGTAGTGTTGGATTAGTAGTGTTTTTAGTAGTGTTGGATTAGTAGTGTTTTTAGTAGTGTTGGATTAGTAGTGTTTTTAGTAGTGTTGGATTACAATTTACAGTGCGACTACTGAAATCAGGAATTAGGAATAGACAACGAGCACTAAACACTAAACATTACAAAACAAAAAAAGAATTCGTAAGTAAATATGCTTCCATACGATTTTCTTCATTCGAAAGACTTTGACTTCAGAACTAGTCGACCAAATTCGCCTTTTAACAGATCGCAGCTCGAGCAAGTCGAAATGCTGCTGTCTTGTATGGATGCTTCGGTTTCGTTCTGCAATGTGATTGGTTCTCGTTGTCTAAGTGGCCGCGGTTTCAGTAGTCGCACTTTAAGAATTAGAGTGCGAATTCGAGGTTTCTATTTAAAAAATAAGGTGTTTAATTCTGTTGATGGGTTATTATAACAATAAAGTGTGTCTGTCTCGGGTCTATAAATACAATAACCTATTTATGGCGTCGAAATATGCCCTGATATTTCGTCCGCGGATATTATATGTTCCGAGAAGAGAACAATTCCCGAGAGCGAAGCTCGAGGGAAACTGTGAGCTTCGAGGATCAGATAATGTCCAAGGACAAATATCAGGGCATATTTCGATACCACTATGTCGGTTATTGTTGTTATGATCCTTCAAATATGTTCTTTGACGCGCGCTTATACGCTCACAGGGGGTGTATTCGTTGATATTTCCCGCTCGCGGTGAGAAAAGATTGGGTCTCGTGACGCGTTCAACCAATCACGCGCGAGAGAAAATATTTGATGGGTTATGACATCTGACAGTGCCAAGTGGCGGACCAATTGGAGCGCGCGAAAATTATGTGGTGAACTATAATAGACACATAGAGTGTGTCTGTTGAGGGACTGATAGTTGCACGCGGAAATTTAATGTTCTCAAAACAAATATAAGCCCGAGAACGACTAGATTCCGATAAAGGCTTCCTGTATCTTTTCCTATAACAAATCGCCAGTTTAATCCGCTCTAAACCAACTATCATTAACCGGAATTAATACCTTTTATTAAACGAGCGCGAATTTCTTAAGTTATGGACAGAGCAAGCGAGTTTAATAAGATGTTTTATATATGGCTAAAAGTATTCAAAACCAGCTTTTCTTCAATTTATCGGTCGGGAAGATATGGGCCGCAAACTGACCAATCATTGGTCACGAAGTATGATACAATTACTGTACAGAAACAGTAGTCCTACGTGTTGTCACTAACATCTAATCTTTGCTGATTACGAGCCTATAGGTTTATAAACGGTAGGGGGTAATGGTGAATACTTATTTTCGGGATATAACTGTAGCCTTATTAACCTTCTCGATTCTTCTTTCCGTTCAGGTACTTGCAATTTCGAGAATGGACTTTGCACATACAGGAACGACAAGCAAGAGGATAACTTTGACTGGCTTCAAGGCAAAGGCAACACACTTTCTCAGAGCACGGGTCCATCGGTAGATCACACAACAGGTGCTGCAAATGGCACCTACATGTTTATTGAGGCCTCTTCTCCTCGCCGTCCTGGTGAAAAAGCTCGGCTTCTAAGCCAGTATTTTGATACCATCCCCTCACGGGGTAGGTGCGTTCAGTTTTGGTACCATATGTATGGTTCTGACATTGGCACCTTGAACATCATCTGGAAAACAGGTTTTGGAAACCAGTCGGAGACCATACTTTGGACTTTATCCGGGAATCAGCAGAATAAATGGTTGTATGCTAGGGTTTCACTGCCTCGGATTTTAAACACAAGGCATACAATAGTCTTTGAAGGGATCCGTGGGAACTCCTACGCAGGTGACATCGCCATTGATGACATTCAATTCACGACAGGCATTTGTGGTGTACTACCGCCTGGCGCGAATCCAAATAAACCAACTGGTACCCCCACTTCACCCATGACAACTCCATTCACCCGTCCCCCTACGGTCCCTCCCGGACCCTATAACTGTGACTTCGAGAATGGGTACTGTCAGTACGTCCAGGAACACGTCACAGATGTCTTTAACTGGACGAGGATTCAAGGAGACACCCAGTCTGTGGATACCGGTCCCTTGTACGATCACACGATACAACAAGGTGTGACCCCAGGCCCGAACGGCCCTGGTTCACTGCAACACAAGCTTAGTGGAAAGTGTATACACGTAATGAATGGGGCTTTTACCAAACCTGTAGCAGGAACGAGACTCGTGTATTATGACGGATGCGGAGAGTTCAGGTTGGAATTTTCTTTTACTTCTGGTCGACTATGGAAGCACAATAAGTTTGGAATGTGTGTGTCTCGGAGAGGAGGTTCAGGCATTAATGCTGATGACGTTGTAGTCACTGATACTTGCACTGAGCAATGGCAAATGACATCTAAGGGATCTATAAAGCACGTAAGCACTGGGAAGTGTGTTATGCCTTTCCAAGGTTATACAAACCCACCTAATAACCTCAAGATCGTCCTGTCAACAACTTGTGACGACTCCACCAATAAACAGAGTATGCGCTGGTCACCTTGTAAGTATATCCAATGGTGCACTGTCAACCGAATTGAACCTTCAAGTTTCTTTAAAACAAAACTGCAAAAATAATCCCTGAGATAGAAGAGAAATACTATGTGAATGTCCTGATATGCTTTACAAACTACAAAAATACCACCCTGAGATAGAAGAGAAATACCATGTGAATATTCTGGTACGCTTTTCAAACCTTTTCGATAGAGGATGGCAAAGATTAAAGTAGATTACAAAAGCTTATTCTAGAAACTTGATATCGGGTTACAGTGAACCGATTTCAAATTGCTCTAAATTTATCTTAAAAGCAGTACTTTTCATCCACTCGAATCTTTGCCATCCTTCATCAAAATAATCTCAAATTTTCTCCAGTATACCTGGAAAGTATACTCTGCTTATCTGAGTAGCTATTTTGGTCTTTCGTCATGAGACAATTTATCATGTGGGGGTTAACGCATTGCTATTTCTTGCAACGAGGCCACTAGCATGCAAGGTATCCTTTGGTTGTAGATACATCATTGCGCCTTGTTGGTTGACGTTAACAAAATATGCCTCCGTAACTTCTCTTGCTAATTCAACGAACATTGCCGCTACTTGAATCTCCAGAGATTAATTACAAACCGAGAATATCAGTAAGGAAAGATAAAGAACTAACTGATTCGTATACGAATACGTGTCGTTCTCGTTAAACCGAGGCTTTTTACTAAACAGTTATCTTAACGTTTCAGCTCTTGGTTATTACGCGTACATCGAGGCCTCGTCGCCACGACAGCCTAACGACACGGCGAGGCTCTCCACTAAGCAAGCCATCAGCTCCAACCCCTCGCCTGGAAAGTGCCTTTCATTTTGGTTCCACATGTATGGGCCCCATATAGGTAATCTCAATGTGTACCTGAAGAGAGGAAACAACCTCGGTAACCCAATATGGAGCCGATTTGGTACCCATGGAAACAGATGGAATCATGCTTTGGTGCCTTTGACTCGATCGGCTCCATTTAACATCGTGTTTGAAGGAGTTCGTGGAAGTAGTTATAAAGGCGACGTCTCACTTGATGATATCCAGGTAGGCCAATTGGTATATATAGTACCTCATTCTCTTCCCCAATATTGTCCCAATACAGATCATAGACCTAATTTGCTTCTCCAATGTTGTCTCAATACAGATCATAGACCTAATTCACTTTCTGTATTGTTGTCGCAATATTGATCATAGATCTAATCCAGTTTCCCCAATGTTGTTCCAATACAGATCGTACCCTCGCCAATGTTGTTCCATTACAGATTGTAGACCTAAGTCGCTTTCTTTAATGTTTTCACAATATTGATCATAGATCTAAGCCAGTTTGCCCAATTTTGTTCCAATACAGATCGTACCCTCGCCAATGTTGTTCCATTACAGATTGTAGAACTAAGTCGCTTTCTTTAATGTTTTCACAATATTGATCATAGATCTAAGCCAGTTTCCCCAATGTTGTTCCAATACAGATCGTACCCTCGCCAATGTTGTTCCATTACAGATTGTAGAACTAAGTCGCTTTCTTTACTGTTTTCACAATATTGATCATAGATCTAAGCCAGTTTGCCCAATTTTGTTCCAATACAGATCGTACCCTCGCCAATGTTGTTCCATTACAGATTGTAGAACTAAGTCGCTTTCTTTAATATTTTCACAATATTGATCATAGATCTAAGCCAGTTTGCCCAATTTTGTTCCAATACAGATCATACCTTCGCCAATGTTGTTCCAATGTTGGACCAATACAGACCATATAATATATCTATAGACGATACAGAGGACTCATTGCTTTTGTTCGAGTTCGTGCTCACATCTATCAGTCTAACAGGTAATGCATTGAATATTTCAGGTGACTAACGGAGTGTGTCCAAAGACCGTAAGCTGTGATTTCGAAATTCAGAGTCCTCAATACTGTGGATGGACTAATAGCCGAAGCGATAACTTTGACTGGACGTACCAACAGGGATCAACTGCATCGGTTTCGACAGGACCAAAATTTGACCATACGTTCGGTGATGGAAGAGGTAAATAACAATGATAATGCCCTCACAGGAAGACCAATTAAGATTTGGGAAGGCTATGTTAAAGACCCTTTAGCACGCCCCGTGATGCTTTGCGCGAAACAAGTATTTTCGTGGACCACGAAATTCAGTTCTGTGACCGGCAATGTCTACATGTAAAGAATCTGCTTGCATCGTCGTTGTTACCGCTGATAGTTACTATTATATACGCACATACGATGAATACTCTTCTTAAGAACTTATTTAGGGCATTCTTTTAAATATTGAACCAAAATTTGCTGACAGATTTTGTGTGACATCCAACGGCCTAGCAAATGCGAATAACAACCGCCAAGAACATTGTCACGGTCTGTCTTCCTTCCTAAAACGAAGGTAAGAAGATCATTCGCCGATAATTCTCCGATCTTCCAGTTAGGGAAACACAAGCAACTGCAGTGAGTTTGGAGAGTACTCTGCATTCTCGCATTTCTGAGTACATTTGTAAATAGCCGGCGGCTTAGCGGATGCCGTCGCTCGGAGCGGATGACTCTGACTGTTCAAAGGACTGTCGATTCTCCAACGGTATGATATCTTGTGGTTCAGTTTTCTAGTTGCGTGTATATCAGTGGATAAACTCAATGAATACCTTGCCGTTCCTCCGTTGTATCCGTGCTCACTAATTCCGATATTTATCAAGTCAACGCAAATACTTTGTAGCGATCGGTCAGTACACACTATTATAATATTCTCCTCAGCGAACAAATAAAGTTATTGCTACTACTGATTTTCTATTGCTGTATGTTGTTGCTTGACTTATTCCTCATCTAGATTATTAGTTAGATGTGTATTTGATCAATAATCGAACTCGGTTTGTGCTCTATAATCTGATATGAAATGCATGTAAGTTTTCGTGCATCAGTTTTAAAATCCTAGAACGCGCTGAATAATTAAATAACGTCCTGCATCAAGTTCTCTTCCAAGTTCTACCTTTGTGGATGTTTGATTAATGAATAAGTTTCAGCTTTCAACGCTGAATCGATTTTAGGGCTTTCTTAAACTAGGCATTATTTCCGTTTATTAAAGTTTCATAGAGGTCCATAGAATTTTGAGACGGTTGTTGAGTTAGGCGCTCGTCACAGTCAGTGAACACGACATCAAAACAAAAACACGGGTTTCGCGCAAAGTATCACGGGGCGTGCTAAAGGGTCTTTAAGAGACCGTGGAGAAAAGGAACTACGGTATTTTTCTGCAAGGGATGTATGTGGCGTTTTGGTGAGCGCATGAAGAGCAAATTAAGTTCCCAAACGTACAGTTCAAATCAAACTAAAATCGCCCCAATCAAGAATTGCTCAATAATTAAGTAATAACGCCAACGTAGTTAGTATTCTGTATCATTTGATGCAGGATTCTAGTTGCTTAGTTAGTATTCTGTAGTATGCTGTATCATTTCCCTGTTTCCAATTTTTGGTGCGTATGTGAACTCTTTCGCCAAAAACAACAAAAACTACTGTAAAGCTAAGCCTAAAACTTTAACAGGTTTAAGTTTTCTTAATTCGTAATTTACTGTGAGTTTACTAAGTTATGCAATTATTTACTTAAAAAGTTTAAGCCCTCGGAAACTTGTACTTGAATCCAGAGCCTTCATTCTTTGGGCCAGCGGAGCATAACGTTGTACCACGGTGTCGGCCACCTTCCACATTTATTACGGGCGCTGTGCCATCTGAACTAGAGCAGATTTCGTATGAGTGTGACAAACTACGGCATGTCCGTAACCGTGCTGTAACCGTGCTGTAGATGTGATGTGCCGTAGTTCTGTGATTTGATTGGATCAGCAGGACAAAAACAATGGGAAACCATTTCAACGTCACGGCATGCCGTACGGCAACCGTGTTGTAGTCAGTGCTGTAGTTTGTCCCACTCATACGAAATCTGCTCTATTCTGCCGTGCGGTTACCAAATACAGTAAGGCAGCTTTATACCTGACGTGTTATTACAACCATTTCAGGTCACTACATGTATATCGAAGTGTCAGGGGCCATTGCAACTGGATCAAAGGCCAGGCTAGAAAGCCCTCTGTTCTCTCCCGGTAGCGGCAAGTGTCTTGAGTTCTGGTACCACATGTACGGCAGTAGTATTGGTCAGCTGAACGTATTCCTTAGGTGGAGCGGGAGCTTGCCAATTTCGCCGGCTTGGACACGGTCAAAGGATCAGGGCAATCAGTGGTTCATTGCGCAAGTGCCAATAAAGAATATATTCTCCAACTTAAAGGTTAGCCTATAGACCTCATTCATAATGGCCGCCTCCTAATCTTAATAATTTGGTAGATTAATCTGTAGAGGGAAACTAATACTACCACATAAAAGATCATATCTAAACGATAAATTGTATTCAGTTTTAGAGCAGTTTTGAGAATTGCTGTTGAGTTATATGCATTTCAAACGCAGAAAAAACACGAGACCGAGGCTAGAAAGGCCTCCGTTTTTCTCATATAAATCTTTTAAATTTCAAATGGCATTAACTTCATTGCTTTTTAAGCTACAGCACTGAAATTTTACAAGATCACTAATGTCGACATGCTATTTCACATGGCAATGTTCATGTTTTCTGTACATGTGGATAAACTATTGAAACAGGAATACGCAGTTATGAATAAGGTCTATACTAATATCACAAGGTCACTAATGTCGACATGCTCTTTCACATGGCAATGTTCATGTTTTCTGTACATGTGCATGGATAAACTATTGAAACAGGAATACGCAGTTATGAATAAGGTCTATACTAACATCACAAGGTCACTAATGTCGACATGCTCTTTCACATGGCAATGTTCATGTTTTCTGTACATGTGGATAAACTATTGAAACGGGAATACGCAGTTATGAATAAGGTCTATACTAATATCACAAGATCACTAGTGTCGACATGTTCTTTCACATGGCAATGTTCATGTTTTCTGTACATGTGGATAAACTATTGAAACAGGAATACGCAGTTATGAATAAGGTCTATACTAATATCACAAGATCACTAATGTCGACATGTTCTTTCACATGGCAATGTTCATGTTTTCTGTACATGTGGATAAACTATTGAAACAGGAATACGCAGTTATGAATAAGGTCTATACTAATATCACAAGATCACTAGTGTCGACATGCTCTTTCACGTGGCAATGTTCATGTTTTCTGTACATGTGGATAAACTATTGAAACAGGAATACGCAGTTATGAATAAGGTCTATACTAATATCACAAGATCACTAGTGTCGACATGCTCTTTCACATGGCAATGTTCATGTTTTCTGTACATGTGGATAAACTATTGAAATGGGAATACGCAGTTATGAATAAGGTTTATACTAATATCACAAGGTCACTAATATCGACATGTTCTTTCACATGGCAATGTTCATGTTTTTTGTACATGTGGATAAACTATTGAAACGGGAATACGCAGTTATTAATAAGGTCTATACTAATATCACAAGATCACTAATATCGACATGCTCTTTCACATGGCAATGTTCATGTTTTCTGTACATGTGGCCGATAAACTATTGAAATAGGAATAGGTTATGAATAAGGTATATATCGATACATAGAAGCCCAGCCAGAATTCATTGGTTTGGGTGCAGTAAAGTGTTTAAAATCTTGTTCAATCATTTTTGGGCGAGTTTATGGTCGTCATATTTCTTAAAAATGCATTACAAATCTCTGAAAATGAATCGAGTAATAACATTGAATTACTTCATTTATACAGTTGTTTATTAGGTGTCAGTCATTTGATACTTACTACCTGAGAGAAATATATTGTAATACATGGCCTGTGACATAAAAACAGAGGAAAAGGAAGTAGAATTAGGTTAGGACTTAAATGACGTCACTGAAATTTGATTCCTTAATAATAGAAAATGGCAGACGGTAATTATTATTTTTCCTATGTTAGTTATTTAGCTTTCCAGACTTTTAAATCAAAGATAACTGGCTAGGGCTTACAGGCAAGGGTGATCAACATCTAACTTCTCTTTTAGATATCAAAACAACGTGAAGCACGCAGGTAATGAGTTGAGTTGATTACCTGATGTGACTCCAAATTCTCTTAACCGATACTACAAGAAATGTATGAAGATCAGAATGGAGAATTTTGATTTCTAGCAACACGGACGCCACAAGACCGAGAAAATACTCGATCAAAAAACGGTGCAAATTCGAAGTTTGACGTCCGCGCGAATAAAAACACAAGTCGTTTTGAAATACAGCCTCTAAAACTTCAAATATACACAACAAATTTATCATAACAGATCTTAACCCATGCTTTTGTTAAATGATGTAATTTGGTTTATTTTATACTCTCACCGATCGTATTGAGTTCGTAACGACTGTGATGGGAAGTCAAAGGAGCTTGACATGCGTAGTAGATCCAAGCTTTCGGTTACTGTCTACGACTCCCTAACGTCTTTACTTTAATTCCTCAGGTTATATTTGAAGGAGTTCGCGGTCGTAGTTTCACTGGCGACATCGCTATTGATGACATTCGTCTTAAGGATAACGTCTGCAATAAACCAGCTTACTGTGATTTCGAGCGCTTTGATTGGTGTACATGGACAAACGACCGAAGAGAGGACGACTTTGATTGGATAATCGGCAGCGGCTCTACACCGTCAGGCTTTACGGGTCCTTCTAGCGATCACACCACAGGGCTTGGCTATGGAAAATATTCCTTCATAGAAGTATCATCGCCTAGGAAACCTGGCGACAAGGCCAGGTTTCTCAGTGAGCGTTTCCCGCCAACAAGTAGCCGTGGCAACTGTGTGAAATTCTGGTTCCACATGAATGGTCCGTCCATTGGCACACTGAACGTGGTGATTAAGAATAGGCCTGGAAACAAGTCTGAGAACTTGGTTTGGAGCCTGTCTGGTAACCAAGGCAACAGGTGGAAATACGGTCAGGCGCCAGTACGAAGTAATGCGGATTCCTTCCAGGTAGGTAATGGATCTGATGTTATGTTTATGTAGGTTGTTTCCATGGCAACGTCATGATTTGCATAGTGATGTGTACTTTCCTTATTACCATACATGTGCTAAGCGTTAATTATTTTTACCGCGTATTCGTAGAGATATTGAGATACTCTTCATTTTGTGATTTTCTACGTCATATATCATCTCATTTGCATGTTGCAAAAACCTGAATATCTCTGGAACGATATGATATAATGACAAATAGAAAATAGCATTTTGAAAGGGTTTTCAAATGAGAACGACTTAATTTTCATTTTATAGGCACTTTAACCATCGAAAAGTCGGATGTAACGTGACCAAAGGCATGTCTTGACGTAATGACGTATGTGATTACATCGGTGACGTAATTAAAACATAGGGCCCCTAAGCTAAGGGCAACTCGTGGATGGTCAGTGAGCTATTTTGGTATATACTAAAAATCGCGTGACCGATGACGTCATCGTTACGTCATCACCACTAAGTGAATCGTGGGAAAATAATACCATGCCTGTCCAAGTTTGAACTGTCTGGCATTAGAAATGAGGGAGATATGGGCATGTACTTAAACTCACGTGACCGATGACGTCATCGTTACGTCATCACCACTAACCAGGAGCCAATTACCATGGGCTCCTGCACTAACTGATTGATAGGGACCCACTACCATGTCTGTCCAGGTTTGGAGTGTCTGGCATTAGGAGGGCACCGTCAATACATCTTCTCCTGCATGACCAAATCTTTCAATTCTTGGACGCGTACCATAAACATCCGTAAATACATCCACTATTCGGACAGCCAACGGAGAGTCCCCGATCTACACACCATAAAACGACGAATAAATTAGCTACTGACCCACTCCAATAAATCGTGTTCTGCGCTTGCGCGCATCCACGAGTTAAAAAAGAGAATTAAAAATATTTTTTGTGATTTTTTACTTCAACGAATTAGGTGGTCTTGGAAGGCATTCGCGGCAATGGCTATGCAGGAGATATTGCAATCGATGACATCACATACACAGTTGGTGCGTGTCCAGTCAGACCCCTGAAGGCCGTGCCTGGAATGACTACAACCCCTGCCGCAACCGTACCGACCACACCCACTTCGCAAGGAAAGTACGACTGCAATTTTGACAACGGGTTCTGCCTGTGGACGCAGGACTTAACTGATACTTTTAACTGGACGTTACAACGCGGTAGTACCTCGTCAACCAACACTGGGCCATCCGTTGATCACACTTCAGGTAATCTTTTGATATTAGCTGAGGTCACCTTTGACGTTAACTATAGTAACTCAAACATCAAAAGAGATGATAGGCTGTCAATTAAGTTAATAAGTTTAGATTAACTCGGCGATAAACCCATCTTTTCAAGTCGGCTAACTATAGTTAACTTGTCTTTCTTCTTGCCGCCGTTGTCGGAGCAACGAACCACAGTTGGGTTTACTATAGGTCACACTGAGGATGCCGTTAACTGTAGTTAAATCCGCTTAACTATAATAAACTTCGTCAAGTGTGAACTCATCCATATTTTAAAGCTATTGAAACCGTTTATATTAGGACGTATTGTTGTATTAAAGGGCCTTGGCGCAAAGGGATCATGTGCGTTATTATCAGACCCCAGGACCTTGAGTTTTCTCAGCTGTACTTTTAGCCGGCTCCGCAGGCATCTTTCCGTTTCGAACTCGGGCATCATGAAGAGGAAGGGGATTTGACAGAAGATCGAACAACCTCTCTTCTCTTCTTCCTATTGTTCGGGCCTAGTCCTTCTGGATGACTTGGCCATTTATACACAGGAAACCCATAATATTTGTATGCTGATAAGAGATGCGTACGCAGGAGGCTACTGTACTTTAACGTTTTCGTTTTATTTTCTATCTTTGAAGGAAATGGTAGTTACATCTACATAGAGACTTCCTGGCCCCGTAAACCTAATGAAACGGCTCGCATTATCAGTCCTCTGGTACCCCGAAACACTAGGCCTGGAAACTGCTTGAAGTTCTGGTTCCACATGTACGGCGTGCATACTGATACCTTGAATTTGTATACTAAAACTCTCGGTAGCCTGGGTAATCCAATATGGAAACGGAACGGTAACCAGGGAACAGACTGGAAGTACGGTCAGGTGTTTGTCAGGAGCGTCTCGAATTATCAGGTAAGGAAAGCTATATAGAGCGTATTTCGTATGAGGTGGGCAAGTTACGACTTACGGCACGGTTACCGTACGGCATGCCGTGACATTGAAATGGTTCTTCATAGGCCCATTGCATAAATGGCGTCCAATTTGAATAACCATTGTTTAGGAATCTTTAGTCTCACATTCATGCGAAAGCGCTTTTGTGTGGCAACGTGAATACGAGGCTCAAGTCTCCAGGACAATACCTATTTAAATTGATGCCATTTATGCAATGAGTCTATTGTTGTTGTATTTCTGATCTAATCAAATCATAGAGTTACGATACAGTAAGTTAGAGTACGGTTACGGTACGGTTACGGTACGGTTACGGTACGGTTACGGTACGGTTACGGTTACGGTTACGGTACGGTACGGTTACGGTAAGGGTACGGTTACGGTAAGGCTACGGATGCCGTTTATTTGTCCCTCGTACGAAATCTGCTCTAATGGTCAAACGGTCTGCGTTAGATTTTTCTCTTCGGGCACGACATGCGCAAGCATATTTCAAAGTGTAATTTTACTGCTCATCTTGCAGAGGCCTTGAATCAAAATCTTCCTTTAAACGTATTTGAATTGTGGGAAAACAAAACAATTATATATTTGTACCACTAGTTGAACCGTATATACAATTGTAAAGGAGAGAAAAAGAGGAACTAAAATTACGGTCTTGAAAAGCCCTTGATTTTTTTAGTAATTTTCAGATATAAAATTGAAATTCACTTTGATGGTTTCACCGCGGTAGTTGACAAACGTAATGACGTCTAGTAGCAGCGTTCCCACGCGCTGTAAGTGCTTGAAAGTTAGAATGTGTCCTTGAAAAGTCCTTGAATTTCGGTTGGGTAAAGCTGTGCCAATCATGGAAACGAATTCCATTTCATTTAACAATTTTTTTATTCCTTCTAGAAGGGAATGAGATACAAAAAAAGTGAAGCAACATCTGCCAGTTATTTTCCTCTTCATGAACTCTTTCTTTTCCTGGCACAGACTGATCCTAACCACACCGCGACAAAACGTCCTGCGCATGCGCTTTTGATGAGCCTATCGCGCGCGCGTCCCGCCAGTTTCCCGCCAAAACGTAAAGAAAAGAAAGGTAATCACCCCTGTTTCTAATTTTAGGTACGTATGTGAACTCTTTCGCCAAAACAACGATACTACTTTAAATGTACTTTAACAGGTTTAGGTTTTCTTAATTTGTAATTCACTGTGAATTTACTAATTTAGAACATTATTTATTTAAACAGTTTAAGCCCTCGGTTTTGCCGCGGTTTGGATGATAACGGTGTCTCTAACTTTTCTAGTTCGTGTTTGAGGGAGTTCGTGGCACGAGTTACCAAGGAGACATCGCTCTGGACGATATCTCCATGACAAACGGACGCTGTCCTCCCCTGAAAGAATGTTCATTTGAGGACCCCCAGCTGTGTGGCTATACCAATGAACCCAATACGGTATCCGATGATTTTGATTGGACGAGACAGAGTGGTTCGACCAGTAGCTCTGGCACAGGACCCGTGAACGACCACACCTATGGAACAGGTAAACATATATATACCACAGTCACCTATTAACAGCGTTGCTCCGTAGCTAGTCCCTTCCCCAGGCAACTCCTATTATAAAAGAAAAACCACGTAAAATCGGGTTTCCTGTGGTAAGAAGATGGTAAAGTGGAGGTCTGAGGATGAGAGCAAAATGAAGGGGGGAGGGGTTTTGTTCCCAGTCCCTCTCTGTTAATTCTGGATGACCACAGGAAGACCACCAAGAGCCGTAAATACGAGGTCATAATTATCTCTGTAATACGTGTAGGTCTCCAACTCGCCAACAATACCTTGCTTTGTCTGTAACATAAACACTTGTCTTCTATCTGGCAAGATTCCCTCTTCACAAATGAAAATGAAACTAACATGAAACATTTTGTTTTGCCAACGTACAAATGCATTCTGCAGATAACGCTCCCATTTGTTGTACTGCACAGCCTGTGGCCACCCATAGAACGTCTAACTTAACCTTCAATAAAAATAATATATGGAATTTTAACTCTTTCTTTCGTGCATCTAGAGTCAGTTGAAGGTGATTGGCGAGGCTTCTGTTCGATATTCTGAAAAATAATAATAATGGTGTAATCACATAACTTTTTCCTATTTGAAGCAAAATACATATTTTCTAGTATGTTATATAGTAGTTAATTGGGCTAGGAGCTAGTACTGCGCATGTGTGGATTCAATGACTGTTAATTGGCTACAAACAGTTGAAGTTCCCTCCCTAAATGCCTGATTGAAATGATGCACAACATTTTCCTTGAAAACTACATTATTGGAAATAGCTGTGTCCGGCCTGGACAGCGACTGTCACCTCGACACAGCTTCATTACCCAAAACCCCTTTCCCCTTTTTTTCCAGCTAAAGGATACTACATGTACATCGAAACCTCTTTCCCAATAAGACCTGGAATGAAGGCTCGTTTGCTGAGTCCCAGCTACCCGAGTACTAACACCGGTAAATGTCTGACATTCTGGTATCACATGTATGGGAGAGACATCGGAACGCTGAACGTGAAGATCAAGCGGTTGTTCATTGGGACGCCATATTATTTCTTGATGTGGTCGAGAAGCGGTAGCCACGGCAACCGATGGCGTATAGCTCAGGTAACCAAGACGACACTAGTATTTAATGTATTTAGCTAGTCTGTTTATTTTCTGTTGTTTTTGCTTAAAAAAATAGTTATCTAAACGTAGTTAGCTTATATGAACGTATAGCCTGGTTCTCACTAGCGACATAAGCATAAGCACAAGTAACATACGCAGACGCAGTGCCGTATTGATCATTAGCAGTACTTGTTCTACTCACAGGTGTGAGATAAGAACACTAAGTGCTGCCATAGTCAATAGAGTGGAATGATTATGAAACCCGGCAAACTTCAAAGGAGCTAACAAAGGCGCTGCGATTTATGTTGGAAGGGTAAGACAAAAGATTGTGCACGGTCATAGTTCATTAGCGTCCCCTGAACGACTGAACTCACACGTTTCTATTGGCTGATTGATTAACACATTGGAATTTCTATTGTGTTTTGTGCACGGTAGTGGTTGAAAAAAGCGAACACAGACATATAACAAAGAAGGTCGCTGGGTTTCATAACCATTCCACTCTATTAACTATGGTGCTGCTAACGATCAATGCATTACTGCGTCTGCGTATATTGCTTGCGTGTTTGATTATGTCGCTAGTGTGAACCAGGTTTAAAGGCTGATTCACACTGGCGACATAAGCATAAGAACATACGCAAGCGCAGATTGTACTTCATGGTTAGTTAACCCCTTTATACTTGAGTAGAACAAAGCATTCATCCAACCTTAAAGTACAATCTGCGCTAGCGTATGTTCTTATGCTTATGTCGCAAGTGTGAACCAGGCTTAAGGGTTATCGAACCACCGCTCGGGGTATGTGATTTATTTACCGAGGGCGTCGCGCGATAAATGGCTTATTTTTCACAATAGCGAGCTTTACGAAATGTTTCTTTTCATAAATCATTAGGAAGCATTGTTTTCCTAGTACATTGTATATTATTGCATAAAATTACCGTTCACAAGGTTCTCGTTTTTCCCTCTCGGTTATTGCAACAAACGCAGCTTGCAGTGTGGTGTATAGGACAGAGGATTAGTAAACAATGTTCACTCGTGACATTTGCCTTTTTTCAATAGTAGAACGTTATACTAGGAGCGAAGTGCAATGGATATGTCGTGGGCCAGGGGAATATGTTGGGCATCAGGCCCGGTTCTGGGAAACCCCCACCCCTCCCCCACACTTCACCCTAACCTTTAATGGTTAATCATTAATAAAACGATACATATCCAAGGGAGGGGTGAGTGGGTAGTTTCCCAGAAGCCGGGATTGAGCCTATGAATTTGAATCGAATTGAACACTCCAGGGATTAAGAGATACACTCCCCTGAAAAGAACAAAGAAAATCGAGCCATGTGAAAATAAACCAACACGCTAAATTCTAATTCGATCTGTTGTTTAGCCAGGTGAATAAGGCGTTTAACCATTGTTATAATCTCCATTTTTTTCTACAGGTGACAATTCGATCGAGTAGTAATTATCAAATAGCGTTTGAGGGCATCAGTGGTAGGAGTTTCCAAGGAGATATCTCTATTGATGATGTGCAGTTAAGAGACAACCCGTGCCCACCCCCGGGAGACTGCAATTTCGAGTCAGGCCTGTGCACGTGGGTGAATACACAGGGTGACCAATTTGACTGGACACGAAATAGTGGCATCACGCCGAGCGACCAGACGGGTCCTGCAATCGATCATACTCTTGGCACTACACTTGGTGAGTGAAATGATTGCACAGTAGCGTACCGACTATCGGCAAACGATGGCAATTTCGAATAACAAACGCGCGCAAACAAAATCACCAAGATAATTGTTTGTTTTGCAGCGTTTTTCACAAGTTTTCTCGATATTTATTGACAGCAAAGTTGGAAAGAACCATAGCTTGGATATGTTAAAACAATTAGACTTCTCATTCTTTTATTGAACTCGCCCCTCGCCAACTATGAGCCGTTATAGTTCACCACAACTGCTCCTCGATAATTGATCACGTGATAATGGTCGTCGTACTGTAAAGGGCTATGAAATGTTCATCTAGAGGGGATTTTAAAACCCAGATTAACTTATTAAATGACAAGCCTATATGTAAATTACAAACTAGTTTTATCTTTTTAATAATTGTTATTGTTATTGCGGCTTTTTTAAGTTCCTTAGTATATCAAATTATGTTATTGTAAAGCTCCATTGTGCTAGAAGGAAATGGCGCTATAAAAATGTAGATTATTATTATTAAAGGATGTACACGCAGTCCTTTGCGTGCGAAAACTTCAAACCCGTTATAAAATCAATATATAGAGAGGTTTTGAATCTTTAGAAACAAGCATTGTTACTAAAACAATGTTATTTAATAAAGCAGATGATTTCTACTAGTTATTTGGCAAGGAATTGTAGTAAAATGGCAGATGCTATCTTTCTCCGTATGGTGATTTGCGCAATCAAACTTTTTCATTAATTATTCTCAGAGTTTCATTTCTTATTTAGGTCATTACATGTTCATCGAAGTCTCGTCACCACGACAACCCGGCGACAAGGCCTACCTGGAGTCAGAGGAATTCCAACCGACCGGCAGCAATGGGCGCTGTTTGAAGTTCTGGTATCACATGCAAGGAACAACCATTGGTTACCTCAACGTGTGGTTTAGTGAGAATGGCACCAGGGGACAGATCTGGAGTTTAGGTGGCAATCAGGGTAGTAACTGGATGTACGGCACTGCGCCTATCAAGGCTGGCCAAGTCTACCAGGTAACATGCATGCTGTGCGGTGAACCGCCGTAGACTAGTGTTCAGACATCATGATCTACTCGGTACCAACAATTCATATATTTTTCGACACCAGTATATATACAAGACCTCTAACCAACACGTCAAAATAGCCATGGTGCGGTTTAGAGAAATGTTGAGTTATAGAATTACAGATCCCATTTTAAATAGGCACTCTCAACCGTGATCCCGGTTCCCGCATCTCCGTTATTGTGTACATCTGCGATTTCGTTACGACGCCATCGTTCTGCGGGACTGCTCGTTACGACGCCATTGTTCTGTGGGACTGCTCGTTACGACGCCATTGTTCTGTGGGACTGCTCGTTACGACGCCATTGTTCTGCGGGACTGATAGATATTCAAAACGCTTGAATCTACATTTTCCGTGAAGGGGAAAATGGCGTACTTGGCGTGCGAAGGATCACGGTTGAGAGTAGCTCTAAAAATCGACCATGGTTGCATACACCTATTTCAAAAAATCTCGTGCACGTTGCATTGTGCGTTCATAGACAGAAATGCAGTAATTGTATGGCGCGTGTGTTTAGTCAAGTCCGCGTGTGTTTTAAGTATTCAGTTCAATAACAACATGAGTGATTCACTATTTCTTAACACTCTGTTTTTTTAGTATTCAGTTCAATGACAACATTGTTGATTCACTATTTCTCAACACTCTGTTTTTTAAGTATTCAGTTCAATGACAACATGAGTGATTGACTATTTCTCAACAATCTGTGTTTTTAAGTATTCAGTTCAATAACAAGATGAGGGATTCACTATTTCTCAACAATGTTTTTTTTAAAGTATTCAGTTCAATGACACATGAGGGATTCACTATTTCTCAACACTTTTTTGCATTTTTTGGACCCAGTCTTTCAACACACAGTGCAACATGCATACCAGCTTTTAAAATTTATTTCCCATTTGAAGCTTATAGATTATAGTGTTTTTAGTTTTAAACCCACTGTATTTTCTTTTGTATATAAACGTTTAATGAAAACATTTTCTTTTCTTTTGTGATCAGTTTTGAGGACATCTTTAAGAACAACTTTTAAGCGAAGACAGCATCCCTCGTTGAATGTCATCATTCTCGACATAATTATTCAACGATTTGATACACTGTCTTCATTCAATTTTTCCTTCCTGTTCTCTGTTTTTCCTTCCTGTTCTCTCCTTCCTGTTCTCTGTTCTCTTCCTGTTTCTAACTACTCCAACATTCACTGTCGTTGTTTTAATTGCACTGTCTATTGCAGATCACGTTTGAGGGCATCAAAGGAACAAGTCATACTGGAGATATTGCTATAGATGACGTAGAGTTCGTAGTGGGGTCGTGTCCCGTCACGCCCATAACCGCCAAGCCTACAAACCCTTGGACGACTATTGCGCCGTCTCCTACTGCAACAACAGTCGGTCCTACTGCAGGTAGACGATAAGTACAGTGTGTTAAAATCCTTCCCAACGATTAAATCATCGTGTATACATTTGTAACTGTTTGGATATTATTTTAATTATGTTTAACATTTTGGAACACGTTGGACGATAGATTGTTTTCAAACATTGTATAAAAAGTTAGAGCTCCTTTGTCACATCCTCACACTGATGATACCACTTGAGAAACAACATTCACGTTTGCTTCCCGAGCTTCGAGGCCGAGGATCGACTGGCCTAGCTTTCATGTTTTGGACTCCAGCATCACGCGGTGTACCGTTTAGGGGGGAGGGGAGAGGTGAACTATTGATTTGGCTCTAAAAGTTTATTTTTTGATGAGGAACGAGTATACCTTTCTGCTTGTAATTTTAAAACAGAGATAGCCATCCTTTTACAACATAACCAGAATCATTGGTTAAAATGTAATCCAGGATTAACGCTAATCGGCTTCGAGAAACTCAGACAAGTAGACGAAGCCACTTTACACTGTTTATTTTATAGAATTTCGTGCGCGCGATCAGACGAGGATCGACGGGACTCGCTTTCATGTTATCAACTCCAGGACCATTCAGTGAACTGGAAGGGGTGGGGGTGGCAGGGTTGCATAAGGTCTATGGGGGCCTACTTTTCCAGTTGACATGAGTATTCCATCCCCTCTCCTTGAATGATAATCTAGAAGTAAGCCGAAAGTGAATTGACTTCAGTATGCGCAAATGCTGTACATGTATAAGTGCGCATTACAAACAATTTCCCATTTTATTCCTCAGCGCCTTCCAAATGGGACTGTACGTTTGAGACAAATTTCTGTACTTGGATCCAAGCTGCCAATGACAACTTCAACTGGACTCGATCACAGGGACCAACTGGCTCGCAAGGCACTGGGCCGAGTGTAGACCACACCACAGGTAACGATAGGATTTCAGTAATGGGTTAGTGCACGACGCGTTGAGCACGCGGTCCCGAGTTCGATTTCTGTTTCTCACCGGTACATCTGCACCGACGTTTTTCTGATCAGAGTAGCTTGCACAGCTTTTAATTCTCTTAATCGGGAACTCTGACGGGGGAGGGGTAAAGTGTGAGTGCACCGTCGGCTTCAAGTTTATCAGACTCTTACGAGACTGTCACGAGTTACCGACGTTAAATAAGGTTGTTTTACTTTACTTTACTAATTACTTTACATTACTTTACTTTACTACACTTTACAACACTTTACTTTACTACACTTTACAACACTTTACAACACTTTACTTTACTACACTTCACAACCCTTCACAACACTTTACTTTACTTTACTTTACTTTACTACACTTTACAACACTTTACAACACTTTACTTTACTACACTTTACAACACGTTACTTTAAAACACTTTACTTTACTTTACAACATCGCTGTGACGGAAAATCTCTCTCACTCGATCAACATAAATTTGATTTCTAAAATACAGAAACCCATTTTCTAGTTGGATCTTTTAAAATCGTTTATTTTCTTTTTTGGCACTTACAAACTCCACCATTTCTTATCGATAAATGTACGAGACTCGACTTTGATTAGGTAAAAACGAAAGTGCACAATCCCGTTTCCTTGTTACACATGAATTGCCTAGATGAAGTTACTGGTAAATTCGCAATTTTTTTCTCGAAGAAATTTGTGTTCGATTGTCGAAAGCGAAATTCGTGTTTTAGAATCAGAATCGAAATCCCGATCAAATGAAACCGCTTATGATGCTCCCGTTTGAGTTCATGTCAGATAGAAAACGGCGGGGATCAAGGGGTTTGTCACCTTCAGTTGTTAATCAGTATTTGTGGAGTGAACATCTCTGTGATGCTCCCCTTGAATGCTTCCTACAGTTGCTTAATTATCGCGCCAAATTAAAAAAATCAAACACATAAATGTTAAACTTCAGGGTAAGGCCTACAGGGTTTGTAAACAGTCATAAAATACTATTGGCAGTCATTAATGAACAACTATCATCTCTCTGTTCGCCTTTTTATGGCTTGTTTAATTTTAAACCTTAAAAAGCTAGCATTGTAACAATGATTTGAATTTCAAGTTCCAAAGTTGTAAAAAGAGGAGGAGCTAACTCTTTTATAACGGAACTTTCCTGTTTAAAGACTGCTTCGTTGACATAAACCAGTTTCAGTATCATGCGAAGTTGTACAAATCCTTTGCTTATTTAGCGGACAGGTCTATTTCTCGAAGAATGCTATACGGCCTTATCTTCTCATAGGTAAGTCAACTGGCTACTACATTTACATCGAAACGTCTTCCCCGCGTGTCAGAGGTCAGAAAGCACGAGTCGAAAGTGCGCTCGTACCTTCAACAAGACAGAAATGCCTGCAGTTCTGGTATCACATGTACGGACCACATGTAGACACTTTTAACGTGTATACCAAGCAGAATGGAGTCCTGGGTCAACCAATCTGGGTGAAGAACGGTACTCAAGGGAACAGATGGAGACATGCTGTTGTTGCCATGACAGTACCAAGAAAGTTCCAGGTAATAAACTTGTTCTAAGCTCTTGGCCTCAGGCTCCCATAACCAAGAATAATAGACCTTTTGTAGTTAACATTCACGTGCTGTTAGAGCAGATGTCGTATGTGTGGGACGAACTACGGTATGTCCACATTTGTGGAGTGAACATCTCTTGTGATGCCCTGCTAGAATATCTCGGGAACGAGATGAGGTATTGACAAACAGAAAATATAATCCTTCCTCATTTCGAAAGGGTTTTCAAATGATATTGACCTAATGTTCATTTCATAGGTACTTTAATTTTGAGAATCTTTACTTATTTTATTTCTAGGTTGTGTTTGAAGGTGTACGTGGTCTAAGCTGGGCCGGAGATATCGCTCTAGACGACGTCTCCATGCAAGACGGACAGTGTCCGCCACAACTGGAGTGTACATTCGAGGATCCTCAGATGTGTGGATGGACAAATGTTCATGGTGATAACTTCGACTGGACTAGAGCCAATGGAATCACTGCTAGTTATGGTACAGGACCTTCTAACGATCATACTTATCAGACCTCAGTAGGTGAGTGGGAAATCATTAACTGACCGGTCATTAAAGGGGCACTGTCAATCGAATTGAACCTTCAAGCTTCTTTAAAACAAAACTACAAAAATACTAACCTGAGATAGAAGAGATATACCAAGTGAACGTCCTGATATGTTTTTCAAACTTTTTCAATAGATGATGGCAAAGATTGAAGTGGATTACAAAGCTTATTCTAGAAGGTTGATTTCAGTTACTGAAACCGCAACCGATTTCAAGTTGCTCTAAATTTCTCTTAGAATCGCATAGCCAAAGCTGAATCGCACGGTGCATTTGCGAAATCAGACGCTGATTCGCTGAGACGGAGTGGTGATTCAGAGTGGAATCACCACTGTAGACTACGCGCGCTATTTATAACTTAGCAAAATATCAACAAAAGTACTAAATCTTCAAGTAAATCTTCATCGGATTATGCGATTCAACTGAGGAAAATCACATGCCTGACTCGGTAATTCCTCGTTAAATTGCACTCGAAAAACCGATATCAAGCGACTCGGGCGATATTGGTTTTCTCGTGCAATTTAACGTGGAATTACCGAGTCAGGCATGTGATTTTCCTATAAAAGCAGTATTTTTCATCCACTCGAATTCTTTGCCATCCTTCATCAAAATTGTCTCATATTTTCTCCAGTATACCTGGAAAGCATACTCTGTTAATCTGAGTAGTTAGTTTTGTCTTTCGTCATGAGAAAGTTTATTATTTGGGGGTTGATAGTGCTCCTTTAAAGTGCAAGTAGCGCCATAACACAACATTAACTCTTTTTGTCCCAAATTCTATTTCTGATATATTTCAGTTGTCTGAATTAGTTTTCTTCGAGAGGCAAGAGAAGCAAATAAACAAGAATGAAAGCTCCCCGAATTGCGGGACTGTTTCATCTTGTGATGTCACAATGGCAATCTACGGGATGATATTGTACTAGTTTCTCTAGGGAGGGAGTTGATTCATCTTATGACGTCACAGGATCCACGAAAAGTAATCAAAATTTGGGTTGAAATGCCAGAAATATTACAAAATTATATTTGCAATATTAATACCATTTTGTCTGTGAAGTTAACAATGGCCTTTCTATTTCTCATAATATTGAATTTACTATGGCTCTGTCAATCTGAAATTGGTAAACATCTTCATAGTACTATTCAAACAAGTAAAGTTTGCCTTCCAGGTATACTTGCAAATATTTATTTCGAGGAAGAACGTCTAGGGTTCAAGTAAATAGAAAAATGAAAACGTCTAGAGCACGCAACTTGTTTTGTTTTTGGTCCTTGATTAACCTAAACAGGTTGCTGGAATTATATCTTTATTCCACTTGAATTTTTGCCACCTTGTATCAAAACAATTTAAAAGCATATCAGGTAAGGATGTAATTTCTCTTCTTTCCGTGAAGGTGTTTTTGTAATTTTCTTATTGGGAAACTTTAACATTCAATGTGCCTTTGTAAGTTTGCCTGCGCCGATAGCTCTATTTTGGCTCTATCCCGGTTTCTGGGAAACTACCCACCCACCCCTCCCTTGGATATGCATCGTTCTATTAATAGTTACCATTAAAAGTTAGGGTGAAGTGTGGGGGAGGGGTGGGGGTTTCCCAGAAACCGTGATTGATCCGCCGAGTTCAATTCATGGACTGGGCGTCATGTGAATAGAGTTTAATGGTATCTCCCCCTTGCATCCAGGGTGCTTTTCTCTTCTCCTGTTTACCTCTCTCTTCCAAAACCAACCTAAATTGCAATGCGAAGTTCCGAAGTACTATGTGGGTAAATTATACGATAATGCTACCATAATGTCCTCATTTTATTTGGTTTTCTCTCGACACAGTTACAGTGTACTGTATCAGCAGTGGTTTCAATAACTTTTAAAGTAGGAGGCGCTAAGGAAAAGGGAGGTGGCTGATTGAACAAGGGTGCTAAAGACACCTGAGCCTCTAGGGGGGTTCAAATTGCAAAAGTAGGCAGCAAAATATTCAAAGTAGATGGATAAAATCGCCGGTCGCCGGTGCCTATTGAAACCACTGTTAATCATCATCGATGTTTCATTGCATCTCCTACTTGATTCCAGGATACTACATGTACATTGAGACCTCCTCACCTCGAACCAAGGGGCACAAGGCCTGGCTCGTCAGCAAGCAGTTTACGCCAACCAATGGCAAGTGCCTGCAGTTCTGGTATCATATGTACGGTTCATCAATAGGCTCGCTTAATGTGCTTCTCCTACAAAACAACAGCCGCTCAGCACCGGTATGGTCGATGGGTAGTAACCTTGGTAACGTTTGGCGTGTGGCTCAAGTTACTCTCAACAGCCCAGTTTCATTCAAGGTTAGTGACGTAGAACTGAACGAACTGTTAGAGTCGCACTGTGCTCCATATTGTATTTCACGGAGCGGTGTAATATAACAAACACTAAAGATACACACACTACAACATTGCGTGCAACACTGTCGGCAATTGTGCCGAAAAATGGTTGGCATACGCTGGAACATTGCCGGCAATTGTGTTGAAAAGGGGTTGACATATGCTGCAACATTGCCGGCAGCAATTTCAGAGGTGGAGACAATTTCGCTATTGTACCTTAACGCATCTTTGATGAGAATTTATATGTGATTATAATTTCCAGTAAAACTTCTAAGGCATTGAAGCTATAAACATTGGAAATTGTGGGGGTGATTTCAAAATTTATTTTCCAAAGCAAAAAAAAGGCAAATTTCGTGGCAAATAACAAGACACACAAGAGTTGAGAATTGTATCAGTACGATGCAAGTTAAGCAAAAGCTGTTGTTTAGCCATTTCAATTTCTAAAATTGTGGCAAACCAGTTTTTAAATCATACACCAACTTGTCTGACTTATTTGTCAGGTTATCTTCGAGGGAGTAACTGGAACAAGCTTCACGGGTGACATTGCAATTGATGATGTGGAAATACTTGATGGCCAGTGTCAAATCCCAGGTGAAGAACATAGTTTAGTCTATCTTGGGCTTGCTATCTTCCTAGGCTTTCATTTCAAAATATGTGGCAGAAATACGATACATTTACGTCATGGCAGCTGAAGCAAAGTGAGCGAGCGCGCGACAACAATCTCATGGCGGGAAAATATTTAGTCACCATGAGATTGTCGCGCACTCGCGCACTTCTCAGCTGCTTCAGGTTCCTAAAAATATTTTTTATTCGACATTACCATCGCACAGGCTCGCGTATCGGAGATTCCCTGTCTTACTTATGCTCTCTTGCTTTGAGCAGGAGCCATTAACCGGAGCGTCCATCTCCCATACTATATCTTAGTTCATTACCCGGAGCGTCCATCTCCCATACTATATCTTAGTTCATTACCTGGAGCGTACATCTCCCATACTATATCTTAGTTCATTACCCGGAGCGTCCATCTCCCATACTATATCTTAGTTCATTACCCGGAGCGTCCATCTCCCATACTATATCTTAGTTCATTACCCGGAGCGTCCTTCTCCCATATTCTATCTTAGTTCATTACCCGGAGCGTCCATCTCCCACTGCTATATCTTTGAGTTGGCGTATTCACACCTTGGGCTGTTTATAGAACCGAGGTTTCATTGTTTTATAGACAATGTACCTACTTTTGCTAGAGTGCGAACACTGAACGCATGAATGAATGGTACAGTGAGTACAGGCTATTATCTCCACCGTTATTGTTTTTCTTTCAAATAAAGAAAACAAATTATTCGTGGAAAAAAAACATTTAGGAAACACATTTATTCGATGGGAAAAATCTAAAAATAGCCCAAGGTGTAAATACGCCAACTCACATATATAGTACATATGGACACTCCTACTTGGGCTCCTACTTTGAGTTAACTCTACGGTCGACTACGGCATATCCGAACTGTTGGCTTTGACACATAATGGTTTGCGCGCTCCGTGGCGGACTGAGCTGGATGAAACAGAGTAAAATGGAAATGTTAGGGGCACTTATCAATGACTATGTAACACTCTGTAACGCTCTGTAACCTTTTTAGGTGACTGCAACTTCGAGAAGGGAACTTGCACGTGGTTTAACACGCCAGCCTCTTTAAAACAAGACACCTTCGACTGGAATCGCGGATCAGGGGCAACACCGAGTGTGTTCACTGGGCCGTCCACAGACCACACGACTGGAACCAGGACAGGTGGGTGTCTTTCTGTATTGCACTGGTGGGTGTCTTTCTGTATTGCACTGGTGGGTATCTTTCTGTATTGCACTGGTGGGTGTCTTTCTGTATTACACTGGTGGGTGGCTTTCTGTATTGCACTGGAGGGTGTCATTCTGCATTTCACTGGTGGGTGTCTTTCTGTATTGCACTGGTGGGTGTCTTTCTGTATTACACTGGTGGGTGTCTTTCTGTATTGCACTGGAGGGTGTCGTTCTGCATTTCACTGGTGGGTGTCTTTCTGTATTGCACTGGAGGGTGACGTTCTGCATTTCACTGGTGGGTGTCTTTCTGTATTACACTGGTGGGTGTCTTTCTGTATTGCACTGGAGGATGTCGTTCTGCATTTCACTGGTGGGTGTCTTTCTGTATTGCACTGGTGGTTGTCTTTCTGTATTGCACTGGTGGGTGTCTTTCTGTATTGCACTGGTGGGTGTCTTTCTGTATTGCACTGGTGGGTGTCTTTCTGTATTGCACTGGTGGGTGTCTTTCTGTATTGCACTGGTGGGTGTCTTTCTGTATTACACTGGAGGGTGTCGTTCTGCATTGCACTGGTGGGTGTCTTTCTGTATTACACTGGTGGGTGTCTTTCTGTATTGCACTGGAGGGTGTCGTTCTGCATTTCACTGGTGGGTGTCTTTCTGTATTGCACTGGTGGTTGTCTTTCTGTATGTATTGCACTGGTGGGTGTCTTTCTGTATTGCACTGGTGGGTGTCTTTCTGTATTGCACTGGTGGTTGTCTTTCTGTGTTGCACTGGTGGGTGTCTTTCTGTGTTGCACTGGTGGGTGTCTTTCTGTATTGCACTGGTGGGTGTCTTTCTGTATTGCACTGGTGGGTGTCTTTCTGTATTGCACTGGTGGGTGTCTTTCTGTATTGCACTGGTGGGTGTCTTTCTGTATTGCACTGGTGGGTGTCTTTCTGTATTGCACTGGTGGGTGTCTTTCTGTATTGCACTGGTGGGTGTCTTTCTGTATTGCACTGGTGGGTGTCTTTCTGTATTGCACTGGTGGGTGTCTTTCTGTATTACACTGGAGGGTGTCGTTCTGCATTGCACTGGTGGGTGTCGTTCTGTATAGCACAGCTGGTGGTTGTCTTTCTGTATTACACTGGTGGGTGTCTTTTGCATTGCACTGTTTTCAGTTCACTCTATAACGTTTCTACTCAGAGGAGGGTGATCACGCGTCGAAAAGGATCATGGTTCAAATTGATTTTTGAAGTCAGTCGTCACTTGCAGTCGATGTGTGCGGAGCTCTAGCATTTGGTGTATTTTTGATTTTCTCACGTCCATTTTTCTTAGCCAGAGTATCCAGTCATCCTTAAAACTCACTTCATCTTGTCTTGATTCCACTGCGTTTATATATTGCTTGAAATAACTTCATTCGAGTTTTCGGGAAGTTTGTTTTAGTGCTCTTTGGGGACTTTGTCAGTCGAGTCTCTCTTTTTATACGAGCCCTTGGTGCGAGAATTTAGCCAGAATTTGGCAGAAATGACAACCATTAGGTTCTTGTTTGCCTCGCATCCTTTGGAATGTTGATTACAGTGAACTAGCAACGTTTTTGGCGATAAACCATGGTGGTTGAAGGCTTGATACTGCGAAATTATTTATTCACATTTTCGGCGATTTTCGTTTGTAATTTAACCTATTATCGACCACTTTACTTTGATCGCTACTAGTCGTATAACGAAGAGGGCTATTGCCAATGTTTTTCTTCCTTCATGATCTTTAGTAGTTGTAGCTACGTTCCTTTCGAATTTCACTATTTCCCCCTGAAAATCGACTTAACATGTCCGTTGTTTACAAGCCTATTATCGGCCAGATTAACCCACTATCGGCCAAGCAATACCTATTATCGGCCACACGATGTTTGTTCGCTTTATAACCATATGAAATTAACTAGAGTTATTCAGCGATATTTAGGCCTGTAAATGGGCAAGCGTGGCGGGGGTCCAAATAAGCGCTCGTTTCCTTGTTACATTTTAATATAAAAAAATATTGCATATTGACTGCGAAATGCATGAAATTTCATTTGTCCGAGTGTTTTGTCACATCTTTGCATGTTTATGTAACTATTAGTATTTAGTTTATAACAACGTGAGGGATTTTTTACTATAATTTTTCCATTTTTTTTCTTTAATAATGCACAATGTTGCACATGACGTGTATATTCCCTGTTCAAGGGGGGGGGGGGGGGGGGTGACATTGCTGGATGTTACAGTGGTCTTAACCCATTAAACAAAAATAATAATATTCGGGGGGGGGGGGGGGGGGGGGTGACATTGCTGGATGTTACAGTGGTCTTAACCCATTAAACAAAAATAATAATATTCAGAATAGAAACAAAAGAAAACATTGGAATTAGGGTCTAATATCTATTTCATGGGTTGAGTAAAATCACTATTATAATATTTCAGTCTCTAACACGAATTGGTATAGAGGGCTGCATACTTCAGTTTTAGTTTGTGCTACAGTGATGAACTATATTCATTTGCAATTATTATTGACAGACTATACTCGATCAAATTATTGTTTCTTTTATTTAAATATCTTTCAGTAATTTCTATTTCTGGGGGTGGTACTTAAAATAAGGTTAACTTGTACTTACAAAAAAAAAACTAGTATAAATATGATGGACAAAAGTCTAATATGCAAGACAACGATGAAACATACACAGAATATGATAATTACATCGTAAATCATCTTTTTTATTTAAACAGCATGTTCCCTTTACAGTCCATACTTAACGTTTGTTTGATACAGAACATGACTAATAAAACATCAGTGTTGTCGGTTCTTGAGCTAATTAAACGTAAACCTCCCCCTCGTAGCCATCTTGTAGTGAAGTCAAGGTAATGCAGGCACCAATATGGCTTTTCAGTCAGCCATATTGGATTACAGCTCTGCTTTGCACAATCACATGCATACACTATACATGCACACACTCTTTAGAGTGACACAATAATGTATTGTTTTTGTAGTTTTTAGAAAAGATAAGAAAGCTGGCAAGAAAATGACTGCAAATTTTATTCTCTCGATTCAACGATCAGTAAGATTTATATTTTATGCCACTTGTGACTTGTTTGCCGAGTTAAATTTCAATTGGAAAATCCTCTGGTAATATATAGCATGGACGTACCCCCTGTCTGATAATTTCTGGAACCACACAATATTATATAGTTTCATAATTAACAAGTATTAAGTTTACAACATTTGTGTGAGTGCTGTATTGGTCTAAACAATCTCTCACCTCCAGCTCCAGCAATTTCTCACCTCCAGTTCGAGATTGTATAGGCCAATAAAATCCTCCCACTCACGTTGTAAACACTACGATTGTAGTTACCATTTACATGGAAATTCTGGAAATTTCGGTTGGAATGTAAATGGTAGAAGTTTTTTTTGGTTTGTATGGTAGAAAATTAATTAATTAATGGAACATCTAAAAAATTAGTCCAAAATTCCCAACCGGAATTTCAGAACTGGAAATCGTGTACCATTTACAATCCCCAGTCGGTCGTACCAGTTCCAGGCCTTATGCTGAGATTTTTTCATCTGGAACGGTTTGTATATATACAAATGGTAAATGTTTTTCCAATTGGGAAATTCCATATGTAAACTTTTGTATACACAAACTCAGACCGACCAGGAGGTCTGTGTAAATGGTAAACAAGCTACATGTACATAAACAAGAGTCCCCCCCCCCCCCCGATACAACAGCTCAGGTCCTTGAATTACTGTCTTTGATCATGCTGACCACCAGTAGATACTTGACAATACCTAGCAGACAAATACAGTATTGGTATCAGACTTTTCATGAATAAATTTATGCTACTTGACAGTTTTACTCAAACAAGGGGTGATTTGAGATCCAATTTGGTTCAGTAGTGCGCAGGTTTGTTGAATGTTTTGGAATGTTCGTATGACAAAAATGAGAAAATGAATTATTAAAACGTATCTGTCACGGTATTCGATACAAAGAAGTCGTTCCCAGATATTTATGAATAGCCATAAGTCTTATATAAAGTGTTTTATAGCCATTCTTCGTTTAGAATGTTGCTAAACACGAGTATACACTACTCACACGTCGTCCTTGTTTTGTCGTATTGTGTCACAAACATGGCCGCAGAAAATGCAAAATCGCAAGAAAACGGTGAGAGGTTCAAGGGGGTACTTGTGGTTTCAATTGTTTAACATGGACTAAAGCATTGATCAATGAAAAATGAAATAGGTTTCCTTAATCGTTTCCTTAGATATGGAAGGATGAAAATGGGCTAAATTTTTATTTTTCGAAATCAAGAAAAATATGAAGGCTTCACTTTCACAAATAAAAAATACCAGTAATCCCTCTTACCTTGAAGTGATAGTTCACATAGCTGATCTTCTGATAATATTCTGTCGATATACATCCATTTTAGCTTCTAAACTCCAATATTCTGGGCGCACAGAGCAATATTTTCCCCTTTCGTGGATATTCTCGAGGCAAAACTAGGGGAAAATTTCCCGTGTTCTGATTGGCTGAAAAAGTCCCGTGACGCGTGATCACCCTCCTCTGGTTTCTACTGGTTTCTACTGGTTTCTACTGGTTTCTACTGGTTTCTACTGCGCATGTTGGTGAAATCTAAAATCACAGGTACAAATATCTGTATTTGGGTGTATTACTGAATCTTACATATGTCAACACTTACTTAACATTGGCAATGCAAAATAGTTCATTTGGACAATTTGCGATATTTTGCAAAATATCTCCGAAACGAAAATTTGTTTCTTCCCTATATTTAAACACACCGAGGTTGGGCAACAGATACCAAAGTATATATATATTTTAAATTTCTGGAAGCTTAGTTATTCTTATGCAAATACTGTAAGTAGCTATTTTTACGCTCGTTTATGGATACTAACGAAACATATTTCGTCGTGTTCTGCCTTAGTACTGTCCACTTGCAGTATTTTAAATGTTTTTACGTTAAGTTTGGTATATATACTGCACAATAAGTTCATTTGTTCGCTATGAACAGTATGACCTAGAAGTTAACGGGAGCTGTTTACTCGTGCTGACAATTCACATATTGCTGCTGTGGGACGGCTCTAAATCACTAGGGAGAAGGGAGAAAGCGCCGTAACACAAGGCCTAGGTACACCTTAAATTCTGTAAAATATTACTTGGAGTTAATACGACAGCTACAAATAACGCATGCAGAGCGGAATTAGGCAGATTACCTATAAAAATTGACGCAATTCATAGAAGTATCAAATTCTGGTCAAAATTCAGGATGTCAGATAAAACAAAGCTTTCGGATCAGGTGATACTTGACGGTCTTTATTGTAATCACCTGCTCAGCTGGACAGAAAAACTCAAATATGTAATTGAGAGAATGGGATATGGCTATATTTGGTATGAAAACCATGCATTTCAAACGAGTACTGATTGGAAACTAACACTTAGACAAATGAAACAAAGACTCTGTGATATTGAATTTCAAACTTGGACTGAGGAAATTCACAATGATCAACGCAGAGATTCGGCACAAAGTAATAAACTTAGAACGTATAGAATATTCAAAACAGACCACAATCAAGAAGAATACCTGGTCAATATCTCTAACATTAAACACAGAATAGCACTAACAAAACTTCGTATCAGTAATCATTGTCTTCAAATTGAAACGGGTAGACATCAAAGGCCCTACCAAAAACCAGAAGAAAGAATTTGTCCAAAATGTTTTAAAGAACCAGAAGACGAAAAACATTTCTTAATAAGATGCCAGTTCTATGTCACAAGACGCAATTCTTTTTTTAAAGACCTAGAAAAAGCCCTAAAAAGAAACTTAAAATACTTGAGTGATGACGAGGTATTCTTACTAATGATCAATCCCCCAAATACGGTACAAAAAATGATGTCTCGAAGTTAGGAACAAATAATTGAACCCGTGTTGTACATATCATATAGCTATTTTAACTTAACTTAATTAAGGTAATATAAATATTATTGTTATTTGGATATTTACCGATGTAGTTCAATCTATGTCTATGTCAATGAACATTATATTCTTGTGACAGTTGATCACAAAATCTACTTAAATGCGCTGTTTGATATAGATTGTTTGAGTAGTTCGGTAACTTAGAGCTTCGTAGCCTTACCGTAACGGTACTCTAACTTTGCCGTAGCGTATTTTGAGTTACGGTACGGTAAGTTACAGTACGGTTACGGTAAGGCTACGGACATGCCGTATTTTTGTCGCACTCATACGAAATCCACTCTATTTTGTCATACCGTGGTCGTAATCTCGTTCATAGGTAGTTACGTATTTATCGAGACATCCTATCCACGGAAGCGCGGTGATCTCGCCAACTTCGAGAGCACGGTATTCCAGCCAACTACTGGCTACGGCAGATGTATGAACTTCTTCTACCACATGAATGGTGATGGAATAGGATCGCTGAATGTCTTCATAAAGGTCATCGGTCGGTCTATGACCATGTTGTGGACGCAGACCGGAAGCAAAGGAAACAAGTGGCATGAGGGACAACTTCCTATCCTCAGTGCTGGAGCAAGTTATCAGGTATTATCATCTTAATGACCAGTTCCTCTCGCTCTGTCGAAGGGCTAGCGCTTGAAACCTCAGACGCAACTGCCTTGCCGGCTATGTCTTGATATTTCAGGTCAATTACCACAAAAAATGCCTATTGTGCTCATTGCAGCCAACCAATTCCGCATAGACGGTAGATTTAGACTTCGTTTAAAAAAGTAATAGTGTTTTATGATAAAGAGACTGTGCATTCTTTCAAAGAACAGTTATTATGAAGGGTGTTTGGATTCTCCTCGCCAGTCCTTGCGAAACATGGAGCTCTTGAGTTTCGTAATTAGTTTCTTCACGTCTTTTTGAAAACATTGCTTGTGAGTTGTGTTCGGTTTTCACTAACCCTTCTTTCTTTGGCACCACACAATATGACACTGGTGTCGACTTCTTCAAACTCTTTTTTGTGTCAAAGTGAAGACGTTAATTGACCATAGATCTAGATCCAAAGTGACTTTCTCATTCCAAAAAAGTAATAGGAACAATGTCCCCTTTTTTAACGATATTCTCTGAATATGCGGCTTCTCAGCCGGTTGGATATTTGTGGAGAATCAAGCCGATAAATGGAACTACTAGCAGTGCGACAGAAACAGCGCTGATTGGCTAATCCGGACCGGAAATGCAGTGGCAGAAGCAGCTGGAAGGAACAACATTGGTAATCTATAATAAAATCACCAAATGCCAACTATTGTGGTGTTCTTAGTTCTAACATCGAATTTGTGTCTGGCGTAGAATACATGCTAAAATTTTCCGATCTCGATTTTTTTTAAACTCAAACAATCGTCAAATAAAGCTAGCTAAGTAACTACTTTTTGTGATTGTCGTTTATAGATGCTCCCGATAAGTTTCTTTATCCTGGGCCCGGTTGTTCGATGCAATGGTAAGCGCTAACACGGGGCAGCGCACTGCAGATTCTTTCCCGCCTTTTGCAAAATACCACACGCGCGCGCCAGACATGACGTCACGCGATGTCTGTAGTTTAACAATAGTCGTCTGCAGTCGTTCGTCATAACTGTAGACAACAGCGCAGATATTGAGAATCCTTGGCCTCTTTTCGACCAATCCGAAACGAGATTGTGACTTATAATAACAATAATAATTGTGCAATTTCACTTAATAAATTATGTGCCTTTTTTATTTGTAGATCGTGCTCCAAGGCATTCGCGGGATAAACTACAAAGGAGACATCGCCATCGATGACGTATCCTTCACCGATTCCCTCTCATCACGAGGCTGTCCCATTAACTCGACCACATCCAACCCGTGGCCATTCGACTGCAACTTTGAGACTGGGCTGTGTAAATGGAAACAAGCAAGGAACGATAACTTTGACTGGAGAAGAATTCGGGGAAGTACGAGTAGTGTGGGGACTGGCCCGAAAACAGATCACACCGGTGGTACAGGTATAGTAATAAACAGATTAATGGACCGTATGCGCTATGACGTCACTTGATTACTGCGACCAGAATCCTTTTTGAATTCTTCTTCCTGTTCAGATTTTGAAACTCGTCTGAGAATACCAACACAATATTCTAAATTAGAAGGAAACAAGAACTAGCGCAAAGGATTCTGGTAGTAGTAGTGAACTCGTGTCATAGTGCATGCGTACTATTGTACCAGAAAAACTGTATTCGCGGAGAAATATGATGAAACAGCAATTATGAAAGTAAATAATAATAATGACAAATGGAGCATCCAATTATTTAAGTAATGGTAGTTACCTATCGAATCAGGCATCTGAGCCCTGCTGATTAAAATGAAAACCAAGTACATATTTCATAAATACAAGTTCATAATTATAATAGACGTGATGACGTATCTATAACATAATCTATTTTTATTTCATTTTCGTAGCCCAAGGTTATTACATCTACATCGAGTCATCCTCACCACGGAATCCTAATGACACGGCACGTATCGAAAGCCCTGTAGTCTCGGGTAATGGTACACTTGTGATCCGCTGTGTCAGCTTTTGGTACCACATGTACGGTCCTCACGTGAACACTCTAAACCTGTATGTGAAGACTGCTGGATCACTGGGTAAGCCTAAGTGGACCAAGACTGGAACCCAGGGAAACGTCTGGAGAAGGGGAGAGTATACCCTCATGACGTCATCTGATGCCACTGTGAGTATTAGTACTGGTATTCGTAATTGAAAGTAAAGTAAAGTAAACTTTGAGCATGACATTCATATATTAGCTAATCAACGTCGGTAGCCGTTTCAGTCTAATTCAGTCCAATTAAGGGAATTCAAAGCTAAGCAAGCACTTGGATCAGAGAAGAGTCTGTACGGATGTGCTGGTCCGCGGCTGGTCTCTGAACTACATGCTCAACGTGCCGTGCACTAACCCATTGCACCACACACACACACCTTATTGTCATATACCAATATTAGCTCGGCCAATCCTAGCTGAATCAATGAAACACTAACCCTTTCTCTTAAATAATATATGGGTTATTTTTCTTTTTTCATTTCATTTTGTTATTTCAATAGATTGTGTTTGAAGGAGTTCGAGGAATCAGCTACAAGGGAGACATCGCTCTGGATGACATTGGAATTACTGAAGGAAGCTGTCCGTCTTCAGGTGAGCCTGTTCTGTATTATGGAAACTTGTAAAGGTAATTGATAACACAAACAACATCAACAAGGCACGACAACCACAACAGCAAGAATGAAAAAGACAAGACAATGGATAGAGGATAAGGAGAAAGATCAGAATAATAATGATGACGACGATATTAATGATGCTAATCATAGCGATGATAATGATAACGGCGATGACGTTGACAACAACAACAACAACAATGATGATGATGATGACGGCAGAAATGATGATAACAATATAATAATAGCGATGATGATGAGACGATAATGATGGCGACGATAACAACGATGATAATGATGATGATGATGACGGTAGAAATGATGATAACGATATAATAATAGCGATGATGATGAGACGATAGTGATGGCGACGATAACAACAATGATAATGATGATGACAATGGCATTAATGATAATGATGATAACAATATAATAATAGCGATGATGATGAGACGATAATGATGGCGACGAGAACAACAATGATAATGATGATAACGATATAATAATAGCGATGATGATGAGACGATAGTGATGGCGACGATAACAACAATGATAATGATGATAACGATATAATAATAGCGATGATGATGAGACGATAGTGATGGCGACGATAACAACAATGATAATGATGATGACAATGGCATTAATGATAATGATGATAATGATGTAATAATAGCGATGATGATGAGACGATAATGATGGCGACGATAACAACAATGATAATGATGATAACGATATAATAATAGCGATGATGATGAGACGATAGTGATGGCGACGATAACAACAATGGTAATGATGATAACGATATAATAATAGCGATGATGATGAGACGATAATGATGGCGACGATAACAACAATGATAATGATGATGACAATGGCATTAATGATAATGATGATAATGATGTAATAATAGCGATGATGATGAGACGATAATGATGGCGACGATAACAACAATGATAATGATGATAACGATGTAATAATAGCGATGATGATGAGACGATAGTGATGGCGACGATAGTGATGGCGACGATAACAACAATGATAATGATGATAACAATGGCATTAATGATAATGATGATAATGATATAATAATAGCGATGATGATGAGACGATAATGATGTCGACGATAACAACAATGATAATGATGATGACAATGGCATTAATGATAATGATGATAATGATGTAATAATAGCGATGATGATGAGACGATAATGATGGCGACGATAACAACAATGATAATGATGATAACGATATAATAATAGCGATGATGATGAGACGATAGTGATGGCGACGATAACAACAATGATAATGATGATGACAATGGCATTAATGATAATGATGATAATGATATAATAATAGCGATGATGATGAGACGATAATGATGTCGACGATAACAACAATGATAATGATGATGACAATGGCATTAATGATAATGATGATAATGATGTAATAATAGCGATGATGATGAGACGATAATGATGGCGACGATAACAACAATGATAATGATGATAACGATATAATAATAGCGATGATGATGAGACGATAGTGATGGCGACGATAACAACAATGATAATGATGATGACAATGGCATTAATGATAATGATGATAATGATGTAATAATAGCGATGATGATGAGACGATAACGATGGCGACGATAACAACAATGATAATGATGATAACGATATAATAATAGCGATGATGATGAGACGATAGTGATGGCGACGATAACAACAATGATAATGATGATAACGATATAATAATAGCGATGATGATGAGACGATAATGATGTCGACGATAACAACAATGATAATGATGATGACAATGGCATTAATGATAATGATGATAATGATGTAATAATAGCGATGATGATGAGACGATAATGATGGCGACGATAACAACAATGATAATGATGATAACGATATAATAATAGCGATGATGATGAGACAATAGTGATGATGATGAGACGATAATGATGGCGACGATAACAACAATGATAATGATGATAACGATATAATAATAGCGATGATGATGAGACGATAGTGATGGCGACGATAACAACAATGATAATGATGATGACAATGGCATTAATGATAATGATGATAACGATGTAATAATAGCGATGATGATGAGACGATAATGATGTCGACGATAACAACAATGATAATGATG
Organism: Actinernus sp. WN-2022; assembly: GCA_030867875.1. Taxonomy (NCBI): domain Eukaryota; kingdom Metazoa; phylum Cnidaria; class Anthozoa; order Actiniaria; family Actinernidae; genus Actinernus; species Actinernus sp. WN-2022. The sequence goes on from JAOWCC010001634.1 coordinate 142,872,470, forward strand.
ATGACAATGGCATTAATGATAATGATGATAATGATGTAATAATAGCGATGATGATGAGACGATAACGATGGCGACGATAACAACAATGATAATGATGATAACGATATAATAATAGCGATGATGATGAGACGATAGTGATGGCGACGATAACAACAATGATAATGATGATAACGATATAATAATAGCGATGATGATGAGACGATAATGATGTCGACGATAACAACAATGATAATGATGATGACAATGGCATTAATGATAATGATGATAATGATGTAATAATAGCGATGATGATGAGACGATAATGATGGCGACGATAACAACAATGATAATGATGATAACGATATAATAATAGCGATGATGATGAGACGATAATGATGGCGACGATAACAACAATGATAATGATGATAACGATATAATAATAGCGATGATGATGAGACGATAATGATGGCGACGATAACAACAATGATAATGATGATAACAATATAATAATAGCGATGATGATGAGACGATAATGATGGCGACGATAACAACAATGATAATGATGATAACGATATAATAATAGCGATGATGATGAGACGATAGTGATGGCGACGATAACAACAATGATAATGATGATAACGATATAATAATAGCGATGATGATGAGACGATAATGATGGCGACGATAACAACAATGATAATGATGATAACAATATAATAATAGCGATGATGATGAGACGATAATGATGGCGACGATAACAACAATGATAATGATGATGACAATGGCATTAATGATAATGATGATAATGATGTAATAATAGCGATGATGATGAGACGATAATGATGGCGACGATAACAACAATGATAATGATGATAACGATATAATAATAGCGATGATGATGAGACGATAGTGATGGCGACGATAACAACAATGATAATGATGATAACGATATAATAATAGCGATGATGATGAGACGATAATGATGGCGACGATAACAACAATGATAATGATGATAACAATATAATAATAGCGATGATGATGAGACGATAATGATGGCGACGATAACAACAATGATAATGATGATAACGATATAATAATAGCGATGATGATGAGACGATAGTGATGGCGACGATAACAACAATGATAATGATGATAACGATATAATAATAGCGATGATGATGAGACGATAATGATGTCGACGATAACAACAATGATAATGATGATGACAATGACATTAATGATAATGATGATAACGATATAATAATAGCGATGATGATGAGACGATAATGATGGCGACGATAACAACAATGATAATGATGATGACAATATAATAATAGCGATGATGATGAGACGATAGTGATGGCGACGATAACAACAATGATAATGATGATGACAATGGCATTAATGATAATGATGATAATGATGTAATAATAGCGATGATGATGAGACGATAATGATGGCGACGATAACAACAATGATAATGATGATAACGATATAATAATAGCGATGATGATGAGACGATAGTGATGGCGACGATAACAACAATGATAATGATGATAACGATATAATAATAGCGATGATGATGAGACGATAGTGATGGCGACGATAACAACAATGATAATGATGATAACGATATAATAATAGCGATGATGATGAGACGATAGTGATGGCGACGATAACAACAATGATAATGATGATAACGATATAATAATAGCGATGATGATGAGACGATAATGATGTCGACGATAACAACAATGATAATGATGATGACAATGACATTAATATAATGATGATAACGATATGATAATAGCGATGATGATGAGACGATAATGATGGCGACGATAACAACAATGATAATGATGATGACAATATAATAATAGCGATGATGATGAGACGATAGTGATGGCGACGATAACAACAATGATAATGATGATGACAATGGCATTAATGATAATGATGATAATGATGTAATAATAGCGATGATGATGAGACGATAATGATGGCGACGATAACAACAATGATAATGATGATGACAATGGCATTAATGATAATGATGATAATGATGTAATAATAGCGATGACGATGAGACGATAATGATGGCGACGATAACAACAATGATAATGATGATAACGATATAATAATAGCGATGATGATGAGACAATAGTGATGGCGACGATAACAACAATGATAATGATGATAACGATATAATAATAGCGATGATGATGAGACGATAGTGATGGCGACGATAACAACAATGATAATGATGATAACGATGTAATAATAGCGATGATGATGAGACGATAATGATGGCGACGATAACAACAATGATAATGATGATGACAATGGCATTAATGATAATGATGATAACGATGTAATAATAGCGATGATGATGAGACGATAATGATGGCGACGATAACAACAATGATAATGATGATGACAATGGCATTAATGATAATGATGATAACGATGTAATAATAGCGATGATGATGAGACGATAATGATGGCGACGATAACAACAATGATAATGATGATGACAATGACATTAATGATAATGATGATAACGATGTAATAATAGCGATGATGATGAGACGATAATGATGGCGACGATAACAACAATGATGATGACAATGACATTAATGATAATGATGCAATTATAATCAAAGTTGTCCAAATAGACCTTCGATCGAGGTTCCTATAAAAGTATGTTACATAGAATCTAGTCACTTATGTCGGACTTCATATTCACGGTGGTTATGGAGTAATCAGGTTCATGACATTGTTTCTTTATCCTTTAGGTCTATGTAGCTTTGAGTCTGGCCTAATATGTGGATATCAAAATGACAAGAATGATAAGTTTGACTGGACACGAGGAAGCGCCTCTACGGCGAGTGGCAATACGGGACCTCCTTTTGATCACACCTACGGCACTGCATATGGTAAGACTCGTGATATGGACTAATTACTCCTCTCCCCTTCCTCCTCCGTCTGGTTTTTGTCTATCTTCTTTCTCTCGTGCTCCTAGCCGAAAAAAGAAACAGCTAAACGTCAGCAACGCAGGCCATGTCACTGAAATACAGCGGTTTTAGATTGAGTGTCGTGAAACCAAAACCTGAATCGACAATCATAAGAGCAAGTAAAACACAATGAACCAACCACGGACTGAAGTACTTCACGATTGGTTTTATTTCAACCAATCACGAGGCAAAGCAAACGCAATCGTGGATAACTAACCAATCAAATTCGATGAAAACCGAGCTCTATTTGGGTGTAATAAATACAATAAACTAGTTGTAGCTATCGCTAAGTGCCAACGACGAAATGAAAAGACGGCTAGGGATTCATTAATAACAAGACGCCCGCTGGGCGTTTACTCGGGCTGTCACTTTTAGGTATGAGGCCAACTGTTTCTGAAATAAATTCTGCCAAAAAAGGACCACTTCGTGAAAATCATTAAAAATTAAAGGCACTTGTACGAGATTGGTAGTTGAAATACAGTGTACTTTGTTGAAAGTAATCCCAACGAACACTCTTCTTCCCCGCCGAACCACAGACAATGATGGACTTCGGCCGCAAAGCTAAACAACACGAAACTCGTCCGCTTTGATTTTGTTTCAGTAGAGCCATTTCCTCCGTTTATCAGCTGTAACACAAGCTGCTGGGACGTTTAGGGTTTCGAGTCCTTCATCAGTGCAATTAGGGAAGAGATATAAACTACAATAAATACTTTCCGAGACAAACAGACTTGACTGTATACGCGGCGTGATGGCGATAATTTCACAAGTTCACTTGCGCTCGCGACGAGTTGAGCCATTTGAAAATTCAAGGACCCTGGAACTAACTGAGAAGGCGGCTGTATTTCAGGCTAGTTATCAAACTCAATGCAATGAGGGTTTCTTCAGTTTTCCCCATATTAACAGACATGTAACAGTATATTAATGTCTCTCAATCTAGTAGAAAGACTCTCTAAGCTGTGTAGTTGACCTGACAGTTCAGTTACCCATTGGCAGACGGTGGTATTGCCTAATTTTACGGCCGGGAATAGATTTCTGACAATGACTCATAGAAATCGATATCTCCTTGTCTCGCCTTGTCTGAGAGCTTTGACCTTTGTTATCTGAGCGCGCCTGACGAAATCTACCCTGAGATTATAATTCGATACCTTTTATATCTAAACGTGTTTAGAAACACTTAAGCTGAGATTGTATTTCGCTCCTGTGTAATCTGATTGGTTACTGGCGCCAAACAGCGACACAAAAAATAATAATAACAAGAGGCCCTGCGTGGCCTTAACTCGGGCTATCTATAGCATGTACTGCATGCAGTGCTAGCATAATTTTGTGTCAACATGGTTTGTGCTAGAGTAGCCAGAGAATTGGTTCTCTACTGATGCTCTTGTCTGTCAAATGTCAATGAGCAAGTGCCCCACGTATTCCAGGGGGGGTTAGGTTAGGGTATGCCTGGGGGGGGGGGGGGGGAGGGGTTGGAAATGATAGAGCCATAATACACACACAACACACACATACATACATGCTGTACATTTCAGCCACAATTTCCCTCAATTCTGTAGTTTAATATTACTTTCTTTTCAATATTATTGTTCCTTGAGGGTCGTTACAATTACAAAAAAAACTTGGTATGGGTGTTGTTGATTGAAGTGCAATGGTTATTTGAGTAGTCTGCACGATATTGAGTCACTCAAATTTGATGCATTGTAATTATATCAGGTGCAGTACAACTATGAGAAATCAAGCAATTTAGAACAACAAATTCCACATAATGTTGCTATTCATTGTGAATAGTTACATGTAGGTAATGTCATTCTACATGTGAAATAAAGTCATCTATTTGTAATTCTCAATTATTAACAAACCAGTGGAGATGGCTGACATTCAGGCTAAATTCTCAATAAAATATTTTCGATTGAGGTTGTAGACTACAGACCACCATTTTCTAGTATTAGTGAGCTGCCACTGTGCTAGTGCTCATTTTCTACATCTTGAAGGAGACTGAAACTTATAATGGCAGGCCACAAATAAACATGCAATGTCCACTCTTTTTATATCATTGGGGTCGCAGGAAGATAAATTTTCATTCCCAAATAATTCGTAAAAGTACTTGTACTCCTGATCATGACCGAGTGCAAGTGACGATGCTGACGCCAAGAACTGAGGAACAACAATTACATTTATTTTCTCATAAGATGATGGAAATGTTTACGAGTAATAAGGCATAATAAGAAATACAATGATGAGAAGGTAGGTCCTTAAGGTAACCTTAGGGTTATCTTAAGCCAGGACCAGCTCAGATGGAAAACACTGAAACAAGATCTAGCTTGCATGGCTAATATATAATGGTACCAAGAAAGGGGAAGGGAAAGAAAGAGTGCCACTTGCATGTAAGTATACTCTCAGTTCTGGACCAAATTTAGTTATGTTATGTTATAAACTTGCAATAATGATAAATACGCTACTCGATACATGATATCATTATGTCAGTTCTAAAAAAAACCCATTAAATACACTGTAGAATGCCTAAACCAAGAGATAATAATCAAATACAAAGTGCTACAGGCCAGATGTAAATAGACCCGGGAAATAGAACAACAATAACACGCCACAGATAAATATGCGATTTCCACATCAGTCATTTATCGTTCGTTTGAAAAAATCTTCATTTCGGATTACTTACTCAGTTTATACTCACTCACTGCATGCTGGATTTTCGTTCCCGAATTTATAAACATTTAAATACATGTGCATGGGGGGCGAAACGACTGTAATTCTTTTAAAAGGCCCCTGTCAGTCAGAGAACTGAGAAATCGGGTCATTTCTACTACACTTTCGAGAGGTTAATAACAATAAATAACAACACAACGACAGTCAATTGGTATAAAGGTTATCATGTTCAGATTAGCGGCTACTTACATTTACAAGCTGTTGTCTTTATATACAGATGCTGAACTGGAATGGTCAGATCCAAGAACTGAGGAATTGGGCCATTTGCTACTATATTTGATGCCATTACTAACAACAACAACATTATTTTCTCATAAGATGATGGAAATGTAGAGTAATAAGGCATAATAAGAAATACAATTATGAGGTGGGTCCTTAGGGTTATCTTAAAGTGCATACATGTATAAGCCAAAATTAGTACTAATGATGTGATATCACCACCAACACTTATTATACAAAAGCATGCTGGTAGAGACAAATTACCTATTTTTAAATTATAACTTATCAAAGTGATTTTATCAAAAAAAACATAAATTAGAAAATAGCTTAATTCACAAGCACAAAGAAATTCAGCAAATGTTGGTGATGAACCACTGCACCACCCCAGCTCCCCATTGTAAAAACTATTCACTTTAGAATTTAGGAATAAGAGAATAGAATAGTTGAAACTTGTGCAAATAAATGTTAATACAAAGAAACCTCTGCCGCCGAAACGATTACAGCGCCACGGTATCTCGATTTCCATTGGCCGAGAAAAACGAGACGGTAAACATTGTAGGTTCATTGTAGATTTCAGATTGTCCATTTCCTATTGTTAACGGAAAGAGAAGGCGAAGTGAAGAAAGTAAAATAAATTCCTTCTTCGAGGGTATATAAAATCAAAGCTTTCTTTAGGATAAATAAGGAAGATTTATTGAACGGTAATTTCAAGGTCTTCATCGTCGGCAAACAAAAAACTGCGTGACGCGAAGGGAGGACAAAAGTGTCGAGGAGCAAGCGTCGCTTCGCTCCTCGGTGGAAAAGCTTCGTGCCTATAAGCTTTGCTAAGTGATAACTTCTGGTACCCAGGGTAGAGTTCACGCCATATCCTGCTAGATTTTCGTTCCCGAATTTATAAAAACATGTGCATATAATATTTTAAAAGGACTCTGTCAGATCGAGAACTGAGAAATCGCGAGAAATCGGGTCATTTCTACTATACTTTCCGAGAGGTTAATAACAATGAATAACAACACAACCCCACAGTCAATTGGTATAAAAGTTATCATGTTCAGTTTAGCTACTTACATTTACAAACTTAGTCCTATTAGTGTTGATCAGATCTTAGCCATCTATGTCACGAGTGGAACCTTGAGTGGATCTGGATATGTGATAAATTCCCGTCCAAAGCCCGTGAAACACCTCTCAGCTTTAGAAAAGACAAAAATCTTGGTATTGCACTTGAAGGAACCTTTGGTTTACACAAAAAAACAGCTGATATTAAAGGTTTTGCTAAGTCAAAACTCCCACTCGTCGCCATCTTGAAAAGTCCACTGTTCACATGTCACATGGCTGGCGCAACGTACGTGTCACGTGACCAGTCGAAATCTGATTGGTCGACGGCGCCAACCAGCGACACAAAAAATAATAAACGGCTTGCATTTTCTGACTCGTGCCTCGGCCGAAGGCCTGGCCCGAGTAATAATAATAAACGGCTTGCATTTTCTGACTCGTGCCGGCCGAAGGCCTGGCCCGAGTAACAAGAGGCTGGGTGCAGCCTTAACTCAGGCTGAATATACATGATCGTCACCCACGCCTTGTCTTCAGTCACCCCCATTTTTAAAGTTTCTACATTCTTGACATTCCATACATTTCATTCTAGGGCATGGTCACTGGAGCAGTGGGGTAGCGCGGTGACTTTCACTCTCTGCTCCCCTAGTATATATATGTAAATTAGAGATGTGGTTTTCTCGTATGTAAATTTGGCCTTTTACTGTAAACACTACTTATTCATATAACATACGTTTACAATTTACAGTCTGCTGTTCTGTTATACTACAGGTTCCGAGTACTAATAGATGATTTTCTCAATGTTTATATTTATCCCATATTATAAGTTGTATCCCGCCCATCCTGTGATGGAGCTGTCACTATATATTTCACTACTGTTTTTTCTACAGTCTACCCTGGTTCCAGAGGTTTTCTAGACAGAACAGCCGCAACTTCGCGGAGAAAGAGCTGTGAAGCGGCGATCGCAACCTCGCTGATCGTATTGCAGCTCGCTGAATTCGCTTCGCGGCTCTTTCTCCACGTGCTGTTCTCCCTAGAAAACCTCTGGAACCAGTGTATATATCTACAGTCATGTTAATTGTATTCGTGGTCAATTCGTGTGCCTTCTGCTGTTTTCATAACTGAAATGCCTGTTGGTTATCTCTAATTAAAAACTTTATCTTCATTCCAAAAACTTCAGTCTGTTCATTATATTACAGAACTATAAAGGGAACTATTGGAAGCCTTTCTCGAACTAAAACCTCCCTCGTGAGAGGCCTAGGATTCTTGCTTAACAGCTCTAACGAAAGTTAGGCATGCGCCAATAATCTAGCGGCTGATAAGGAATTGTGCTGTCACCGAACATCTCCGTACGATTAAAGTAACATTCTTGAATTAATTATATTCGAACCTCTCCGTACCGATTAAAGTAAACAATCTTGAATTAATTATATCCGCAGTCTGTGGCTTTTCACTACTGTTCTTTCCATGCCGAAGATTAACCTTGGTGTGACATCACTTGCAAACCACTCTCGCTCCTCATTAGTGGCTCTTGTAACAATACATCTGAGTTACCATTTGCATAGAGTTACGCGACGATCTGAGATTTTTTTCGGGTATAAACCAAACATTACGTACGGCTCCTATGAGCTGTCGCCTCGTCAGCTTCGCGTCTTCGCTCAGCTGACTCGTTGGCAATAAATCTTTTATTTGTTATAGCAGGCTGATTATTGCAGCTTACAACTGATGTGGGCCTGCTTTTACTCCTGACACACTCCTCACTATATTAACTGTTTTGGACACACAACACTCGACTCACACGTTAATTTTTACGGAGGGAGGACAACAGGAGAACCCGGAGAAAAACCCTCGAATGCAGATAAGGAATCAACAACAAACCTAACTCACATACGGTGCCCGAGCCGGGAATCGAATCCGGGATCGCAGCGGTAAGTGGCGAGCGTTTTACCACTGCACCAACCGCATCCCCTTGTCACACGTGTGAACGTGTATTATTCGGACCGACGACCGCATTAGCATTATATTCGGCACTTGTGTTGTGTTACGTTGTTATAAACTTCGCGAGTTGGATCCGTAAACGCAAACAATTTCCTTTTTTAACAACCTCCCATATGCGGATACTTCCCGTATGTGGAAACATTCCGTATGTGGAAACATTCCGTATGTGGACACTTCCCGTATGCGGACAACTACACGTGCCCGAGATAGATCGCTTATGGGATTTTCGACTGTACCATATTTCATTACAATCTGATGTTGTTCTCTGTCTACTCCACCAGGCCATTATATGTACATCGAGGTGTCAGGGAGCATAAGACCCGGTGACAACGCCCGTCTTAATAGTCCTCGATACCCATCAACCAGTGGCTCGTGCCTGCAGTTCTACTATCACATGAAGGGTAGGACCATCGGCACTCTCAACGTGTACCTCAAAATTTTTATCTGGAATCTGCAGAAGGTGTGGACGAAGAGCGGGAACCAGAGCAATAGCTGGAATATTGCACAAGTCACCATCAGGAGCTCGTGGAGTTACCAGGTAAGAGCAGCGAGGGAACCTTCACTGAAAAACAATGTTTGCTCTCAAATGTTTGTTATGGATACCTAAATATAATGCTGTGTTTGTTTCCTGTAAATTGCACACTAGATGTCAGTTATGGACTGATATAGCTGCCATAAAACTCGTTTCAATTTCCCGGGCGCCGCCATCTTGTATCTTATGACGTCACACGGTTGTCCCTATTGTTAGAAAACAATAGCTCTTTTGTTGTGTAACAATAGAGGCCACCGTGTGACGTCATAAGGTCCAAGATGGCGACGCCCGGGCAATTCAAATGAGTTTTATGGGTGGCAGATGATTTTATGTTACCAGACTGGGCTTATAACCGGCTTATATCATTGACGTCACACGAAATATTTGCCTTTAGAAAATACAATCATGTTAGATCGTATACAGAGGGCAGGCAATAATACATAAATTAACAATCTTTTGGGGCAATGGACTACTTTGCAAACATAATATTTGAAAAATTTAGCTAATTAGTATGCGGCCGCCATGTTGGTATATAAGATGGCGACCGACAAATTGTATGGTACAGATAAAGCTGATTTTGTCATCAATATGATTAGCTTTCTATTCAAAACAATTTAGATATCACTTTAAAAAGGTTTTTCCGGTCTAACATTTTAAAATCGCCAACATTATGGGTTTTATTTACATTTAGTAAATATGCTGAGCTGGGCTGTCTCAAAATTCGAAAATCAGTAACTCAAAAGCGAACCATCGTATCGACGATAATTTTTCGAAGAAAACTGAGTATACCGGTCTCTAAATCATATGAAAAGAACAGCTTTCTAGATCTTATAGTTTAGATTTCAACATTTTTATGTCGTCATGCGAAAACACTCTATACTATGACTTTGTTTCCTTCAGGTGATATTTGAAGGTATTAGAGGAGCAAGCTACACAGGCGATATAGCCATTGATGACGTCAAGATCTCTGATGGCGTCTGTCCAAACCCTGGCGATTGTTCGTTCGAGAACGGTCCATGCACGTGGTCTAACACGAGAGTGGGAGACACATTTGACTGGATCTCTGGTAGTGGTGGAACACCAAGTTCTTTTACAGGACCCAGAACTGATCACACAACGGGAACTGCGCAAGGTGAACAACTCTAAGAATCAAACTTTTTTACTTTTAAAGAGGCACTGGCAAATGATGAACATTCTCATAACCAAAAAAATAACTACTCAGACTTGCAGAGTGTGCTTTCCAGATATACTGGAAAAACAATTTTGATGAATGATGGCAAAGATTCAAGTGGATGAAAAATACTAAGGGAAGTGTAGAGCAATTTGAAATCAAGTTTCTACAACTGATAAGCTTTTGTAATCCTCTATCGAAAAAGTTTGAAAAACATATCAGGACATTCACATGGTATTTCTCTTCTATCTCAGGGTGATATTTTTGTAGTTATGTTTTAAAGAAACTTGAAGGTTCAATTCGATTGACAGTGCTCCTTTACTGATACGATGCTAGAACAAAATATGCAACAGACTAATTCAATGGGCCATCCTGTACCGCTCGAAACGGGCACAGCATTGGCTTACCCAACAATACAAAACACCCTAACCTTTAGAACATGCAGTACGAAAACAATAGAGCTACAGTATAATGGTGCAATCAGAATACTGGTCTCGAGCGGTACAGGATTACTGAATTAAATGGCTGCTTATCTATGAGGTTTACCCATAACAACGAGCAGTGAAATTTAGGGCTAATGATTCAGGAAAGCGTGACGCGTTGGCCATTGAGCGTGACTGCGTGACTCAAAATTAAAGTTGAAATTACAACATAATCGAGCATTGAAATGAAATTCAAATAAATAATAGAAACGATGTAAGGTATTTGGCTTTTATTTCACTTTATTAAGATCTACTTTATTTTGTTTATACAACAACAACAATAACTACTACACACTTTTTAAAGTACACCAATAATATAATTACAATAATTGAAATACTAGAACTGATTTCGCATGACTTCCAAAATGTGCAGACAACTATAAGACATACTAAAGTAAAAGTAAAGTAAAGCAACTTTATTTAACGTCGGTAACTCGTGACAGTACAGTGAGACTGATAAACTAGAGGCCGACGGGAGACCGACGATTTTACGTCTTTATCCGAGAAGACGTGAAGGTCTAACCATTTGCAGTTGTTTCACAAAGGCAGCACCTTCTACTCAGTTATTTTAAGACCCTGAGTGTTGGTCCGGCCGGGGTTTGAACCCGCGACCTCCCGCTCAACAGACCGGAGCTTAACGACTGAGCTAACCGGGAGGTGGTACTGTCAATTTAAAGAGCTTTTCATAATAATAATAACAATAATAATAATAATAATAATAGGCTTTAGTTATAGAGGGTAACACTTGACAGTAACAACTAATAATTTCGTGGCCCTCAAAATTTGTATTTCCGTATTTATATTTGCCCTTCAGATCCAATAAAAACCGTAGATTCGGTCTTGCTGTATTTCGTACACATGTGGAAGCCCTTGCTTCATCAATATTTTTCAAATATACTAAAACAACTCGTTTCCAGGAAAGTACATGTTCATCGAGACGTCTTCACCGCGAAGACAAGGAGACAACGCGTTCCTTGTTAGTATGCGGTTCGACGCCACCACAGGCTCAGGCCAGTGCCTGCAGTTCTGGCATCACATGTACGGCGCAACCATCGGCACTCTTAACGTTTGGATGGCTGTCAATTCTACCAAGGTTCTGCTCTGGAAGAGGATTGGTAACAAAGGAAACAATTGGCTGCAAGGCCAGCTTCCAATCCGAAGTTCAGTACAGTATCAGGTATGTTTCAGGTCACGTTAGGGTTGTCGCCAGATGGTCAAATAGAGGGGGCCCGGGGGGCAATGATCCCCTTTCCCCACTGAGGGGGGTCAAACGGTTTCAACATCGGGTTTCAATTTTTTAACCGTTTGACAAAGGCTTTACTCTTGTCAAAGAACATTCTCAGTGTTTTAGAGCCGGGAAGCAATTTTGGAAACTCTGGTAGCGCAATGATTTACTTGTTAACACATAGTAGAAAGAACAGACTGTAAGGTGCTAGTATATCTTTTCTCAGATTGTAGTAAGGCTATTGTTAGACTAGGAAGGCCAAGCAGCCAATCACTCAACAAACAAAGAAACACACAGCCAAGGCAAGAAATAAGCAAACATTTTACATATCCTGACGAGCAATTCTTTCAGCAACTTTAGTGTATTTTTCAGTCAGTTACAACGAGAGGTTTGTTTGTTTCGCTCCCAAGCATTCACAAGGCCAGTTACTAAAAGATCGAAATCGCTCTCCGCTGGCGGCGCTTCGCACCTTAACTTTGGCGTAGATAGGCAGTAGAACCGCGCGTAGAGAGGCAGTAGAACCGCGCGTATTCAGTGTAGTTATCTCAGGAACGAAAGGCTATGTACCAGGAAAAACTAATCAGTCCTAATTTGACATATTCTCAGATCACTTTCGAGGGAATTCGTGGCAGCAGTTTTACTGGTGACATTGCAGTTGACGACATCACGTTCACGGTCGGTACGACTAACTGTCCACTACGACCATCTGATGCTACTCCACCTGGAATATCTACCACACGCGCTCCGCCTACTACACCTTCTATTGGACCTACAGCCGGTAAATTATCTAGTCATTTGTATCACTAAAATTATAAAACCAACACGCTAAATTCCAATTCGATTTGTTGTTTAGCCGAGTCCTGACTTTGATCAGCCCCTATTGACCTTATTCATTGACCTATTGACCTATTGACCTTATTCATCAAAGCGAGGCCAGTTGTCCCAGCTTGTCATTAGAAGAGAAATCTACAGTCGATGGCAGAAAATAACGTTAGTTTCCTTATGACACAAAAGAACACAACAGTGCGGTACGACAGAAACTAAGACATTTCTGACCAGCTCCAGTGTTGTGATCTCTGGGACAACTGGCCTCGCTCTGGTACCATTGTTACCAGACTTCTTACCGCGCGGGCACGTCATGAATAAGGTACATCGCTGTTTCAGGTCCCGTTAAAAAGTCAGAGGTATTTTTAGACTGATTGGCTAGTAACGGCTCTTTTCATTTTTACGAGACGAGTGACGACTCGGTGGCCGTTACTCAACCTTTTATGATTCTAATTGGCCGTCTTGGCGGTACCAAAACCGTTTAAATGCCGAATTTATATCTTCTCAATTCACATATTCTCCAATGAGAATAGAGGTAAACTCGAACTGAAGAAAGTCTGGGTCGAGTTAATATGAACGGCGCTGTAGTTTGTGCAGATCAGTCAACAAAGTGCTTAATAAATGTGCCAATCAATCGGTATTTTTACTTAGTAACATGTATTACTGTGACAAAAAAAATCCGAGCTGTATTTCTAAAGTAATGTTCAATTTAAGAAATAGAAAACGTTTTCCGTGTTTCCATAGAGTTATTGGATCACAAACCACTTTCTATGTTTCCATAGAGTTTTAGAATATGAACCGGCTATTTTTAACCAATTAGATCGCTGTTGTAACGTTGTTGTATTAAAAAAACACTGATTAGTGCATATTTTGAAGGACCCCGTGGGATGAGGGGTGGGTAATCTTGTTCATGCCGTTGTATATATGTGAGGTGGTATCGGGTTTCGAACCTAATTCCGTTTTCGATTTTCGATTTCCGGTCGATTTCCGGGTTATAGACGATTCAGAATAAGCAAACTGGGAGAAAATCCGGGTTCGTTTTCACTATAACTTGGGAATCTGGGTTTTGGAGCTATTTTTTCTCGTAAAACCGGGTCTGGTTCTGTAAACCATGGCCGCACATATCTACCATTTATCATACAAGTCCCCCCCCCCCCCCCACCCCACCCTTCCCAGGCTGATCCGTGGTGTTTTTGTTTTACAGGAAACACTGGAAATGACTGCAACTTCGAGGTGAACTGGTGCAAGTGGCAGCAGGATACAACGGACAAATTTGATTGGAAACGACACAGAGGCACCACAGCGTCGGCGGGAACTGGACCGAAATTCGACCACACTCTTGGGACGTGTAAGTAACTCTGAGCGGTCTTTGTATTCAGTTCCAGGGAAAGGGAAGCTCAATGCTTAATAGTCCTTTTGCAGAAAACCCATATCACTTCAATAAGGAATGAATGTGATTCCATGGGAAAGGCTTTACTGGATGACAAACAATCTTCCAAAACGCAGTTTTAGAAATATCGGCAATCGACTGGAAGTGAAAAATAGCATTTACAAACAGGTTTTGCTAATAACACTACCGATCTCGTACAAGTGCTTGTAAATAAATGAAGTCAGACATTTTTTGCCATCCAGTACAATCACGTGATCGTATCCTGCAAAAGGCTCATTGACAGAGAAGCTATTCTGTATCCATGATTTTTCTAAAGCTGCAGAATGTTTCGAGTCAAAAGTGAAATTAAATTTGGGAACGCAATATTTAAAGAACATGACCCAACCGTGATGCTTAGCGGCCTTTTGACGGTGTGTTTCCGCTTCGTGAAACTATCAAACTAAACAGGAAAACTACAAAAGAAACTTTACAAAAACAGATTCGAATTGAAACTATCACATCAAACAACAAGACTGTAACGATTCTCAAAAGATTGCAAGACAACTCGTACAAACCCGACTTTTTAATTGTAACAAAATGGCCGCCACAGCACGCAAAGCATGACGGTTGATCTATATTCTCTAAATGAACGGAACTCTTTGGACATTTCGTTACGTGAATTTTACTTAATGCATTTTGGTGCCTGCTATCTTTATTAACTTTATTGTCGTAATATACGATGTTTATTTTTGAAGTAAAACAAGAAATATGAATGTCCCCTGAATGTCGATCTATCAGATACGAACAGTTAGTGAATTCCCCATGCACTACTAAAGCTCTTCTAGGAGGTGACGCGGCTCTTTCTTTCCTAATTATATATGTTATATATACATGTAAAGGAAATCGCATGAATGCGATTGCTATAAAAAGGCGAGTGAATTTTAAGAAATTTCAAAATATCACGCAGTGCCCACGAAAAGCACGAGCAGTTTATGCTATTTTTTGTTTATAATATGCTGAGCAAATATTTGCTGAGAATGTGAAACTGTGCACTGTATAACCATTTTATGCACTCGTTATTAACCAATCAGAATCCAGATATTTTGTTGAGTATATTATAAGGCACTGTATTGTCCACAGCTGCTGGCCAATATATCTACATTGAAACATCTTACCCACGGAAACCGAACGACACAGCTCGCCTCTTGAGTGCTCAAATCCCTACGACGTCATCATCGTTCGTGTGTTTAAGCTTTTGGTATCACATGTACGGGCCGCACGTGGACAGTCTGAATATCTATCTAAAGGTAAATTATAGAGCGGGGTTAAATTGAGTGTCGAAAGTAATAAGTGATTGCTGTGGTTTTGCTTAGCTTTTCTATTGGCTGTGAAAAATGTTTTGTAATTATCAGCCAATCAAGTTCCTAACTAAAACCACACATTGTTTTGGTCCGTAACGCAATTAATTTTCGTGTTATTCACATTTACTTTTCCTTGTAACTGGTCAAGTAAAACCAATCACGAATTAATTCAGTTCGTGATTGGCTCATTGTGTATTTACTTGCTCGTGATTGGCTCATTGTGTATTTACTTGCTCGTGATTGGCTCATTGTGTATTTACTTGCTCGTGATTGGCTCATTGTGTATTTACTTGCTCGTGATTGGCTCATTGTGTATTTACTTGCTCCCATGATTGGCTCTGTAATTACTTTGGTTTTGGTTTTACGCCGGACACTCAATCGATAACCGCGCTGTCGATCCTATTGCAATAGTTCTTCCACATATACTGAAAACATGTGAAAAAGCATATCAACAATTTGAGTTTCTTAGTATGAAAAGCTAGTTAGTTACAGATATTTTCTACATTAAAAACGCCAGTACCTCAAAATCAATTTTCTATATAACTTTAAAACCTAGTTACTACTACAGGGTTCACACAGTCATGGAAAGTCATGGAATTTCAAAAATAATTTTCCAGGTCTGGAAAAGTCATGGAAATTTGCAAAAATTTCAAAAATCATGGAAAAGGCATGAAATTTTATCATCGAGCATTGGAATGTTTTGATGCTTGACTTTGCTTGCAGAATTCTGTGTGAACCCTGTACTAACCTAGGTATGGTCTTTCGTGTGACAGCAGTAGTAGTTCACCTTTTTACATTAACTTCGCAATTGGGAATAATAACGTTTTGCCGATTTTATTGCTCTGTTGATTAAATTCTTAAACTTCTTTTAAGACGCCCGTTTTCCCACAACTAACACAATAACTTATTTCTTAGTAGTAGCTCTTTATATATTCATATTTGTTTGATAAAAGCGTGCATACAATAAATACCTGCAAAAGTGAAACAGAAAAGGTACGGTACCTCGAAAATCCACCAATATACATTTCAACGTCTGTAACTAATTGTTAACTATTAATTATGAATTGTTAATTATTAATTGTTAATTATTGATTGTTAATTATTAATTAATAAAACAGCTGAGCAGTAGCAAGACGAAAATCTGGCAAAAGACCGGAACCCATGGAGACGAATGGAAAAACGGATTGGTTCAGTTCTCACCGTCCTCTACCTATCAGGCGAGTAGCGTTAGTTTAAAGTTTTCCAAGGTTGCAAATCGGTTGTGGAAAATATATTTGTTTTGCTGTTCAGCGCCAATCTAATTATTCATTGTACTTTTAAATTACTTGTTTTACTTGAAGTCTCAATCCACAATTGATGTTGTTACGTGTTGGCCCTGATTAGTGATATGACCATGAGTGAAGAACTAGGAGTTTTCGGTTTTTAGTGCGATTTGGCAGTATATATAGTACGTAATTTTTGCAGAAGAAAGCATTTCTTGAGTTCACCTTGGAAGTTCTCAAATACAACAATACATTTACTATGCAACGCCAGTATTAGCGTATATTAGTTTACATTTCTAGTATATATATCATGAATGTTAAGTATTAGTACCTGTAATTTCATTTTGTTGTTGTTGTATAGTTTGCTATTTCTTGCTTTTCCTGCGACTTAGTTTCTACTTTCTCGTTTTGTCCTAGAAATTGGTTTGTCTTAATTCTGTATAGAGTTTCCTCTACCGTATAGTTATTCCCTCCAATCTATAAACTCTTAATAACCGACTGCGAGGTCCGTACCGTAAGTTATGGACCGGGTTTTCCCCCTTTTACTTACGGTACGGGATGTTATGGACCGCACATTGACCAATCATAGCTCGCGAAATTACTTAGCCATATTATAATAACTACTTATTAACCGAGCAAGCGAGGTTAATAAGGTGTTTATTATATGGCATATTTTGTTTTAACTTTTTAAGTTTAATTCGACCGGTTCGTGTACACAAACACTGCAGCGGGAAAATCCGTATTGCCCGTGGGCATTACGGGAGAATTCCGCCCGCTAAACGGCCAATCAGCGCGCGCCATTTGACCGGAAGTAGCATGTGCCATATAATGTATTATATTGTTATATTTATACGTTTGCATATTCATATTTTAATAGATTTACTTGCGGGCCAAATTGCTGTATTTGCATAAATAAAGATTATTATTATTATTACTTCACAGATCATCTTGGAGGGAGTCCGTGGTCTCAGTTACCAAGGAGATATCGCTCTTGATGACGTCACTTTCAAGAACAGCCGCTGCCCCCCGTCAAGTATGTACTGGCATGTCATTTTTTACATCAGGATAGAACGGATTTCGTATGAGTGGGCAGGTTACGGCAACGACTTACGACACGGTTACTGTACGACATGCCGTGACGTTGAAATGGTTTCCACATTGTTTTTGTCCTTCTGATCCAATCAAATTACAGAGTCACGGGACATCCGTAACTCAACTTAACTGGAAAATCGGAGGCTCTGGTAAGACATAAACCGGATGTCCTAGATTCTAGGACATTGAAACTGCGCATGCCAGTAGGAAATTTTACTTCCGCCTGTTACAGTGCAATTAAAAAATCACTGAATTGAAAGGTTCAAAGGTTCGTTTATTTCACACAAAAACACACACTAGGAAATATACATACATAATGTATAAAGCAAAGTTTGTGAAGGATACAAGAGATACAACCCAGAGGGGTTAATTACAAACTCTTGCACCCTAATTTTTATTTATGATTAATCTAAGATGGCTGGATAGGCACACAATTACTGTATTTATAATTAGATAATTTTAAAGTTAAAATACGATACTGAGTTCATTCTATTCATGTACAAGAGAAATAGCTTTGTACACAAATATGAATCACGATGTGGAAATTAGATGCTTTTTGAAGTGTTTCTTAAAAAGTTTATTTGAAGAACTGTTTTTAATCTCTATTGGAATGTCGTTCCAAGTTTTGACAGTTTAGATTTTGTCGTGGCAAAAAAAGGTTCTTATTTGATTTAGAGCGAGTGTTGTAATTATGAATAAGGGACAACACGAAAATATATCTGGAAGTTGATTGATAGAATGCCTATGCACTAAATCACCGAGTTGGAAGTCCACTATTTGAAATATATTAAAAATATTAAGCTTGTTGAGTAAAGGTTTACTTGGGGTCTTGAAATCGGAAAAAGTAATGACTCGAAGCGCTCGCTTTTGTAAAATGTGGATAGGTTTAAGCTTGGATTTATAATTACTGCCCCATATTAATGTGCCATATGATATATATGAATATATAAGGTTGTAATAAATATTTTTAAGAATATCCAAGCTAAGATAATGCCTGAAACAATGTTATGCAGTGGACTTTGCACAAATAAAACAGAACGGAAATTCCAGAAAATGATACGTATATCGAACACTCGGGTTTACTTAACGGCATTGTTTGCATCTCTTCTTCTATCCGCCTTCAGTCGGTGCTGGCGAAGTAAATATTTATATTGATTTAAAATATTGACACGATTTCGGTATCAAAATTCCGGCTTTGTCTTCTTGTTATTTTGCTGAACTGCACAGAAGACCTTGAAATTACCGTTCAATAAATCTACCTTAATTTATACTAAAGAAAGCTTTGATCTTTACCCTCGAAGAAGGGAATTTATTTTATTTTCCTCGCTTCGTAGCCGCCCTCTTGTCTCTTTCCGTTAACAATAGGAAATGAACAATCGGAAATCTACAATGTTTACCGTCTCGTTTTTCTCGGTCAATGGCAATCGAGATACAGGGCAACCATCGGGGTGCGTGAAGAGTTTTAACTTTTTGAACTTCGCGCAGCCGTTGTTCAACAGCCAATCACAATCTTGCCCCATTTGTGTCTTACCAGAGCCTCCGATTTTTCAGTTAAGTTGAGACGAGAATGGTGTTTACGGCAATTCTCGCCGATTTACGTGTCAACTCGCGCATGCACACTCGTTATTCAGCTCTGTGTCAATCTTGTTCCCAGAGCCCGCGATCTTTTGGCCAGCGTCAAGATACTAGTATCATGGCGCTGGCCGAAAGACCGCGGGCTCTGGGAACAAGATTGGTAAAGTTAATCAATATCTTAGATTGACACATTGATTGACAATGTCTCATTGCAGAGGAGTGTACTTTCGAGGGGTTCTTGGGTCAATCAGATCCAATGTGTGGCTGGACGCAGGCCTCAGGCGATAAATTTGACTGGACACGTGCTAACGGCTACACGTCAAGTGTACAGACTGGACCCCCTAACGACCACACCTACGGAACACGGCAAGGTAAATCAGGGGCACGAGTATGTTAAAAACTCTTTAAGGCTGGAGAAACCACGAATACTTCGTTAATCGTAACCTTGAGTGTTTTGTTTGTTTTAGTATTCCAAATGCCTTAGTAGAGCAAGTAATTCTGGAAACTTTGCTAAAAGAAAAACAAGCTGTTCCCTTGCTGATAGTTAGCGAAGAGCGAAGCTATCACAGTCCATAGAAACCAAGAGCGATAAGTCTAATTAGTTTAGCGTAACCAACCTAGGGTTCTTTTCAACTGTCGATTTATATAGAGAGAAAAAACTATCAAAAGCGTTGTAAAATAAGTAATGCAATTTTCTTGTTGAATTTTGTTTGCGCCTCGCTCGTTCTTCGAAACTACGATGCCTGCGTAGCCAATCAGATTGCGAGTTTGTCGATAGTCGGTGGCTTGGTTATATTAAAGATTGATAGATGGTGACTGCGTAGCCAATCAGATTGCGAGTTTGTCGATAGTCGGTGGCTTGGTTATGTTAAATATTGATAGACGGTGACTGCGTAGCCAATCAGATTACGAGTTTGTCGATAGTCGGTGGCTTGGTTATGTTAAATATTGATAGACGGTGACTGCGTAGCCAATCAGATTACGAGTTTGTCGATAGTCGGTGGCTTGGTTATGCTAAAGATTGATAGACGGTGATTGCGTAGCCAATCAGATTACGAGTTTGTCGATAGTCGGTGGCTTGGTTATGCTAAAGATTGATAGACGGTGACTGCGTAGCCAATCAGATTACGAGTTTGTCGATAGTCGGTGGCTTGGTTATGCTAAAGATTGATAGACGGTGACTGCGTAGCCAATCAGATTACGAGTTTGTCGATAGTCGGTGGCTTGGTTATGCTAAAGATTGATAGACGGTGACTGCGTAGCCAATCAGATTACGAGTTTGTCGATAGTCGGTGGCTTGGTTATGTTAAATATTGATAGACGGTCACTGCGTAGCCAATCAGATTACGAGTTTGTCGATAGTCGGTGGCTTGGTTATGTTAAATATTGATAGACGGTGACTGCGTAGCCAATCAGATTACGAGTTTGCCGATAGTCGGTGGCTTGGTTATGTTAAATATTGATAGACGGTGACTGCGTAGCCAATCAGATTACGAGTTTGTCGATAGTCGGTGTCTTGGTTATGTTAAATATTGATAGACGGTGACTGCGTAGCCAATCAGATTACGAGTTTGTCGATAGTCGGTGGCTTGGTTATGCTAAAGATTGATAGACGGTGACTGCGTAGCCAATCAGATTACGAGTTTGTCGATAGTCGGTGGCTTGGTTATGCTAAAGATTGATAGACGGTGACTGCGTAGCCAATCAGATTACGAGTTTGTCGATAGTCGGTGGCTTGGTTATGCTAAAGATTGATAGACGGTGACTGCGTAGCCAATCAGATTACGAGTTTGTCGATAGTCGGTGGCTTGGTTATGTTAAATATTGATAGACGGTCACTGCGTAGCCAATCAGATTACGAGTTTGTCGATAGTCGGTGGCTTGGTTATGTTAAATATTGATAGACGGTGACTGCGTAGCCAATCAGATTACGAGTTTGTCGATAGTCGGTGTCTTGGTTATGTTAAATATTGATAGACGGTGACTGCGTAGCCAATCAGATTACGAGTTTGTCGATAGTCGGTGGCTTGGTTATGTTAAATATTGATAGACGGTGACTGCGTAGCCAATCAGATTACGAGTTTGCCGATAGTCGGTGGCTTGGTTATGTTAAATATTGATAGACAGTGATTGCGTAGCCAATCAGATTACGAGTTTGTCGATAGTCGGTGGCTTGGTTATGTTAAATATTGATAGACAGTGACTGCGTAGCCAATCAGATTACGAGTTTGTCGATAGTCGGTGGCTTGGTTATGTTAAATATTGATAGACAGTGACTGCGTAGCCAATCAGATTACGAGTTTGTCGATAGTCGGTGGCTTGGTTATGTTAAATATTGATAGACGGTGACTGCGTAGCCAATCAGATTACGAGTTTGTCGATAGTCGGTGGCTTGGCTATATTAAAGATTGATAGATGGTGACTGCGTAGCCAATCAGATTACGAGTTTGTCGATAGTCGGTGGCTTGGTTATGCTAAAGATTGATAGATGGTGACTGCGTAGCCAATCAGATTACGAGTTTGTCGATAGTCGGTGGCTTGGTTATGTTAAATATTGATAGACGGTAACTGCGTAGCCAATCAGATTACGAGTTTGTCGATAGTCGGTGGCTTGGTTATATTAAAGATTGATAGATGGTGACTGCGTAGCCAATCAGATTACGAGTTTGTCGATAGTCGGTGGCTTGGTTATGCTAGAGATTGATAGATGGTGACTGCGTAGCCAATCAGATTACGAGTTTGTCGATAGTCGGTGGCTTGGTTATGTTAAATATTGATAGACGGTGACTGCGTAGCCAATCAGATTACGAGTTTGTCGATAGTCGGTGGCTTGGTTATGTTAAATATTGATAGACGGTGACTGCGTAGCCAATAAGATTACGAGTTTGTCGATAGTCTGTGGCTTGGTTATATTAAAGATTGATAGATGGTGACTGCGTAGCCAATCAGATTACGAGTTTGTCGATAGTCGGTGGCTTGGTTATGCTAAAGATTGATAGATGGTGACTGCGTAGCCAATCAGATTACGAGTTTGTCGATAGTCGGTGGCTTGGTTATGTTAAAGATTGATAGATGGTGACTGCGTAGCCAATCAGATTACGAGTTTGTCGATAGTCGGTGGCTTGGTTATGTTAAAGATTGATAGACGGTGACTGCGTAGCCAATCAGATTACGAGTTTGTCGATAGTCGGTGGCTTGGCTATATTAAAGATTGATAGATGGTGACTGCGTAGCCAATCAGATTACGAGTTTGTCGATAGTCTGTGGCTTGGTTATGTTAAATATTGATAGACGGTGACTGCGTAGCCAATCAGATTACGTGTTTGTCGATAGTCGGTGGCTTGGTTATGTTAAATATTGATAGACGGTGACTGCGTAGCCAATCAGATTACGAGTTTGTCGATAGTCGGTGGCTTGGTTATGTTAAAGATTGATAGACGGTGACTGCGTAGCCAATCAGATTACGAGTTTGTCGATAGTCTGTGGCTTGGTTATGTTAAATATTGATAGACGGTGACTGCGTAGCCAATCAGATTACGTGTTTGTCGATAGTCGGTGGCTTGGTTATGTTAAATATTGATAGACGGTGACTGCGTAGCCAATCAGATTACGAGTTTGTCGATAGTCGGTGGCTTGGTTATGTTAAAGATTGATAGACGGTGACTGCGTAGCCAATCAGATTGCGAGTTTGTCGATAGTCGGTGGCTTGGTTATGCTAAAGATTGATAGACGGTGACTGCGTAGCCAATCAGATTACGAGTTTGTCGATAGTCGGTGGCTTGGTTATGTTAAATATTGATAGACGGTGACTGTGTAGCCAATCAGATTACGAGTTTCTCGATAGTCGGTGGCTTGGTTATGTTAAATATTGATAGACGGTGACTGCGTAGCCAATCAGATTACGAGTTTGTCGATAGTCGGTGGCTTGGTTATGTTAAATATTGATAGACGGTGACTGCGTAGCCAATCAGATTACGAGTTTGTCGATAGTCGGTGGCTTGGTTATGTTAAATATTGATAGACGGTGACTGCGTAGCCAATCAGATTACGAGTTTGTCGATAGTCGGTGGCTTGGTTATGTTAAATATTGATAGACGGTGACTGTGTAGCCAATCAGATTACGAGTTTCTCGATAGTCGGTGGCTTGGTTATGTTAAATATTGATAGACGGTGACTGCGTAGCCAATCAGATTACGAGTTTGTCGATAGTCGGTGGCTTGGTTATGCTAAAGATTGATAGACGGTGATTGCGTAGCCAATCAGATTACGAGTTTGTCGATAGACGTAAAATGCCATATATTTTAAGTTCTGATTAAGATTGTTGTCTTATGCAGTTGTCTTAAACCGATAATGCAGGGTTCAACATGTGGCAACAAAATTTAATGTTGAACCGTGTATTATGCCATGTTGAATGTTGAAAGAAGCGAGTCAGCATGTTGAACGATGTTGCAGGAAATAGAGACCTGCTCTATTCCATTCAACAAGTTGCAACGTCGTTCAACATGTTGACTCGCTTCTTTCAACATTCACATGGTATGATACACGGTTCAACATTTGCTGACTAACAAATGTTGAACCCGGCGTGTATAATCGGCTTGAGACGTTCGCTTCCCTAGCTAGTATTATGAAGATCTAGAGATAATAAGATTTATTTTCTACAGGCTACTACCTGTATATCGAGACGTCCTCGCCCAGAAAGAAGGGAGACAACGCTCGCTTTAATAGTCCGCAGTACACTTCCACCCAGGCCAGTTGTTTCCGCTTCTGGTACCACATGTACGGCAAGGACATCGGTACAATAAATATCTACACCATGAAAAACAACCAGATCGGAAGTCCTGTGTGGACACGGTCGGGTGACAAGGGAAACGTATGGAAAATCAGTCAGCTTACCGTCCGTAGCACTTCCGCCTACCGGGTGAGAATTTAAGTAAAGCTACGGTTTTCATGCGCGCACTGATACGCCTTCAGAATAAGGCCCCGCTCACGAGCATACGTTTTTCATCCAAATCGCATTCCAAGTTTTCCGTAACACATAATCGTTCTGTATCGTTTTTACTCCGAGAAACCAAAGGCCGAGACTACTGCGCATGTGTAGATATAATTTGATTAACATTACGCGAGTGTTATCGAAAACCTCCGGATTCAGCCGTCCGCATAAAAACATTAGACATCCGTTTTTAAATATGTCCATTTTGGAAAAAGTTTTCAAAAAACGTGTTTTCGATGAAAACGAGTACACCTGTTCATCATTCACGTGCGGATGGAATGCGAAAACGCATTAAAAGCGTATATGTGCCGACGGGGCCTAAATCTCATAGAAGGAATCTGCGATATACAATCTGTAACTTAAAGTCTGGATCATACTTGCAACATAAGCATAAAGATAAGCAACAAGCAACACACGCAGGCGTAGTACGTGCTAAATTTATAAACTAATAATCACGGGAGTCTGGGAACGAGTTTGGATTCCAAGATGGCGGACAAAGAGGAGAAAAGGTTCCTTCGAGAGCTATATAGAAGGTGATTGACTTACATTAGAATTTCTCGTTTACAGACAGGTAAATTTTACTTAAAAATTCAAGGGGTATAAGATCTCGGATTCGTCTCAATATTCATAATCCCCTTGGACGCATATATTAATTATATGCTCCTGCCAGTTAAGTTTTCGTCAATAATAATGATAATAATTCCTAGCCTTGTACTCCCTCCCCTCTCCATTCCTTATACACAAACACAAATACCTATGCTCACTCACGGGATGGTACATGTATGTTATTGAAACACAAAAAAAATACCAAAAGAAGACTTACATATTTTAGGTTCTTTTAAACAATGATAGACCAAATACAACACAGGAGCTGTGGTGAAATTATTGGTGGTACAGAGAACTTGATGCCTACCAAATAAGGGGTCTGAAAATTTTGAATTTTAGAATCTTGAGAAACGCTCTTTCTGGCATTTAGAGGGTTAGAGATATCACCTGCTTCATAAATTGAACCCTCCTCTCTAACGTATACTGCCTTCAATTATCCCACTTTTGCATGGTAGAAATTAAGAGACCAGCCACCCCCCTCCCCCCGCCAAAGAAATCTCCCGACCAACCCCCTCCTCCCTACCATAAATAATGAATGGTCTATCAACAATGATTAATTGTGGACTGGAAAGGGCGCTATGTACTGCTGACTATGTATATAATATGTACAAACTTTAGAGTTTTGTTTGGATTGTGTGTTTTAGATTGTCATCGAAGGTATTGCTGGTGCAAGTTTCAGGGGAGACATTGCTATCGATGATTTGAAACTCAGCGATGGAGCTTGCCCTCTTCCCGGTAACCAACCCTTAATGAAAGTGCCTATAGGCCCAATTTTTAATCATTTTGCTATTCACTTGATGTTGAATTGTTTTTAGTGAACAACAAAATAGGTCTTGATTTGATTGTCGTGTCTATAAGTTATAGAGGTTTCTATTGCCATTATTTTAATAAATGAGGCCTCCTGTGACATCACATAATTATACAAAAACATTCTGGCAGATTTGTCTACACATTCATGTTATATTTGGGCCGTATATCAAATATTTTGTATAAATCAGAAATAGCTTCATTCACAAGGAGAAATAAATGACCTTTTGTTGGCCTCCTGTGACATCACATCATTAGCATATTCGTATACCACATATTGTAATGTGTTTACTGGTGAAATAAAGCACGCGGGATGTTGAGAGAAGGCGCGTGATTTTCAAGCATTTCAAGTGTTCTCCCAACATCCCAAGTGCTTTATTTCGCCAGTAAACACATTGAAATGTGTGGTATATTGCTTTTATGATATAACTACGACACAACCGAAGCAGGCGTGCCGATTTCTGTGTATTTCCCGGCACAATAGACCATAGATGTTTATAAGCCAATCAGAGTGCTTGTACTGTCTGGGTTATATTATAAACCTCTATAACTCATAGACGCAACACTCAAATCAAGAAATAGTTTACTCTTTATTTAATTGATGTAGACTCGATTTTAATGCTCATAGGCACTTAAACTTAAAACACAGAATGGACCACATAAGGGTTGCAGTTTTGGATGATATACTGATCGGTTTCATATTCACTACCCAGAAATAACGCCTCTTAGTATAACCACACAAGCGAATAGTGCTTTTCGCGCGCTCTGATTGGCTACTCAAGCTCGGAATATTTTCACTGTTTTCGGTCTCGCGTGCGTAGAATTTACTTGTTAATGGATCGGTTTGGAACTTTCTGACAGAAAAGAAAATAGCCAATTTGGGGCTGGCTATTGCACTTGTGTGGTATATACTAAAACAATTATTCTCCTCAGTGTCAGTGACTAGCGGTGGATCTACCTCGCCACTTCGGGGAATAATTGTTACAGTGCAACTATTGAAATCGGGGCCACTTAGACAAGGAGAACCAATCACATTGCAGAACGAAAACAAAGCATTCCAACTTACGGTTACTTGAGCCAATCAGTGTCGAGTACAAGACAATTACTCGCTCACACTGGAAATAATAAATACAGTCGAACCTGTATTAAGTGGTCACCCTCGGGCAATGGCTAAGTGACCGCTTAATACAGGTTGCACAAGGGGACAACTGTAACTGGCTAAAGAAGAAATTAACGAAAGAAGAATTCGACGTGCAATGCTGACAAGACTTTTGACCACAAACTACAAATATTAATTTCCGGTGATTTAATGATTTGTGACTGAATAAACACGGAATTCAATTACATTTGCGTGGTTTCCTTTTACAAAGTGACCGTTTAATACAGGTCAAGACAATAAAAACAGCTCATTGGGATTTAGTAAAGGGTGACCGCGACCGCTTAATAGAGGTGACCGCTTAATAAAGGCCAAAATTACAGTAATTGAGGGAAGTAATTTTCGGGACTTTGACAACTGACCGCTTAATAGGGGGTGACCGCTTAATACGGTGCCGCTTAATACAGGTTCGACTGTAGTTTCGCATTTAATGTTTTTTACTTGTATTGTAGGTGACTGCAATTTCGAGAAGGGCACATGTACGTACGCACAGGAAACAATAGAGGATGACTTTGATTGGCTGAGAGGATGGGGTAGTACGCCAAGCTGGAAAACAGGTCCATCAGTTGATCACACACTGGGAACAAATCTTGGTGAGTACAGAATCTCAGTTACACTTGTACAGTAAGTTTGAGGTCGACTTAGTGTGATATTCTAGAACTGACTAGTGAATGAGACATCACAGCTACAACCACAGCTGTTAGTTGGTAGAATGTGACCAAGTGCCGAAAAACGGAAGAACCGGAACAAGTAACTGCCGTATCATTAGGTGTTTTCTCCTCTCATATGTACTCGATCTCCTTGGGAGTTAGGGATCTGTAGACCTCCCTGGTGCCCAAATATTTGTTAGTCTGTCGCTGTTGTCAAATTCGCTTATTCTGGACAGCATTAGATGCACTTAAAATGGAACCATTGCAATCCTTGCTACAGACTATTATTTAACACAGGGTACGGACACAACTGATATTGCCTGTAATGCGGTCAGCGGTCGGATGCCAATATGGCGAATTGTTTCCCGCTTGTAGAAGTCTTTCGTTTTCCCTGCTTTCGTCTTTTCTTTTCTTTTCTCGCGCCCTATTATTAGTCATTAATTATTCATTGCTCCACATCCCACGTCCTCCTCTCATGGGCTCATTCCAATTGCACACTATTACTGTTCATTATCAGGAGCCCATTACCCGGAGCGTCTGTCTCCTATATATCTCCGCCGTCTATCTCCTATATCTCCTATATCTCCTATCTCCTATATCTCTGAGTTGGCGTGTTTACACATTGGGCTATTTATAGAACCCGGTTTCATTGTTTTATAGACAATGTACCTTATTTTGCTAGAGTGCGAACAGTAAACGCACGGACGAACGCTACGTGGAGTGCGGAGGAACAGAACAGGGAGGAGGGAGAATTGGCAAAAAAAAATCAGGGAGGAGGGTGAAATGTCCAGAAAAACTAAGGAGGAGGAAGAATTTAGCATACAGGGAGGAGGGAGAAAATGGGATCTACATACATGCTCTAGGAAGAAATTTTAAAACTCACTAGGGAGGAGGGCGAAATGTCGGAAAAAATAGGGAGGAGTGAGATTTCACTACCCGCCTTTTCCTCTCCACTCTACGTGCTATTATCTCCGCCGTTAGTGTTTTTCTTTCGAACAAAGAAAAGCATTTATTCGTGGGAAAAACATTTAGGAAACAAAAAAAAATCTAAAAAAAAAATCTAAAAATAGCCCAAGGTGTAAATACGCCAGCTCACAGATATAGTAGATATGGACGCTCCGGGTAATGGGCTCTTGTCGTTATTAACCATTATCCTCCCTAGTAACTTATTAATATTTATTAATCCACCCTAAAAATTAGTTAAACCACCTTACCAGCTCGGGTCATTCCATCGCTACATTACTATTCACGCGGAAAATTCTAGTGACTTTTATCGACAGGAAAATCGATCCATCAATGACATCTAATGTACAGTTTACAGAAGACAAATACAGCAATAGATTTAGGCATCCATAAGGAACGTTTGAGAGCAAACAATGTTTTCCAGTGGAGGTTCCCTTTATGGAACGGTGGAGGTTCCCTTTACGCAGCGCAGCGGGCACCCGATGCAATATTGCTTGCAACATTGCTAACAATGTTGCAAAAGTAGGCGGATTAAATTCTACCTCTGCAACATTACACCCAACGAATTGCACCATCTGAACACTCCTTCATCCTTCGGCATTGCTTGTGTGTGCAATATTGCTGCTTTGTCAACCCCTTCTCAACACAATTACCAGTGTGTGTGGAAAAAAAACTAGAACATGAGAACCATAGTTTTATTGATAATTATTTACGTGTTTCTTTTTCGTAAAGGTCACTACATGTACATCGAAACGTCCTTCCCAATAACAACCGGCCAAAAAGCTCGTCTTCTAAGCGAGGACTTCCCACCCATTTCCCGTCGTTGCATTACCTTCTGGTTCCACATGTACGGCACAACAGTCGGCAAACTCACCCTCTATGCTAAAACTGGACCCGGTAACTCATCCCTTGCCGAAAAACCTATCTGGTCACTATCTGGAAACTTTGGTAACCAATGGATGAACGGTCAGGCTCCAATCTCTAGTACCAAGTGGTACAAGGTATGTTTTCTCATGATCGTGAACCTTTTAAGTTTTCGTAGAAAAATACTCTGATTCCGGAGGCATTAGAGAGAGATTCTATAGAGGAGAAAAGAAGGTAGTTTGGCCATTGAGAACCCACTTCCATGAGCTATGAATAAGGTGAATGTTTTGCAAGCCCTGATATCATGCTTTTACAATGTGGACCATTCTTCTTGATGATCGCAGAATGTGGGAGCAGTATTCTTGTCGAGTAAAACAAATTTGGCCGCGTCATGCAAAAAGGGCCTAGACGACATGAAATGGAAATCTCTTTTGAAGTTGTTCTGGATGTTTTGGATACCTGTGGTACCATTAGAATCTGCATCATGAGCACCACATCTGTGTTGATTTCATGATTTTGACAAGTGGAATTGCCGACGAAATTTACGATATGTTTACACGGGCAGTTGATCGCAATTGTAGCAAACACAAATGATAGCCCATCATGAGATGGTTATTTTAAGGTATAACTTGTACTGCTGCTAAAATCATATTCCGAGCTACGTGGGGCAGAATTACTGCAGAGAAGGTATTTTTTGACGAAAAAGTGGCCATGTTGTTCATCTTATTTTATTTATTACTCTTTAGCGCCAGCAGGTATATGTGGATGTCAGTCATCAAAATAATCCCCAATGATAGGATTCTTAATTTTTGTGGTCATATTTGTAATCGTGAATTCGCATCAAAATCACGTAAATTTTACATCAGGTTTTTCTTGTCCATTTCGTTGAACTGACATTTTATTTTAGGAATGCAATGTAGCGCTCCATGTGAAGAATATAACGACACCTTCAATCTGTTATTACAAACACTATCATATGAATTTTTTAACTTAAATGTCATCCGGGCCCTTTCTGTGTGACGCGGCCCAATTGATATTCATGCACAAGGTGTTGCTGTTGTTTTTCTTTTTTCAGATCGTGTTTGAGGGTGTCAAAGGAACTGGCGTCAGTGGAGACATTGCCGTCGATGACATCACATACACGAACACGCGATGTAATATCCTACCTTCAATAGCAGTACCACCCACCGCTCCGCCCACTACCCCTCCCCCCATCATCAATAATTGTACTTTTGAGATAGGCTTATGCTCTTGGAAAAACCTGAGGGGAGATAACTTCGACTGGACGAGGGATAGAGGCGGGACTACTTCGTGGAACACAGGCCCTTCCGTGGATCACACACTTGGAACTAGTAGTGGTATGTGGATCCTCTCTTTCATCAGGCCTATAACATCAACTATTTTGTCGTTCTTGATGCCTTCATTTTTATGGCTCCTGGGCATGCAAATACAAAATGGCCGGTCCATCACACGACTGCTAAGTCGGCAAACGAATGGTTTAACTAATAAAGAACTGAATAAATATCGGCGTTTTAACACGATATCTCAGTAATAACAATGGCACCAAAATGACCGTGCAGTTATGATGAAAAAGAGACTGGTGCGAGGGCTGCATACTCAGCTGCTTTCTTTTTTGTGTATGTTAAACTACAATCTTGGACAACTTAGTTGACCTCTCCTCCCCTCCCCCCTATTTCACTGATGTGAATGTGATCCATTTCAATTGGGGTACGGTCTCATCACTGGGGGGGGAGGGGAGGAAATGTTTTCCAACTCATGTACAAGATTTCTTGAGCGCGAAACTTCAAATACAAACAAGATAGCTACATGTGCAAACAGACCATAAAGTATTTTTAATTTATTCCCAGGTTACTATATCTATATCGAGACTTCCTCGCCTCGCAGACCCAACGACAAGGCCTGGCTCCAGAGCGGACTCGTTCAGCCAACAACTGGAAATGCAGGGAAATGCTTAAAGTTCTGGTATCACATGCATGGCGACCACGTGGACACGCTGAACGTCTATCGCCAACAAGGATCTTCCAAGTATAAGTAAGTAAGATTACGTTTGAACGGATTCTGATGCCATGCTAAATGCTAATAGCTTGTGATCTCCAGGGAATGGGAGAGAATGTTTTTTTGCATTGTCTGGATGTGATTTTGCTATTATTTGTTTGTTAATCGATTACAATATTTATTGTACTATAGTATTAGTAGTATAGGTTTTCTATAGACAACTTTGTAAATAGCATATGTAGTCTTCTTTTTATATATGATGTCATATCATTGGTATATTTGTATTATATGTATTGCTGTAATATATATATTGAGGCAAGCCTAAACGCGGTGTTCCCAATTATCAGACCCGAAAATAACGATAAATTGCTATAAAGAAAACAAACGTAAAACAAATTACTAATAGAATAAAGGGAAATCAGCGCAATAGATTCAGGAAAAAAAAGAGAAGAAAACGGAAAAAATTAAAAAAACATCGAAACTTTGAGCGCGCACGCTGACTTTGTTCGAAATGACGTGCTCCGATTGCGTCAACAGCGCAAATCACTCAAATCACAGAGAATAGTCTTCATTTTCTCATTTTTCCAAAGCTTAATTTCATTGTAAAATATTAGTCAAAAATACAGGGAGGTCAAAGCTAGCCGCGTAAATTACGTCAAAATCCTGGAAAAACCTTTTGTTTTGAGAAATGTGAAAATGTTTGTGCTGCCGGGGTCCGATCTCCAAGACATTCAACGTAAATCAGGCTGACGCAGAATGATTTTTAACAAGTGCGCGCGCATGTACAGCACATTTTCAGCCACGTCGTTGCGTGTCGTGTTCCGCGCGCCGCGCGTCGGGGTTCGGGCGCGAGGGAAACAGGAAGTCGTTCAATTTTTGCTCCGTCCCCTTGCGTATTATCTCTTTTATTTCTGGAGAGATACATTGTTATGGAAATACTTCAGACAAAGAATATAATTCCCGAAATATTTGAAATGGGACAACATTGAGCCAAGCGGAAAAGGCCTATTGAACCTTCACGTTTCTCTGAAACAATTTTTACAAGGGAAATACCTTGTGAATGTCCAAATATACTTTCCAGACTGTTTCGAAAAAGTATAGACCATTTGCAAACCTTGCGTAGTCCTGGTGTCGAATCATGAAAGAGAGGTCAGTCAGTTCCCCCTTTCATTTATTTTAAGAAATGCTTCTAAACTTTATAATGTCGGGAATAGCACGAAAAAAGATCAATTTACCATCCTGGACCGACCCACCTCTCTAATACAGCGGATTTTATATGAGTGAGACAAACTACGGTATGCCCGTAGCGTACCGTAGCCTAACCGTGTACAAGTTCAAGTTTATTCTGCACTCTGTACTATTTACAATTACATTAATAATACATTTAAATGAAAATAAAGAAATATACATATTCTATATTGAGATCGTGCGCAGTGACCAAAGTAGCGTAGCTTCCGAGTTGGACACTGCCTAATTTGATTGGATTAGAAAGACAAAAAAAATAGGAAAACCATTTCAATGTCACGACATTCTGATGCCGCAATTCATTGCCGTGACTTGCCCACTCGTACCACAGGGAGCCCACTCATACAAAATCTGCTCTAAACCTCACCGCCGTTCTCGACTCCAGACCCTTCTCGTATTTCTTACTGCGCATGCTCGATGAAATCGTCGAGCATGCGCAGTAAGAAATAAGAGAAGGGTCTGGGGTGGAGAATGCCTCACCGCGTTTTGATGAGCCCAGTGCGCGCGTCCGCCAGTTTCCCGCCGAAACTATAAGAAAACAAAGGCAAGCACCCTGTTTCTAATTTTAGGCACGTATGTGAAATGTTTAATTTCGCAAAAAAAAACGAGAAAACTACTTGAAAGCTAAGTCTAAAATTTTAACAAGTTGGAGATTTCTTAATTTGTAATTCACTGTGAGTTTACTAAGTTACAACATTATTTACTAAAAATGTTTTAGCCGTCGGAAACTTGTATTTGAACCCCAGAACCTTCGTTTTTTCGGCCAGCGGAGCACAACGTTAATTTAACCTTCTGTTGCAGGATTTGGTCACGCACAGGAACGCAGGGAAACAACTGGCGTTACGCACAAGCAGACTTAATAAGTAACAGACCGTTCTACGTACTGTTTGAGGGTATAAGGGGTTCCAGCTACATGGGAGATATCGCTCTTGATGATGTGGACATCGCTCATGGTAACTGCCCCACACCTAAACACTGTGACTTTGAGGGGGATCAATGTGGATGGACAAATCAAAGGGTACGACAACATGCTTCATTTGTGTCAGGGTCCACCAGGGGTGGACGGGTAGCCAAGGAAATCTGCGATAAATCTGATTCAGATTTTGTCCTGATTTACATAAACCTTTGCTTCGATTTTCTCGGCCGAAATAGGTCGTATCGCTAAAATAACTGAAAAACACGACTTTATACATCTAGACATTGGACAAGTCAGATACATAATTCGTGTCCGTGCTTTATCGGATTCTCGCTTCCAGCTCGAGTTCGTAAATCATTCTGTATCTATTACGTACCGTAACACTGTAATTTGATTGGATCATACAGATAAAAACAATAGGGAAACCATTTCAATGTCACGTATGCCGTACAGTAACCGTGCCGTAAGTCATTGCCCTAACCTGCCCACTCATACGAAATCCACTCTATTTACAATATGATCGACCGAATAGCTGATATTACAGTTGCGTCTACGAATAGCAGTTTCAGCGGTATTGATCCAAACCCCTCACTTCGATGTAACGAAGCGCCATTGAAACCATCATTCTTGCATGACACCAACACTCTCTTAAACAAGCACGACAGTTTGACGAAAGCGACCAATATGCATATGAGCGACCGACCATTGTTAGTCTCACACAATTCGGACGCGAATATTGTAATGTACTTATAAAATGAACTGTATAAAATTGAACAATTTTCTGAAATTTAGATGAAAAGGATAACATAAGAGTTCGGCGCTATAGTTTGCGTCTCGTACTTGCGTAGCGTGCACAAAAACAGCTCCCATAATGGTGAGACAGTCTGTATGTATCAAGACAATAGTTTACATCGATTATGGGAGGTCAGTGATCGGTTGTGAGATCTCGCGCGTACCAATACTAGAGTAGTTAGTATTCTGTATCAAATGGTACTACAAAATACTAACTACGTTGGTGTCAGTTATATATGGGGCTTACAGAGGTTTCCATCTGACTTGAATGCTGCATTTTGATTGCTTAGCTCCCTTATGAATTATTAATGAACAAATCAATTGTTATTTTACAGGGGGATCAGTTTGACTGGACTAGAGATAACGGTGGGACGCCATCAATCACGACGGGTCCGTCCAAGGACCACACCACTGGAACAAGAAACGGTGAATACTTATATAAAACTTGTTCTGTAAATGTTTTGCTACATAAACAAATGTACACAAAATAAAGAGGACACATGCCTCACTGGTTAGCTCAGCTGATAGAGCACGGTCTAGAGTTCGGGAGGTCTTGGGTTCACTGGTTAGCTCAGTTGGTAGAGCACGGTCTAGAGTGTGGGAGGTCAGGGGTTCACTGGTTAGCTCAGCTGGTACAGCACGGTCTAGAGTGCGGGAGGTCAGGGGTTCACTGGTTAGCTCAGTTGGTAGAGCACGGTCTAGAGTGCGAGAGGTCGGGGGTTCTCCGAATTTCTAACGAGACAACCATAGCGGCTGATCAAAGCCGGGATCCGGCTAAACCACAGATCGAATTCGAATTTAGCGTGTTGGTTTTTGTGGAGGGAAGAAAACCGGAGAACTCGGAGAAAAACCCTCGGAGAAATGGCGAGATCATCTGATACCAGCAAACTCAACTCCTATATGGCGCCGCGTTCGAGGGTCGAATCTGGGCCACAGAGGTGAGAGGCGAAGCACTTAACTATTACACCACCCTGGGTTCGAATCCCGGCCGCGTCCTTGGGTAGTGACGTACAAGTCGTTGGCCATGTCTCCTTCCTCTTCTAATCTATACGAGGGGGACGTGAACGAACCTGTTGTGCTATTTCGAGAAAGAGTAGGGGATTGTCTCCCGGCACAACATACTGGTATTCTGGAGGTACTAAGAATCACTCGTGTGAAATGCACGGCAATACTTTACGCCACAATAGCAAACGTATCACAAAAATAACCTTGTGAAGCGCATTTGAATATTACTCTTTTCTTTTTTACAAATTTATAAATTTCGATAGCTTTTCAAAGAAAATTATATCGAATCAAAATGTGTTTTCTCTATTTATTGCAACGATGAAACGAATCCTAAATCTTCGTTTTTCGAAACATTTAAAATTCTACGTGTTTTGAAGAAACAAATCCTAAATCTTCCTTTTTTCATAATCTTTTAGGATATTACATGTACATTGAAACATCTTACCCGCGTGTACCTGGAGACAAGGCATGGCTTCTGAGCCCATCATATCCAGCGACCAGCGGCAAGTGCTTCAACTTCTTTTATCACATGTACGGTGATCACATTGGTAACCTGAATATTTACGTCAAGAATGGACTTACCATCGGCACAAGAGTCTGGAATCAAACTGGTAACCAAGGTAACACGTGGAGACATGGTCGTGCGACCGTCGTGAGCACGTCAAATAACTTCCAGGTATACAAATAATAGCGCTAACAATTTTATCTTTCATTTATACAGGACAGCTCGGTTTCATGAAAAAATGAAAACGCAGAAACAGGATGTGGGAAGAGGACAAATTAATCGCGAGGAAAAAAATGAGGGAGACTGGGAGAGAGGAAAGGAGAAGAGCCTTCCTTTCTCTCCTTCACTCCTCCCCAGTCCTTCATCTCCTCCCCAGTCCTCTTTCGCCCGCTCCCCACTATACAGGGCCTGGAAAAGGCTGTAATGAAATCTTATTTTCTTTATATTTCACATACTTTATGATTTACTAAGAGTGACAAAAGGGTAAAGCCAAATAAACACGGAATGGTCGTTTTGCGAAGATGTTATCGGCAGGGTAATCACGCTGTAATCGTAAGATTGTGGGAGAAGATAGCATAGTGATTGAACCAATAGGCCAATCAATCTCGTTCCCAGAGCCCGCGTATCTTGTATTCTGTATCTTGGCGCTGACCATAAGATACGTGGGCTCTGTGAACCAGTAGGCGAATCAAATTTTATTCACTCGGGCCCGTTTGAGACGACGAACTTTCCATGCGCCGATTTAAGTGCTAATCAGCTAAATCTATTGTTATGGGTCATTAACATTGAATTCGGCGAATGAAATGTTCGCCTTCTCAAACGGGCATTACGTGCGCAAATGTTACGTAATCGGTTTAATAAAACTGTTTTACCTGAATTTTTTTAACTGCCGTAAATTCTGGTTTCCAGTTCGCATTGAATTGGCGAGACCAGCAGCTATTAAGCAATTTGTATATT
Organism: Actinernus sp. WN-2022; assembly: GCA_030867875.1. Taxonomy (NCBI): domain Eukaryota; kingdom Metazoa; phylum Cnidaria; class Anthozoa; order Actiniaria; family Actinernidae; genus Actinernus; species Actinernus sp. WN-2022. The sequence goes on from JAOWCC010001634.1 coordinate 142,909,817, forward strand.
TTCTTTGAAATGGAAGTATTGCTTAATTATGTTTGTCTTGTCCAACGGAATCGGGCTAAAGAGGAGTGACTGACAGCTGTACAGAAAGCAGTTTTACGGCAGATGATGTGGCTGATGTGTACGATACGTTGCATGCCAGTAGTGACAGTTATAATCTTTGTCTCTTTCGTTGATTTATTCCAGATTGTGTTCGAAGGTATCCGAGGTCAGAGTTACAAGGGAGACATTGCGATTGATGACGTTTGGCTTGATGATAACATATGCCCTTCACCAGGTAGGAACTGATTCATGTTTCGTTTTCATGTGACGTTATTTCCACCATATTGAGTTGTGTCCTCATCGGGTATAAACTGACTCATTTTTCGTTTTCATGTGACGTCTTTCCGCCTTGTTGCGTTGGGAGACGTTACATAGAAATTAAGTTAGCTTAAATTTAGTTAAGAAAATTTTTTAAAGTCTTTGGAGCTAATGGTTTCTTGCTACGTGAATAGCGAGTAAGGAGAATATCCCACTTTTAGATACATGTATGCCTGAGAGTCCAGCAGTGATTGAAGGACTTTAGGATTATGGGCAAAGCCCCGCTGTACCCTCGAGCATATGACGTAAACCTTTTGAACATTGCCTTAGTTTCATGGGTCAGTATCGTTTGTGCTGCTTCCTGAAAGTCTTGTACGTTATTCGTCTCTTTTCTCCCACCCCTCCCTCTCAGCTTATTTCCTACTCACACAGTCCCTGCAAGTAAAGGTTATATACCGCTACCGAGGTGTGTATGATATTTATCAACCCGAGGCGAAGCCGGGTTAAATTTTTACATGCTTCTGTAATTGGCTCACTGGGTTTTTACATGCTTCTGTGATTGGCTTACTGGGTTTTTACATGCTTCTGTGATTGGCTCACTGGGTTTTTGAATGCGCCTGTGATTGGCTCACTGGGGTTTTACATGCATCTGTGATTGCCTCACTGGGTTTTTACATGCTCCTGTTATTGGCTCTGTTATTGGCTCTGTAATTACTTTTTGTTTTTGTTTACTACACTCAATCGAAAACCGCTCTAAATACCAATGCTTGCTAATCAGTAACTCATTTACATTTACAGGAAGCTGCGATTTTGAGCAGAAGGGTCTTTGCACCTGGATAAACGTTCCTAATGCCAACAGGTCAGTGGGACTGGATGATTTCGATTGGACGTTAGGCAGTGGAGGGACAGCTAGCTACCAGACTGGACCAAGTATTGATCACACTCTAGGAACAGCTGTCGGTATGTGAAATGATTGGCAGCCCGGGGGGAAATCTTGTTGATGACGTAATATACATGTACGGCGGCACGGGGTCCGGTTTTGAACCTTAAACTCGTAAAAGTATGTTGAATTCCGGGTTATAGACGATTGAGAATAATCAAACAGGGAAGAAATACCTGGTTTGTTTTCATAAGAACTTGGAAATCCTGGTTTTGGAAAACCTGTTCCGGTTCTGGCCCCTATGGCCGCACATTTATCATAGACGTCCCTCCCCCTGGATTAGCACCAGCCCAGAGTTTCTTTGTAACTCAAGTGAATTCTTGTCTAATATTGGAAATGATAGATCTATACTTTCAAAGAGCGCACCTTTGAATGATTCGTCTTCTACATGTGGGTTTTGAGATATCTATAGTGATTCCAGGTATTCGGGTTACTTGTTTGTGACTGGGAAACCAGAGTTGGTTTGTTCTATTGACTTAATAAAAACAAAATAAGAAAAAGATCGAGGAAAGGAGATGAGAATGGAATAATATATAATTTCATTTATTTAAACGCACTTGTACGAGATCGGTAGTGGTATTAGCAAAACCCGTTTGTAAATGGTATTTTCCACCTCCAATCTATTGTCGATCTTTCTAAAACTGCGTTTCAAAGTTTGTTTGCCACCCATTAAAGGCACGAGCGCAATTCATTCACTATTGAATTTCAGCACGTGACTGTTTCCTGATAATTAGCAACTATATACAATTTAAATGGTCAGAATATGTTGAAAAGCATGAGGAGTAATAGGCCCTTTGCAGCTAACAAATCACGTGGTTGTACTGGAGAGCAAAAAATATCTGACTTCATTTATTTAAAGGCCTTTGTTTGTAATGCTATTTTCCACCGCCAATCGATCGTCGATATTTCTAAAGCTGCGTTTTTGAAGATAGCTTGCTCTTCAGCATCCATGGCAACGCCTTTGCCATGGGGATCACGAGCTCAATTCATTCGTTGATGAAGTATTAGATCAGCATGTGACTGTTAGCTACAAAAGGCGTATTAACCCATACATTTTATAACATCTCTGAACAGTGCTTTGGTTAAAAATGGATGTAATTGACTGCTCGTTGTCTGTATTAGATAATCTTCCTCACACTGAACTAAGCCTGTTAGTTACTCGTTTCTCGGTGACTAAGTGATTTTGCATCCATTTCAAAAACGAGTAACTAACAAGTACCTAACGAGTAAGTAACCAAGGAACGTGTAACTAACCATTACTTAATAGCATTGCGCAGAGATGACATCACAAAATGTAGACTCCTCACCAAGATTCGGACAAACAAACCACTTTTCGCGTTAGAACTTACAAGAATTGACCAGCAGTTCAGTTCGTCCTCTGGCTATTCTACCAGAAATTGCGGATTCCCTGTATTATATTTTGAAAGAGAATCTAATTATTATACTGTCCAAGAGCTTAAACGTTGGCTAAAATTCAGAGGATTGAAACAAAGCGATAAACGGCAATCTTATCAAGCGAGTTCCACCGAAATTTTGAAAGGGTGCAAACATGGCGCGAAATAGAGTGTTTGTATGGGAATCCGATGCCAAATATTTTCCGTAAAATCGAATTTCTGAAATATTCACCGTCAACAAACTTAAGATACCAAATAATAATAGTTATTTGTTTGTTGGACCAGGTACCTACGTGTTTATCGAGACCTCCTATCCACGGCAGCCTGGTGACGTCGCGCGTATCCAAAGTCAGACATTTGGGTCGACGACCGGCCAGTGCATGTCCTGGTGGCTCCACATGTACGGACGCACAGTCGCCTCTCTGAACGTCTACCTACAAGTGGGACAAAAAGAGACGCTGATCTGGAACCTGAACGGCACGCAGGGCAACATATGGAAGAGAGCAGAGACAACGATCGTCTCCTCCAGCAGCTACAGGATTATCATGGAGGGTATCCGCGGTACGAGTTACACTGGCGATATCGCGTTAGACGACCTTGCGTTCACTAAAGGCTACTGCGTTGGTTTATGTACCTCCGTGAAACCAAACCAGCGTGTTGACTGCGGCTATATTGGGATCAACAAACTCACATGCATAAGAACGCGCAGGTGCTGCTGGGATACGTCCGTCGCGAATGCCCCGTGGTGCTTCTATCACCCGAGCTCTTGTAGTAGTATTAATCCGCAATTACGGCGCGATTGCGGTTGGCCTGGAATTTCGCAGCAAACGTGTAGCCAGAAAAGTTGCTGTTGGGATGGATCTGTGCCGAATGTGCCTCACTGCTTTCATGGTCCAGCTGTACCAACGCCCTTCCCTACCACCCCTCCCCCTCCAACAACTTTGCCACCATCCGTTTGGGATTGTAACTTCGAGAGAAGTCTATGTAATTGGAATAATTCTAAGGAAGATGACTTTAACTGGTCGAGGCAGAACGGAAATACAGGATCAACTGGAACTGGGCCGAATGCTGATCACACCACAGGAAGTCAGAATGGTAAAACAAATGAAGTGTGAGACAAAATTACACACAAAAACCTACTTTTAAATCACATGCAAAGATCTAACGCTTTTTAACCTATAGTGATAGACACGAGTAATGTGTGAGAAATTTCGGATCAATTTCCACCACACCCTCAGTTTTACCTTAAATGTAATGGTCAGTGATTAATTACAAAAGGGAGGGGTGGGTAGATAGTTTCCCGTATAGGTACTCTTATAGACCTATCCCACACGGCAGCCATCTTGGAATAAACCTATTGTTAATGCTTACCCAGCCTCGGTCCCAAACGTGTTTAACCGAGGCTGGGTTAACAATAGGTTTATTCCAAGATGGCCGTCACGTGGGATAGGTCTATAAGCTGAACCGAAAAATCTTAGCTGGGCAAATAGCATTGCGGTGTTATCGTTATGCAAAACTGTTTTTTTTATTACCATTGTATCTATTTTCTCATTTTTATCCTTCACTTTTATATTGTAGTTTTTCTCCACTACCTCCTCTTTGTTAGAAATTAAAGATAACAACCGGATCTCAGGAATTAATTTAATTTTACATCCAGATTGTCGGGATCGAGATAGGATACGGCATAATATATGTATCAAGGGGACATGAGTTTGTTTTTGCTTACGTTTTTGGAAATTCTGGCTTTTTAAAAGCTAATAAAACAGTGCAACATGAGTTACGGCGATGGACAGATGTGGATTTCAAGCAGTTAAAATAATAGAAAACTATTACGAATTTAATGTATTCCGATAGAGCCAATTTCAGGTCTTGTGGGGCTAATATAAAGTGTACATTATCTCTAACCTTTAGGCTTCTACATATACATTGAAACTTCGTGGCAGTCTCCCAACGAAACGGCTGTACTTCTCAGTGCCACTGTCCCACAGACGTTTGGCAAGCCACAGAACATGATCTGTCTCGGTTTCTGGTATCACATGTACGGCCAACATGTGAATAAACTAAACGTATATATGAAGACTGGTTCTGGTTCTCAACTTCCTGCTCGACCAGTATGGACTAAGTCTGGAACTCAGGGGAACCGCTGGAGATTTGCGCAAGTGGAAATGAGGAGTAGAGTTAACTTTCAGGTATGTGTGTTAAAAATGTGAAATCGTTTTGTTTATCCTCAAAATATAAAAAAAAACGTTATTTAAAGAAGGTGACACTTAATAGTAAAAAAATCTAACTAATAACATTGTGGCCCTCAAAACAATTACAATAAAGTATAACAATTTTTTACATGTAAAGCCTTTTCAAGAAAATGAAGCATCATGGGTAATCAGGACTAACATGATGGCATATGCAGTGTTTGTATGAGAATATGATGTCAAATCATTTCCATAACATTTCAATTCTGTGAAATTCATCAATTGTAAACGTAAGATACTAGGCAACATATTTTACTGATAAAATGTGAGTGGTGTAGCTTTACTAGAAAGAGAGCAACCGTATTTTCCCGTTCCCATACATTAATTTGTCTGTATTTTTACAGAGAAATGTATAGAAACTATAAAGTGTAACTGCTCGCTTTCAAGTAAATCTACACCACTCAAATTTTATCATTAAAATATTTTGCCTAGTATCCTAAGTTTACAATTGATGAATTTCACAGAATTGAAATCGTACTTGGAATTTTTTTTACATCAGATTCTCATACAAACACTGCATTTGCCATCGTGTTAGTCCTGATTACCCATGATGCTTCATTTTCTTGAAAAGGCTTATTAATCCACAGGCAGCCCAAGCTCACGATTTGTGGCTCTTACAAATCCTACGTAGATTACGGGTTGGAATTCCAAAATTTTACATTTTAGTCCTCGTAAACCACATATTTGTGGTATCAAAAATCGCTATTTGAAAACCCGCAGATGCTGGTAACTTAGTCCCGAGACAGCGGGACGTCCCGCAGATGGGAAATGCGCTCGGATTGGTTGGTCGTAGTCACGTGGGATTTGTCGTCGTCGGACATATATCTAATATATTAAAACTATAAAAAAAAAATTAAATGGCTACCTTAATGTCAATACAAAATGTGACAAATACAAGATAGACGGCACTAGAATTTAAAATCAGATAAGGATGTAAATAAATTAAACTCCTTCTGAAAGGCGCGGAAGCGTTTACTCAGACTAATAGGCAGCTTATTCCAAAGTTTGATGGTAGTGGTGGAAAATATTCTGCCTAATTCGAGTGTATTTTGGTGTTACGAAGCTTAAATGAGCGTTACGAGTATTACGCGAATGTTGCTGACTATTTAACCTGTTCCGGTCATGACGAATCTGCGGTACGTCACTGTGAATACACTTATTTTTCACATACTGGAGGCTTTTGACACTGATAATATTCATACGATAAATCTTTCACAGTTGTAAATCTTAGGTACGTAAATCTTTGGAAAAAGAGCGTTTTTATTCTCCTGAGTGAGATGGAAATTGTGTTATTTTTGGTTTTCGCGCGACAACGTTTTTGGAGCTTAATAATGTTGTCTTTGCTACGCGTTGTCCAAGTAGTATTGCAATAAAGTATTAAATGTTTAATTATAACATTACAAAATAGAAGTCGTTCCGCTTTAGGCGGGTAGGATCGTATATACTTCAATATTCCAATGCGCTTAGACAATTTCGCCGCCAAAGCCTCGACATGACTGTGAAAGCTTAATTCCTCGTCCAGTTCAAGACCTAACAATTTGGCTTGATGGACCTGCTTCAGTGGAACATCGTCATCTTGATGTCAAGAACCTGATCCGCAGGGGTGAGTTTGGACTTCAGGCGCTTACCGCTGACCAAGATAGCTTTGGTCTTAGCAGAGTTCAAAGGCAGGTTGTTAGCGGTGGCCCACTTTTCAAAATTGGATACTTCAAGAGATAGTGTATCTCTCAGTTCATTGGCATGCGCGTAATCAGCAGATGCTAGTAGGGTCGTATCATCCGAAAACAAATCCACTTGAATATTGATATGCAGAGGCGAGTTATTGATAAACATGACAAAAAGCAGGGGGCCAAGAATTGGTATACCTTCTGTTACTGTCTTTGTTGTAGACGAGTGACCTTAACAAACTGTTTGCGCTCGGTTAGGTAAGATTTGAACCCGGAGAAAAACCCTTAGAGCATGGGTGGGAATCAACAAACTCAACCCACATATGACGCAGTGTCCGGGAATCGATCTCGGGCCACAGTGGAGAGAGCGAGCGATTTTACGTGCTGCGCCACCCAGCTCTCCACCCTGTATAACAGCTATTACCATTTACCCCTGTCCTTACAAAGAATATTAATATCTTGAGATATCTGTTTCTTTTAGATTGCATTGCAAGGAATTCGGGGTAATGGTTACCAAGGAGATATTGCTATTGATGACATCACTGTTAAAGATGGCGCTTGCGCAGTACTCCGTAAGTAGATCAGGCAGTCTCTTATTCCTGAAGAAAAAATGCTGTGTTATTCTTGAATTTTAAGCAGCGTGATTTTAATCCACCATACGGGAAAAAATGGCGGCTGCACAGTTTACCACAATCCCTTGCGAACCTACACAGTAAAAAAAAACGTATAAGTCTTCTATTCTCTTTTGAGCCTCAAAACCTCTCTACCGCGATTTAATAACATTTAAAGAATTGTGGGTAAAAGTACCAACCGCCATGTTTTTCTGTACGCTGGATTACGTGTGCCTCATTTGACGTCACGATTAAATATATCTCAGCCTTGTACGTCATTGTTCAAACAAATTTTGTAGAAACAAAATGGCGATTTAGATAATGAACAATATTAAAATAAGATATTAGTGTTGAGCATAGGTTCTCGTCAATAGAGTGGAATGGTTATGAACCCAGCGACCTTCTTTGCTATAGGTCGTTGTTCGCTTTTTTCAACCTTGACCCTGCACAAAACACAATAGAATATTGGAACATGTTAATCAATCAGCCAATAGAAACGTGTGGGTTCAGTCGTTCAGGGGACGCTAATGTACTATGACCCTGCACAATCTTTTGTCTTATCCCCTTCCAACCTAAATCGCAGCGCCTTTGTTAGCCCCTTTGAAGTTTGCCGGGTTTCCTAACCATTCCACTCTATTAACTGTGAAATAACTAATTAGACATTTCTGCAAATGTCGAGACATTCACGTCTTCAAAAGAAGGCATATATCCAAGGGGTTTATCTAAGTGTTTATTTCAAGGGTCTTACACCACTAAGATGTAAAGATTTAACGTTTTGAAAGCAAACGCAATCATGGATAACTCTCGCTAAAACGAAAATTGATTTTGTGACGGATCAAAACAATGTTTGGTTTTAGTTTAGAACTTGATTGGCTGATAATTAAAAAAAACATGTTTCACAGCCAATAGAAAAGCTAAACAAACACAAAACCAAAGCAATCACTTATTACTTTCGACGCTCAATCGAACACCGCTCTATACAGACGCTTATGTCATGGAGTTTTGTCTCGCGGCGGCCATGTTGAGTCCCAGGAGAACAAAAAGCTTTTTATTCTACAAACTACAGTGTTTTACAAGGATTTCCAGCACTGAGAAACTTGTATCTGAACACACGTAAAAATACGATAATTTTACGTGTGTGGATATCGCCTCTCAGCCAATCAGCGATTTCTACGTCACGCGCTTACCCTTGCTTCGAACAACCGGCCCAGGTCCAAGTATTATTATAAATAAATAAAACAATACATGGGTGCGCCGTGGAGATATGGAATTTATCTTCTCGTGCGCTCACTCGTGAGATATCGAGTTGAACACGAGAAGATAAATTCCATATCTCCACACGCCCATGTATTATCTATGTAATACACTAGTTCACTGCGCTCACTCGTGAGATATCGAGTTGAACACGAGAAGATAAATTCCATATCTCCACACGCCCATGTATTATCTATGTAATATACTAGTTCACTGCGCTCACTCGTGAGATATCGAGTTGAACACGAGAAGATAAATTACATATCTCCCGCACCCATGTATTATTCTCTGTTTTCGCCAACTCAACTCGTTGTGAACCTGCTCCGTTGTGAGGCTAAAGGGACAAATATTTCTAACCAATATGGCCGCCGCGTGATAACCCCATTGGTTTTGTTTCTCTCAAAACAGCCGAATGCGAGTTTGAGAACCCGAACATCTGTGGCTATATCCAGGACAGGGGAGACATCTTTGATTGGACGCAGGGAAGTGGAAATACCACTAGCAGAGGAACTGGACCTTCCACTGACCATTCATACGGCACAGCCTTCGGTAAGATACATCCACAATCTTTTATGATTAACTTTTTGCAACCAATTAAAATCCACCACTCGAACATTGATTCCATACATACGCAGCACCATGCCAGTACATAGCCCTTACCTCTATTGTCTCTACTTACAGGACGATACATGTATATCGAGACCTCGTCTCCGCGCAAGCCTGGAGACTATGCCCGTCTCGAGTCTACGGCAAACGATAAGGCAGTTGGTAACGGGAAATGTCTTATCTTCTGGTACCACATGTACGGCCGGGGCATCGGGCGCTTAAATGTTTACATCAAAAAAGGCAGCAACTTGGGACAAGCCGTCTGGACGGAGTCTGGTAACATAGGCAACAAATGGAACAGGGCCATGATCACGGTCAGAAATAACCAGCAGTGGAAGGTATGTGACATCATATTGGTGGCACGAGTGGTATTTAGGGGAACAACGAGTCGCTACCGAGATAACGCGCGAAACGTTTTGAAGTAATTACGAAATAAGTTAGGGTACATTAGTGTGATAAAGGATTATTTATCGCGAGTACAGCTTAAATAGTTCCTCTCGACCAGCGTGCATTGCGCGCCGAAATCCCAGTGGCGTCCATTTTGTAGGTTCCCGAAATTCAGATCTCGCGAAAATCCCGTGAAAGAAACATAAGGAATGAGACTCATTAGGATTGATTTATTACTGCTGAATATATGTTGCTGACTTTTGAAAACACCAATGAATGGCACGATGCTGCGGAGGGCAGATATTTGAAAGTTTCTGGATAAAAACAATTATAGATGCGTGCAATGCACACTGGTCGAGAGAGCCTTTAACGGCCACGAGGGCGAAGCCCGGGTTGATAAATCCATTATGACACAAGTGGCCATTGATTAACCAGTTTATGTTATGCCGTTTTACCCAGAAAGAAATGAAAGGTTAAAGTTTATTGCAGAGTTTGTAGGAACAGGAATCTTAAGAACAATGGTGACCTTTCTGCGGCGCTTTTGATTCATGAACCATTTTCGTTTTTAAAATCTCATCATTACGGAGATATTTACATTTCCTTTTGTGACCCTTTTTGACTACATTGTTGTGTAAAGTTAAACGCTATTTCTTATTCAAAATTTAAAATTTCTCAATTAGTTGGTTATTTTTATTTAGTTATTAAGTGCGTCCCTATACTAACGTACATGCGCAGTCAGAACGTATGGTTTAAAAATATGGTGAACCGGTCTGCGTTCTCCGGTCAATGAACTGAGTGTCTGCTTGAGCCTTGTTTAACTGTACTATGCGATAAACAGTGTAATGATGACCATTTACCGCATAATAATGAATATTTATTACCATACAATAGGAGATATTACAGTTGCGTGTACGAACAGCAGTTTCAGCGGTATTGACCCAAATGCCTCGCTTCGAAGTAATGAAGCACTATTCAAACCATCATTCTTGTGTGACAGCAACACCCAAGTACGACTTATTTAGATAAGCACGACTAATTTCAATACACAGTTTGAATAGCGCTTCATTACATTGAAGTGATTGACCCAAATGCCTCGCTTCGAAGTAATGAAGCACTATTCAAACCATCATTCTTGTGTGACAGCAACACCCAAGTACGACTTATTTAGATAAGCACGACTAATTTCAATACACAGTTTGAATAGCGCTTCATTACATTGAAGTTAGGCGTTTGGGTCAATACCGCTGAAACTGCTATTCGTAGACGCCACTGTAATATCAGCTATTTCCATCTCATAGTGGGATATGGAGTTTATCGCATCAGTTGGAACAATGGATTTTGGGCGTAGCATGCGATTATTCTGTCTCTAGTTTATTATAAATATCAGTACCGTGAAATAGACAAATTTCACTAGTTCAGCAACTGTGATATTTATTTTTAAAAGTAGAGAGGGAAGGAGAGAAAAATAATCTTTATTAATTGCATATTTAGAATCTTCAGAAGAGCTTGTTATTCGTTTGACACGAAGGTTGATGAGCTCCTCAATAATACCTTAACCTGGGACAGATTACACATCAGACGATCCAAACAAATAGCAACTATGATTTTTTAAACCGCTGTATTGGGAACTACAAGAATTAAATACTAAATACTAACAAATTAATTACAAGTTATTGAGAAATAAAACATACACGCTAATAGAGTAGTTTGCCCAAACGGGAAGGGCATGCGAGGACCCATGCGAGGTGTAACCCAGTATAAATTAAAATTCATAAAACATAAGCAGATACAGATATATAGATATAACATTAATCCCTGTGGCAGGGACACGTCCTATCTACGTCAAAAACGTAGACAGACAGTAAGAAAGAATATCATTGTAGAATAAAACTCTTAAATGAAACTGACCAGACTGAAAAAAAAACTGCTGGATGGAGCTACTTTACAGACAGAATTCCAGATCTTAACGATACGATTAAAGTAAGAGGCCTGAAAAGTTCTAGTTTTGCATGAGGGAACTTCAAGCATAAGGCTGAGATTAAGGCTGAGTCGCGTGCGGCCGTGACTTACGAAAGAAACATATGTCCGTAAAGAGCCTTATAGAAAAAAACACTTTAATTTCCCTATCATAGCACAACAACTGTAGTGCCGAAAGCCGTTCTTTGTATGAGGTGTCGCCTATCCTACATTTTAAAATCCATCTGGTCACCCGTCTTTGTATGCGTTCATTTTGACCTTTTGCGAGCTGTGGGACGGAGCCAAAACCTCAGTAGCATAGTAAAGTTGTGACTAAACCAGAACCAAGTACAGTGTCCGCCGTGCTTTGAGGTCCGTCAACAGGAGACATGTTCTCTTGAGTAACCCTAATAGCTTGTTGGATTTAGCAACGATGACATGGATATGAGAGACCCAAGATAAATTAGTGGTCACGATAACGCCGAGATCTTTCACCTCTTGAACACAGAACAGGTCGGCTGAGCCTAGATGGTAAGTATAGGACACAGGGCTTTTCTTGCGGGACACTGTCAGCACCTTACACTAGGAAGCATTGAACTTGATGTTATTATCGAGGCTCCAGGTAGCCAAGTTGGCCAAGTCCAGTTGGCCATGATGTACAAGACTCTGAATAATCTGTCTCCAGATTATCTATCTTCAAAATTCATACCTCGTACAACTACAACGAGTTACAACTTCAGAGGCTCATCAACCAAATTAACCCTAACAATACGGCCACGAACCAACTATGGTAAACAAACTTCCGTTATAGTGGGGCAAATTATGGGATGGGCCACGTGCGGACGTAATACATAATTATGTTAATTATTTTACTTAAAGTATATATATGGTCAAATATTTTTATCATTAATATCGATTCTACATCTGAATGTTGAATAGTAGGATATTCTCAATTTGAGTGTTACACCCATGAATTAGAGGTTTATATTTCTAATATATTCCAGCCGGTGACGTCTTCATTTATTATACAAAAAACTTGCTGGTAGAGATAAATGACCTTTTGTAAATCATGTATCCATGTTATATTTGAAGGTTATATCAGTGATTTTACCAAATATTTTGTCAATATCAGAAAACGGTTTCATTCACAAGGAAAAATAAATGAAAGTAAATTCTCAAATTCGCATCAAATTTACGTCACATCATTAGCATATTGAAAATAAAAACCTCTATAACTCATAGACGCAACACTAAAATTAAGAAATATTGTACTATTCAACTATTTGCTTGATGGAGAATCGACATGAATGATAAAAAATGTTGACCTGATATACACAAGTGTCCCGCAACAAGGCTTTCACGTAAAGCAGTTGCGTATTTATTAGATTTTCCAAGTCTTGTATCTATGTAACTGATGATTTTACTATGCATAAATAAAGATATGAAGGTATGTATATATTCCTTTCTAGATTGTGTTTGAGGGCATTCGTGGGAGGAGCTACACCGGCGACATAGCCATTGATGACGTCAGCATTAAGAACTACCCGTGTCCACCGCCTGCCTCGTGTGATTTTGAGAGAAACAAATGTGCATACACTAATGACCAGACGGGAGACGTGTTTGACTGGGAACGAAATTCTGGTCACACGGGAAGCTACGGGACTGGTCCTTCAACTGACCATACTCTTAATAGTCCACTCGGTAAGCTACCAGATTACCTATTGTTATCCTTACTTGTACCCAGTGCCAACTTTTTACTGAGCGAGCGCGAAAGTAATAGAGAGCGTGTGTCCTTTGTGCACCTCGCAACCTATCAGATTCCCTTCCTGTGATGCAATTCTGAATTAAACAGATTAAAGTATCCAGGATCTGGTGATGACCGTTCTTCAGATCATTCTCACTGGAGCTGACGTGCTCGAGCTATAAAACTGAATTTTGGCTTCAGGCGGCCGTTTTCTAGGGCATCAAAAATGGAGGCTGAGAGGGATGTTTTAAACACCATGGACGCCACAAGACCGAGAAAAGACTGACAGGAAATTGTTATTAAAATCCAACTTACCTTGTACACGTTTCTGGCCAATCAACATGGGCGGCAAGACCCTGTTTTGTCGTTTGTGACTTGACGTTACGAACATGAAGACTTAAACACGCGCCAAAAACAAATATTTGACTTGCGGTTGCCGTCCGTGACTCACTTAAAGTGCCTATCACCCTTTTGTAATTTTGATAGCTTATGAACCTCCGAAACGTTTTGAGTACTTCTGTGAAGAAGGTTTTGGTTTAAAGTGAATACTTTATTTTCTACGCTTGTTTGAAATCGTGTAAATGTGACCTTTCCTGACCCATGACCGCGCAAGTAAAAGCCTGGGTCGAAACCTGGGTAGACGTCATCTTGACGTCATATAATTAATTCGGCTTTGCAATCATTTGAAGAAATTCTTAACATGTTGACTAAAATGACTTTTTTCTTTACTAACAACTCAAAAACTGTGTATATTTTCTATGCATCGATGTTGTTGTGATAAAAAGGCGCCATGGAGAATAATGCATTAATGAGATGACGTCTACCCAGGTTTCGACCCAGGCTTTTACTTACGCGGTCATGGGTCAGGAAAGGTCACATTTACACGATTTCAAACAAGCGTAGAACATAAAGTATTCACTTTAAACCAAAACGTTCTTCACAGAAGTACTCAATACTTTTCGGAGGTTCATAAGCTATCAAAATTGCAAAAGGGTGATAGGCACTTTAAGCTCTCTGATATTGACTCGATGTCGTGACAATACGGACCGAGGACTGAACGGTTCCAAGCAAGTGACATTAGTAAGTAGCTGTAGTTTATTATATTAATTATATGACGTATACGAACCAGACAACTCATCACCACCTCACCCTCCTCAATCTTGAAATGTGTTTTTAACCACGTGTACTGACGAAGGACCTAAATATCTTCGTGTTAGGATGCGGCTTTTAAAATAATATAAGATATAAAGAGTAAGTTTGAAATATTTTCGTATCAAGTGACAGTATCAAGTCACAAGGGATAATGTATTATTGCATCTAATATTAATTTCCTCTAGAATAGCTATAATACACGAGCGATTTGTTTGCTTGCACAGTTTCTGAAAAACAGTCGGGTCCCCGGCGCGTGGTGAACATCGCACGTGTAGTCTTGTAAAATGGTCGTGCCTAGTCTTCCAAATGTCACACGGATCGGACTTCTTTCCAACATTTGTCGCCAAAGTTTGTTGCCCGTGTAGTTACCACCGAGTGCTGAGGATGCGACAGTTTTTCAGAAGTCTCGTTGCCTGTGCAAGCAAAAAACGCTCATTACAAGTAAGAAGATTTTTAATCTTAGGCTGATGACCTGTTGCCAGTTCCTGAAACCTGATTAAGCTAATCCAGGATTAAGCGTAATCTTTAATTCAATTTGCTAATTCGTGGAATACTAATCGTGTTTTGAGGAATTCAGGCATAGTGTTTTTAAATTTCTTTTTTGTTCACTTCACAGGCCATTACGCGTACATCGAAGGGTCCTCTCCTCGGGTACAAGGCGACGTTGCTCGTTTCTCTTCGGATCGACTCAGGGTGAAGACAAGTTACCGCTGGTGCCTGACATTCTGGTATCACATGTTTGGTAACTCCATGGGAATGCTCAAGGTCCGAACGAGGAGTTTCCCCAAATCGGGAAGGCCGTACCTGAGGACTGTTGTAACGATTCCTGGACATAATTACGGGGATACGTGGTTATGGAAGCAGGCTCAGTTGAATAGTGCTGATGATCTTCAGGTAACTAAAATGTCAAATATGTTGTTTATCCTCGGATGAATAGATATGCTAATGTATCCAAGGCTCTAAAAATAACCACTGAATTTCTAACGGTACCTGAATGGCTAAAAAACGGCCATAGAGGCTAACCAAAGCCAGGACCCGGCTAAATCACAGATCGAACTGGAATTTAGCGTGTTGGTTTCTTGTGGAGGGAGGAAGACCGAAGGACCCAGAGTAAAACCCTCGGTGCAGGGGCGAGATTCCAACAAACTCAACTCACATATGGCGCCGGGTCTGGGAATCGAACCTGGGTCACAGAGGTGAAAGGCGAAGCGCTTAACCACTGCGCCACCCCGGATCCACACACACTCCTTACTACATTCAGCTTAACCACTGCGCCACCCCGGCTCCACACACACTCCTTACTACATTCAGCTTAACCACTGCGCCACCACGGCTCCACACACACTCCTTACTACATTCAGCTTAACCACTGCGCCACCCCGGCTCCACACACACTCCTTACTACATTCAGCTTAACCACTGCGCCACCCCGGCTCCACACACACTCCTTACTACATTCAGCTTAACCACTGCGCCACCACGGCTCCACACACACTCCTTACTACATTCAGCTTAACCACTGCGCCACCACGGCTCCACACACACTCCTTACTACATTCAGCTTAACCACTGCGCCACCACGGCTCCACACACACTCCTTACTACATTCAGCTTAACCACTGCGCCACCACGGCTCCACACACACTCCTTACTACATTCAGCTTAACCAATGCGCCACCACGGCTCCACACACACTCCTTACTACATTCAGCTTAACCACTGCGCCACCACGGCTTCACACACACTCCTTACTACATTCAGCTTAACCACTGCGCCACCACGGCTCCACACACACTCCTTGCTACATTCAGCTTAACCACTGCGCCACCACGGCTCCACACACACTCCTTGCTACATTCAGCTTAACCACTGCGCCACCACGGCTCCACACACACTCCTTACTACATTCAGCTTACCACTGCGCCACCACGGCTCCACACACACTCCTTACTACATTCAGCTTAACCACTGCGCCACCACGGCTCCACACACACTCCTTACTACATTCAGCTTAACCACTGCGCCACCACGGCTCCACACACACTCCTTACTACATTCAGCTTAACCACTGCGCCACCACGGCTCCACACACACTCCTTACTACATTCAGCTTAACCAATGCGCCACCACGGCTCCACACACACTCCTTACTACATTCAGCTTAACCACTGCGCCACCACGGCTCCACACACACTCCTTACTACATTCAGCTTAACCACTGCGCCACCACGGCTCCACACACACTCCTTGCTACATTCAGCTTAACCACTGCGCCACCACGGCTCCACACACACTCCTTGCTACATTCAGCTTAACCACTGCGCCACCACGGCTCCACACACACTCCTTACTACATTCAGCTTAACCACTGCGCCACCACGGCTCCACACACACTCCTTACTACATTCAGCTTAACCACTGCGCCACCACGGCTCCACACACACTCCTTACTACATTCAGCTTAACCACTGCGCCACCACGGCTCCACACACACTCCTTACTACATTCAGCTTAACCACTGCGCCACCACGGCTCCACACACACTCCTTACTACATTCAGCTTAACCACTGCGCCACCACGGCTCCACACACACTCCTTACTACATTCATATATTCTCTACACTCAACGCTCAACTCACATGTTGATTTTTATGGAGGGAGAAAAACCGGAGAACCTGGAGAAAAACCCTCGGAGCAAGGGCAAGATACCAACGGACTCAACTCACATATGATGCCGCGTCCGGGAATCGATCTCCGGCCACAGTAGAGAGAGGCGAGCGGTTTTACGCACTGCGCCAGAGTTCCTTATTCGCTCTTATCACGCGATGGCCATGTTGGCTAGAAACAATAGATTCCCACGTACAGCCTCGCACTGAGCAGTAGTAATCAATAAAGCACTGTCATTAGCCAATCACGTGCTAGGATTTGTACTGTGCACGGAGTTGGTATATTAATAAATGATAAATGGTTTATATTTCAGGTTGTCTTTGAAGCCACAGTAGGCCCATCGTATGAATCTGATATAGCAATTGACGATGTTGTGGTGACGGCTGGAACCTGTCCAGGTAAGTCTAACTTGCTATGCCTTTAAAAAGGTTTGTTTTATTATATCGACGAGAGTGTTTTACCAAATTCGAATCCACTTTTCATGAGATCACTCGTTGGAGATACGCCATTCGATATCCCGGATGTATGACTCACGCTCTACAAAGGTGACGAGAAAGATGTAAATAGCTTTTAAAATAAGTGCAAGAAAATGAACATTCTGAGCAGAAAAAGCAAATTAAGATCTAAAACGTTCTAAGATTTTTTTCAACTGCAATGAAAAGACCGAAGAAGTTCTCCCAGAAGGGCTTCGATGGTTCATGGGTTTGTGCTGACAGTAAGTAAAACGAATTGAGAAGAGGTCTTAGAGTAGTTCAATTGTCCACATAATAAAACGAACATTTCACGGTTCGCTGCGCTCACTCGCGAAATGTTTTCGACTCTCGAGAATAAACTTCATATCTTCGCCCACCGTGTAATATCCTCTATGTACGTCGAGATGCAGGGAGCCGTTACCGAGTCTCCCTAGCCTGCACCTTGTAATTTAATTAAAAGTATTCGATGAATTCCTGGGTCGAATTCGGATTCTAATAGGTGGTTTTAGAGCAGGGAGGAAAACCGGAGAACCCGGAAAAAACTCAGAGCAATGACGAGATACCAACAAACTCAACTCACACATGGGCCTGCGATCGGGACTCGAACCCAGACCACAGAGGTGAGATGTTCCACACCAAGTTTAGAAAGTGTATTGATTAGCTAATCAGTTTTCAATTGAATACTATTTTCAGTAATCTGTTCCAAATATCTTATTTTGTGTTCGCGAAGCCTGTACTTCTATTGACCTTATCCATAAAGGCATCAAAGCGAGGCAGTTGTCTCAGCTGGTCTTTGGATGAGGAAAATCTACAATGGATGGCGGAAAATAACGTTAATTTCCTTATGATACAAAGGAACACAACAGTGCAGTACGACCGAAGCTAAGACATTTCTGACCGATTGCAATTTTGCGATCTTTGAAACAACTGGCATCGCCATTGTTATTCCCAGACTCATGAGATGTGAATCAAGGTTATGACTCATCGCCTTTGCCTCTAATACAAAAAACGCGTTTATGACCTCCCTATGCCTTCATCTTTACGTTGTACATGTTGCTGTGACATCGTCAGATGCAGTTGTTCCCGCTGTGTTTCCATTTCTTACCATGTAATCTTTATCATAGCTCCCACACCTTCACCCTCGCCGAATCCCTGCGCTGTAAGATGTAGGAATGGGAATTGCATTGACGGTACCAAAGTCTGTGACTTCGTGAATGACTGTGGACAGGGAGACAACTCAGATGAGAAGGGGTGTGCCGACTGTGACTTTGAATCAGGTGATAATTTAGGGCTGGTTTTCGCTCACTAGCGACATAAGCACAAGTAACATACGCAGACGCAGTGCCGTATTTATCATTAGCAGTACTTGTTCTACTTACAGGTGTGAGATAAGAACAAGCACCGCTAATGATCAATGTATTAAGCCTTGTTTTCACTAGCAACATAAGCACAAGTAACATACGCAGATGCTGTGCCATATTTATCATTACACCTTTTGCTGTTCATTACGAGAAAATACGCATTCATTTGCGTGAAATGGCGACCAATAGTACTAAGATACATTCATTTGCGCCAAAAAACGAACATTTGCGCGTAACTCGGATTCAATAACTATTTTTGTATTTTAATCAACATTCAATTACATTTTTGGACATTCTTTTGCGTCATTCGGCTACAAAAGAGAAAAGTATACTTTCATTTGCGCTAATTTAAAAGTCATTAATACCATCTTGAAAGTCAATTGAGACAATCAACAAACATTAAAGTGCATATAACATTTATTAACATTTTTATCACACCGTTTGAAATTCAATAGCATTTCTGGACCGCGTTAGTGCGGATAAGACAAATATTAATTCGCTTGTACAAACAATTGAACGTTCTTTACATTCAATATACAAAAAATCTATTTTCAATTGAACAGTACAGTTTATAGAATTATTTCGTTCTGAAGTTCAGTTTACCCTTCAATAATCTCTCTATTCAAACATCTTGGCAGATAGGTCTGCATGAAGTGGTACCATTGCGCGCTTTTAGCTGCGGTCACAGTGTCGATATTTCTGTTCAGAGCTTCAAGCAGTAGTTGTGTTCGAAACTCTCCCAGTGGGATTCCTCTGGCTCTGGCTTCAGCTCTGTTATACATACGTCTTTGAATTTCTGGACGTGAGATGTCGGCCTTGATTGCTGCTTTCAGACAGCTTATTGCCTGCTCCACGATGTTTAGAAAAGGACTATAGGGGGGAAGCATTTTAAGCTCTGTGTTTGGGGCGGGAATGGCCGGGTTTCGGTGGGCCGGTGCTCCGTCATACACAAAGATCACCGACTCGTCGGGATCCAGACTTTGCCGCGTCTGTGTCAGGAAGTCATCGAAACGCGCAGCATTCATTCCACCGACAGCTGCTGAGGAAAACACAAGTCCATTGATAGGCGACATTGCCATGGTCACAGTCAGGTTTCGTCCTCGCTGGCCGCACACTTGGCGGTACGCCCTCTCTCCCAGCCGCGCTCTACCGTGACTTCTGGCCGTCCAGATATTATACCCGCATTCGTCTACGAACACACAGTGGCGCACTACGGCATGGTTCATAAACCAGTTCGCGTATTCGACTCGCTTCTGCAGCACATCAGGCCTGTTTCTGTCAGCAGGGAGGGGCCTTGCCAGTTTTACACGAAACAGCATGCCGTCTAATGTCCTTGCTATGGTGCAGTCATGGATCTCGGGATTGGCTGGTAGCCGTCTCCTCAGTTCACGGTTTATCTGACCAAGGGTGAGTAGACAGTTTTCGTTGATGATTTGCTCTAGGCAATCTCTCATCACATCATCCACGCGTACGTTGTTTCTCCCACCTCTCGGTCTCTCATGGATCCTCCCTTCTCTGATGTAGCGCGCCACGATGCCTCTTGCCGTTGATCGATTCACTCCGAGCGTGTCTGCGACTAAAAGATAGTCTTCCTCCTCGTTCTCAAATGCTCTAACGATTCTCTCTCTGTGTTCGAGTGGTATTCGATTTCTTCGTGGCATTTTGCCAGAGGTCTGAACACGTTCACGAACCGAATGAACTGGACGAAATTTTCTGATGCTTTTACCGTTCTGTATGACAGAGGTTACATAACCTCTCTGGAGTGCATGCCAAATCTTACATCACACTGACAATGCAAAAATCAGGCAAAATAGGTACTGTTCAATTGAAAATAGATTTTTGTATATTGAATGCAAAGAACGTTCAATAGGCCTTTTGCAACAGACAGTCACGTGACTTGTTGGCCCATAGTAACGCCATACTGGGTTGCAAGCTAACCAGCTCTCCCTTGACAACCAACAGAGATTGACTGAGCCGTGGTATCATAGCTGGACTTCGAAGCGTTTTTTCGTCTTACTTACTAAACTTATACGGAACAAAAGTAAAGGTTTTTCTTTACTTTTGATCCGGTATTTTGTCAAATATGCTGCGCAAAATAGAGTTTGGACGCTCAAACGAACTCACCTAGAATCTCAGGCATGGCAAACATGGCGGCCGCTAAACACAACTTAGTCAACTCTTTCGATTGCTTGTTTTAATGCTAGTGAATAATCGGTCAAACACAATAAGCTTTTGCTCAGGACTCAAAAGAATATTGGGATAAATACTGCGGTTTACTCTAGGCGCTCGTTCATGTACTTAAAAAAAATCCTGTGTTTAACTTTAATGAAGGCTATATTTAAGCTACGAAAATATTCATAAATGTTGTATTATTTAAAATTAAATGTTCGTTTCCTTTGCCTTAACTTAGAAAAGGACAGGCTATGGCTTGCTACATGTACTTGAGGAGATGCAGAAATTATCTTAGAATATTATTTTAGTTTGATACTGAATCTGTGGGTGTTACATGTCCAGTTTTGAAGCAAAGAAAAATATCAGGACTTTGATAAGTTTTATATATCCCTACTTAGTCATTGGAGAGAATGTTATATATTTTGTTTCTTATTTTGCTATTAGCCAGTAACAGGCATACATTATTAACCACTCGCTATAAAATTTTAATAATATTAAAGGAACACTGTCAATTAACCCAAAAATGATAAACATTCTCATGACTAAAGACAAAAATATTACCCTGCAAGCAGAGGTTTCTCATCTCTCTGCCAGGCATGAGAGTATGCAGTGTACTAGCCGAGAAAATTTGAGACAATTTTGATAAAGGATCGATGGCAAAGATTTGAGTGGATGAAAAATACTGCTTTTAAGAGAAATTTAGAGCAACTTGAAATATGTTCACTGTAACCGAAATCAAGTTTATAGAGGCCCGGTTATTAGGGGGAGGTGGGGTGCTGTTATCCCTTATCCCTATATTTTGCAGGATAGTTAATCACTTATCCCTGAGATGCAGATGGCTGTTATCGATTATCCCGATGGACTTTGGTTATCCCTTATCCCTACTGTTTTCTGGTTTGTTATCCCTTATCCCAGTCATTATTTTGCTAGTTATCCCTTATCCCCAATACCCCTAACCAGGCCTCTTCATAGAATTAGCTTTTGTAATCCACTTTGTCATCCTTTATTGAAAAAAATTGAAAACCATATCCGGGCATTCACATAGTATTACTCTTCGAATTCAGGGTGTTATCAGTTTGTAGTTTTGTTTTAAAGAAACTTGAAGATTCAATTCCAATGACAGTGCCCCTTTGACATCCATTAGACCATGTAAAAGTATATATTAGATTAATAAACACTATCAGATATATGCCTTGCTTCTTCCTGGGGGTACTCCCATATATGGACTACACGGGGATGATCCACTGGACAGGGTATGGTTTTTCGAGTTTCTGGTCTTAGACAGGGTATCCATTTTCACATTGACAGATCTTGAACAGGGTATGGTATTTATCACTTTTGACATGACATTTATCTGATGTAAACATCATACTCATTACCAGATATCGATTTGTAATCAGTTTATCCCTGACCTCTAAATAAAACAGTGGACTTTATAGACACTTCTTGTGGATTCTTGTTGTATTTTCGTCTTATAGAAGGGTATCAAATTTTAACACTTTGTCTTGAACAAGGTATGGAAATTTGAGGTTTTTTGTCTTAAACAGGGTAAGGGTTTCAGAGCCCCAGCGGCACACCATTACCCAACTTTGGGTAGAGTACCCTCCCCCCCCCCCCCCCCCCCCCCCCCCCCTCCCCGGGTCCTGACTGTATGAAGTATAATGATTGATATCCAGATTTACGATGCCTAATTTGCACTTAAAGAAAAACACCAAGTCTAAGTATTCCAACCAGTTAAGCTTAATTAATTTAATAATTAGATTAAATAAAATTCTCAAGTTCTTTATCATTTTCTAGCATGTCACTTTTTGAAACATTAGTTGATGTGCTTGCTGTAGGAAGCTTACAATATGTTTAATAAGTTCTCAATATTTCCTGTCACCACACCAAACATAGGAAAAATATAGTTGAGAAAAACTGACTCCCTCTTTATGAATGTATCTTAGTACTATTGGTCGCCATTTCACGCAAATGAATGCGTATTTTCTCGTAATGAACAGCAAAAGGTGTAGTAGTGCTTTTTCTATACACAGGTGAGATAAGAACAAGCGTCGCTAGTGATCAGTGCATTACCGCGTCTGCGTGTGTTGCTTGTATTTATGCTTTTGTTGCTATTTAATACCAGGCTTTAAAGTGTACCTATATAATGTTTATTTGTTATTACAAATATTGATCAAGTGAATAGTTGCAAAGTAGAATATATATTGAATTGAGTGTTGCGTCTATGTGCCGTACGTGTTATTCCCTTATCATTGTTTTGCAATTATAACTTGTGTATAATAATCTCTTTAAAAAAAGGACTTTGTGGCTGGAATGATACGAGCAAGGGATCGTTCGACTGGAGACGTGACCGAGGAGGTACTCCCTCTTCAAACACTGGACCAAGTGTTGATCACACTGTTGGTAAGTCAAAACAAAACCTGCTTTGAAGAAAGAAATCTCTAAAGCGTCAAGCACGCGAATAAATGATTACCATAAAATCGCTTTTCTCCCCCTGGTTATAAGCCCATCAGTCTGACAACATAAAATCCCTCTCGGGTATATGCTCCCCTGGATATAAGGCCTCCTTCTCCCCTACCCTGAATGAAAAAAGCAGTTATTATTGTAATGTTGCATACTTGAATATAAACACTAACACATTTTGTATGGATAGTGAAAACGCAAGTGTTATAATCTCTCCCGGATATCCATTACGAAGTTGTATAAGCCCAGTGCTTAAAAGTGGATGTTTACGGCATTTTAGGCCTGCGAGTGTAACACATCGGCAACGTCCTCTACAGTTGTTGCGTGCAATGTTGCAGGAAATAGACCTTTGCATAAATATGGTTTCCTACTTCCGGTTACATCAAGATACATCTCTAGCCCACACAGCGGCAAAACGTCACGCGCATGCGCTTTTGATGAGCCCAGCCGGCGCGTCTCCCCAGTTTCCCGCCGAAACTAAAAGAAAACAGAGCTAATCACCCGTGTCTAATTTAAGTGCCTATAACCTTTTTTGCACTTTTTATAGCTATGGAAAATAGCTATGAACCTCCAAAACTGTTTAGTACCTCTGTCAAGAAAGTTTTGGTTTACAGTGAATACTTTATACTGATTCTACGCTGTTTGAAATCGTGTAATTGTGACCTTTTGTGACCTTTCCTGACCCATCACCCGCGTGAGTAAAAAGCCTGGGTATATACCTGTAAGATGTCATCTCATTAATGCATTATTCTCCATGGTGCCTTTCTATCACAACAACATCGGATGCATAGAAAAATATAACACAAAACGTCCTTCACAGAAGTACTCAAAACTTTTGGAGGTTCATAGCTATACAAATTGCAAAAAGGTTATAGGCACTTTAAGTACGTACGCATATGTACGTGAAATGTTTCGCAAAAAAACAAGTAAACTACTTAAAAGCTAAGCCTAAGACATAACACGTTGAAATTTTCTTAATTTGTAATGTCACTGTGAGTTTACTAAGTTATACAATTATTTACTAAAAATGTTTAAGCCCTCGGACAACTTGAACTATCAGAGCCTTCGTTCTTTCAGCCAGCGGAGCATAACGTTTTTACCGTGGTGTGTCTCTAGCCTCACCTCCATGCTTCCGGAGTAGGAGTTTTAACTCTCTATTAAACTTTCTATGCAATATACTCTGCATAATATGGGTCCTTACTTCCGGACCATGAAAGCGAGGTTAGAGATGTAACCGGAAGTAGGAATCCAGAATGCAGCGTGTGTCCGCCGTTAAGCGTTGCAGACATCCAGCTTCTTTTATGTGTTTCAATACTTATTTGGTGTTTATTGAAATTCATAGTATTACTCAGAGTGAATTTAACTAATAACAATGGCATTTTCTTTTTCTAGGCACTGCTCTTGGATGGTACATGTACGTGGAAGCATCCAACGGCGGTTCGTATGATCTGGCTCATTTAGAAAGTAGATACCTAAAGCAGGCCGCTGCTACCTGTGTTTTGAACTTCTGGTATCACATGTACGGCTCTAGCATCGGGTCGCTGTATGTCTACATCAAGGTTGGGCTGGCTTACACTAAGTTGCTGGAGATCTATGGCAACAAAGGTGTGTTTAATGCTAGCGAGAGAGCACAAGTAAGAAGGGGAATCTCAAATACGCGCGCTTGTGCGATGTCTAATAAAATATATTTTTAGTAACCGGAAGCTATTGGGCTGAAGCAAGTGCGCGAGGCGCGACAACAGTCACATGGCGGCAAAATATGTTGGCAACTTGAGATTGCGTTACAGCTGCTTCCGGTTACTAAAAAACATTTATTAGACATTATCATCACACGCCGCTCGCTGCAAGATTCCCTCTCTTACTTTTGCTCTCTTGATGCTAGTTATGCAATGCTTTCGCGTGGTACACCGTGAAATATCCCAAGAGTGACTCAATTTTTCAGTATACACACGATCCTTATTTGCTATTTTATCCTCATCCGTACTTCACTGAGCAAACTGAGTTGAGGAAGCTGAAAACTACTTGGAGCGCGTGTGCTGCAAAACGAGATTTTGCGGGAAAACAACTGAAGTTTTGACGGATGTGCGCGTCACATTATGGTTGGGAGACGGACAGGCGCGAAATATGCAACGACTTTCAAGCCTTCAGAGTGGCTGTATTTTTCATTGTATGGGATAAGAAGCTGATTATACCTGTTAGTTTTTATCAAGACTTGTATTCTAGATAATACATGGACACTCTCCCGCCACACTTCGACCTTTGTCGTACATTACACAGATAACGAAGCCTTGGTCAGAAAACAACAACAACAGCTTTATTACCATAAATATAAGACAGATTAATTTAAACATACAATATGAGTTATACAAGTCTAAGGTAATAGTCACGACGTGAATTTGAGAACTGAAGATAATTGTTTAAGCAAAACCCGAAGACACATGCTTTTAACATTTCTCGAGTGTTCTCAAATGACTGGTGTTTTCTGACAGTATAATACTGGCTAAGGCTTCCTTAATTGATTGATACTATAGATTACACGCGCTTAGGTAACGAAAACAAGCAGTTTAAAGCAAGAAAACATGCTTTTTATCCATCCAGGGCGCGAGTTTTATCGTGCCTATGTTATAACAGGTGATACCACTGCGCGCGCACGCGAACCAACGTCTTCAAAAAAGTTGCATTATAGTGATCTCAAAAAGGAAGAACTTGCTTCCTTAATTAATTGATGCTATAGATTGCACGCGCTTAGGTAAGAAAACAAGCAGTTTAACAGCAACAAAACATGATTTTTATCCATCCAGGGTGCGGGGTTTTATCGTGCCTATGTTATAACAGGTGATACCACTGCGCGCACGCGAACCAACGTCTTCAAAAAAGTTGCATTATAGTGATCTCACAAAAAGGAAGAACTTGCAATAAATTCCCTTAACCAAACTTGTTCTTTATATCTCCAAGGAAATAAATGGCTTAAAGGAACAGCCTACATATCTCGTCGTAGCGCCCCATTCAAGATTCTCTTCGAAAGCGAGCGCAGCTACAACGTGTTCGGTGACATCGCTATCGACGACGTGTCCTCTTTCCAACTGCGCTCTTCCTCCAGTTAGCCAGCGGTGCAGTCGTGGCCAGTTCAGATGCGCACGTCGCTCATGCGTAGACAGTAGCCGTGTGTGTGACTTCACTGATGACTGTGGCGACAGGTCGGATGAAAATAACTGCTACAACTATAATTACAGGTGAATATACATTGTATCTCCCTCTTGTCTTTTCTTCACCTGCCACAGGAAGCCCACAATCCGAGTTCAAAAACTAGAAATGCTTGCGGAGGAAACGAAATAGCAAACTGCTAAAATCGGGATACCTGTGTTACAGTGAAAAAGATTAAGGAGTGGCTGATAGATATACGTTATTTGTCGGTTAAGCATCGAATCGAATGGCGAGTAAAAATACACAGCCGTATTAGATGCTTAGTCGACTAATTAGTTAACTTCCCTAATAACCAAAACCTTGCGTGCTCGCTCGACAATTGGGATTGACGGCGATGGTGATGGGAAACCATTTAACTGTAACTACCCGTACTACCATATTTGGTGTCATTGCTCTTGTATATAGTTCGTGCGTTCTTGGAAAAATTATATAAAAAAATTTTGGCCACAACCATTTGCCAAACATTAAATTTAGCGATATTTTTATAGACACTAATTTGTTTCTTTGAATTCCTTGAAATGTTGTGTTGAAGAAAGCAGGCGTAGTCTTTATTTACGTAGCCGAAATCATATCTGAAACTAGAAAGGACGTGTTTTTTTAACTTATTCCAGCTATGTCAGTGTATTTGTAACAGCACTTGTACTGGCTTGTTATTAAGATAACACGTCTCTGTTCTCTTCAATGTCAGTGTACTGGTAACAGCACTTGTACTGGCTTGTCATTAAGATAACACGTCTCTGTTCTCTTCAATGTCAGTGTACTGGTAACAGCACTTGTACTGGCTTGTTATTAAGATAACACGTATCTGTTCTCTTCAATGTCAGTGTATTAGTAACAGCACTTGTACTGGCTTGTTATTAAGATAACACGTCTCTGTTCTCTTCAATGTCAGTGTATTGGTAACAGCACTTGTACTGGCTTGTTATTAAGATAACACGTCTCTGTTCTCTTCAATGTCAGTGTATTTGTAACAGCACTTGTACTGGCTTGTTATTAAGATAACACGTCTCTGTTCTCTTCAATGTCAGTGTACTGGTAACAGCACTTGTACTGGCTTGTCATTAAGATAACACGTCTCTGTTCTCTTCAATGTCAGTGTACTGGTAACAGCACTTGTACTGGCTTGTTATTAAGATAACACGTCTCTGTTCTCTTCAATGTCAGTGTATTAGTAACAGCACTTGTACTGGCTTGTTATTAAGATAACACGTCTCTGTTCTCTTCAATGTCAGTGTATTGGTAACAGCACTTGTACTGGCTTGTTATTAAGATAACACGTCTCTGTTCTCTTCAATGTCAGTGTACTGGTAACAGCACTTGTACTGGCTTGTTATTAAGATAACACGTCTCTGTTCTCTCCAATGTCAGTGTATTAGCAACAGCACTTGTACTGGCTTGTTATTAAGATATAAAACCTCTCTACAGCAATTTTATAACGGATTTAAAGTTTTTCGCGCGCATAGGATTGTGGGTAAAAGTACGAGCCGCCATGTTTTTCGGTACGGTGGATGGGCGTCGAGAAACTCAGGCCAGGCTGTTGTTTACGTACTTGTCTCCGATCGTATTGTGTTTGCAAGACGATAAATGTTGTAACGAAAACCAGATGGAAGTAATATTTTACTAATTTAATTCCCTGATACAGGTGTACCTTCCAACGATCGTTGTGCCGCTGGTCTCAGGGGAAGACTGACCAGTATGACTGGACAAGAGCCCGTGGATCTACTGCCTCATACGACACTGGGCCGATGTTTGACCACACGTATGGGACTACTACAGGTAAGACAATATTGGATCACTAGGCACCAGGTGTAGGTCTGGGGAAGGTAATTATGTTAACGTGTCCTCGTACAATACTAGACCAATGTTTGACCACACGTATGGGACTACTACAGGTAAGACAATATTGGATCACTAGGCACCAGGTATAGGTCTGGGGAAGGTAATTATGTTAACGTGTCCTCGTACAATACTAGACCAATGTTTGACCACACGTATGGGACTACTACAGGTAAGACAATATTGGATCACTAGGCACCAGGTATAGGTCTGGGGAAGGTAATTATGTTAACGTGTCCTCGTACAATACTAGACCAATGTTTGACCACACGTATGGGACTACTACAGGTAAGACAATATTGGATCACTAGGCACCAGGTATAGGTCTGGGGAAGGTAATTATGTTAACGTGTCCTCGTACAATACTGGGCCAATGTTTGACCACACGTATGGGACTACTACAGGTAAGACAATATTGGATCACTAGGCACCAGGTATAGGTCTGGGGAAGGTAATTATGTTAACGTGTCCTCGTACAATACTAGACCAATGTTTGACCACACGTATGGGACTACTACAGGTAAGACAATATTGGATCACTAGGCACCAGGTATAGGTCTGGGGAAGGTAATTATGTTAACGTGTCCTCGTACAATACTAGACCAATGTTTGACCACACGTATGGGACTACTACAGGTAAGACAATATTGGATCACTAGGCACCAGGTATAGGTCTGGGGAAGGTAATTATGTTAACGTGTCCTCGTACAATACTAGACCAATGTTTGACCACACGTATGGGACTACTACAGGTAAGACAATATTGGATCACTAGGCACCAGGTATAGGTCTGGGGAAGGTAATTATGTTAACGTGTCCTCGTACAATACTAGACCAATGTTTGACCACACGTATGGGACTACTACAGGTAAGACAATATTGGATCACTAGGCACCAGGTGTAGGTCTGGGGAAGGTAATTATGTTAACATGTCCTCGTACAATACTGGACCAATGTTTGACCACACGTATGGGACTACTACAGGTAAGACAATATTGGATCACTAGGCACCAGGTGTAGGTCTGGGGAAGGTAATTATGTTAACGTGTCCTCGTACAATACTGGACCAATGTTTGACCACACGTATGGGACTACTACAGGTAAGACAATATTGGATCACTAGGCACCAGGTGTAGGTCTGGGGAAGGTAATTATGTTAACGTGTCCTCGTACAATACTGGACCAATGTTTGACCACACGTATGGGACTACTACAGGTAAGACAATATTGGATCACTAGGCACCAGGTGTAGGTCTGGGGAAGGTAATTATGTTAACGTGTCCTCGTACAATACTGGACCAATGTTTGACCACACGTATGGGACTACTACAGGTAAGACAATATTGGATCACTAGGCACCAGGTGTAGGTCTGGGGAAGGTAATTATGTTAACGTGTCCTCTTAAAATACTGGACCAGTGTTTGACCACACGTATGGGACTACTACAGGTAAGACAAAATATTTGATCGCTATGGATACCAGGTGTAGGTCTGGGGAAGGATACATTACAATACTGGACAAATGTTTGACCACAGGTATTCGTCTGTCCACAGGGAGTGTGGCTACCTTTACGAAAAAAAGTATTGTTAATAAAAGAAAACGAAACGATATAAACCTAAATGCTCACATAAACTAACGATGTACGACCTATTTTTTCCAGGATACTATCTTTACGCCGAAGCTTCGTGGCCTCGCAAGCAGGGTGACAAGGCTCAACTAGTCAGCGGTTTCATTTCTGCTATGTCTCAAGGCGACACATCATGTAAACTTCGCTTGTTCTACCACATGTTCGGTGATGACATCGGTTCTCTTAACGTGTATACAAGGCCCTGTAATGGCTGCGCCATGGCCCGAGTGTTCACTAAGGCGGGAAAAGTGGGTAACTTCTGGGAAAGAACTGAAGTTACACTTGCAAGCACCGTACCATTCCAGGTGAAATATTGATGACTAGAATTATCTAGGCAAAATGTCACGCGCCAAAACTAAAAGAAAACAAAGGCAATCACCCCTGTTTCTAATTTTAGCTACGAATATGAAATGTTTCGCGAAACACAACAAGACTACTTTAAAGTTAAGCCTAAAACTTTAACAGTTTGAAATTTTCTCAATTTGTAATTCACTGTGAATTTACTATTAAGTGCTGTATTTATCATTTGCGGTACTTATTCTACTCAAAGGTTACCCTGGGTACCAGAGTCTCAAAGCTTCACTCGTTCACTGACCGGTCTATGAATACAGAAACTGTACCTGGAAGTTGATTGGTCAATTATGATTAGAATGCTTTCTTGCGATGTTATTGGTCAGATAGATTCACGTGATAAAAACAACATGGCGAACGCTCGAGCTCTCAGGAAAGTGCTTTCCAAAGCTATTAATACTTCGACTTTAGAGTTGAGTTTTCTGGAAGTAGACGGCTTAAAACCCCAGCAAGATAACCTAGCGAACGAAAAACCGGTTTTGGGTTTACATTCCAATCAACACGGCGGAAGACTCCATGCAAAAGTATTTCTCTGAAGCAGTTTCTGTAACATCAATTTGTAACATTCAAGTCGCTTTTCCCAGAGATCGAAAGTCTTAAACCTCAACAAGAAGAGTCAATTTTGAAATTCATGCAGGAGAATATGTTTTTGCCTTGCTGCTAACTGGTTGGAGAAAGTCTTTGTGTTTGAAATGATTCCCCGCGTTCTTGAACTTGATATATAAATAGGTCTGCCTTTTCCTCGGAAAACCATTGTTATAGTTGCGTGTCCTTTAAATTCACTTGTGGGATCACACATTAGAGAGTTGGAGAGTCGAGGAATCAAGGCATGTTCTCTAAGCAGGTTTCAGTGGAGTCTCTTGCATTATCTGAATTTTGAACACACAAGTTGTCGGCAGTGCGGAAAAGTGTAAACATGTATTTGACAGCTAACAGACGTTATGACTGCAAACCGGTTATTGGGGAAATATGATACTATTCGAACATGGAAGTGAGATTCGCAATCCGCGCCACCAGAGGTTATCTCGTCGCTTCGCTCCTCGATGAAGGCGCTTCGCGCCTAACTTTCGCGAAGGGAGGCAGTAGAACCTCTGGTACCCAGGGTACTCAGGGTGTGAGATAGGATAAGTACCGCTAATGATCAATGTATTACTGCGTCTGCGTATGTATGTTGCTTGTGCTTATGCTTATGTCGCTATTGTGAACCAGGCCTTAAGAGTTTATAAGAAGGTACCTTCTACCGACAATTTCACAAACAAACGCGATAATACATATTTTACATATCTCTCCATTTCTTCACGCTGCTGTTTTACTTTTTTAACAGGTTGTCATCGAAGCAGTTCGTGGCAGTAGTTACGAAGGAGATATCGCAATTGACGATTTGTCCATGACAACATTCTGCCGTTCGTATACAGGACCTGTCCCGACCGCACCATCAAGACCTCCAACCACACTACCTACACCCATGCCGTGCCCGTTCGATGGCTTCCGCTGTACTGATGGCAGCTGTATATTGTCCAGCCTCAGATGCGACTATCGTAAGGACTGTGGCGATGGATCGGACGAAATGGGATGCGGTGAGTGCACAGCGCTTAGGATAACACTACAAGCTACAATGAAATCTGACAAATTCTCACGACATGGTCACGATACACTCACGTTTACGACACGCTCACGACTCGTTCACGACGCACTCACGACATGAACACGACACTGATCACAGCGCGCTTACGAAAGGGTTCTTTGGATTGCACTAGTTTAAGGGTTTTCTTGCTTACAATCTAGAATTGTACGGTATATACGGTAGACTAAGGTTTGGAAACTCCGTGATGATATTGAATTCAGATGTGAGCCATTTCGGAGTTGAATTTGATTAGGAAATGATCCCCAGAAAGACCACTCGAAAATTAGTAAGTTTACTGAAGTTGAAAATATTTCAATAACTACTAACATGCTAGCCGCAAAAATAAGAGAGAATGGGTATATACTTCATGGTAGTGTTTCGTTCCATATAGTCTCCCTGCATAATAATTTTCTCTACTGTTTTACAGTATTATTATTATACTGATGGAACGAAACACTACCATGAAGTATATGCCAGCGAATGCATAGTTTTTTGGGACGCCGTTTTTGGGGACGCCGTTTTTGCGATATTTTAAAGCTCGCCACATTTTTATTATCAAACCAATCTTCTTCAAATTCGGCATGATGTTGTTCATTTCTTAATCAGATTAATTTTTGACACTCGGCCCCAGTTCTTTCCTCGACGCCGAGGTAGTAAAGGACAGATCGATCGCAGCGAGTGTACTGGGACGACTGATGCCATATTATTACAGTGGAATCTTTCCGAGAAACAACCTCTCTTAAGCGACTACCTTCGTATGACATTAAGGGTGATCGCTTACAAGAGGTTAAGCTATATGTGTATCAGTTAATAAGCAATTATTGGACTAGGCTGAGCAAAATCTGATACCATGATTTTTCGTGGCGAGCTGTCAGTTATTTTCCGGTGCCGAAGGCAGAGGCAAATAACTGACAGCGGAGCACGAACAAATCATGATATTTGGTGATAGTCGAGTTCAATAATTGTTTTATCATTCGACAAAATATAAATTTACCTACAGAGTTTCGAAACTGGAACTTTGAGTCACCAACAGCTCTGCGCATGCTCAGCAAATCGATCTGTCTTGTTTACCAAACGGAGTGGTAAATAGTGCGCATGCTCAGACCGTTATTTGCAACCAATCATAATTCGGGATGTGAGATTGTATTAATTTGTATTAATTGTATTAATTGTATTGTATTAATTTGCTGTCGTAGGGCCGTGTTCATTCGAGCCTGGTCAGTGTGGCTGGGCTGACGCCAGTCCAGGTCAATACCAGTGGAGTAGACACAGTGGCAGGACACCCAGCACTAACACTGGACCCAGCGTGGACCATACGTGCGGCAACAGCAGCTGTGAGCAACATAAACATTCTTGTTTTGTGTGTTTTATTTGTAACTCAACTTGACAAATAGTTATTTCTAGAACTACAAGAATAACCTTCTATGATAGAAGGGGATACTTTGTGAATGCCTTGATGTCCTCGTGAAACTGTTTC
This sequence comes from Actinernus sp. WN-2022, assembly GCA_030867875.1. Lineage (NCBI taxonomy): Eukaryota > Metazoa > Cnidaria > Anthozoa > Actiniaria > Actinernidae > Actinernus > Actinernus sp. WN-2022. Next base: position 142,943,329 of record JAOWCC010001634.1, read on the forward strand.
AATAATGGATGGCAAATATTAAAGTGGATAACATATCTTATTCTAGCAACTTGATTTTGAACAACCGTGGATGGAAATCGATTTGCTCTAAATCATTAATTTCTCACCCGCTCTAATCTTTACCATCCTTCATCAAAATTGTCTCATATGTTCTCCAGTGTACCTGGAAAGCATACTCTGCCTGCTATCTGACTAGTTTGTTTTTGGTCACGAGAAAGTGAAAGGGGCAATGTCAACTCCCAGACGATACATTTTCTCATGCTGAAAGACAAATAACTACTCAGATTAGCAGAGTATGTCTTCCAGGTACGCTGGAGAAAACGTGAGACAATTTTGATGAAGGATGGTGAAGATTAGAGTGGATAAAAAAAATACTACTGAGAGAGAATTAGAGCAACTTCAAATCAGTTCACTATAACCGAAATTAAGTTTCTAGAATAAGTTTTTGTAATCCACTTTAATTTTTGCCGTCCTCCATCGAAAAAGTTTGAAAAGCATATCAGGACATTCACACAGTATTTCTCTTCTATATCAGGGAGTTATTTTAAACAAACTTGAAGGTTCAATTCAATTCGCTTCACTCGTGTCCGAACTCAATGCTAATAAGCTAAAGCTATTTTCTCATTAGCACTGGAGTTCGACCCATGGGTGACTCTAACGTACTAATAGTTATTACTTCATAAGAGTGATTTTGAACAAATATTCAGGCGTATTACACGAGTCACGAACCGGTTCTTACCGGATTTTAAAACACGTCAGTGTGTGAAATGTTCATAATCACACGAGCCAATTAAATAGGACTGGTGAAGTAACAACCAATCACCTTTAAGTGCGCAAACACATCTTTTTAGCGCACGCGCACTCGACACTTTCTTGTAGACTTGAAAACATTTATTTGCATTCTCCGATCGGTACTGTAAGCGAAATATAGGTTTTCTAAAATGTGACACTCTTTTCCTCACGGACTAGGTTACTATATGTACGTAGAAGGAGGTTCTGGTTCCTTCATTGACACAGCTAAACTTAGGAGCCCAAACATGACCCAGACAGGTCCCGGATGTATGATGCAGTTCTGGTACCACTTGTATGGCAGTAGCTTTTCAGACATGACACTCAAGCTTACGTACAAGGGAGGAACATCCACTATATTCGAAACGACTGGTAACATGGGTAACAAGTGGATACAGACACAAGTTGGACTCGGTGCAATGGATGCTGGTAAGAATCGTGGATTTATTGCATTTAAAATAAATCATGAAAGGAGAAAGTAATGTTTTAAAAAGATGGCTCTACTATACAAAATGCTGCAAATCGGAGGAAGGTAGAAATATGATTTAGAAGCAACCTGTGTGTTGTAAGAGTGTATATGTACTGTTTAATAAACGCGCAGCAGTGTTTTATCAGATTTAACAACACGAGGGCGTCTCCCGAGTGTTATTAGATATGATAAAACACGTGCTGCGAGTTTATTGAACGGCTTCAAAAACGTTGATGTAGAGTCATGTTATTCAGTTATTTTGGCGATACGAGTTTATGTAAATGAGGACCGTATCTAAATCAGATTTAGAACCATGCACTCATTAACCTTTCATTTCTTTTGTTTTTTCTTCATGAATTATCCATGAATTGTTGAAGACTAGTTGAAATTACGAATCCATATTAACTACCGAGGTTAGCCTGCTACAGCAGACGTATTTAACTCACTCGTAATTCGAAGAAAAAGTTACTATCACTTTGCATGTGTCTCATTTCGTACACGCGTTTATAGAAAACTGTAGGTATTTTGTCATGTTTCCATAGCCTGGTACAGGCTCTAGATACTGGGCAAAGGACGAAAAGAAAACGTGGCGAAAAGAAAATGGCGGAGGGAAGGAAGAGGGGAATGGGGGAGAGGGAGGGAAAGAGAGCATGTGCATGGACATTCTATTCAGAACCCTCTTCCTACAAGATGTCACCGTGAAATGATCTCCAATAATAAAAATTATACATAGACTACATTCAGCCGATGCTAAATCGTCGCCGTTTAACGTTACACAAAATTCGATTTCCCGGAGAGAATTCACCCATACTTTAAGCCAAGGTATTTAGGAACTGACTGAGGAAATTTTTCCGATAATAAATTGCTTTTAACTTCCATTTTGCGAGCAGTTTCAGGTTAATTCAACGTGCCAGCCCGCTGCCTCATTACTAAAGATTATAAAATTACTACTGCCCGACTAAAGTCGCCAAAATGGGATTTAAATTCCAACACAATTTCACCAGTATACCAAGATCACTAACGTAAATAATATTCCTGTCCTCAGTCGTGCTTTTAAAGTACTACACAAGCTCGACGTTCTGCATTCGAAAATTAAAAACGGGCCTTGCGAAATGAACAGCTCAAACGCTTACTGGAAAGACTTAACTCATGTACAACGAAGACTTACCTTAATGTGCAAGTTTTATTCCTGAAGAATCCATTGAATAAAGGGTAGCCATGGCATCCTGGATATCAAACCCGCTCAGTGAAACCGTAGCTGTATCCTTACCATGCAAAGCTTTCATCAAGCGAGGGAATAACTGAAAAATCAAATAACCAGTTGGTAAAACTGCAAACACACTTTTGCCACTCGCCAGGTTTACAAGACACTCCGTTCCTGCTCCCGTCGAAGTGATTTCACGTGTGGAAAATCTCTCAACAAATTCTGAAGTATACTACAAATATTTACGTCCTCGTTTCGAGAAGCCACGATGAAGCCATGACCCGGGCCCCGACTGCTTCATATCTGATTTTTAAGTAATGATTCAGCTATATAAGAACTGTAGCACAAGACAATAGGTTGCGGCAATGAGCATATCCCCACATACGAATTTGCTTGAATATGCCTGAAGTGCTGTATGAGGTGTCTATACACCCAGAAAATAAAGTTTTTTTTTATGATGCTATGGATTTTTTTTACGGTAAAAACTCAAAGAAGCCACCACTCATCCAGCCAACCGGAAAGGGAGAAAACAAAAGATCTTTCAATCTCAAATTTGATAACTTCCTCCATATACGATGTTCTTCGAAATTAACCACAGTTAGTTTGATCAAAATATATTCAAACTTCTTAATTATTGAATGAAAATGCATTATTTCGATGGGTTTCTATTGAATTTATGTATCAACCAATGAAATTACGAGAAAGAAGAATAGAAAATTAGTACCTTTTACATTCCTTTGCCGTTCATGCCGGAGCCGTACTTAAACAGGTGTTGACGCGAACTGTCAAAATTGACCAATCAGAGGGTAGACCAGGAACTGGTATACCGGAACAAGGTTCTGAATAGAATGTCCACAGGCCCTCTTTCCCCCTTTTCCCTCTTTCTCTCCCCATTCCCCCTCCCTTCCCCTTCTCTACCCCAGTCCTCCTCTTCTCTTTTGTCTTTAATTTATTTGCCCGTTTTACACTATCCAAGGCCTGTGAACAAGCTTCTGTTTCCACCAACTAACTGTTATCCGGCATTTTCTTCAGGATTCCAGCTGCACTTTGAGGCCAGTAAGTTCTTTACAGCATCGGACATGGCCATCGATGACATTAGCTTCCCGAGCTGCGGGTTAGCTGCTATCAGAGCATGCCAAACTGGAGAATACCGCTGTACCCGAGGATCGTGTGTCTTGCCAAATCAGGTATTATCACGTTTATGAATTTTATGAAAATTCAGAATTCCTCTCTCTCTTTTACTGTTTATAAATTGATGTTGCCTACACGATGTTTTAAAAGCTTCATATTTGCATTGCCCTGAGTACCAGAGGTTCTGTATCCTCTCTACGCAATAGTTCAGTCCCTCGCGGTCTGAAACAAACGAAATGCTTAGGGATAGCGTCTGTAACCCTGTAATATCTGCATGACCTCTATAGTAGGCTAGCACTGAACTAATCATGCAACAATCAGAATAAATACAGTATTGAATTGAATAATACCACATACTGCATTGCGTCAAAGATATGTGACTTCTCCAACGACTGCGGTGATAACAGTGACGAGCTTATCCGGACATGTTCCACATACAAGGAGAGGTGTAACTTCGACACGGACTTATGTGGATGGGACCAAGACACAGATGATGTATTTGACTGGACCAGGGACAAGGGCGGCACGTCTTCGTATATGACTGGACCTGGAAGAGATCACACAACAGGCAAGTCGTGTGGCTTTTATATTTTCTCCTTTCTATATAGATTTTTTTTTCCTTGAAATTTCTATTTTTTTTCTTGTTTAAAGAGTGGCTACAACCTTGGTATCTTCTTCGCTATTCCCTATTTTTAACTCGTGGATGCATTATTGGTGTTAGGGGAAATCGTGTCATTCACTCACTCACTATTTGAGTTTGAGTTTATTTTACACCATGATTTACAAATTTATACAAGATAATATTAAACAACAGATTATAAAACACACACACACACTACATTAGGAAAAAAGTACCTCGCACTCAACATTAATCATTCGTGTAAGGGCATCAAGTAGTTACCTAAATACGATGCCCTTAAATCTGCTAGTGATAATTATTACAAGGGAAAACAATTAGAAGGAAATTTTCTGCCAATTTAATGCATAATTAATATCAATATTGGGAAACGTAGTGAGAAAAAATAGCTTTTTTTAGTTGTTTTCTGGAATGAATACTTTTAATTTGAAGAGGTAAGTTATTCCAATAATAAAGACCTATTACTGTAGAGGAAAACTTTCTCATTATGGTGTTAGCACGGCAAATAGTCTTGTTGACTGACGAATCCATGTAGACTGTGTGGTAGATTTGGAAGCCTTTGCTGTCCAGAATTCGTCGCTCACCCAGTCACCCGCTCGTTCACTCACTCGCTATGGTGTGAGCAGGCCAAATAGTCTGGTTGATTGATGAATCCATGTAGATTGTGTGGAAGATTTGGAAGCCTTTGCTGTCCACAATTCGTCGCTCACTCAGTCAGTCACCCGCTCGTTCACTCACTCACTATGGTGTTAGCACGCCAAATAGTCTGGCTGACTGACGGATCCATGTAGACTGTGTGGTAGATTTGGAAGCCATTGCTGTCCACAATTCGCCGCTCACTCAGTCAGTCGCCCGCTCGTTCACTAACAGATTTTGCGTAACATTTCTGGGTCTTTTCTATTTGTGTGGTTGATGATGACAACCTCTCGTCAACCTCTCCTGTTATTCCAACCTACATCGCTGTTTCTTCTTTTATCACTATGTCTTAAGTCTTTGGGACTTGATTGCAAACTAACATCAGATAATTTTTTTGAAAACATTATGATTCTCTAACAGAGATTCCTATAATCCTTTTCCCAAGAGCACTTAATATCCTCTCCAAATACGAAAACCGCGAATACCGAAAATCCCTTCCGCATACCAATCTGGTAAAGTATAAGCCCCTCCTGTTATATTTCCAAAAACCTTACGAAGGCGTATAATCCCAGGGCTTATAAGCACGATTTTAAGCTCCATAGGTAACATCCAAATTCTCCCTACTGATCTTCATATATTTGTAGTAGTGCCAGTTAAGATAACTTGGTATCATATTTTTCCCTTGTGATCAACTCCAATATTATCATGAAATCCTAACAGATCTAATATCTCTCCGATATTCTCATGATATCCTCTAACAGATCTAATATCTCCGATATTCTCATGATATCCTAAAAGGTCTAATATCTCTGAGATATTCTCATGACCTGCCTACTTTACGTTTTCCTGATATCTTAAAGAGAAGTTAGCTGTTTGTCACCCTTGGTGCTTACAGGGATAAACCAATCACTGTTTCTTGTATATTTTAACAGGATCCACTTTAGGTTACTACCTGTACATAGAAACCTCGTCACCAAGGAAACAGAACGACACAGCGCGCATCAACAGCATTGTGTTCAGACCGAGTGCCGCATCCGATAACTGCCGACTTCGCTTCTGGTATCACATGTTTGGTCCGCACGTGGATACCCTCAATGTTCATCTACGCACGTCCGTTGATGGATCGTTTAGGACTCTTTGGTTTAGAACAGGTATGGGGGAGGACAGCGGAGTTAAAGGAGTGAGCATGCGCTCTTGCTTAATTCAAGACGGCGTCTTTTTTCTGCTCTGCAGTTCTACGAATGTCCAAATTACTGAAACTACTAGTCTAATTCTCTTAAAATTCGTACAATCGAAACACGGTCTGACCTATTAAAGGCGCTATATCAGAGTTTTGAACAATCATATCGAAAAACAAATCAAATATCATATACTATAACCCACCAATGCGTCACGTCACACTATATTTCAGTTCACTCTATTAAACGACTATGACGTCACAAAGCGGACTGATATGCCATCGTATTACCCACTATAGATTGCCGTATTACCCGCGGTAGTAAACCAGTATTAACCGGTTTAGTACACGACCGTACTTTGTTCAAAGCAAAAATGGCCTAAGAGAATCACATAACAATTCAAGTGTCGTATAATAAATCTATTATTAGATGGGTTTTCAGGTAATACGGGCTGACATTTTACTCGTTGCTTGTATTTTTCCTCGCCTCTGTGGGGCTCGGAAAAATACATTCGCAACTCGTAAAATATCAGCCATTTGCATGAGGTGTTCTCAAATTTTGACGTATTTATCATTAGCAGTACTTGTTCTACTTACACGTGTGAGATAAGAACAAGCGCCGCTAATGATCAAAGTATTAAGCCGCCTGGTTTTCACTAGCGACATAAGCACAAGCAACGTACGCAGACGCAGTGCCGTATTTATCATTAGCAGTACTTGTTCTACTTACAGATGTGAGATAAGAACAAGCACCGCTAATGATCAATGTATTAAGCCTGGTTTTCACTAGCGACATAATCACAAGTAACATACGCAGTGCCGTATTTATCATTAGCAGATGTGAGATAAGAATACTAAGTGCTGCTAACGATCAATGCATTACTGCGTCTGCGTATTTTGCTTGCGTTTATGCTTTTGTTGCTTGTGTGAGCCAGGCCTTACGCGTTGTTACACTCTTACACAGGTAACCAACGTGACTTCTGGAATCGTGCTGAGATCAACATCACAAGTGCCGTCAATTACCAAGTGATAATTGAAGGTATCCGTGGAGCCAGTTTCCAGGGAGATATTGCTATAGATGACATATCGTTCACACCTGGCTGTCGACCTGATACTACTGCCACCATCTCACCCAACCGACCAACTGCTACTCCACCACCAGGCTGTAACTCGGGAGAACACAGGTTTGTCATAATGCAAAACTGAACAGGCCCATGGGTGACGCAATCCCAAAATGCACTGCATTAAAAAACTTCACAGTGAGCGGGAACAGGTGTCTAATAAAGTAACGCCTGCTAATGAAACTACAGCATGCAGCATGAAAGTTCTAAAAAGTGGTTGTTGACAGCAAACCCTCGTGGGGTAAGGGATCGTGACGGTTAGGGTTTCGGTTCGAGTCTTCGCGGAGCCGATAATTTGTTTATATAGTTGACGGAAGCGTGCTTGTTCGCCTAAATTTTTAAGTGCCGCTTTATATTCGGGTATATGAGAAAATAGTGCAGTGCATTGCAGTGCATTTTGGGATTTTGACCTGGCGGATGGTATCTAGCCGTCCACCATACTGAAAACGAGGGCGGACGTACATTTGACCACCATCTCTTGCAAGCTTAACATAGTTAAAACCTCTATTCTTTTCAATGATAGTTTATTGCATGGCAAAATCACTTCTCTGACTTGTGTTCAAGATTTAAATATGTCTACGGTGGTTCTATAACGGATTTAAAGATTTTCGTCATTCCCTTGTGTGACTCTTGTCAACTCTCATCAACTCTCGTCCTTGGCTGCCGATGACAGTCGTCGAGTTGAAGAAAACGTACGTCAACCTATCATGCGCTGTCGTGCTCGTTTGATTGAAGTCTTACTCAAAGGTTTAATTAGGATTTGTTATCAAATGGTCTTCAGCCACGACAAGTGGAATCTGAACGCCTTCTCGCAGTACATAATGATTCGAACCTGTCTTTGTCAGTTGACGTTGAGAAACTGGTTAATATCCTCAGGTGATTTGTTTGTTACTTTTTATCCCAAAAGAAAGTCATGGCTTGAGTTTAAGCTCTAAGAATGCTCTCATAGTGTAACCCTCTGTAGAGATGTCTCATGGTTTGTGCTGTAATGACATCGAGAGAAGCGAATAGAGCCTGTTGGAGACCAGTATATACAACACAAGTAAATAGTGCTCTTCGCGCGCTCTGGTTAGCTACTCGGAATATTCTGCACTGTAGACAAGAAGGCTTCGGTTTTGTGGGGCGAAGTACTCACTTGTAAATGTCTTTTTGAACTAATTTGAGGATGGCTATTTCACTTGTGCGGTAGTATAATTTAAAACAAATTCCCTCAGTGTCGGTGACTATATTAACAATAACCTATACACCTTATTCCAATATGGCTGCTCTTATTTGCATAATGCCAAAACAACTTAAGATATAGGGCGAAGTGATGCCGTCTTTATTAAAGCATGCAAAAGTAAGTAATACTGAGCAGTTTGGGAGTCGGGTCTTTTATTGTTGCAAAGTTATTGACGTTTGAATACAGTGTAAATCACGAAAACGAGGCTAGTAGGTATAACTGGCTCAAACCCATACAAAACTCTATATATTGAAATCTCGATAACTTAGTACCATGTTATGCTATCACCCCTAACATTCAGAGTATTGCTAATCTTGGCATACTCTTTAACGTGGTAGCATTCAACTATTATTTACTGCTCTCTAAACTACTCAAACAAGATATGCCATTTTGGAATAAGGTGTACTTGTGGCGTCGAAATAATGCCCTGATATTTCGTCCGCGGATATTATCTGTTCCGAGAAGAGAACAGTTTCCGAAAACGAAGCTCGAGGGAAACTTTGAGCTTCGAAGATCGGGTAATGTCCAAGGACAAATATCAGGGCATATTTCGACGCCACAATGTAGGTTATTGTCGTTATCATCCTTCAAATATGGCCCAGCTGCCGATGTTTGTGGATATCTTACCATTATCTCCTCATTTTTAGATGCACAAACGCTCAGTGTATCCCTGCAATCGCTGTGTGTGATTTCAAGACGGATTGTACCGATGGATCAGACGAGACATCCTGCCCCTCGCAGTGTGATTTCCAAACTAATCAGTGCAAGTGGGTGAACGCGAAATCTGGAGATAAATACGACTGGATAAGAAACAAGGGAGCGACACCAACTGCTAACACTGGTCCGTCTGTTGACCACACCACCAACACTTCTAACGGTATGTTGTACTGCCAACAATATTTCTAGCCTTTAATCGAACTTAGCCTCCTCCCTAGCATCTCTATTTTGGGCTTCCTTTGGCAAAAGAGAAGAAGAGGGGGCGCCAATCTTCCTCTTCTTCACCTGCCACAGGAAGCCCACAATCCAAGTTCGAGGAGGCTATATCGGGCTATTTCATCAGGATTTTTCTGATTTTCGGTCACATATTGTTTAAAAAAATATATTATACAAAGAATACTTCTTGGACACTAAGTTATACACAGCGATGTTAATTTTCGAAGATGAGCCAAGCTAGTTTAAATGCTGGTAAGGTTAATGTCAATGACACCAGTTTAAGACTTGAAAACGCTGCCCCAACGTTTTCACGTTTTTCATAATCGTAACCATTTCCATCATTGCCATCTGTAGCCATATGAACTTCTCTGTAGTTTGATTTTACTTATGAAGAAGCTTTAAATAATACTAGATCATTACTTTAAAGTTTCTATTAGATTGAATATGATTTTGAGCTTTTCAAAGTGATGCTTAAAGTAGCTGATATATATGTAAGGACTGAGATGTGTTTTGTCTGCGAACAAGAAACTTTGCTGTCGCTTTGAACGTTTCTGAGATTTCTAGTTGTGATGAAAGACATTTTAGAAGATGTGCTATGTTCGTTGAGAGAGGAGATATGTAAGGAGATGTACTTTGTTTGCGAACAAGAAACTTAGCTGTCGCTTTGAACTTTTCTCACCCTCGGCCATGGGTAGGGAGTGGTATATCCAAATACCTTTTTTTTTAAATTATCCATAATACCCATATTAAGAATTCTAAGACAGCTTTTGAAGACTTTGTGACATTGAAATCATATGTCAAAATCTTGCCGTATACTTTACACCAGAAATTCCCAAATACCCATATTTCAATGTAAAAATACTGTATACTCAATTTAAAATTCCTTCAATACCAGTGTACCCAAAACCGCTGGCCGACCCTGTTTTCTGAGATCTATCAGTTGCGATGAAAGGATTTTTTATAAGATGTTCTATTCTTGCTGGGAGCCCTTTTTGAGATTCTCTCTTTTCCTAGACGCATTCTCGCACACTCTGTTTTCTAACCTCTCTGTTTGCTGGTACCTTTCTAGGCTATTACATGTACACTGAGATTAACAAGCGGCCAGGAATCTATGCAGACGCTCATTTCCTCAGCCCTCTTTTCCGTCTGGCCGGCAAGACATGCAAGTTATCCTTCTGGTATAATATGTACGGGTCCAACATTGGCTACTTACAAGTGTACTACAGGAGGAACGGACGCGACAAGAGGTTGTGGACATTACGAGGCAATCAAGGTACGGCTTGGAAGAAGGGTTCTGTGTCCATTCCAAAGTGCGCTAACGACTTTAGGGTAAGTGAACTAATGATTGTTGTTGGTAAATCTTGATTGATTTTGAAGTGCCTATGAGGCCAGATAAGACTAACCCTCATTTCTGCACAGAACATGCTACAACACAGTGTAGCTGCTATTTCAAGAACGCATAAAATCGAAAAAGAAAAGATCTGCCTGTCCTAACTTCAAGTTAATAGTGCCGGTCATTGTGGCTAAAGTTTGTACTTACGAATGACAGTAATTTGAATGCCTTCCTGCCCAAGAAAATGGAACTTTAATGCAGAAAACCCGTTTCTAAGTAAACCATTACATGATGTGTTTTTGTACATAAAATATCCAGAGTTTGGCTTTTACATTCCTGGCAGATTGTTATGATGGGCAAGCACTACTCCAGTGGAACTCTGGGTGATATCGCAATCGATGACGTCAAGTTCGAGAACTGCTTTCAGCCCAGTCCACCGTCCTCGTGTTCTGGAGGCCAATTCCGCTGTGACAGCGGTCACTGTATCGCCACTAGTCGGAAGTGTGACTTGGAGCCTGACTGTTGTGATGGAAGCGAGGAAAGAAATGCGACATGCACTGCTTACACCAGGTCAGATGTTATGCTTAGAGTTCCTAAGGACAGGAATTGCTCAACAGATACTCATACTGCCCATGGCCGCTAAAATACTGGACACTAATCAAGCATTGAGCTGATAATTTGCCTCACTACGAGGGTGGATGTTCGCTTAGTCTAGTGGCGGTTAGCTTTGATGACAGAAAGTTTTGGGTTCGGACTCCGTATTTTTCTCCCTACTTTTTCTCTCTTCTGTTTACCTGTGAACCATGGAACCCTAGCCCTAAAACCTCGTCTTTTACCTGGGAACTTGTTTTAGAAGTGGTTAGGTTAAGTTTTATGGTTAGGGTAAGTTTTATGATTAGGGTAGGTTTTATGGTTAGGGTAGGTTTTATGGTTCGGGCTAGGAGCTGTGTTAGAGATTGGGTTTGAATTCTATTGAGCGATTCCTGTCATTATAGAGCGGTTTTCAATTGAGCGTCGAAAAGTAATTGAGCGTCGAAAAGTAATTGCTTTAAAATTTGTTTGGTTAGTTATCCATGATTGCGTTTACTTTGCCTCGTGATTGGTTAAAGTAAAACCAATTGTGAATTGCTTCAGTTCGTGATTGGTTCATTTATGGTTTTACTTGCTCCTGATTGGCTCCGATTTTGGTTTTACGACACTCAATTGGAAACTGCTCTATAGGAGCGCGTTGTTATGCTCTATAACATAGAACGATTTTCGCTTGAGTGTCGTAAACCAAAGTAATTACAGAGATTGCAACCACAGGATCCAGTAAAATCGCAATGAGCCAATCATGAACTGAATGGTAATTTGTGATTGGTTTTACTTTGGAAAAGTAAACGCAATCGTCGATAACTCTCTTCCTAAACATTGTTACAAGCAACCATCCTTAACATGTGATTATTATATCATCACTTTCTGTATGAAATTTCCACACTAGAGTCACTAGCTTCATTTAAAGAAGCTGTCTCCACTTTGATTGACTAGCTGACAATAGAGCGGATTTCAATTGAGTGTCGGAAGTGTTTTTGGTTTTGCGTTTACTAAGCTCTCCTATTGGCTGAGAAAGTAAACCAACCAATCAGAATCCAAAGTAAAACCAAACGCAAACTGGTTTTGGTTTTTCTTTGGTTTGTCATTGGCTCACAGGGAAGCCATTTACGAGTTACTTGTGATTACTCGCTCCTATGATTGGCTGGCTGTGGGTAATTTGCGTTTGAAAACCGCTCTAATATTAGCTTATTTCTTAACGCAGTCTAACATACTCTTATTGAGTGTAGACAAGAGAGCATAAGTATACTAAGAAGGGAATCTCGTAGCGCGCGGTGTGCGATGATAATCTCTAATAAATCTAATCTGGTAAATGTAAATATATATGTTCATCACAGATGTAACTTCGAGGGTGGTATGTGTGACTGGACGCAGCCGAGAAATGATAAGTTTGACTGGAGAAGACAAGCTGGCGGGACGGGATCGCTGGGGACTGGGCCGGGCATTGACCACACCACGAAAACAAGATATGGTAGGTCGACCTCAAACTTCGTTTGTCGGGCTAATATTGTTACACGACAATAATCACGCAACTTATATTTTTATAATTTTTATCATTGAAGTCATATCCTAAATTTAATCTACTATGAATATCATGTTAATAAATTGTAGACAGTCTTCAAGTGTTAGTGTCTCAAAATGAGCAACCTTTGGAACTAGCAAGAAAACGTGCTGATTATGCTTAGGTTGTACTTAATTCACACTTTTGAATACGCAGTTGATTTTAGGCGTTGCAATGAGCTTTCGTGAGTAAATGAAACGACTTCGTGACACCATTAGTCTTCAGTCACGTTTATGAATTAGTTGCCTATTCTCAGTTATATTTTTAGGTCTATTCAAAACAGAATGTTAAAAGGTTGGAAATGAATGATTGACGTTTAAGCTTGTAGCCTCGATGTCAGGATTGTACTCTTGGCCGTTTCAGGAACAGGCAGTGTGTACATTAAATTGGCATCATTGACAACTTTATCAAAACATCAAAACTATGCAACCTTATTTGGTAGAAAATTATGAAAAGAAAAGGAGATAGCTTCTCAAAAGTTACCCAATCTAAGGACTCCGCGGGTATACTGTCTGGTCCGATAGCTTAAAAGAAAGCGAAAACGTTCTTTAAAATATAGTTAGTATATCGTCAGTCAGCAGTAAGTCAGTAGCAGTGTAATGTCATGTGCAAGAAGAAAGTAAAAAGAAGCCAGAAGTGAAGATCCCGGGTCGTAATACCTCTCGTAACAATATGTTTAAGAACATCAACTTTCCGTGGGCAACTATCAGACGAAAGCGATGTTTTCGCGCTTTCACTGCCAACCTTCGCAAAAACTCGTGATACACTTGTTTGCACCTGTACGTGTTCCATTATCTGCCATATTTTTTCGATTGTTGTAGAAGGCCGAATTGTGAGCGGGGGCCGGGTAACCATTTCCTGCGCACACTATTGTTGTATTTATCTATTATACATGATATTTCATGCTCTGTTTCAATCAAATTTGGGAAAAATTGTCTCCTTTGTATGACACAAATGTCCTCGAGTATAAACCGCAATGGGACACATGGCGTTCACTGCATGCCGTAGTTTGTACCATACGAAATCTGCTCTAATCACACTGTTTATCGTATAACAGGGTATTACGTATACATCGAGGCATCCTCACCCCGTAAAAGAGGCGACAACGCTTATTTAGTAAGCGCATGGTTTAAGGCCAGCAGTACATGTCGTGTCCGCTGGTTCTATCACATGTACGGCAACAATATCGGCAACCTCAACCTCTACACTCGTACCAGCTCCTCCGGATCGCTCACGAAAATTTGGTCCATGACTGGTGGCCAAGGCAACGCTTGGAAACGCGCTGAAGCTGTTCTCAACATCCAGTCGATCTTCCAGGTTCCTATATTTTTCATGTTCTCTTTTGTTTTGTTGATTTAAATAATTATGTACTGCTCTGTCGTCATTATTTATTTGAAAGACGTACTTAGAGGGGAGAGGCAGGCAATTTGATTTTTAGGGTGGATAAGGGTGGTTAATTTTTTGACCAGTGTTTTTAGTTTCTTGCAGGGCTTGAGGTTTTCGATCACTTTCCTCATCTATTTTATTGTATTGCTTTCGATTTTTCTTCCTGACTGGATCATATTTCTTTGCAGGAAATGTTGCCCCTTCCCCAGATCCAATGTTCTATCCCTTAACGTTTGTGTTATGTCTAGATTGTGTTCGAGGGTGTCGTTGGCACTTCGTTCCAAGGAGACATCGCGCTTGATGACATCACATTCACGTCTGACTGCGTATCTAACAGTAAGTGTCAGGAGCCCATTATCAGGAGCGTCTATCTCCCATACTAGGTCTGTGAGTCAGTGTATGACCGGATTGAGCTATATTTAGAACAGATCTCACGGGAGTTCACGTGCCCACACTTTGGGAATCCAATCAAACCATAGTCAGGACAATGCAGCGTTAGTAAAATCACCTCAAAGAACAATAGATCATTCTTAATGTCGATAATTACGGCAAGCATATGCACGATCGCAGCAGAGTCAGAAGGCAGTTACCCGGGAAACATGTTCTAAAAATAGCTCAAACCGGTCATACGCTGACTCACAGGTATAGTATATATGGACGCTCCTGGTAATGGCTCCTGTTGTCATGTAAACCGGGCTCGAGTGTCGTAAAACCAAACCAATGTAATTACAGAGCCAATCTGTTCGGAATGCGCGCTTTTGCATCATACTTGTGTTACATTTTAATAAATTAGCATAATAAAATAAAGCCTCAATTTCAGAACAGACAATATGCTAATTAGGTCAGCCATTAAAAAAAAACGTAAAAACGTTGCAAAACGAAGTAATTCGTGATTGGTTTTACTTGAACCAATCGCGAGGAAAATAAACGCAATCGTGCGTAACTCTTACTAAACATTCGAACTCTCGAACATTGATTGTGTGACGGACGAGAACAATGTTTGGTTTTACTTTAGAACTTGATTGGCTGGTAACACTAAAGCAATCACGAAATTACTTTCGACACCGCTCTAAGCCGCTAATTGTAAGATTTTCTCCAGAGGTGTCTTCAGTGTTGGCATCCCCATCAGGATAGGGTATTTACAACTCCAATTGCTTTGGCTCATTCCCTGTTTCCTTTGCAGGACCTTCGCCTCCACCAACACCATCCGTGGGCCCATGTGGTGCCAACAGATTCCAGTGTCTCGGGCCAACAGGATCAACTGTCTGCCTGGACAACTCAAAGAAATGTAACTTTGTGACTGACTGTTCCGATAACAAGGATGAGGACGCTAGCGCTTGTGGGCTTCCATGTCTGTTTACTCGAGACAAGTGCGGCTGGAGTGAGTCCACCATAGACAACTTTGACTGGAGTAGACACACTGGATGTACTTCTAGTTTAACAACAGGACCTTGCACAGATGGCGATAACAACAGGAACGGTGAGCTGTAAATAGCTAGGAGATTCCTCGTACACAATTGTTTTTGTTTTGGCATGGAGATGACGTACCGATTGCTGGCTTGCACGTTACGTCATCGCCGCCATGTTGGTGGACGTTAACAAAATATTCCTCGTTAGCTTCTCTTGTTAGTTCCACCACGGCTTTGTTATTTGAATCTCTGGGGATTGGTTGCAAGCCAGCAATTGTTTGTGGCCGACTGATGTCAAGCCGGTAGCGGAATCTCTGATAACATTTCCTAAGTTGAAACTTCCTTTGTAATTTAGCATTTAAAACTGCAGCCCTTGTTATGACATTTCAATGTTGTAACCTTATGACGTCATAAAATTTTCATTATTTTTGTTTGCATGTTCAAAGAAAGTTTGATTCAAACTTGTATTGAAGATCGTCCAACACCATCGAATCAAGTGATAGTGAAGGGTGTGTTTACTTGGACAAGGCTTTGTTACGACCGGGGCCACTCAGACAACGAGAACTAAACACAGAAATAAAGCATTCCAAAATACGAATCCTAGCAATCCTAGAATTTTTTATAGCTATAGCTATATCTATGAACCTCCGAAACATTTTGAGTACTTCTCTAAAGAAAGTTTTGGTTCTCAGAGAATGTTCTGTGTTCTACGCTTGTTTGAAATCGTAGAAAAAAAGACCTTTCCTGACCCATGACCGCGTAAGTAAAAGCCTGGGTCGATTCCTGGAGTGACGTCATCTCATCTTATTTGTCCATGGTATCTTTCCATCACAACAGTATCAATATATAGAGAATATCCACAGCTTGTGATTTGTTAGTAAAGAAAAAAAGTCGAATTAATTAGATAACGTCTAACCAGGAATCGACCCAGTCTTTTACTTACGCTGTCATGGGTCAGGATACGTCAAATTTTCACGATTTCAAACAAGCGTAGAACGTAGAGTATTCTCTGTAAACCAAAACTTTCTTTACAGAAGTACTCAAAACCTTTCGGAGATTCATAGGTACTGAACATCTCTTGTTCTATAGGTGCTTTTGATTGTTGGCATGTTTTTACCGTCCACCTATTGTACGCCACTTAAACACACTGAATGTTGGCCGTTGTTCAACTGATGTTCCATAGTCCACGAAGCTATAGATGGTTTGCACTCAATCCCCAGAGATTCAAATGACAAAGGGCATTGCGGCCATGTTGGTGTACAGAACAAAAGAAGCTAACGAAGAATCTATTGTTAACTGAACACCAACATGGCGGCTATGACGTAACGTGCAAAGGATCCATATGCTTCGCTTGTCACGTACAAAGGTTTCAATATGAGGCTTACAGACAAATGAAATGTATTCTTTTCTCGGTGAATATATTTAATTTGTCTCTGAGCCTCATAGTGAAACCTTTGTGTGTGACAAGTGAAGCATATATAATTACCTATTTAAATAAACGTTCGGAAGAAAAGAGAAAAGCTGTGACTAATTTAAACAACAGGAAAGAGTCTAAAACAAAAGGCAACATTCCTATCCCTCAGACAACAATGACTTCATTAGACTGAAAGACGTTCATCCAAGTGAATACGTTGCAGCCAGACAGAACACAATAGACTACCATGATTCAACTTGGTCTCGGCTTTCCTATTTTCGATTTCCCTTTTCATCGTTTATTGAAATAGGTAGATATCGAAAGTTGCCTATTGGTTGTGACCGAGGCCTCGCACCTATTAACCATTTGTTATTCCCTTTAGGCTACTACCTTTATATCGAGACATCAACAGGAACAATAGGTAACAAGGCCGTACTGGTCAGTCCCCAGTACCAGCAGGCATTCGCTGGGTGCCAGTTCAAGTTCTCGTATCACATGTATGGCAGAACTATTGGTAGACTTAGTGTCTACTTACGGGACAGCCGATACAGGACCAGGCTATGGACACTAAATGGTAAGTACACGGTTCTTGTATTTTTGTAAATACTGGATTAACGTGCACCAAGAGAGCATAAGTAAGAGAGGGTATCTCGTAGTGTGTGGCGTGCAATGATAATGCCGAATAAAATCTATATTTAGTAACCGGAAGCAGTTGAAGCAAAGTGGGCGCGCGACAACTAAAAAAATGGCGCAAAAATATTTTGACGGCCAATATTTTCGCGCCATTTTTTTAGTTGTCGCGCGCGCGCCCACTGCTTCAACCGCTTCCGGTTACTACTTTAGATTTTATTCGACATTATCATCATCCAGGCACGCGTGCTCTCTTGCGTGCACCTACCGTTTATTATTATTATCACAAATATCGATTCTACACGTTAGATTTGTCAAACTATTTGTTATTTGTAGTGAGCAGTAGAATTGTTCCAAGAGACAAAAAAAAAGCAAGTTGTGTATGTAGGTTATTTTCTCACTTATTTAGTGCAACCAATCTCTTTCTTGTTTCCCAAGCTTTCCATTAAGGTAGATATAAAATTAATGTTGTTGTTGTCGTTTCGTTAGACTCATCTACAAATCGGTTATACAAAGTCACAAAGTCATGTTCGTTGCTAAAAAAAATGCTACGGGATCATGATGTTTAACTTAGCTATGCGAGACTGATTTTTTTAAATCACAAATAGGTAACCAAGGCAACAAGTGGACAGTTACCTATGCTATGATTGGTCGGCGAAGTACGCCGTTTACAATCGAGGTCGAAGGTCGCCGCGGAATATCCTTCCAAGGAGACATCGCTGTCGATAACCTAGCCATGGTGTCGTGTTCTATGCCTCCACTGTGCAGTTCTCCTCCATCTGGCTCTACTAAGTAAGTCCAGGAGCCCATTACCAGGAACGTCCATCTGTTATGCATTCCTGAGCCAGCATGTTCCGAGATCAGGCTATTTTTAGAACCAGGTTACCGCGAAAAAAACAATGAGAAGTCTTGTGAACAGTAATTTTATACAACAATGTACTAGGCAAACAATGATCCATAATGATTTACGAAAATATATATTGTTATCGCCTACACAATGAGAAAACTTCGCCGTCGTGAAAACAAAAATTATTGGCCTTCCGCTCGGGGTATGGGATTTATTCACCTCGGGCTGACTCAGACCAAGTATGGGAGATGGATGCTCCAGGTAAGATTCATTACACACTTAACCGTTTCACAATTGTGACATGGTTTCACTATTGTGACATGGTTTCACTATTGTGACATGGTTTCACTATTGTGACATGGTTTCACTATTGTGACATGGTTTCACTATTGTGACATGGTTTCACTATTGTGCCATGGTTTCACTATTGTGCCATGGTTTCACTATTGTGCCATGGTTTCACTATTGTGCCATGGTTTCACTATTGTCACATGGTTTCACTATTGTGCCATGGTTTCACTATTGTGACATGGTTTCACTATTGTGCCATGGTTTCACTATTGTGCCATGGTTTCACTATTGTGCCATGGTTTCACTATTGTGCCATGGTTTCACTATTGTCACATGGTTTCACTATTGTCACATGGTTTCACTATTGTCACATTGTTTCACTATTGTGACATGGTTTCACTATTGTGACATTGTTTCACTATTGTGACATGGTTTCACTAACACATTAGAGACCTTTAGCAACCACGACGGCAACGTCCAGGACGACGGCATAAAACAATAGCCTTAATTACAAAATACCTATTAAGGAAGTCAGTGCACGCGTGATCTTCTACCTATACATATAAACTTTATTAGCCATTTCCGAGTTCAGGAAGGGGAAAGGCACCTGAAACCGAGTGTAAAAATGAATCTGATTAAGAAATGACTCCATCACAAGAAAGATCACCAAGTTTACCTGAGATAGAAGAGCTATACTTGAGTGTCGTGATATGATTTTCAAACTTTTTCGATAGAGGATGGCAAAGATTAAAGTGGATTACAATAACTTATTTTAGAAACTTGATTTCGGTTACAGTGAACGGATTTCAAGTTGCTCTAAATTTATCTTAAAAAGAGTATTTTTCATCCACTCGAATCTTTGTCTTCCTTCATCAACATTGTCTCATATTTTCTCCAATATACCTTTAAAGCATACTCTGCTAATCTGAGTAGTTATTTTTGTCTTTCATCGTGAGAAAGTTTATTATTTGGGGGTTGACATTGCTCCTTTAAAGTATAGTTTAATAAATGAGCAGTAGGGGTTTTAAACTTATCTTTATATTGCAACAGGTGTCGGAATGGCGCCTGCATCAAGAAAAGCCTGCTCTGTGACTTCACAGACGACTGCGGCGATAGTTCTGATGAGAGCAGCTGTAGCCTGTATCCAGCTCGTTGTAACTTCGAGACGAATCTCTGCAGCTGGCAACAGCTGAGGGATGATAGCATGGACTGGCGACGGCAAAAGGGTACTACTCCATCGTACAACACGGGACCCGCGCGGGATCACACTCTCGGGACACCGGCAGGTAAAATATATCGTTACTGTAAACGGCGCTTGACAGGTAGCCTGCGAAAACAGCCGAATATTTGCGCTCGCTCCAACGGACTCCCCCAAAGAACGTCTGCGACTCGAAACCAAAAATTTCGCAATGATGACGTCATGTCCTTGCTTGGCTGACCTTGAAGTGATGTGCATAAAATGTCGATTAAAGACGTCATGAGTTATCTCTCGCCTCTTGCCAGCCGCCATTTTTAACTTGTGAACATAAATATAGGTTAATTTATGCACATTTATGCTTGGCCAATCACAAGCGATGCCTGGATATTGACGTTCTTGGAAATTGGATTTGGCAACAAAATTTCCAATATGTTACCAGCATAGCCATCCGTTGGAAGTGCGCAAAACCATGGAACTTCCAACTATTTTCCAACGAGTTTCCATCCTACCGAAGAGGTCCAGTTTGTCCATTGTAAGCACGAAACTGGAAGCGTTATGATCATTCTATTTGGTGGGCAAATTACGGCAATAACTTACATCATGGTTACTGTACATGTCGTGACGTTGAAATGGTTTCCCACTGTTTTTGTCCTTCTGCATGATCCAATCAAATTTCATAGTTACGGTATAGTAGGTTACAGTACTGATACGGTAAGGCCCCGACAGGACTAATTTTTGTCCCACTCATACGATATCCGCTCTATAATCTTATTTAGGTTACTACCTGTACTTGGAAACCTCAACCGGAGGGTACGGCGACAACGCGCGCCTAGTAAGCCCTGTTCTACAAGGTCAATGTAGTCTACGACTCTTCTATCACATGTTCGGTCAACACGTGAACTCACTCAACATTTACATGAGGACAACAAGTGATGGCTACGGCACGAAGCTGATGAACGTGTCGGGACATGTTGGAGATAACTGGATTAGACTCGAGGTTGCATTGTCGCCAGGCGGCAAACCCTTCCAAGTTATCATCGAAGGTAACATAGAACTTGTTCCTAAGATCTGGTTCACACTAGCGACGCAAGCAAAGCGCATGCAACATACGCAGACGCAGTGCCGCCGTAATTGATGACAACTACGGCGCTGCGTAGTTGTCATTTTTGGTTTTGTTTAATTGTCATGCTTCGACTGCACGAAGTTCGTGCAGTATAGAAAACACTGCACGGAATGACGTTATTTACGTCATCAGTTGTTTTCAAATACGGTTTGTCACGGGATTGATATTGGCTAATTAGCTGTTGGCATTTTCTACAAAGCATTAGTTTAGCCGGCAGCCGAAAAAAATCGCCTTCTACCCAGACAAAGTAAGGCCCGATTCAAACGTCGAACTTTTCATGCGTCGAACGCAAATGCTCGACTTTTCCTCAAGCTATTCTGCATCTCAAGCACTCGAACTATTAAACTGGAAACCACTGTACCTTCGACGGCGCTACCATCGCTGTATTACTATCTTCAAATGCTAGCTTAAATAGCATGGTGGACTTCAACTTTAAATTAAAGAAGAATCACGACTTTCATACATTTACACACTTACCATTCGCACGAAGGAATTGGGGACAACAGAAGTTTTATTACCTACCATGCACTGTTAGACTGGAACTCTTTAGACAATCAACTACATTATCAATTTTTAAATATTACTAGCACATAACTTAATTTCATAATAATCCTTTTACTATTTCTATTTTATTTCAACCATTTATCTTTTCTGTTTTCCATATATTAGTGAAATATATATTTTTAATACAGGACCTCCCTGAAAATCACAAATTGTGAGTGGAGCTTTCCTGTCAAACTATTATTATTATTATTATGATGATTAATATTCTTATTCTTATTCTTATTCTTATTCTTATTCTTATTATAATAGGAGATATTACAGTTTCATCTACGATCAGCAGTTTCAGCGGTATTAACCAAAATGCCTCACATCGATGTAATGAAGCACTATTGAAACCATCATTCTTGTGTGACACAAACACTCTCTTAAACAAACACGACTAATTTAGAAACACGGTTTGAATAGCGCTTCATTACATCGAAGTGAGGCGTTTGGGTCAATACCGCTGAAACTGCTATTCGGAGACGCCACTGTAATATCAGCTATTGAAACAAAAGTTAATTCGGCGGCTTCTTTTGTTCTAATTAGGTTCGGCGCATGAAAAGTTCGACGCTTGAATCGGGCCTAAGGATCTCTATGGAAAATAATATGAAAAGTGAAGGTTTTGAAGTTATTTCTCAGACTACTTCACAGTGTGTGACAGTTATGTGAACATTGATTGAAAACCCTACACACAGCAGAAATTAAATTGAATAAATAAACTGAGTGTAACTAGTCTTTAAGTACAATAAGTAAACATTTATATAAATAGAATATTAACAGATGATAAAACATTGCTTTGTGTTATATTTCTGTATTTGTAAAATGCGATTTGTTGGTTTATGTTATAGTTAATGTAAGTTATTATAATTATGTTATATATGTTAGCTATTATAAGTTAAGTTGTTATATGAAGATGTAACAGTGTGTTTGACAAGTAGAGATATGCCTATGTAATCGATTGGTTGTTAAAAGATGAGCAGAGCTTTGTTTCTGACTAAAAACTTCTTTTCCCTGTGTGTAGAGTTAATAACATTTCAAACGTCGAACTTTTAATATTTCAAATCCAATACTAATGAGCTAAATCTCATTAGCATTGAATTCGGATTTGAGGGAGGTGCCGCCTTTGTGAAACAATCTCGTTCTTGAACTGCAAATGATTATATAGCCCTTCTCGTCTCCTCGGATAAGGACGCCTTAAAATCGCCTTAAAATCGCCTTAAAATCGTATAGGTCTCACGTCGGCGTCAAGTTTATCATCTCACCAGATAGTCACGAGTTACTGACGTTAAATAAAGTTGCTTTACCTTTTCATCAAGTGTAACCTTGCTTTTCTTCCGTATTACACCAGCCGTTCGTGGTAGAACTTACCTAGGTGACATCGCTATCGATGACGTCAGCATCTCACCACCCTGTAAACTGTACTCGGGAGGCCTTCCTACGTCACCTCCCACGCAGTTCCCGCCACCTACCACAGCTGCACCTAATAACTGTAACCAGAACCAGTTTGGCTGTGTTTCTGATGGCAGATGTGTGGCGCTTAACCAGGTGTGCGATTTCAACATAGATTGCCGGGACCGGTCTGATGAGAGGACATGTCGTAAGTTGTGGTTTTGGCCCGGGGAGGGGAGGGGGAGGCGAGGACTCTTATTTATGACGTGATAGATATGTGCAACGGTACTGGAACTGGGTTTTTCGAAAAAAGATTGTTGGATTTATTAGGTAAAACACCATTCAAAATGATCAAACAGGGAGAAACTCAGGGTTCGTTTCCACAATAACTTGGAAATCTGGGTTCAGTTTGGAGCTATTTTTCTCTGAAAACCGGGCCCGTTCTGGGGAATTCATGGTCACACATATCTACCTATTTATCACACAAGTGCCTCCTCCCCCCTCCCCCGGGATTTTTGCTTTCAGTAGACTGGGACACATTGTCCATTTTCAGACTTGTGACGTTGAGAAGCTAATACGACACCACATATTTCGTCTTTTACATTTCGCTTCAGGGTATTTTGCTCTTGTTTCGTTAATTCGCATCATAGTTTCATCTTTGCGTTTTGTAATGGATCTTATGGATGTATCTGGGAATATGATTAATTTGAAATATCACCGACAGTTCAGAACGAATTTCTTCGTCCAGACACAAGTTTCTCAAAACTCTATCAAGCTAGCTAGTCCAGGATTTAAGAGTACTCAATAATTTGATTTGCTAACTCGTGGATTACTGATTTAAGGTTAAATGTTTATTATTTGATGAGGAGTGAGATGTTCATTCCTAATTGTACTCCGGATAGATTTAATTGGAGAAAGAAACCTTTTACCAAGAAACCCAGAATCCTCGGTTTAAAACCAGGATTAACGCTAATCGGGATTCGTATACAACTGAGGTCATTTTCAGAATCAGAAGTCAATAAGTTATCAATTCACATTAATGATTACCTTCAGAAGTCCATAACCATCCTGGATTACCTTAATCGAGCTTGTGGAACTGGGCTCAAAATATAACTTCAAAGAAAATAATCGAGTGTGGAATTAAGTTAGCGCACTACTTCTTTAAAGTCATGTTTACTTATCCATATCAAAATCATTGCACACAGAAGAGGACATTTGGTATTGGTGATCGCTTTGAAGTAAATGCGATTTTATTTGAGAGAGAGAACAACTTCAGTGGCATATTTATCAGTTTATAATGTCACTTACCTGTTGATTCCGTAACTATATGAAGTGGAATTATGTCCTGTCGTTTGGACTCTCGAAAATCTCTGTTTCTGGAGCTACCGCCATGCCAAAGGTCAACACAAGAGAACGAGTAAGAATTGGAACTTTAAAGGCGAGTTGCCATACTCTAAACTCGAGAAACCTCGACGTTCTATACATCAAAATGCTGAACATTTATTCTCCTGTTTGAATCTGATGGTAAGAAGTCAGTTAAGCATGCGTATTCAAGCTAAACCCAGTTTTTCTCTGCTTGGGGTAGTTCCTAAACCAGTAACGCCTTGTCAAAATTCACTCCAACCAGCGAAAGAAAACTCAAATTTGCCATATCGAAATCTTAACATAATCACTCCAAACAGTTACCAGTCGCAGATTAGATGTTACTTAACTTTGACTCGAGGGTAAGAAGAAGTTATGAATTGTTTTATTCGCTAAACATGACAAAATAGCTCTCGAAACCGTTTTTTTTTTTAGTGAGTTATATGAGCCGTATACCGGAAGTCAGTTCACCGGTAATCGATAGTATAGGCTTTTGTACGCAATGACTTTGATATGTAGCTTATGTTTACCTTATCCATCAGCGTCAAACTGTACATTCGAGTCTGGGTTCTGCAAGTGGGTCATCTCTCGAGATGATAACGACAACTTTGACTGGCGCCGTAAGCAGGGCCGCACACCGAGCATTGGGACTGGACCGTCCACCGATCACACGCTAGGGACGAACCTCGGTTACTACCTCTATATCGAGTCTTCGTATGGTTCTATTGGAATCACGGCAAAACTTCTTAGTCCTGTGTACAAGAAGGTACCATCGACAAACAGCTGTTTCAAAAAAGATTGTCCTAAATGTTGCAGTGTACATTCCGAAATAGAAATGCATTCAGTCTCGTACCCAGAGCTCTGGGTACAAGACTGAAATGCATTATGGTCGGTGTGTCTGTTCAGTTGAATGATAAGATGACAGATTCACTTTTTCTCAACATTTGTTTTCATTTGCTGGACCCAGTATCAGAATGCCCATATAAGGTTGTTGAAACGTGTAATGCCCATACTTCGCTTCTGTGCCATGCTCTGGATTATTCAGCGAATAAAAATGACCAAATATGGACAAAATGGCAGTCCGGTTCTGTGACTAGACTACGCTGTCACGCTAGACTAGACTGTATTTTCCAAATATGGAAATTTTTATTCACTGAATAATCCGGAGCATGGGACCGCTGTTATACGTTTCAACAACCTTTTTTTATGTTTCTGAATGTACACAATGCACGAGACAACCTTCTTGAATTAGCTTTATATTGTTAACTGTTTGCCATCCATGTTTTACAGCGGTTTTCAATTGAGTGTCGTAAAACCAAAACCTGAACCAATCACAGGAGCAAGTAAAAACATCAATGAACCAATCACGAACTGGAGTAATTCACGATTGGTTTTACTTCAACCAATCAGGGCCGGGTTGTTCAAAGCCCGATTAGTGCTACTCCAGGGTTAATTTCCATGACAACCAATAGGTTTTGTGCAGAGTTAATCCAGGATTAACACTAATCGGGCTTTGAACAACCCGGCCCAGGAGAACAAGTACACGCAATCATGGTTAACTAACCAATCAAATTCGAAAGCAATCACCTAATTACTTTTCGACACTCAATCGAAAGCCGCTCTAACAGCTGTTCTTGTTTGTTCTCTCATTATTTTCGTGCAACTGACTTCAATAAAAAAATTGGTATTGAGCCATTGACTATTCTGTTTCACGTGTAAATCTCAGAAGTTGTATATATGTAACTGCTCTTAGATTATGATCACTATCCTTAAATCCGATGCGTTTTATAAATGAACTTATGAACCCTTATTGTCAATAGCGCAAATTGTGGTTGGGAGTAATGGTAACAATGACGATGCTAATGATGAATGTAACGACGACGATGATGATGATGCTGATGATGATGATGATGACACTGATTTTGACAGGGGTACTCACCACCCGCAGTAATTCTCAGAGGGATTCTAGCCTGCGTAACGGCGGAAAGGGATGTGGGGGAGGGGAAAGGAACGAGACCGTAGTCCTTCACCTCCCATCCTCCCCAGCTTTTTGTGCGGAAACAAGCGCAATATTTGTTTTACCGTAGAGATTTTTCCATCGCGAAACATCTCCAACGTATTATTGGCAGAGCAGACAAAACTTGATGTAACGTCACTACGAGAATTATAAACCTTTCTTGGTGTTTGCGAAAGGTCGCGACACAGTCAGCGTACATCCCATTTTGATCATGACAAAATATCCGCTCCATCCTAGACTTAGCAGCGACAACATGTGACATTCCCTCCCCTCCCAACAGTCCGCTGTAATTTGAAATCTCCCAGATTTGGGAGACACGTGTCCAACCACTGTTTGACGATGCGTTTTTCTCTTTCCAGTCTCACTCTAACTGCCGCCTGGTGTTCTGGTATCACATGTATGGTTCGTCTATCGGCTCTCTGTCCGTCTACGTTAACATCTCCAGCAGAATGTATATGTGGTGGTACAAGTCCGGTAACCAAGGGAATGTCTGGAGAAGGGGTGTTGTAGGCATTGGGAAACGAATCCAACCCTTCCAGATTCTACTTCAAGGTACCAGTCCAATTCGTAATTCTTGACTTCCATATTGAAAGATAATCAAGCCTTTGGTGACATCGAGGTTGAAATTGACTCAGCTTAGTTAGAGGCTTGTATCTAGTTAGCATGATAATCAAAATCTATCCATATTCATAGAATTAAAAAGGGTTTAACAATGTAGGGTCAACTCCAGTCTCCATGCGAGGCTAAGGCTTGGTTACCTTTCAAGAACTACGAATTGGACAATTGAAAGCCATTTCTAATTGAGTGGCTAGAAAGCAGTTCATAAAGTGTTATATTGGATGAAGTGAATGACACATTGTAGACTAGTAACTTCAAGCAGTTTAATTTTAGATTTTAGGACAGAGTTTGGTCCTTGATTGCTACAAAGATATTCACATTGAAATACTTGAAATATAAAGGCAAATTGAAATTCCGACAACTTTGTACATTTTACACTATTCACAGCATCACTAATCTTGGCATACTATTAACCCAGGGATGGAGGAGTGAAATAGCCCCCCCCCCCCCCCCCCTCCCCTTTCTCCCTCTCCCCCTCCGGCTGCGCCGTCCCTGTAACCAGGAGCCCATTATACCAGGAGTGCCCATCTCCCATACTTGGTCTGAGAGTCAGCACATTCTCAGATCAAGTTATTTTTAGAATACCCGAGGTGAATAAATCCCATACCCACGAACGGAAGGCCGACAAAATGTTTTTTTTTCACAATGGCGAGGTTTCTTCATTGTAGACAATAACAATATCTCTTTTCATAAATCATTACTTCTCATTGTTCTTTATCGCGACAACCTGATTCTAAAAAAAATAACCTGATCAGGGAATACGCTGGCCTGCTATGCAGACGTATTTTTTTCACTCTCATAAATTCGAAGAAAAAAGTAACGTATGCTTACCCGAGTGCTTAATTAGTTTCCAATATGCACACCTCATTGTGTTATGGACCAATCAGAGTTTACCTTCCATATCTTGGAAAGTGACGTAATGTTACATTTAAAAGGATTCAGACAATATATTTGCCATTGACCAATCATAGGAGAGTGTTCACTGGCGCGCCAATTCATATTGGAAAGTAATTAAGCGCTCGGGTAAGCAGACGTTACTTTTTTCTTCGAATTTATGAGAGTGAAAAAATACGTGTGCATAGCAGGCTTGGAATACGCTGGCTCGCGAATGCATAACAGATAGACGCTGCTGGTAATTAACATGGTAGGATCCAGCATACACCGCGGCACTATATTCCATTCAAGTCAGCATATGCAAAATAAAGTCTTGTCGACCTTTTGTAACTGACTCTTAATGCTGTGACACGTGTTCTATACAGCCCGGCGCGGTTATTACTACAGCGGTGATATCGCAATTGATGACCTGCAATTTGTTGGTTGTGCCTTACCACCAAGAGTGAGCTCCTGTCCGAACTTCAGGTGTAATCGTGGCTCGTGTATCAATCAAGACTACGTGTGTGACTTCAACGATGACTGTGGTGACTCTACGGACGAGAGATCTTGTTGTAAGTTACTTTACTTAACCCTTTAAGCCCGAAGTGCGATCAACATCTAATTTCTCTGAGTTGATCACCTGGATTTTTTTTTTTGATGTGACACCATATTCTCTTAACTGGCACTACAAAAAAATATTAAGATCAGTAATGAAAATTTGGATGTTACTTTTGGGGCTGAACAGCTTTAGTTAGCTAGACGGTTTAGATATTACGACCCATACTGCCCCGCGCGCGCTTTCCTCTCAAAACCATTTACAAAAGTCACGTGATGTGGGCTGTACCGGAAAAAGTCGTCCGGCCCTGCTCGATTTTTTGCTTGTTGTTTTGCCATTTCGAAATAGTTATATGATTTTAAAAACTTATTGACTGAGGTAGGTCAGGCCGAACGGGAAAATATTTGGCTCTCGGTCATTTTTACGCTGCGCTCGGTCCGTAAGTCATGACCTCGAGACAAATATTTTCCCGTCCAGCCCTCCCTCAGTCAATAAGTACCTATTATTTTTCCAAGCCGTTCAGTTTGCACGTGTGCATTAGAAGTGAAAAACAGAGTCGGTTCCCACGCATTATGCAGCCACTGAATGGCACTGTTATAGCATCTCCAATTTCCATTTTTCAACTGCTGTGATGTCTCGTTCGCGGGTTTATATTTCCATATTCATTTGTTTTAATTGTTCCATTCTCTGCATGCTCACAGAGTATTACTTTTCGCAGCTGCATACAAGAACCGTTGTGACTTCACATCCGGTCTGTGCAGCTGGAAACAGAGTACCGAGGACGAGTTCAACTGGACGCGAAAAAGAGGTAAGTAGTTTTACAAGACCTGATGCCAGTTTCAATTTCAGGACCAGGTTGTTCGAAGGAAGGGTTAAATCGCTAATATGAGATTAAACTCTACAGATTACGATTACAGATTTAGCGCTATCCAAGGGATAAGTTTAGCGTTGCTTCGAACAATAGGGCCCAGATGAAAAGCCCAGGTTTTTTTAATTTAGGGTGCATTTCTTTGGGAGAACCCAAAATTTGATTTAATATCCAGATCGTACGGAGTTTGTGGCGCCCTGAGAAACAAAGAACTGAAAATGGATTGTGTTCACATGGCGACGCCCGGATAAAACAGCGCGGGACATTTGGGCGAACGTTTGGTTTGTTTCTCCTCTTTTTCTCGCTAAAAATCGTTCCTTTATGGGGTGCCATTAAAAGTTACGCTTTGAAAAACCACAAACAATGGTGTCCGTACATTTTTTTGATGCTGCTAGCCGCAACTATTATTTTCGAATCCTTTCCCAAAAAGCGCTCCTGATCACGAATCCAAAAATACGGGTTTGGATTTGATCCGTTGAAATCCACCTCAGTATGGATTCGATGGATTCAAAATTCGTTTTTGGATACGAAAATCCGGATTCAGATTCATTGAATCCTTCCTCAGCATGTGTTCGACGGATTCGAAATCCGTCTTTGGATACGAAAATCCGAATTCGGAACTATTGAATCCTTCCTCAGCATGTGTTCGACAGATTCAAAATACGTTTTTGGATACGAAAATCCGGATTCAGATTCATTGAATCCTTCCTCAGCATGTGTTCGACGGATTCAAAATCCGTCTTTGGATACGAAAATCCGAATTCGGAACTATTGAATCCTTCCTCAGCATGTGTTCGACAGATTCAAAATACGTTTTTGGATACGAAAATCCGGATTCAGATTCATTGAATCCTTCCTCAGCATGTGTTCGACAGATTCAAAATACGTTTTTGGATACGAAAATCCGGATTCAGATCCTTCCGAACAAACGCAACCTTAGTTCGACTCAAATTAAAACATAATCATTTTGATAACTTCCCGACCCCAGGCAGCACTTCGTCATGGAACACTGGACCGCCAGGCGATCACACCACCGGAAGTGGGTACTACTTGTACATTGAAACATCTTGGCCGCGCAAATATGGGGACCGTGCTCGGCTTGTGAGTTCGAACTTCAGGGCGATTTCTCCAACCAACACGGGATGTAAACTTCGATTTTTCTATCATATGTATGGAAACACAGTAGAAAAATTGCATGTTTATGTGAGGACATTCCAAAACGGAAGTGTAGGTCAACCTATCATGAAGCTGATTGGAGGACAGGTTTCGATGTGGAAGAGAGCTCTTATTCCTCTTTCATCAAGCAATAATTTCCACGTAAGTAAATTCGAAATGTTATTTTGAACTGTAAATTTGAACTGTTATATATGGTTAACACACAGGAGATGGGTTTTCATGTTCTTTTTAACAAAAAAGATTACATTGTTCCGCGTCAAGACGTGACGAGAACTAAATGTGCGCCACGAGACGCAGTCGAGTAGTGTGATTCTTATTCTCGTCACGTCAATAAACAGAAAATGGTCTTTCATGTTCCTTTCAACAAAACGAATACATTTTCCATGCATCTGTCTCCTATTAAATTCACAGATGACGTCAAGACGTGACGAGAACTAAAAGTACGTCTCGTGGCGTGACTGTTGATCTCGTCACGTTGTGACGTCATCCGTGCATCTATAAAAGAACAGACCCATTGCAGAGTGACATCTATTTGATTTATACAATAATTAGCGAAAAAAGGATGATACGAAATAATATTATGCAAAACGTGATGTCATCTGTGCATCTGTACTCTAATAACACATGACTATCGACCAATCAGAGCGGGGATTTCGCACTGTTTACCGTATAAAAATACACTTATTTAAATAAGGTCTTGAAAGGTTGGAAGCATTGTGATTGCATTCGTTAGCTTTTCAGGACCGTAAATTACAAGTAACCCATGATTATGGATCTCATCAATCCTCTCATTGTTTTTTATTTGCAGGTCGTAATCGAAGGTGTTCGTGGCGATAGCTATGATGGAGACATCGCTTTAGACGACGTGTCCTTCAGTACATCATGTGCCCCATTCATCGGACAGCTTCCTGTGGCTCCACCACCCACGCCTACACCCATACCGCCCGTCACGCCACCCAGTACCTGTACAACAGCAGAGTTCAACTGTATTAAGGAGGGACCGAACGCCTGCATAACAAGTATACAGGTAAATTAATAATTACTTTATTAATTTCGTCCCATATGTAGTACCTGGTACTGAGGAATACTTTATAAAGATAATTTGTACATGAACAAACAAATACTTTTAGTAGCTTGTTCTCATGCATGTCTCTACGTGTACGACTTTTACTCTTACTATGAGTGCGAATTGTGGACTCAGTCACTCGCAAGGAAAGTATAGGGATCTTCCAATTCTGCCAAACAGTGACAGAGATACAGAACAAGCTACCATAAATGTTTGTTTGTTTATGTATCTTTATAAGGTATTTCTCAATTGTAGAAAGTTGTACTCGTCATCGCGGATCAAGGAAAACTCTAGTAATTTTCCAGTTTGCTGAATCGCTCGTTCAAGTACGATTTGTCATTTTGCAGGTCTGTGACTTTAAAGCCAACTGCAAAGATGGTTCAGATGAGAAGAACTGTGCCAAGACCATGTGTAACTTTAACGGTGGAGACTTCTGTGGATGGTACGTCGATAACCCGAGTTCACGAAGAAGAAGAGCAATCGCGTACACATGGCTGGTACAACAAGGAAACACTGCTACACAAGGAACAGGGCCATCTATCGATCACACATCAGGTAAAGTAAAGTTATTTTAGTTAACGTAGGTAGCCCTTCAGTCTAACCGACTGCGCTTCCAGGAGGCCGATAGTGTACAACTTTACCCCCTTCTCTGACAGAGCTCCCGATTAAGGGAATTCAAAGCTATACAAGCTACTCGGATCAGAGAAGAGTCTGTACGGATGTGCTGGTCCGCGGCAAGAATCGAACTCTGGACCACATGCTCAACGTGCCGTGTACTGACCCATTGCACCACACACACGCACCTAAACATAGGTAAAATATTAAATTAATACGCATGCGCATACCACACTGTGGATGTTGGAAATCTACAACATAGGAATGCCAATGTTTGCAAAGTCAGCATTTAACAAACTTGTCTATTTTTTTTTTAATTATAAATTGTAGTCACAATCTTCATTCTTATTGGCTGAGAATTACACGCGAATTCTCGACAGCGGTGCGCGCAAGCTAATAGGGACCTTACGCAACCAGGACGGCGACGGCAGTGACGACGGGAGGTAGAAAAGTGTTTTTTTTCTTCCGAAATCTGGTGTTTACTAGTTCCTTTATTCGCTTATAATTACGTTTCACATCCAGGTCTTCGAAAAATATGATAAGCATAAAGTTTTGCTCACGCCGAACGAAAAACAGAGTGATTTAGTTTCTTACGTTTGCGTTCTCTTGTAAACGTAAAGTTTGGGGTTTTGACGTTGTGTTTTTCCAGACAACGGTTGAAATGAAGGCGACTGCAATTATTGTATTTTATGCCGTCGTCCTAGACGTTGCCGTCCTGGTTGCGTAAGGTCCCTATTATTAATCAGGGAACGTTAGATTCGCGAACGAGTACGGCTTTACTTCGAGTACGACTTTTAGACAAAATATATCAGTCGCAAGAAAGTAGAGATCTTCCATTTCTGCCAAATAATGCTGCAGAGACGAGAACAAGCTACTAAGAGTATTTGTTTGTTCATTTATCTTATTAAAGTGTTCGTCGATTGTGAAAATGTGTACTCGTCGTTGTACTCGTACTCAAATCTAAAGCTAGCTATTAGGGACTTTAAAACAATGGACTTAATTACAAAATACAATAACTGCACGTGAAAATGCATGTAGCTGCATTTATTTTAGCCGTTGTCTGCAAAAACACGACGTGAAAACGCTGAGTTTACGTTCCGTAGAGAACGAGAACCTGAAAACGTAAATGTCACTGCTATTCGTTCGGCCTAATCGGAACTCTGTGCACACTCTATTTTTCGAAAACGTGGATGAGAAATGCAACAAAAGCCGAAGAAAAGAAACGATAATAAACAAATTATCGATAACACCATTTTTCACATCACGTCGTCGCAGCCGTCGCCGTCGTAGTATCCTAAAGTCCCTATTATCTGTAGGATGCGGTCCGATAATTGTTATCATGCGTTTAGGACAAATTATTGTTAACCTTTCTTAGCGAACTGTTTAAATGTGAAATCTCAAAAACCGGCAACACTTAAAAAATGCCCTGGATTCGAAACTAGTTTACATTAATATTGATCCAGATATTTTCTAAATAGCTACGGAAAGACTGAAATAATAGAGCCGATTTTGTATGAGTGGACAGGTTACGGCAAATACTTCCGGCACGGTTACTGTACGACATGCCGTGACATTGAAATGGTTTTCCATTGTTTGTGTCTTTCTGATCCAATCAAATTACAGAGTTACAGTACAGCAAGTTACAGTACGGTTAAGGTAAGGCTACGGACATGCAGTAATTTTGTACCACTCATACCAAATCCGCTCTAACGATTTCTTACGGTTCCAGGAACACAGAATGGTTGGTACGCGTATACTGATAGTTCAGCAGGATCGTCTGGTGACAGGGCACCGCTGAAGACCCCCCGTATCGGCCTGTCAGGACCCGAGTGCGTGCTATCTTTCTGGTATCACATGAAGGGAAGCAGTGTTGGAACGTTGTCAGTGAAGCTGCAGTTCCTGGATGGTACTTCTCCCGTCATATGGACACGCACTGGAAACCAAGGCAACTCGTGGATGAATACTAAGGTTATCATCGGTTCAAGAAGGCTTTTCCAGGTAATTTATTTACAAATAGTCCAATTCGTAGTTCTTGAAAGGTAACCAAGCATCAGCCTCGCATGGCTACGAATATGGATAGATTTTGATTATCATGCTACATTGTAACATTCTATGAATATGGATAGATTTTGATTATCATGCTACATTGTAACATTCTATGAATATGGATAGATTTTGATTATCATGCTACATTGTAACATTCTATGAATATGGATAGATTTTGATTATCATGCTACATTGTAACATTCTATGAATATGGATAGATTTTGATTATCATGCTCCATTGTAACATTTTATGAATATGGATAGATTTTGATTATCATGCTACATTGTAACATTTTATGAATATGGATAGATTTTGATTATCATGCTCCATTGTAACATTCTATGAATATGGATAGATTTTTATTATCATGCTACATTGTAACATTGTAACGGCATAATGTTCTACGGTCCTTGCTTCTTTTTAATCGACAACAGCAACTTGAGAGGCGTCACAACCCGTATCGTCGGCGAAGAGTTTGGACCAGACCTGAACGAAGTGATCTGTTTCCTTTTCTGCCCTCTTTTTCTTTGAAGATTTTGCCATTTTTACTGTAAACTTCGAGCGAACGCGTCTTGTTTACAGTG
Organism: Actinernus sp. WN-2022; assembly: GCA_030867875.1. NCBI lineage: Eukaryota > Metazoa > Cnidaria > Anthozoa > Actiniaria > Actinernidae > Actinernus > Actinernus sp. WN-2022. Next base: position 142,978,148 of record JAOWCC010001634.1, read on the forward strand.
TTTTCGCGCTTCAAAAAGAGCGGGAATCGCCGATAGTATCGCTGGCGCTATTGGAGCATGCGTATTGAACAGAAAAAACGTCCGAGCAGAGCCAGGTGACGAAAACGCATCTTTGGATAATCGTTTTCCAGCCCCTAGCGTGGATGGTCGAAACAATGTGAAAACGCTAGTGTGGACGCAGAGCTTTTTGTCTGTTTTCGGGGAACCAAAAACGGAGGTTTTCAAAAACACATTAGTGTGGGCAGGGCCTCAGAACTAAGTGCGAAGGACCGGCGCTCACTGTTTGGAATTCGAAGCAACGCCAGCTTGAAAGGTGAACATCAAAACTAACAGAACAACATCTGATAAAATCGCTAGCGCATCAAAAATGAAAGGAAAAACGAATTTCTGAAATCCTCAGCTTTAAAATGAGATGGGTTTCGTTTGCTTTAGAAGTGAAACTAGCAAAGAACGAAATGAGTTGACGTATAAAGTGTGAAGGAACTTTGATATTAAACTTTCACGCTGAATCGGCAACAGTTTGTTCACAGTTAAAAACACTTGTGTGTGTTCTTTGAATACTGGTTAACTTGCACCAGAATGAGCCCGCTAAATCAGAAAATGTTGTTCAAACTTAAAGACAGTTTTGCATGTTACTCCGCCAAAACTAATATTTCGAGAAACAATTAGCAGCTCACTGATGCAAGGATATGTCAATGATATGATTGACAGTTTCGTAGTTTAGAATGAGATTCCCATAGGTCAAGTCTTGAATTAATAAGTTCGTGATTAACGTAAAATGTCTCTGTAGAGCAAGCGACTGACTATACATCCCATCCCAATTTTCTCCAACCAATTGGGAGCTCCATTTTAGGCTTGCCTATATGTATTTATAATATAGATACGATAGTACGCGCGCTCTGATTGGCTAAGAAGCCATGTTTTATCAGAGTATATAACATGGTTAGCCGTGTTATATAGTTTTCAACTGGCGGTTTCCTTTCATCGCGCGCGTAAATCTATATTATAAAACAGATAAAGAAGCCTTAAATCCATGTTTTATACTATCATAAAACACGATGGGCATTTGAGAACATGAGAGAAATGTTGAAAGCACGCGCCTTCGGCTTGTGCTTTAACATTTCTCTCATGTTCTAAAATGCCCATCGTGTTTTATGATAGTATAAAACATGGCTAAGGCTTCTTTATTTGTTAAATATTATTTTTCAGATTGTACTCGAATCAAGGCGTTCTAATGGTTACCAAGGCGACATAGCTGTCGATGACGTCGAGCTTCAGAACTGTCAGCCATTGGATGTGACAAGGCCTTGCACTACAACCGAGTTTAAGTAAGTCTGCATATGACTCCTGTTATAGAAAGGTTGTCCGATCACAAGCAACATGCTAACACCGAAAAGGATATTGTAATTTTAAACCTATTCAGATATTCATGTGGTCAATGTATTTATCGAAATGGAAAACTGCCGAGCGAGGTCTGTAAGCTTATACTAGCGGCTATTATCGTGAAATATTAATTCGAAAATAATTATATTCATAAAAACCAGAGGCCTTTTCGGTCTTGGGTTGCAGCTTGTTGCGTTCGATCGGACAAATCTTTTAGTGATGGGTGCATACAAATGTACGACCAAACGGCAGGCAGATTGTTTAGTCAGTAACCATAAATATTTATTTATATATTGCTTTTATTTATTTACTTAATAAAATAAAATCGCCAGGAGGCCAGGTTTCCTATGAAAACAAATCTTAATTACAATACTTAATTCAACCTAAATGCAGCATTTAAGAGGTGACATTTCACACATACAGATGCCAAATACAATAGTGATGGAAGATACAAAATATATAATTAGTAAAGGTCTAAACGTCGATAAAGAGATACCTGATTTGCACAGATATAATGTCAAAATGTTCAGGAATGTCATGTGTCGTGGTTCGCACGGGCCTTGCATTTTGACAGATTAGGTTTTCTCCTTGAAAAGACCTAAATATGTTTTACCAAAACTCCTCGAATTTTGTTGAAACGTCCTTGCATGTTTGAGAAGAAAGTAAAACGGTCTCATTTTTACCTCCAAAAGATCGCTAGAGCGGCACTGAATGATTTATCGTGCAAAGAAGTCAAATATCTGGTCTAAATTGCGTTGAATTTTTAGGTCATTAACGTGTGAACCTGAGGAAAATAACTCCCCAATAAGTGTCGATTGCCTTGATAAGTGCTTGAAAAGTCATTGAAGAAACATCAGTTCTGAAATCTGTATGAATTGTACTGAATGACTGGCCAAGTATGTACAACGTACATAATAGCTGCTTTAGGAAACTCCTGGGGGGTGGGGGTGAGACTCTTGTATGATAAACCGGTTTTACGAGAAAAAATAGCTCTAAAGATTATTGTGAAAACAACAGAATAATCAAACAGGAAGAAAATCCGGGTTCCCGGAATCTTCTATAATCCAGAATTCGACGGCATTTATTTTACAAAAAAATCCGGACTCAGTTCCACCGCATCTATATATTACGTCATAAACAGGAGTGTCCCCCATCCCCTCCACCCCCCTGAGAGGAATCTTTCCTTGACAATCTCTTATCGTACGTGTTTGCAGGTGTCGCCAGGGAGGCTGTATACCGAAGGTGAATTTATGTGACTACAAGTCTGACTGTATGTTCAACGACCTGTCAGATGAGACATCCTGCAGCGCGTACCCAGCACGGTGTGACTTCGAGCACGGTCTCTGCCTCTACACACAGGCTTTGGACGATGAGTTTGACTGGACGATTGCAACTGCGGGCACTTCTTCATATGGAACAGGCCCCAGTGTCGATCACACTACCAACTCGAACAAAGGTGAGCTGAATGACAGGTCTGCAAAACTCTGCGCATGCGTGAATTTTACCCGGGAAATCACGCTCGCACGCGTCATTTTGGAATTTCAAAGCATTTTTATCCATTCTCGTCCCAGACCCTTCTCTTATTTCTTAGTAAGAATAAGAGAAGGGTATGGGGTCGAGAATGCATTTTTATCAGGAGCCCATTACCCAGAGCGTCCATCTTCCATACTACGTCTATGGTGCAGCGTTTTTACAGACCGGGTTATTTTTAGAATGTTTTTCCTGTGAGTTTGGTTCTGTTAGCCAATCACAAGCGTTTGCGTAATTTTAATTCAAATGATTACTGATGTTGCAGCCAATGTTGGTTGACCAAACAAGAGAAGCTAACGAGGCATCTTTTGTTGACAACATTCCGCGATGGAAGCGAACAACGAGATGTGAAATCTAAAAATAACCCGGTCTGTAAAAACGCTGCATCACGAATATATGACAGATGGACGCTCCGAGTAATGGGCTCCTGTTTTTACCAAAAAGTACAAGCTTCGATTTTAAGTGCTTACCATGAACCTGCAGTCCCAAATTTATGTATCTTCATGTCTCAACTAATAAAACTCTTAACTCTTGCGATTGCCTCGGTCTTTTCTGTGCCGAGTTTCTGTACGAAAAATATGTACGCTCATTTACAGCTGCTCCCGCGATTTCTACTGCTGACTGGACATGCGCATGTCAGTCGGTAGTGAGTGCTTGCAACCCTTTTTTTGAAGAAAGCCTGAGATCGAGTAAAATCAGAGCTAATAATGCGCGAGGGCTGGAGCCAATCTTGCTCCCTCCTTCGTTAATAAGGGGTTACCCTCGCGCTTGCCCCAGCCCTGATGCAGCCATTATTAAGCTCTGATTTTACTCGTTATTTACCACGTTTTGCATTTAACAAATTGAAGTTAGTTTTTTATGTGTCTGTCCTAATATTGACAATGATTTTCGTCATAACATGGTCAAAATAGCTGTGGATCCACGAGACGTCTTCGCCGAGTGGATCCGCAGCTATTTTGGCCATGTTATAACGAAAATCATTGTCAATATTAGAACAGACACATAAAAAACTAACGTCAATTTGTTTTTTTTACAACAACAACAAACTAATGTAGCAGGGTTTTTAATAACATTTGAAGTAAGTGGCAAAACTTGAAGAGTAGGCGGCGACCATCGAGCGCCATTGGCGCAAATATCTAATTTTTTGGGAATTTTTCAATCAAAGTAGGCGGCGATTTCATGTAAAATACCCGGCGAGATTCGCCGGCTGCCGGCTTCTATTGAAAACCCTGAATGTAGTCAACTGATTTTACAACAACAAAACACTTTTAGCTTCAAACGAAAGCCGCCGCGCACTCCTTGACAAATGACGTCAGCTTTTGTTGTCTGTCCAAATATTACATATGAAAATAAGCCAATCAGATAAACTATCGTAAATTTGTTTTTACAACAACAAACGTACCTGTTATTCATCGTGTGTACTATCGTCTTCCATTTCTCAAGGTCACTATATGTATACTGAGACGTCGTGGCCGCGAAGACCTGGTGACAAAGCTCGACTGAACTCCCCCATCATTCTGTCGTCGTCAACTAACTGTAACCTTCGTTTCTTCTATCACATGAAGGGCAACCACATCGGCAGCCTCATGGTACGTCTAGGATTTATTGCTTCGACCGACTGTTAAAACTCATCATCAAAATACGCGGCCAAATAGAAAACCGGCCTCGCGAAAGCTCTCAAACTGGCCTGGCCGATGACGAACCGAGCGGGCTGCAAACACATTTACCGCTACGCTCGGGCGCAAATGACATTACGCGGGTCACAAATAAACAATATGCCCTCCAAAAGTCATGTCATTGCTATATTATCAAATACGCAGCCGAATATAAAACCGCCCTATATTGGCCTGCAAACGACCTCTGGCGGGCTGCACATGAATTTGGCTCTTACTTCATCATCCTATCCATTTCGACCAATCAGATTTTGGCGCTAACCTGGGAAGCCATTCAGGTGCAAATCCCGCCAACGAGTCTCTAGCGAATAATTTTGAAAAGTTTGTAATACTCAGTGACTCACAGAACCTCACCCAAAGCAATACGCAAAAAAGAAAATATATCGGTGAAAATGGTAAACTTTGAAGCTGAAAAAAATAGCCAGAATTCATGTGGCCTTGTATTTTGATAATAATACTAGAATAAAATGACTTTTGTTGGGTCATATTGTTTTTTTCAGCCCTTGTAGTACTGGCTACGCTCGGGCCGCAAATCGGATGTTGTTAAATACTACATTTTACCAGCATAAAGTAATGACTATATGCGTGTTGACTTTTATCTAAGCCCGTGAATAAAGGAGACTATTTGAACTTCCCACGCTCCACCTTATGACGTCATAGTGTTGCCCCCATTGTCAGAAATTAATAGAACTCTTTTGTTGTGGAACAATAGAGGCAACATTGTGAAATTCAAATAACTTTTATGGACAGGAAAATCTATTCACAAATTATATCAATAGTGTATAATTAACAGGAGACAAACACAGCAATAGATTTAGGCACCATAAGGAACATTTGGGAGCAGACATTGTTTTCTACTGGTTACCTTCACTGAATTTTTTTTTTTATTATGGATACCTAAATGTAATGCTGTATTTGTCTCCTGTAAATGATACACTAGGTGTCAGTTATGCACCGATTTTCTTGTCCATGAAACTCGTTTGAATTTCCCGCGCGCCGCCGAAGCCGAGATTCCCTTTAAAATGTATATGTTACGTTCGTAGGTTTATTCACGGACCTCGTACTACTCTGGCGGTCTCTCAAGGCCGCTCCTCAACATAACTCGACAACAAGGCGACTTCTGGTTCCGAGCTATTGTCAGGGTGCCAACTGCAACTGCTGATTTCCAGTTTGTGATCGAGGGCATAAGAGGAATCAGTTACCAAGGCGATATTGCGATCGATGACATCTCGATGACACCCGGATGTAAGCTCTGTTCTGATTGCGTCATACCAGGTTAGTCTGTCGTAACTGTAAGTAATATTATAGCGTGATAGGATAAGTTACTACTTGTGGCAGGTGATAAACTGGAATGATCGCTGCGTGGAGAGCGGAACATAAACTTTTCTGCAGAAGAGTGTAACAACTTTTCGTTTTTTAACCAGGTCAGTGTAGCACTGACCTCACTAAGTTTGTCATAATAATAATAATATTGATGATGATGCACTAATTATAACTTTATATTTTGTAATCATTTTATACTAGATAGATTTCAATAGATGAAGAGGTGCTAATGAAGAAACCATTATTTTGTTATTATTATTACTTCTACAATCATTATTATTATTATCATCATCATCATTATTATTTTATATTTATTGTTATTATTACAGGTCAGCCCACAGCCACTCCGTTTGGCTTTCACACCCGTCCAACCGGATCAACCTGTTACGCGTCCCAGTTCGTCTGCGCCAATCTCAAGTGCGTTGACAAGGATCTGCTGTGTAACTTCAAAGACGATTGTGGAGACAACTCTGATGAACTGCCATGTGGTACCAACTGCACTTTTGAAGGTGAGTGCATGTATTTTAAAGTTGAAAACGTTTGGTTGAAACTACATCACAGGGAAGCCAGTAGAGTGGTAGTTTCCAAGCCAATCTGACTCTGAGAGTGATGTTTATGACGTCACCAAGCTGCTCATGGGTGCAGTATGATCACAGGTTTAGAAAGACCAATATCAAAAAACGTCCGACAGTATGATTAAACATTATCAGATTTGCATGTTTAAGGCCCGTTTTGATGCCATAGAAAATGGCCGCCAAGCCAAAATTCAGTTTTATAGTTTGACCTCATCAGCTCCACTGAGAATGATTTGAAGAAATACGTACAGTAATCAACAGATCCTGAATACCTTAATTTTAAAAATTCAGAATTCGATTTCAGGAAAGGCGTGAGGTGCTCAGAGGAGAATGGTTTAGACGTCCCTTTAACCATGCCAATTTTCCTTCATTGCTGTGTTTCCTTTAGACCGAAAGAAATGCAGTGATTCCTTTAAGGAAACATCTATTTCTCACCCCTTATTTAAAGTAGAGGCCTCGTGTATGAAGTGTATGCAGTTCTTTCGTGTTCCTATTTAGTTAGCATTCATTCAGAATGTTAAATCAGGATTTTTTTAAAGTAGGGACATTATGTAAAGCCACCTTATCACATTCGACTGACATCTTGATCAAATTGTCTAAGAATTTTACCAAAATGGTTTAACAGGATTTGTTTAGACTTTTAACCAAATTTCTTGAAGTCTTAAATAGTGGCCAGTAATGTAAGGTTGATTTTATTATTAAATTGAAAGGCGTTTGCTACAGAGGTTGGAGACAGGCCAAGGCAACAGATAACTTTAATTGGAAGAGGAAGCAAGGACGTACGCCAAGTTATGGTACAGGACCTTCCACTGACCACACCCTCGGAACAAGCGTGGTGAGTGTCTCACATGCTAAATCATCTAAATTGACCGTCTCTATCCGATCTCCGTATAGTCTTTGATGTGACGATGTTCTCAGGGACGTAGCTACCCGTACGCCCAGACGCACGTGCGTAGTTTTACTTTTTCTTGGTTGGTTGGGGTTGGTGGTGTGCCGGTGTGTGAAGAAAATTAAGCAAAGGCTATGCGACATAGAGTTCCAAAACTGGCACAGTGATATTTACAATGATACAAGAAGAAATGCCAATCAGAGAAATAAGCTAAGGACCTACAGAAATTTTAAAGTAAATTACGAGTTCGAAGACTATCTACGCATAAGAAACTTGAAGCATAGAACGGCTCTAACAAAGCTTAGGATAAGCAATCATGATTTAGAAATTGAAAATGCAAGACATGCTAGGCCATTTAAAAAGGTCGATGAAAGACTTTGCAAATTCTGCTTGCCTAGAAAGGAGATTGAGGATGAAGCTCATTTTCTCGTAAAATGCAATAAATATAACCATTTACGAAATGCGTTGAAATAACACCGAGGGCCTGTTTCACGTGCTAATTAGCTTGCTATTTGGCAATTATATAAGATTAAAGAGTCAGTTTATTCATTATTGAATGAGTATTGCGGCACCGGAACGCCTCAATGGTGGCGGTGTTAAACACGAAATTCCGGTATAAACAGGTTAATTAGCCCCTCCTCTTTTTACGCATGGCGAGCTCGAAATTTAAAATTCAGATTGCTGAGCAGTGAAGAAAGCAAGCGAGCATATCAGCCTCTACTTTGAAATGCTAGATTTTAAGGTTTAAAATTAAACAAGCCATAAAAATAGTTGTCCGTATATTTTTGGCAATGGTATTGTATGAGTGTTTGCGATCTCTGTAGCCCTTACTCTGATTAAAAAAAATGTGTTTCGTTTGAATTGCGCGCGACAAACAATTAATAGGGAGCACACAAGCGGAGCATCACGCAGATGTTCACTCCACAAAGGCCGATTGACAACTGAAGGGTGACAAACCCCTGGGCTCCCCTTTTTATACCGGAACTTCGTGTTTAAAGCAATTTGAAACATTCTTTAATTTATCTCGCCTAGGGCTACTACATGTACATCGAGACATCGCTGAACCAGAAAGGCGCCAAGGCGGAGCTGATCTCGTACAAGTACTTCGCATCTGGCCCTAACTGCAACATGAACTTCTGGTACCACATGTATGGTTCAGGAATTGGCACACTTTCTATTAAGGTAGGAAATTTCTAGCAAAAGTACGTTTTGCATCATTCGCCCATTATTCTCCACTACCAAATTGAAAAAGGGCAAGTTTTTAAAGCTTATCTAATTAAGAAATGAATGCCTTCACAAAAAAGAGCACGTCGAAATTAGTAAGTTTACCAAATATAGTGACGTTTATTTGGATATTTACCATGTTGTGACTGAGCTTTCAAAAGTTGCAAAAAAAATAGGCAAGCGTCTTCCAACCATGCAATCCACACAAACGTCTCTTATTTTTGCGACTGATTCTTTCAATTGCCAGATAACTACTAAAATGTAACCTTGTTTAACAACAGTAAACATCGCCTGAAGATAAACACTTTCCAGTGCAATGGTTCCTTTGAATTGTACGGTTGTCAAGACATGACTGAAGAATCGCAAATTTTATCTGACTCGCGACTGTGGTCTTACGAGAAGAAAGTAAAGTAAACTGATGAAAGTAAAGTAACTTTATTTAACGTCAGTAACTCGTGACAGTCTGGTGAGACTATTAAACTTGAGATCGACGTGGGATATTATGTCCTTATCCGATAAGACGTGAAGGTCGAGAAAGAGATTGTTTCACAAAGGAAGCACCTTCTACTCAGTTATTTTATGACTGAGTGTTGGTCCGGCCGGGGTTTGAACCCGCGACCTCCCGCAAGACAGACTCCGCGGAGCTTAACCACTGAGCAACCGGGAGGCGGTTAGACTAGATTTGAGAAACTAGATTTGAAAACCTTTGTAGCCAATGTGTAATCAATATTTTACCAACAGATCAAGAAATCTGATGGAACCTATGTTGTGCTGTACACGCTTTCTGCTGGCCAAGGCAACGCATGGAAGAAGGCAACTATCAGAATCGGTAGTTATCAGAACTTTGTCATCATCATTGAAGGAACTCGAGGGACGAACTACCAGGGAGACATTGCCGTGGATGACATTTCCTTTTCTAACTGCTTTGTCGACGTTGCTAGAAACTGCACTCCAAAAGAGGTATGCATGCATCATGATTATCTTTATAAAACTGTAGGAGTTCCATGGTTTCCATCTACCGGTAAAATATTTAAATGCTACCCTTGTGCCATTCAGCTCAGTGTCAAGAATATAACACGCACTCTAATTGGCTAAGAACGATGTTATTAAATGAAGCTTAAGATCTTCTATTATATAAAAACAGCAAAACTAATGTTCTGTATCTTTGATCTCTGTTATAAACACTTGAGATGTTTAAGAGATGTGATGTGTCGCCTAACGGCTCGTGATTTTCACCTTTTTCTTTGTGTTCTCCCAACATCCTGCGTGTTTATAACAGAGAGCAAAGGCATGAGAAATGAGGAATTAAAGCATGAGAGTAAAGTTTTAACAACCTTTCACGTGATAATAGAACAAATGCTTCGGCGTCTTTCAACAAAGTTGCCCATGCTATAGGGTGTAATCAGAAAGTAATCCCCCTAAATTTGGACTCATAACTAAGGACAATCTCATATATTCACGTTCCTTTGATTGCACTTCTTATTACCTTTTAGGTACGATGTAAGAACAACCAGCACTGCGTACTCGAGCAGCGCGTATGTGACCTAACGGATGACTGTGGCGACGGTACTGACGAGGCGACAAGCCTCTGCAGCTCTCGAACAGCAAACTGTAACTTCGACAAAGGCTGGTGCACGTGGTACAACTGGTACTACGACGATTTTGATTGGCTGAGAGGCAAGAAAACTGCAACTGCCGGGACTGGACCTAAGGGAGACCACACAACTGGAAAAGGCCAGTTCCTGTACATAGATTCCTCGTCTCCAAGGCAACCATACGACCGTGCCCGCCTTCTTAGTCACAAATCATTCCCCGCCAGTAGGGGTGTATGTACTATTCGGTTCTACTATAATATGTATGGCTCGTCTAGCATGGGTATGCTCAAGTTATTCCAAGTAATGTTGAGCGGATCTTTTTATCGATGGTTGCAAGTCTGGAAAACAAGAGGTAAGAGCTTTATGCTTCGTTCAGTTTCGACGAATATTTTTAATTAGTATATACCACACCAGTGAATATCGCTTTTCGCGCGCTCTGATTGGCTACTCAAACAGTGAATATGATTTCATATTCACTTCCGAGCAAAGCAGCGATCACCTCGCGCGAGATTTTGTCCATTTGACAGAAATTAAAATAGCTATTTGGTGCTGGCTATTCACCTGCAGTGTGGTATATACTAAAACAATTATTCACCTCAGTGTCGGTGAATAGCAGCGAGGTAAATATACACCACTATTCACCTCCACTTCGGTGAATAATTGTTAAATATTTTTAAATGTTATTCCAAAATTAACCAAATTGACAGACGAGTCTTACAATTGAGATCTAGCTAAGAGTTAGCAATACATTATTTAGTGCAAGCGTGGTGAGATTTAGCTTTCAGAATACGTGCCTTTTCCACATAGTTTTATGAAAGATGGCAAAGTTTCTAGTGGATGAAAAATCTCCTTTGGAGAGTATTGTAGTGGAACGTGATTTCAGGTCACAGCTGATCAAAATCGAGTGAAATCTACTGTAATGTGTTGTTCTTTATCAAAACAGTTTGGAAAGCATATCAGAACGTTCACAGGATATTTTACAACAACTGTCAATTTTCTCGTTCTCGCTAATTTTTATCGTCATGCAGTAAGAAGAGTGAAGTCGGCTACATTTTTACCATTGTCTATTGTTGTAAAAAAAAGGAACTTAGTATTTTGATGTGTCTGTCATAATATTGACAATGATTTTCGTCATGACATGGTAAACAAGACGCCTTGTGGATCCACGACAGCTATTTTGACCATGTTATGACGAAAACCATCGTCAATATTAGGACAGACACATCAAAATCTAACTTTACTAACCTTGTTAATTAGAGTACAACACGGACGTAACAAGAGCGAGAGAAGATTTAAATTTTTTTCAATCTTACTAATATCGTACACGTTTCTGGCCGATTGGCGCGAAGACCTTTGTTTTGGCATGTGTGACTCTACGTTATGAAACGCGTCATACAAAAAGGGAAATTTGACTTCCAATTGACCTATATCATTATGACGTCAAATCAAAACAATCTATTGTTTAAACGCTAAGGATCACGGTAGTGGGAGGGGGACAAAACAGCAACAACACAAAGGAAATCGCTATCAAACGCATTTTGTAGAACGTAGAATAGCGGTAACAGCCACCAAATACGGTTAATATTGTGGGATAAACATTGATACAGCTGATATCTGGAAACCAGACAATTCGAAGTTAAATTTTCCTCAGCAGAGCAGATTTAGTTCAAAATTCTATTGTTCAAGTCGATTCTGTCCCCCTCATAAACAAGCCGTGACGTCATAATGATATAGGATAATTGCCGTCCGTGACTTCCGGACGTCTGGTGCTTAATACGATTGACATTGCCATACTTTTTCTCAAAGGTGATAACACAAATCAAAATTGGCTCCGAGCGGAAGTACAGCTCAACTCGCGTTCGTCATTTTGGGTTGGTTTCGAAGCAATGGTTGGTGGTAACGACAAGACTGACATCGCCATAGATGACATCAGCTACTCGGCTGGTTGTTATGCTGGTGGAACTCCTCCCCCACCGACAGGCGCTTACAAATGCAAGGCTACTGAATTCTACTGCAACACAGACGACCTCTGCATCAACAAGCACTGGCTATGTGATGGCGAGTCTGACTGTAGTGATGGCGCCGATGAAGCTGGCTGTCCAACTGCTTCTCCAACACCATCGCTAGGACCTGCACACCCAGGCGACTGCAATTTCGAGGCCAACATGTGCTTGTGGAAATCTGCTTTCTTTGCTGACATGAAATGGGCCAGGAACCGAGGAAGGACCCCAAGCTGGAGGACTGGGCCATCTGTAGATCACACGACCAACTCTAATAGTGGTTTGTATATTTTTGTAATTTACTAAGGGTGCATTCGATTGACCGTATTCCGGAATATGAATACTCAGAATAATCACTACAAAACGTTGATATCTGGATTTTTCAGCCACTGGAATACTAATTGTATACTGTGTATCATATTTCAACAAGCGTTTGCGGTTTGAAGTGTAAAATATGCCCGAAATAGTGATTTTCAGAGACTATTCCATCTGTTATTATCCTGTAATGCAAAACGCTCGCACATGGAGTGTCACAAAATAACCCCTTTCTTCTGGACCCTCTTTTGGACTCGTAGGAAAAAAATCAACTACCTGTAAAAGGCGATGGTTAAAAAAACCTCGCAAGAGTTAAGAATTGTATTACTTCTAGATCTGGGGTTAGTCTTTCTACCTGAACAAACTCTATTCCTCGACTACTTTTTCCTCTACTATAGTTGTGGATTGACAATTCGCATGAGAAAAGCAAGAAGCTAAAACGTAGAGAGCTCGGGTGTTTTATTTTACTAACTTTTCCAAAACAATTGGATTGGTCGGGCGATAGTAAACGAAACCGTTTATTGGGATGGCCTTACCTTAGTTGAAATATAATCTGTAGTTAAGCTAATGATAGATACACACCTCTCTTTTAGAGAGGTTTGCCATTGAGCGTCGAAAGTATTTGGTTTTGCGTTAGCTCAGCTCTTTTATTAGCTGTGAAAAATGTTCTGTAATTATTAGCCAATCAAGTTCTAAACTAAAACCAAACATTGTTTAGGTCCGTCACGCAATCAATTTTCGTTTTAGTGAGAGTTATTCACGACTGCGTTTCCTTTTTCTCGTGACTGATTCAAGTAAAACCAGTCACTAATTACTTTAGTTCGTGATTGGCTCATTGCTTTTTACTTGCTGCTGTGATTGGCTCATTGCTTTTTATTGTTGCTGTGATTGGCTCATTGCTTTTTATTGTTGCTGTGATTGGCTCATTGCTTTTTACTTGCTGCTGTGATTGGCTCATTGCTTTTTATTGTTGCTGTGATTGGCTCATTGCTTTTTATTGTTGCTGTGATTGGCTCATTGCTTTTTACTTGCTGCTGTGATTAGCTCATTGCTTTTTACTTGCTGCTGTGATTGGCTCATAGCTTTTTACTTGCTGCTGTGATTGGCTCTATAATTACTTTGTTTTTGGTTTTACGACACTCAATCGAAAACCACTACTCATCGTTTACCAATTTCAAATTGTCTCGTCACCAGGTTACTATGTGTATGCCGAGACCTCCTGGTACTACAAGGGTCACTTTGGTGAGCTCTTAGGACCCAACTTATTGCCATCGAGCACCTGCAGAATAAGGTTCTGTTATCACATGTATGGGAAAACAATGGGGACCCTAAATGTTTACAAAAGAAATACCCTGGACCCAATGCCAGACGATACCCAATTGAATATCTGGAACACCACTGGTGACCATGGAGACAAATGGTTCTGCAAGATTCTCAAGATACCAAGTACTGTTCAGTACTCCATCGTCTTCGAGTCAGTGCGTGGGACTGGGTACCAGTCAGATATCGCTCTTGACGACATCAAGTTTATTAGTTGCGCAGCTCTTGGCCCCACTCTTCCACCGACGCCGACATCCAAGCCATCTCTCTTGAACGAAGACTTCGAGGACTGCACCAGCTGTTGGAGAAACGATAAATCCGGTCATGATGAGATGGACTGGTACATCGGTCGTGGTACAACCGGTAGCCTAAACACTGGCCCATCCTATGACCACACTTTGAAGTCCATATATGGAAGGTATTTGTTCATTGAGGCGTCCAATGCGTCCGCCTGGCACCATGCTGACCTGGAAAGCCGACTTCTCACGATCCAGAAGAAGTGTTTCATGACATTCTGGTATCACATGTACGGCAGCACTGTGGGATCTCTTCGGGTTGCGGCTTACGTGTACCAAGGCCCCAACAACCTAAATGGTAAAAATTGCATAGCCCTTATTCATAAATGTGTATCCCTGTTTCAATAGTTAATCCACACGTACAGGGGACATTATCATTATCGTAAAATCAACATGTGAGTTGTGAATATTGAACGTAGGGAAAAGCGTGTGTGATTATAATGCTCGGATCATTAGCAGCATCTGGTAGAGGCCTAATAAGTAGAGGAAATCGCATGAACGCGAGTGCTATACGGCATTTATAGGCACTGAGTAATATTTTGAAAGTTCTAATAATTGCACGAGCCGTTAGGCGAGTGCAATTTGAGAACTTTCAAAATATTACTCAGTGCCTATAAATCAAATATACGGCACGAGTAGTTCATGCGATTTTTTGTTTATAATATACTGAGCACCCATTTGCTGAGAGCATGCGACTGTGCACTCATTACCTTTTATGCACTTGTTATTGCCCAATCAGAATCCAGATATTTTGTTGAGTATATTATAAGCCTCAATATCCAAGGGTAAACAAAATATTTGATTTTCCCATGTGAAATAATTTGTCGACATTAGTGATCTTGTTAAATTTGAATGAATTAGCTTAAAAAACAACGAAGCTACAAGCGTTTGACAGCCTCGGTTTCATGGTGGTTTTTTTCTACATTTGAAATATATGTATAAACTCAACAGCAATTCTACACCGTGCTCTAAAACTGAACACAATTACTAGTTTTAATGTGATCTTTCATGTGGTAGCATTAGTTTTCCTCTGCAGATATATCTTCCAAATCAGTAAGCGCCGGAATTAAAACGCGGGCCGATTACGAATGCTGTCTATATATGATTCGCTTTCAATTACCAGTAGTAGGGCAGGCATTCAACATGTATTTATACTGAGAGAGTAGGGTAGGGAATTTCATGCCATGATTAAAACAAGAAAAGAAAATAACATCCTACGATGCTTTCCATTTGTAGGATATTGTCGTAGGGTGTAAAACTATGTTTAACTGCTACTGTAATATACTGACCAATCAGATTGTACGATTGTTAACAGATGTGGGATAAAAACCCTGTGTGATAATATCATTACAGAGGGACCCAAATGATTTATTTTTACGTCGAAGATATACATGTAGGGAGCCGTTACCGAGTCTCTCAAGCCAGAGGCTTATGATTAAGTATTCCAACGAACTCGAAGTGAAATTTAGGTTGGGTTTTGAGGAGGGAGGAAAACCGGA
Organism: Actinernus sp. WN-2022; assembly: GCA_030867875.1. Taxonomy (NCBI): domain Eukaryota; kingdom Metazoa; phylum Cnidaria; class Anthozoa; order Actiniaria; family Actinernidae; genus Actinernus; species Actinernus sp. WN-2022. The sequence goes on from JAOWCC010001634.1 coordinate 142,993,770, forward strand.
GAAAACCCCTCGAAGCAAGGGTAAGATACCAACAAACTCAAATCGAACCTCGGGCTACAGAAGTGAGAGGTGAGAGGCGAGCGCTCATATCACTCGGCCACCCTTATTTCCCGAATAGAAACCATTGCGTGCTGACATCATAACATTGTATCATCTCCATTTTAGTGCACAGAGAAGTGTATCTCTTCGGTCAGTGGGGCAACTGGGGCAATAAGTGGCAACAGGCTGTCATTAGTCTAAATAGCATCCATACAAACGGCAAGACGGCTCGCGTAGTGATCGCGGCGTACCGCGGCTGGGACTTTTCGGGAGACATCGCCATCGATGATATCCAGGTAAATAAACATTATCCATTTGGCATGACGTCGGTAACTCTCGACAGTCTGGTGAGACTGATAAACTTAAGGCCGACGTGGGATCTGCGATTTTACGTCCTTATCCGAGAAGACGTGAAGGTCTAACCATCTGCAGTTCAAGAACGAAATTGTTTCACAAAGGCAGCACCTTCTACTCAGTCAGTTTAAGACCCCGAGTGTTGCCAGTATAAGTTTTTTTCGGTTCTGTTTACCAAGTAATAGCATGGCAACAGCCAATATAACGATCTCTAGCTGCATATGGTTAGGGCTTCGCGTCTTTTAGGGTAAGGACGGTTTTCCCTTCCGTTACCATTAGGTATGTGTGTATCTATACGTATGTGTAATATATGTGCATGTATGTGTGACTATGTATATGTATATTTAGCATAACACAGCCACCGTCTATTAGTAAACTCGCCATCTGATTGGCTAGCCAGGCACCATCTATCGATCGTTATAGTTCACCATAAAATTTTGGCGCGCGCTCATTGGCCAAAAGGGATCACGTGGCGAGGCGATAGTGCCCGCTGAGAGCGGAAGACAATTTTGTGATGAACAATAACGACAGATAGTGTTTGTCTCGGGACTATCGGCTGATCGAACGCTTATATTTGTTTTAAGAACATCAAATTTTCGCAGGCAATTATCAGCCTATAGTTCCTCGACGGACACACTCTGTTTGTATAATAGAAACCTATATCTATTTATTTAGTATTATTACTACGGGAATATGGGAAGAACGTATTTGTTAATTATCATTTGATCTTATTTTTTTGATTTATACACGACCCCACATGCTGTAAGCTTTAAAATTATCTTGTTAAAATAAAGGTTATTATAATTAGCCCCAAGTTTATCAATCTTCAAGACTGTCACGAGTCATCGACGTCAGATAAGGTCGTTTAACTTAACCAAACTTCTAAAATATGTTGCATGTAGTTGTTTCTCAGACAACAATATTTTCAAGTATCGAACTAAAGACTGATAGATAAATACCTACACTACACTATTTATTCTTATGAATGCAAAAGGCATGTCATCGGCCATTGTTTCTACGTACAGTACGTCCACATATTTCAATTCCTTTTTCGTTTTCTTAGTTCCACGATTGTAAGTTCAGAGATGTAATAACTCCATGCGGTGAGAAATTCGATCGCTGCCATGCCAAACCGGGCATACCACCCACCCTTGGCCCAACGTCTGGCAACTGCAACTTCGAGTCGGGAATATGCCACTGGAATAACTCGGCCGTGGCCGACATGCCGTGGTACTTGAGGGAAGGAAAGACAGGAAGCACAGGCACAGGACCATCTGTTGATCACACGACGGGAAGAGGTTCAGGTTAGAAAAATAGTAGCAACTACATGCATTTATAATTATTTCTTATTATCTACGAAAATATAAAGGCAAAGGTATTCATTTATATAGCGCACATTGTAGATATGTTGCAGTGTGAAAAATACTTCAAGTTAAATTTGTCGAAACTATTTTAACAGTTTTGTCCAAACTAGTTTATTTTTTCCAATTCCCGTCGGTGATCAGGGGGAAAAGCTCACTTTGGTTCATGGATCTGGAACCCAGGGGACCGACCTTGTATGAATTTTTACTAATTGCTGTGCCCCATACCAGGGGATTTGATACGACGGGTTTGATTGGGCATTTGGACAAATCCCCAGGGTACCTGGGGGTTTACCCCTGGGGGAAGCCACTGATACATGCATAACACTGCTGTAGTAGCTGCCAGTAAATATGGAAAGCTACTGATACAGTACACAACTGAATGCTAAATCACTGGGAGGAAGTTCAAAGGAACATTACATGTGTTATTTTAAAGACTTGTTGTTGAGGTTTTACTTGGCCTCTTGTATTCTTCCCTGAAAACCATGCATTGAACCACGTGAAATGAAACTTGTTTGGTAAAGAGTTGTAAGTCTCATAACAGCAGAGCAGGACGGAATTAACCATTTGTGTTCACTATATTATCACTGGTCTTGTGTTGCCACATGTATATTGTCTCAAACACATGTAGCTACTGTTAATGTTACAAACATGGCTGCAATTTGCTTTCCGCTTTCCATGGCAGTTCTTATCCCAGGCGCTCTAAAATAGGATTCATTTTACATTACTAATATAATATTCTTATTACACTGTATATGGCTTCTCTGGAGACAAAGAATCACAATTCTTCTTCAAAATAATTTATATATGCAACTCTTGTAAAAATAATCTAAAATAATTTATTATTTTCTCGAAGGCTAAAAAATGCAAGTGTAAAATACTTTTTTTAATCGAACCTGCAAAGTTGTACCAACTTTTCCTTGTTGGAATTCCATATGGCCCGAGTAAAGGCTGGTACAGCCTCTTGTTTGTTAAATAATGCACGCTCGATTTTCAGCCAATGAAACCGTGCGTTCTTAGGACGCTGTTGTAATTTATATTAAATCTCTGTTCGACTTGCTGTTTGTTTGTCTTCAAGGTTACTACATGCACGTAGAGGCAAGTTGGTACACCAAAGGCTCCATCGCCATATTTGAGAGTCCATATATGTTGCCGACATCATACTGTTCAATGACATTCTTCTACCACATGTTCGGAGGCGACTGCGGCTCTTTGCTGGTCTTTATCTATAGCGGAGCCGACATGAAGCTGGTGTTCAACGAGACTGGAGATCATGGTGACAAGTGGCTGCCAGGTTCAATAAACACCATCAGCCAATACGCGTTCCGTATTCACTTTGTGGCTACCAGGGGATCGAGCTATCAGGGTGATATTGCCCTCGATGATATCACCTTCTCGGGTTCATGTTCCTTTACTGCTGAGAAGGCACTGATGTATGGTGCTAACGCCCTCACAACAGGTAAATTATTGTAGGGTCACCGTCTGTTTTCAGTACTGGTATTTGCATCTTCATTTACTGCCTTGTGTCCAGTTATATGTATAGGTTAATTCGTCTCACACTGTATATAGTTTGTTTTAGGTTGTACTCTGTTTCTTTGTTCCCTTACATTTCTTTTGACCCAATTAGAATTGCTTAATTTACTTAGTTGCAATTGGGATGCTTGACTCGATTAGTTTCTTAATTACATAGTATTACTACGGGTATAAAAAGTTCTCAAGATTTGAAAACAGTGACGGCCGCCGGCTCGCTTTGAATTTGTTTTGAAATATGTTGTTGTTGCAAGACTTTTGACGCATGCGCAGACGTTTGACCGCTGTGTGGCCACGGTGTGGGTCTCAGTAGCCGCGCAGTAACACAATAAAGTTTCCATGTGTCCTGGAGAAAACCTGAGACAACTTTTCTCGAAGATATTAGCTTATTCCAGCTACTCTGTAAATTCGAGAGTAAATAAAGTGTATGTATGTATGTATGTACTTATTTTGATAAAGGATGTAAAAGATTCAAGTGGATAAAAATTGCTGCTTTTAGGAGACATTTTAAAGCAAAATGATCTCATTTTACTCCAATCAAGTCGCAATCAAATCAAATTGAAAATCCACTAACTCTTTCCCATCGTTTATCAGAACGATCGGGACAACATCAGGACATTTACATGGAGTTTTTCTATCATCTCAGATTGTTACTATATTTTTGTTTTGTAGAAATACGAAGGTTAAATTAGACTGACAGTGTTCCTTTACAGTACAGCCTACCACGTAAAGTAACCAGTGTGGTAATACACTCTTCCATGGTTTTCATTTACTTATAACAACAAAATTACCTATACTGCTGAAACGTTCTCCTTAAAGTTATTCAAAATCTCAAATTTGAGAGTCATATCTTCCGTAGAAGCGAAGATGTAGTCGAGGAAAAAGCGCAATGTTATGGCCGTTTGGATGGTTGGGGTAAATTGATGGGGATCCATTTGTCTGTAAAATGTTCGTACTTCGCGGGCCTGTATCTTTGCTCCTATACAAAATACAACTCTCGAATTTGGGGTTCTGGTTAATGTTAAGGTGCTATTTTTAGCAGTATCGGAAATGTAGGGGGAAATGTGGAAGGGTATATATTTGTAAACAATCGCTTTCTTCACAGGCTGCTCTGATGGTGGCAGGGAAGGTTTCTTTAACGTTCCCACGTTAGCTGGTTGCACGGGCTGGTGGAGGGGACGAAAAAGTCTCCGTGCATCTCATGTGAATGGTAGAAAGTGTGGTGATGACTTCAAGCCTTGGGGAAGAACATGCTATAATCCTGCCGACCTGTGCACCGATGGATGGCACATCTGTGGAACCTATGGAGATACTTATGAAATCGTTAATCGAGTACGTACTATCGACTGTTATCTGGTTTAATTGCAGAGTTACTGAAACCATATTTGCAACGCTTTTTCGTCACAAATTACTTTATTCGCAGGTACAATCAACTAACGTTCGAGTAAGGTATACTAAGTTACAAGTTACAATTTACTAAGTTACAATTTACCAAGTTACAATTTACTGAATTACATACAATTAAATTTTATTTTATAGATTACATACATTTTACTTAGTTACATACAAATCACTAAGTTACTTACAGTTCGTGATATTTATTATATACGCCCATAAAAGACAGGCATGCTTCAGCATCGGTAATTCCTTTATCACTGGTGTGTTATCTCAGTCTATAGTTTGTGTTTCAGAAGGTTCAAAAATGTATCTTAAAAAGCTTCCATCTTGTGTGCAGCATTGCCGGAATAAGTAAGTTTTGGCACTGAACAGTTGGACAGTGATTTACGTGAGGCAGCGCTTTTTACAACGCTTTTCATATTTACGTGAACCGTAATGTGCATTATACTGACCTCCCCTTCCCTCCATTGCCCTCCCCTCCCTATCCTCCCCTCGCCATTCCTTCCACGTTTACCAAATCTGTTATGTTTTGTAGACTACCGGTGCCGACTGCAAAACTTCGACCTACGGCAAGCTAAGTTCTGCAATAAATCACTGCAAGAGCAAGGTGATTGGAGCGGAGGGTTGCACCGTATCTAAGACAGGAATAGACTTCGGATGTGATCAGTACCACAAGGACTGCTCTGAACCACTCTGCTGCGGCATCACGTGCTCTGGTCCAGACATCTGTGATTCGGGTAAAAAGATCGTAGTACTACAAGAACACATCTTTATTAGCTTCATTAGTCCTCCTTTTCTCCCCCACCCCCACCAACCTTTTAACAACAATGTCTCGCATGTCGATAGCTGATAATAGCCACAGGGGGTCCTCTCGGGGCATCCTTCGCACCAGATCTCGAGGCTCTGGGAGGCTTTTTCTAGAGTTTTACTTTGTATACAGTAGGTCTTCGTATACGTTCAAAAACCCTATGACAGAATAGGCGGCTTCTGGCCAAATTTGTAAACCTTGATATCTTCACAACACGATAAGGCTCATATGTAAACAAAATGTCAGTCTTTCCTAGTCGTTCCTTAAAGGAGCTCATTCAACCAAGATGCATTGCGAGTCACTGTTATTGTTTTCATAGGGAAACTACTTGAAATCGGACAGCTGCCAATCAGAAAATGTGATATATACTCTATAAATAGAGTTTACGAGTTGAACTGAATGGCCGAGATCGGCGGGGAGATCGGTTGCCTTTATACTTGAAGAAATATAATAGAATGAGCGGAATTACTACGGTTCTCCGATAAAAAAATCATCGACGTGATGCTAGCAATCGATCTCATGCTCGATCTAGCGAACCAACTTGTCCAACTTCTGGACCAAGTTCCAGCGATGCAGATCGTGTGGCAAGGAAATTAATCAATTCTACGATAGCGTTATACATTTAGAGTTCTTTCCTTTCTAGGCTTGTGCATGCAAGAACGTGTAAGTCGAAAGAAAGGAGCTAGGTTGTCCCTGCCAAAATGCTGGTTTGAAATGTTGAAGTACTGTTTGCCACATTCTATTTGTGTTCAAGGTCCGTGCGTTCTCCATACCACATTTTGACTCGCCAATGTAATATGCAAATTTGAAATTAAATTTGAGGAATCGAATCCGCATAATGTTATTGTTTGTTAGCCTGAATTTCAGCCGGTTTGTGTCATTTTAAAAGCCCCTTGACTTCCGTTAATCGTACATTGGATATGCTGGGTAAAAAAATATCGATCAATCAGTTTACTGAGCGCCCAGCGGCACTTGATTGAACTTAAAGTTTATTCATCAGCAAAGAAACATTTATAAAATAGGTTTCCACTTTACAGCCGCTCATGCAGATATCAACACAACATTTCACGTTTACTTACTTTAATTGTCTCAGCGTTGTCCATCTCCATTGAGCGAAAACCAAGACTATAAGACTATGAGAGAAACTGCGAGATTTGTAATCTTGCATGTACCGCGCGTGTACCGCGTACTCGAGTCTTCAAGTCAAAGCAATTTCCTTTAAATGTTGTAAGTGTCCGATAATGATAAGCAAAAGGCTCAGCTCTTCTGACCTTTAAATTTCTTGTCATTTAGGTCTGCGGGCCGATCAAGCCAATGTAGAAAGGCCCTGGTTTGGATAAACTGTAGGAATTACTATCAAACAGTCGGCTAACTCCAGTACAGGCTCTAGTAATAATTTCACTGACCAAAGGCGACTCCAGAGTACGTTCAATACTTCCCCTGGCAGGTGAAAATTCGGAAATATATGACTGAACACAAAAGCTAATAAATAAGGAACATTTTCCCTTATCAGTAATCAACTGGTATGCCCCTGTGAGACCGATGGAATTGGCCACTTTGGAAAAGAGTAGGGGATTGGGGCGAGCGTGGTCTCGCAAAGGCGCTTGGGATCGTTACAGGGGACACGCATCGTACAGAATACAAACAAACATGGCGAATATCGCAATTAACTCATCGAATACAAGCAGAGAAAGTGAAATAAGCTTGAACGAAGACACTGTACCAGAAGTAAAGCTCAACAGAAGTGTCCAGGAAAGGGTTCATAAAAGCCAACTTATTAAAGCAGAGCAAAGAAGTGAAAACTACCGTGGAACGGGAGTTAGCAGAAGTAAAGCGAAGTTGTGTGGCCGATTGCTACGATGAATCCGCAACGATCCGAATACGTTATGCTTTAGCCGATTACTACATTTCCCACCATCATGGATTTGTCACTTTAAAGTATTAAATACTTTGTAACTTTAGTTATACAGGTCTTGTTCTGTTCATGGGATTGTAGGCCGTGAATAACTACTGACAAGAGAAACGTTGAACCACTTGAAGTCCGCTAGGATGACATGTATTTGTAGCGATTGACTACATACCAACTTCTTCCGGCTCTTCACCCTACAATCCCAAGAACAGAACAGGGCCTGTTTAAAGTTACAAAGTACAACTTTAAAATCATAAATCCATGATGGGAAACGTAGGAATCGGCTATTAAAAGCATAACGTGTTCGGATCGTAGTATTCAGCCACACAGCTTCGCTTTACTTCTGCTAACTCCGTTTTCACTTCTTTGCTCTGCTTTAAGTAAGTTGGCTTTTATGAACCCACATTTCTGGACACTTCTGTTGAGCTTTACTTCTGGTACAGTGCCTTCTTTCAAGTTTATTTCACTTTCTGTGCTTGTATTCGATGAGTAAATTGCGATATTCGCCATGTTTGTTTGTATTCTGTACGATGCGTGTCCCCTGTAACGATCCCAAGCGCCTTTGCGAGACCACCCTCGCCCCAATCCCCTACTCTTTTCCAAAGTGGCGAATAGGATTTGTTTCAAGAAGCTCTCCAGAGCCATTATCGGGGGCCCCGAAAATGGCGGTTCGAGAAATTTGAGCTCGCAATGCATCTTGGTTGAATGAGCTCCTTTAAAGTGCTTATGAGCCCTATCCAGAAATCTATGATTTGGGTGCAGTAAAATGATTTACATCTTGTTCAACCATTTTCAGCCATTGGACGATTTTAATAACTAGAATTGGCCGGCTTGTGACTTAAATGACGTCATTGAAATTGGATTCCTTAATAAACGAAAGTGGAAGACGTTAATGATTTGTTTCCTATGTCGGTCATTTTGTTTTCCACTTTTACCTTTAAATCAATAATAACTGGCTGGGGCTTATATGCACTTTTAGGAAATAATGTTGTTTTTTTCCAAAGGTGTTTTCCCTGCTAGAATGACTCGTTATTCTGCGGCAAAGGGTGATTTGCAAGGTTGCAGCTTTATCTCGCAAGGTAATGCCGGAGGCGTGATGTGTTGTAAGGATGACAGCACAACCCCCACCCCCACCCCCACAAGTACACCGACACTAGGGACATGTAACTTCGAGAGAGGCTTGTGTAAATGGACCGTCGATACTTCAAATCGCAACGCAATGTTCAAAAGATATAGAGGCGAGACGCCATCGAGAAACACTGGACCACGGTATGATCACACCAAGGAGGATTCCACAGGTACTTAACTCGTGCACGTTATTCATATCTCATGCCCGCGCGGAAGGAAGTCTGGTAACAATGGTACCAGAGCGAGGCCAGTTGTCCCAAAGATCGCAAAATAGTCCTTATGTCTGATGATGTCATGCTTTTGTGATCACCACCAAGCCTCAGTTGTGTGTTGAGAGGAAATATTGTGTCAAAGTGAGGCTTGGTGGTGAGGCGTGATATCATCATGCACAATGCCTATCAAATCCGGTGAAAAATGTCTTAATTTCGATATGCTCTTTATTTCTTGTAATGATAGTCATTCGTAATTCACTCTTTTCACCTGGTGGCCATCTTGGATCCAAAGCTAGGTTAGCCTCACACTGAGGGATATCAGAACGAGTTTAGCCTAGCAAAAACAAACTCGCTTTGAATCCAAGATGGCCACCGGGTGAAAAGAGTGAATCAGATTAACTTTACAAACTTGGCCCCAGTCTTTTTTTCAATTTGGCAGCGACTGATTGAGTAGTGACGTCATGTGACGCCATTTGTGTCTCTGTCCCCTATAGGGTATTACGTGTATATGCGTGGATCCCCAATGAAACTTGGTCAGACGGCTAGTATGACGTCACCTAAAATGAATCCAGTACCGTCCAACTGTCGTATCAACTTCTGGTATCACATGTACGGCAGTGGAATGGGCAAACTTAGACTTCTGATGAAAATCGGTGGAAACTTTACAAAGGTCTGTACGAATTAACACGTCAATACTTATGATACTTAGGGCCTGTTTACATGAAGGGAGGTTTATCCTAGTGCTAGGACCAGCAGCATTGTTGTCGATATGTAAAACAGTCTCGAAGGATTACAATACGATGAAGATATGAGTGTTAGGGTCAACCTCCCTTCATGTAACGAGACTCTTAGAACAGTGCTACAACTCTGCATGATGACCCCCGTACCTGCAAAGTTAAAGGTGTTAATTGTAACGCAAATTGAGGCATTATTTATTCGAATTTTATTCTCTTGCGGGCCCGCACTAGTTCGCGCAAGCTGTTGCGGTGTTCCTGCCTTATTGTTGTTATTATTTTGGTTTATGGTTGTTATTGCTTGTGATTAGCGAAGCTAAATCTAGGTAGATAAATCAAATAAAGTAAGACCGAAACGAGGGATTATTATTTTGCTAATATCATTAATGCGTGATAACTATTATATCGATTTTAATGGAAAATTATGTGACTAGAAAATTCTTGTGACACCCCATAATATTTTATATATTTTTATTTTATGCTGGAGCTGTACGGCCCCGCAAATGATCCCAGGCCCGCAAATGATCCCGGCCCGCAAATGATCCCAAAATCGTCCCGGAAATGATCCCGGCCCGCAAATGATCCCAAAATCGTCCCGGAAATGATCCCAGCCGAAAATACAGAATGGCAACGGATTTTGGATTGCGAGACTTTTTATTTGGATTTCTATATGTTTTTATCTTATGCTTATAAATTTGCATATATACATTTCTTTTTTATATTTTTCAACCAAAAAAACTTGCCTGGATACACTGCATGATGAATATAGTTATCCGAAAATAAGTGTTCTGAGTACGTGTTAGTAAGTAATAGGCGCCGCTTTCTTTGTAAAATAATCAATCTACTGTATTTTTAAAGCAGCTCAAATTAAAACCAGCCCGCTCAAAACACATAGGAAAACCTGGGCTCCTTGAATATTATTCCGGAAAACGTTTGACGCAATACTTTTAATTAAAATGGCATTTATAGCTCCTTTGTTTGAGAGCCATGTTTTATTAATGAAAAGAAGAGCATTGTAGTCGACTACCGCTAGTTGATTTGCCCAACATTTCACAGGCAAGGGGTTTAAATATTAAAAGATATCAAGAAAGCAAGAGAAAGCCTAAGCTGGGGTGTCGGTATTATCCTATTTTGATTGAATAAAAAAAAAAGTCAAGACATCTTGGACTGACGACTGTTTAATGACGTCTTGGACTGACGACTGTTTAATGACATCTTGAACTGACGACTGTTTAATAACATTCATACTAGCCTGCTTGCCGACTCTTCTGTAATGTGGCGAACGGTAACATAAATCTACCTGATCCTAAATTGCCAACAACAATTCTGTTAAAATCGCTTGATTGTTTTGGACTGGCAATAAGCCATGTCACTGGGTCATGTCTCACATGTCAGGATAATAAATGCAGTCTTCGCAGTATTCCATGGTATAAGAATATACCCGTACCTCTTTCTTGTTCTTTTTGTCATCCTCATCTCCTACCGAGGAAACGCTCAGACAATAAAGTATAAGCAATAGCACAATAAAAGTAGCGAGGGTTTCTCCATTTTGCATTTGTAAACATTGAAGGAACTGTCACACAACTAGACCACCTACGAAGGGTTGATTCCCTCCGAAACCACAGGCGACCCACAATTTGTTGTCGGCAAGTTATCATCAGTTATATATTACGCAAGCGTTTCGTAGTGAAGAGACGGTCGTTTAAACAGTAAATTGGATTTCTAAAAATTGCACATGTTTTTTGTTATCTAAGAACCGCGTGAAACGTAGACTAAGTGTTTGTGATAGATTTTTCAAGGAAACCAGCTAAACTTTTTATTGCCTATTACTTTACATGTCGCTAAAGTTAAAGAAAAATATACGCAAAATGATAATAAGCATAAGAAAACCATATGAAGAATTGCAAATCAGAACAGTCTCGCAATCCAAAATCCGTTGCCATTCCATATTTTCAGCCGGGATCATTTCCGGGACGATTTTGGGATCATTTGCGGGCCGGGATCATTTCCGGGACGATTTTGGGATCATTTGCGGGCCGGGATCATTTGCGGGCCGGGATCATTTCCGGGACGATTTTGGGATCATTTGCGGGCCGGGATCATTTGCGGGCCTGGGATCATTTGCGGGGCCGTACAGAGCCCCTTAGACAACGAGAACTAACTAAACGCATTGCAAAACGAAAATAAAGCATTTCAAAGTATGATTCCTAGCATATCCATGCGATTTTCTTCATTCGAAAGACTTTGACTTCAGAACTAGGCGAACAAATTTGCCTTTTACCGGATAGAAGCTGAAATGCTATCGTCTCGTACTCGACACTGATTGGCTCAAGTAACCATAAGTTTGGATGCTTTGTTTCTGTTATGTAATGTGATTGGTTCTCATTGTCTAAGTGGCCCCGGTTTCAGTACTCGCACCGTAAATATTATTGAACATTGAATTTTTTTTGCAGGTTTGGAACGTCGGTGGTAACCAAGGAGATGGTTGGAAACGAGGCACTGTTCTCCTAAAAAATTATCAGACCACAAGTGCATTCAATGTTGTCTTTGAAGGCGAACGTGGACCAACATATGCAAGTGATATCGCCCTGGATGACATCTCCTTTTCTGATTGTACTGGTAAGGAATCCTGTTATACACTTGAATAGTAAATTTCGCATTGGCAGGATACGATCACGTGGTTGTACTGGACGGCAAAACAATATCTGATTTGATTAATTTAAACGCACTTGGTAGTCAGGTTATTAGCAAAACCTGTTTGCAAACTCAAATTTCCTCCTCCCAAATTATTGTTCCAGCTTCTCCCGGAACTTGCAACCGAGACCAGTTCCAGTGTCGCACGGATAAAGTGTGCATCAAGTCAAGTTTCGTATGCGACAAGACACCGGACTGTAACGATCACTCTGACGAGGAGAACTGTCCCAACAGCGACTGTAACCTGAAGCAGATCTACTGCCCTGTAACAAGACAGTGCCTCAACAGGACCCTGCAGTGCGATGGAAAACGAGACTGTCCGGATTATAGCGACGAGGCTCACTGCTATGGTTGGTAGAAGTACGAAGAATTATTAAAGGGAAACTCCACTAAAAAACAGTGATTTCTCTCAAATGCTTGTTATGGATGCCTAAATCTAATGCTGTGTTTGTCTTCTGTTAATTCTACACCAGATGTCACTTATGCACCGATTTTTCTGGTCATGAAACTTATTCGAATTTCCCAGGCGTCGCCATCTTGGATTTTATGACGTCACACGGTGTTGCCCCTATTATCAGAAAACAACAGCTTTTGTTGTGTAACAATAGAGGCAACCATGTGACGCCATAAGATGTACAATTTACAGGAAACAAACACAACAATCGATTTAGGTATCCATAACAAACATTTGAGAGCAAAGATTATTTTTCAGTGGAGGTTTCCTTTAAAGGGGCTATGTCATGGTGTTCAGCATGCGTGGAGGAAATGTTCGATCAGTGGCTGTTAAAGACCCTATATCCAAGCCCATGGTGCTTTGCGCCAATGTTTTGATTAGTTCAGTTGTTTATCAATGGCTGCATAAATAAAAGGCTAGCTTTTAGTCGAACTAAAATGCTCCCGATTGTTTACTAGTTTCATAAAAAAGTACACATACGCTTTGGGAAATGAATTTCATAATTTCTACCGGAATAAAAACCCAATCGAGCCCATGAATTTCCCCCGGATGCTTCGAATATGATTTGAACACTACTCGGCAGGAAGGCAGTTAAATGCCTTTAGATTCGAATTCGGTTTACGAGTGCGACTTTTCACAATCTACAAGCAAACAAATACTCCTGGCAGCTTGTTTTCATGTCTCCAGCATTGTTTAGCATAATCTGAAGATCTCTACTTTGCTTGCGAATGAAATATTTTGAGTGCACATGTCGTACTCACACTCAGTCGAATTACGCCCACAGCGAAGAAACAATTGAACTCGGCGGATCGGAGTATGATCCCGCGGTCGTAATTTTGGTAGCAGAACTTTCTGGATGTACTGAAAGAAAAAAAGGTTAAGGGCGTTTGCTTTCTCTGAGCAGTGCGAAATTATAATTCCGAATACTCTTAATGACAGAAGTGTTACATGCAATAAACCATTGGCAGCGCCTTGGTTGCTTTGTTTTTCCAATCCTTAGTAAAGCAAACTCACGTAGTAGTCCTTTTGAACTGCAAGTGTTCTCTTGTAGACCTAGAAAAAGCAAAATGTGGACTGTTGAAGGATTATTTGTCGAGTCGCTTCGCCTTGCTGTGTTGTCTTTCTTCGGCATTCCTCTACTCGCCACTCTAGACCGGAATTCGAAGACATATTCGACAACATTTAAAAGGTATATTTTAAAAGGTATATTTTAAAAGGTATATATACAAAAATTAAGATAACAGAAAATCAGTTAAAGATATATATCTAGAAATAATTACACGATGGCCCAATCTAGAGATTTCGAAAGATTCGAGAATTACACAATAACAACGCTTATCTGTTTTTCGTAGCCCACGAAAATCATTTGCGCGCGCAAAGCACCATGTGCCTGGACAGAGGGACTTTTTTTGGCTACAAACAGTAAAAAGTATCCTCCCCCAATGCTTGATTAAAATGATACACGATATTTTCCTTGAAGACTATGTCTATACACAATTTTTCAGTAATTTTTGGATCTATTTGCTTTGATTTTAACCATCCCACATGGGTGCGAGGTTCGTCAGTTCATATGAAAATCGCTGAAAATAACTGTGTCCGGTCCGGACTGCGAATATAAAGACCTCTCGCCGTCATACCTTTACTTCAATAATTTGCGTAAATGGTAAGGCTTGAAGAAAGTGGAAAAGCTGAGCGGTCTTGGTAAGTGGAGTCGGATCTCCTTTAAGCCTGTGTCTTGATTTGCCTACACCACAATGCAGGCGTTTCTTTTTGACGTCGACGGAAAGGAAGTTTGCGAGAAATCAGAGCGCGAGTATCTCTCTGCGGTTTCAGCATTTTCCTTTGTAGTATCAAAACCAGTAAGAAACGGATGTAATTTAAGCAATGGTTGTATCACCATGCAATAAGCCTTCCTTCTGTTGCTTGTCGCATGAGAATGTTAAACACTGCTAATGGCAGTATTCATCAGCTTTCGCAAAAATCGGTTTTAATATTTTGAGTTTTAATTGGCGGATTTGTAAGACATTCGTACTGCTACACTGAGATCGATTACCGTCATTAAACACCAATTGTCCAGACATGCCTGTTTGCCCGTTCATTTCTGTTTTATTGCCATTCTGCAGCCTGCTTCAACGGATACTGCCTGCACGGACAATGTCGCCTTGATGGACAGGGACGGCCCGAGTGTGTGTAAGTACAGTTTAATGTGTGGTACAGCGTGTGTAAGTACAGTTCAATTTGTGCGAGTACAGTACGTGCGAGTACAGTTCAGTGCGTGCAAGTACAGTTCAGTGCGTGCAAGTACAGTTCAATAAATTAGCATTATCAACAGACCAGTGTCACGCCTGCCTATTTTAACCACAATTCTTTAGGACGTAAACTTTAACTACACGACTTATTTTCCTTTCGAAGGTGCCCCGCTGGGTGGAACGGCACCCGTTGCCAGAACAAGATCGGCTTCACGTGCCCAGCTAAAATGATTGTCTGCAAAGTCAGCGATTGGTTCTGCGCTAATGTATCGGATGTGTGTAACACCGCATTAGATTGCGGGCTCAGCCCAGTGGATAAGGCCAAGATATGTAGATGTAAGTACGTTT
Organism: Actinernus sp. WN-2022; assembly: GCA_030867875.1. NCBI lineage: Eukaryota > Metazoa > Cnidaria > Anthozoa > Actiniaria > Actinernidae > Actinernus > Actinernus sp. WN-2022. The sequence continues at coordinate 143,008,988 of JAOWCC010001634.1, forward strand.
ATTAAAACGCATTGGCAAAGTTAGCTCTTCTATCCCACGTCGATTGGTCGATAGGCATCTCCCGGAACTTGGAATGTTATTCCTGCCCCAACAATTGCTGAGTTGCACGTGACGTCATCGCCGCCATGTTGGTGGACGTTAACAAAACATTCCTCGTTAGGGGCCGACCATTTGACTTTTGAGGGGGGGGGGGGGGGGGGGGGGGGGGGGGGTGGGTGTTTTTGAAAAAAAATATCCTGCAGGCCAACGGTGTCGAAAAAAAATATCCTGCAAGCGGAAAGCTTTGTTCTGGCTCCGCTTTTTTCGCAAAAAAAAATTCGTGCAACAACACTGCTAAAGAAAAAAAAATCGAGCACAGACAAGAACAAACACCCTGAGATAGAAGAGGAATACCATGTGAATGTCCTGATATGATTTACAAACTACAAAAATACCACCCTGAGATAGAAGAGGAATACCATGTGAATGCATGTCCTGATATGCTTTTCAAACCTTTTCGATAGAGGTGGCAAAGTTTAAATTGGATTGAAACTTGCTCTAAATTTCTCTTAAATGCAGTATTTTTCGTCCACTCGAATCTTTGCCATCCTACGTCAAAATTGTCTGAAATGTTCTCCAGTATACCTAGAATTAGCATACTCTGAGTAGTTATTTTTGTCTTTCATCATGAGAAAGTTTATCATTTAGGATTTGACAGTATTCCTTTATTTACTTAATGTTTTGTTTGTGGTTGGTTTATAGACTGTACTGCAGGCTACTGTGGAAATGGTGCTACTTGTACCGTTGACAAGAATGGGAACCCCAATTGCCTGTAAGTACAAATCTACTTTAATCAACATGATAAATGTTCTGAACAACACTTAAAAGGGATATGCCATTCATGGTGTCGCGCATGTATTGGGTCAATGTTCGATTGGTTGTTGTTAAGTATCCTCCCTCGATGCTTGATTGAAATGATACGCAATATTTTATGGAGGTCCATTCTGGTCAAAATTGTAAGAGATTTATTACTCACTAAAGCCATTTATTTATATGTCAACCAATTTTTTAGGTGTATATAATTTGTATTTTTTCCAACAGTTACTTTATTGAGGTCATTTTTTTTTTTTCACTACATGGATAATTACTTCTTTACTGTCTGTCCTTTTTTTCGTATACTGTCATTAAATTATTTTGCTTCTCTAATTCTTTCGCAGGCATATTTTTTGCCTTGTATTCATTTTTTTCACATACTGTCAATTGTTTGGCTACCGTGATGTATTGCATGGACTTTATATTTGCAACCGTGATGCATTGCAGGCTGCTATCAGTTTCCCACCATTTTATTTTCAAGATGGAGGGATCCCTTTGCTCGCGAGTTTCGGCAATTGCCGAGAATGCAATCAAAGATATTGGCAGGATTGCACAACTTGTAACACCTAGTCCCTCAACCTCCAGTAGTCGGTCGGGTCGATCGAGTGGTGCCGACTATAAACAGCACGATGTATACAGCGACTGCTGCTTCTGCCAGTACTAGTGCTACTACTGGTATAACAGGTCCATCTCCATTACTGATTGAAGAAAGGATACTGCACAGAGTACGAATGTGTTCCAACAAGGCAGTACATGTAGTGGCTGAAACTCCACTTTCTATCAAGGTTAACTCCCTTTAAGTTTTGCCAAATCCCCGTTCATTATTTTCCCGATAAACGTTTCTTCTTGGCTGATTCAAGATGGCGGCTCATGAAGCGCTATGCATCACGGCAGCAAAAATTAAGTCCCTGCAATGCATCACAGTAGCAAAAATAAAGTCCCTGCAGTGAATCACGGCAGCAAAAAATACCAGCATGTGAAAAAACAGAACACATAGCAAAAATTGTACCTCCAATCCAATCACGTTCAATCACGTTAAAGCATGTAATTGGCTTCCGCGCATGATTCGTAATCATTGATTTTCTTTTAGACTCTATTTTCCTGGCTAGCACTGGCTCTCCGATAAAATAAGCTTAAATGGACCAGAAACCCATGAATTAAGAAAGCTGTCGTATAACAAATCCCTTATTAGTTGTTTATCCAGGTATTACGTGCTGATATTTTGCTCATTGCTGCATGTTTTCTCGCCTCTGCGGAGCTCGGAAAAATACATTTGCAACTCGTAAAATATCAGCCCGTAATACCTGAAAAAAAATATCTAATAAGTGGTATTACATAAAGTACAGAAGCAAAATATTGTATGACAGTATATGAAAAAAAGTAGACATGAAAGAAAATACAGAAGCAAATATTACCCATGTAGTGAAAAACAAATACACAAAGCAATAAAAAGTAATGATCTCAATAAAGTAACTGTTGGAAAAAATACAAATTATATACACCTAAAAAAAAAGACTTTTGACCACAATGGACCTCGATAATATTTTCCTTGAAGACTATGTACAGACACAGTTTATTAGTCATTTCATTGCATATTTGCTTGATTTTAACCATCCCACATGTGTGAGGTTCGTCAGTGACTAGAAAGGCCTCTAAGCGTGACACAGCCTCTTTAACATAAACCATAAAAGTAAGGAAGTGACTTTATTTAAGTGTCAATTTATTTAGCTTTGCAGCTAATTGGGACACTAGTCCTACGATTTTACGTCCTTATCCGAGAAGACGTGAAGGTCTAACCGTTTACCATGCTGTATTATGTAAAAGCAGCACCTTCTACCCAGTTTTTTTGACCCTGAGTGTTGGTCCGACTCGACTAACCGGGAGGCAACACAACTCATTCTCCTATCGACACAAGACATTTTAGTACTGTTCGAATTCAATCCTGCATGCCTAAACCTGTATATTGGTATCCGATTCTCAGAGTTAGCCTTTTCTTACTGATACGATTTGGGCTGTTCACAGCTCTATATATTCTTATAGTTTTGACTTCACAAGGAAACCGTGTCTGGTCTTCGCATTTAGCATGAAGTTAGAATAATGTATTGATATTCTTTTTCTATTTATACAGATGCGCGCCTGGTTGGGCGGGTTCACGTTGTGTCACGCCATCCTGTTCAAACAACCAGTTGGTGTGTAACGACATGTGCGTGAATAAGGATTTGGTCTGTACCGGAACCAGGCAGTGTAGCAATTTGTCACCTACAGACCTCCAGCTGAAATGTGGATGTAAGAAATAGCGGTTTTATTTTGAGTTTAGAAAGTTTTTCGTTTTTACTTGCTCCCATGATTCGCTCTGTAATTGCTTTGGTTTTCATTTTACGAAACTCAATCGACAACCGCTCTAAAAAGTGATTTTTTTTGTGAGTGTTAAAGATTATGACAGTGTTCACAGCCAGTGCCGAGTTTATGGTTTACCTTTAATGCCTAAAATTATCATTCTAGTTGCCTCCCGTATCTGAGACAAATCTTGGGGTATTTGGTGTCCTAAAATTCTTCGCTCGCTCGCTCGGGCCCCGCTTTTTGTCGTAAGGCCGCTGGTTCTGTTTTTAGCGACTTTGCATTGCGACAAAATTTTCGTAACTAGTCGCAAAATGCGACTAGAAGTTTTGTTTAATTTCGAGTCCTGTATGTACATATACGATATATAAATATGTAGAGGAAAAAGCATGAAATGCTCGTGCTATATACGTGATTATGGGCACTGAGTGATATTTTGAAAGTTCTGATAATTGAGAGTGCAATTTGAGAGTATAGCACGAGCAGTTCATGCGAATTTTTGTTTATAGTATACTGAGCAAACATTTGCTGAGAGCATGCGACTGTGCACTCTGTAACTTTTATTATGCACTCGTTATTGACCAATCAGAATCCATATACTTTATTGAGTATATTATAAGCCTTCTAACCCATGTGGGAGATGTGTTTGACATTCTAGTATTCCTTTCGTTTCAGTGTGTACAAAAACATATTGTCAGAACAAAGGCACCTGTGCAATGAAGTCGTCTGGTATCAGAAAGTGCATGTAAGTATTCACCTTATTCGTATTTCATGTCCGCGCGGTAAGAAGTCTGGTAACAATGGTATCAGAGCGAGGCCAGTTGTCACAAAGATCGCAAAATTGGAGTCGGTCAGAAATATCTTAGTTTCTGTGAGGGCTAATGAGCGTAAAAGAAGGCTAAGGAGCGCAAAGGAGGACTAAAGAATGAGAAAGAGCGCGAAGGGGAACTAAGGAGTGTGAAGGAGGCGTAAATTATGTGTCGGGACAACATGAAGTACTTGCCCGCGTCATTGCTAAGTAATAGATAAAGAATGAGTAGCCGATCTTTATCGAGCTGAAAGCCAGAGTTTGTAAATCGGATAAAGATCGGACACGAATTCTTTATCTTACTTATCAAACGTCTAGATGTAGAGAGTCGTGTTTTCAGTTATTTTGGCGATACGACTTATTTTGGCCGAGAAAATCGAAGCCAAAGTTTATGTAAATCAAGACGAAATCTTTATCAGATTTAAAGATCACTTATAGGTCGGTGATTTCCTTTGTTTTTGCTGCATGAATTATTAATGAGTTTCATAAGTAGTAGTTAAAATATGAGCGGGAGATCTGTATGGGTATCGGACGCGAATATTTTATCTTACTTGTGAAATGAATAGATAACTAAAAGCCATTGATATGCACAACATAAAATTTTAACCTTTGATTTCTCCCACCCTGCTATCGATGTGGGATGAATTAGTTTCTCACAAAAACATATCCCACATCGAAGAGACAATGTGTATGCAATAAGAGAGCAGAGCGTAGCATGCAGAAAAACAGGTCCCACATGGAATAGATGGTGTGTACATAATAAGAGAGCAGATGTACTTTGTCATTTCACCCGTCCCGGGATAGGGGTAGTCAGTGATCGGTCGTGAGACTTGCCTCACTAGCTTAGCTAGTATTCTGTACCTGATACAGAATACTACTAGAGCTATAACGGACCATGGGGTCTGTATCACGGACCATGGTGTCTGTATCACGGACCTAAGTGTCTGTATCGCGGACCATGGGGTCTTTATATCGATACAGAACCTGATGTTTTATTAATCAGGTTTCTACGTGGATATACAGAGGCGATCATGTGGTGTCATTCAGCACGTGGGATTGGCTGGTACCCTTATGAATTATTAATGACTTTTACAAGCTGAGATAAAAAAGCCTTGAGCCAGTCTAATTTCACCAGACAACCGCATTTTTAAAGATTCTTATTCGTTCTTTTATCCGGTCGGTGGATGTGATAAACCGAAGCCGAAACTAGATATTCACTACTTTATCAAGTTCGTAAGCGATTATAATTCAATTACTTCTTTCAAGTTTTTTTGCGTAATAGATGCTTGTCTGCACTTTGATATATCAAGCTACTGCAAGTCTTTATTCTATAAATTATATCTGCCACAGTAAAAGCTGTCGTGTGATTTGCTGCTGTTTTATTAATAAAATGTGACATCTAAAAAGCAACTTATAATAATAATAACAATACCGTCTTTGATAGATTTGATAAAATACATTTCAAATGTACAATTAATCGTATAATAAGTATAAAAAGTTCTTTACAAGAGTATCTAAAAATATTAAGCTTATATTATAATTATAAACAACTAACTATTACACTGTTAAAAATATGTACAGGCTTATTACATTACAGTTACATCTAAAATTAATATATTAAAAAGGCTACATTTGAAACGTTAAGTAGAAACGTTAGGCCACAAACTTTCCTTCTTCCTCAGACAACTAGAAGACTCTTTTACAGTTGGTAGCATTTGCTTTAGTGGGTGGCTCTCAGACTTACTTATTTTATTAAAAATGCTCCTATTTGGAAATATATCGTTTATAACATTTGGTTAAAAAGCACTGAACAGTAGTAAGGTCATATTAGGAGGATCCATAAACTGATAGTCCATAAGTTAATTTAGAAATCACTAAAGCATTAAAAAGAGTATCTATTTCGTGTTGACTGAGGCCTTCCTTTCTGACAGATCTAAGAACATATCAACATTTGTTGGCCTCATATAGTTTGGTCCTAATACGTTCAGTGAACTTACAGTTGGGCTGGAAGGTAATGCCTACAAAGTAGGATCTGTAGCTTATTGCATTGCTCCATGTTCATAATACTTGGGGGAGTGTATAACTTGATAATCAATGAAAATAGTTTTTGTTAAACTGAAACACGTGAGTCACAGGTATCATCAGGATCCTATAATTAGGAGCGTCCATATCTCCTATCTAGGTGTCACGGCGTTTTTACAAGTTGGGCTATTTTTAGATTTTTTTCTCGCCAATTGGTGGGTTACTTTTGTTTTACCAATAACATGGCTGCTACGCTTTTGTGATTTTATTCCCTAGGACTAATTGCAACCCAAGAATAACGCGAAACTAAAAATAACCTAACTTGTTAAAACGCTGTGACACAGACCTAGTATGCGGGATGGACGCTCCTGGTTATGGGCTCCTGGTACTTTGAATACTGCACTGAGTTATGGCATATCTATTTTCTTTCTAGTTGCCTGCTGAACTATAAAGGCACGCACTGTGAGACGAAGATTAATTCCAACTGCCCTGAAGGCCAATATAAATGCCCCGAATCCTCCAACAAGTGTGCAGGCAAAATCTATTTGTGTGTCAGCCAAGACAATGAAGCCAAATGTGGATACACCAACGATCAAATTAAGAACTACTGTGGATGTAAGTATAGTATAGTAGTCTTTTAACTGCCATTGCATTCTAGTCTTAATAATGGACCTAGTTACAGGATACAATCACGTGGTTGTACTGGATCGCAAAAAATATTTGACTTCATTTATTTAAAGGCACTTGCACGAGTCTGGGGGGGGGGGGGGGGTGTTATTAGCAAAACCTGTTTGTAAATGCTATGTTCCACCTCCAATTTTCGATCTGTCTAAAACTGCGTTTTTGAAGATTGCTTGCCATCCACCAATAAAACATTTCTCGTGGGATCACGAGCACAATTCATTCGTTATTGAAGTGATAAATTCATTCGTTATTGAAGTGATATATCAGCACGTGACTGTTTCCAGTAAAGCATTTCCCATGGGATCACGAGCTCAATTCATTCGTTATTGAAGTGAGATATCAGCACGTAACTGGTTCCTGACCCATTCATTGGTCATTGTAGTGATATATGAGCACGAGTGACTGTTCTATTCTTTTAATAATTCACATTATTATCACATTATTAAAAGACCGCCGTAAATTCTAAAATGATTTCTCATTACCAAAGACAAATATAACTACTAAGATTAGTATATTATGCTTTGAATTCTATGCATGCATAGATGGCAAAGATTCGTGTGGACGTAAAATAATGCTTTGGAGAAAATTCAGAGTGATCTAATTTTCAGGCAATCTAAAGGCGAATGTACGCTGTACATCTTTGTCACGTGCTCACAACAAGCTCACAACAGTTATAGGCGTTTTGCAGGAAACAGTCACGTGCTGATATAATACTTCGTTAACGAATGAATTGAGCTCGTGATTCACATGAGAAAAGCGTTGCCATGGATTCTGGAGGGCAAGCTATCTTTTAAAACGCTGTATTAGCTAGAAAGATCGATTAGAGAAATAGCATTTACAAACACGTTTTGCTATTAGCACTACCGATCTCGTACAAGTGCCTTTAAATATATGAATTAAAATTTATTTGCCCGCCAGTACAACCACGTGATTGCATTCCTGCAAAAGGCTCATTGCAACTTGCTTACTGTTGCATACAACAAGAACAATGGTGTAAGGTAATCGTATGTGAGAATCAGTGTAATCACAAGTTGTACCGTATAAAATCGGCTTTTACAGAGTGAACCGAAATCAAGTCACTAGAATAACACTTTGCAGTCCAAGATAATGTGTGGCATCTTTTATCAAAACGATTGCACAAGTATATCACGACATTCGCAAGGAATATATATATTTATATTGTAGAAAATGTGAAATCGATGTAGACAGTCTTCCTTAAACTCCCCATAAGCTCTAAGAGTCGTACAACATAGATAAGCAGCCAATGTGTTAAAATGAACTGTGAACTTCCTTCTTTTTTTTATCACGTTCTTCGCTACATTACTAAATATAATTAAGATGGTTCTCCTTGTTCTACAACAATATATGTACGCTCGAGGTCTTGAAAAACTGCGGATGCACGAGCAGAACGCTTTGTAGAAGATTAATTCGAAAGCTAGATTTTAAGATTAGTACTTTTCTTTCCCTACTAGTAGAGGTCTCTCAGAGCTTTCCATTTTACTAGGAGAGAGAGAGACCTCTGCTAGCAGGGAATTCTGTTCTCAGAAAACGTTACTAAATCTCGATGTTAAATATTTAGTTTACTCAGCGTTTACACGTAACATTATTTCAATTTGTAGTCTGCTTCGCGTCTTACTGCAACCTACATGGAGACTGCATGTACAACAATGGAACACGCTCCTGCAAGTAAGTAAATCTTAAAATCTAAAATTCGCTGAAGCCATCAGTCAAATACCTCTGATTCACTCTTTTCACATGATGTCACGCACTCCTGAGGGAATGTGTGACGGCCATCTTGACCGAGGAGCCTGTCTCAACAGTATATATACCAGGGGCGTAGCTAGCCATTTTTAGTTTGTAAGCCCGTTCCAAACTTCGTTCAACGGGGAAAATGTTCGGATAATAGACATGTCCAGAAAGTTTGTAAGCCCGGGCTTACTGGCTTAAAGGCAGCTACGCCCATGTATACAATGATAGCTAGAGGAGTTATATGTAGATTCAAGACCTCGCACTCGCTTTTGAAACTATATAGAAAATGGCCTGAAGCCAAAATTCAGTTTAATAGCTCGAGCTCCTCAGCTCCAGTTGATTTGAAGAAGCCGTGGCAATCAACAGATCCTGAATGCATTAATTTGTTAATTCAGAATAGGCAACTTTCCTATTCTCGTGGACGAGCTGGAACGAGCCCTCGATGGAGGCTCGTGTGGGAGAATTACTTAAAAGCTATTTAGCAGGAAAGGAAACTGATAGCTTGTGAAGTGCGCAAATGTGCGCAACTGGTTGAAACGTCTACATTAAGCTCCTCCACCAGGGGCGAAGCTGGAATGTGTCCTTGGGTACTTCGGTCACCAGCTCCTTCCCCTCGATTAGTCCAGAAAAAGAAAAAAAACACCGCTCGCTTCGTTGTTTATGAACTGTAGCATTCGTATTTACTTTCTATTTTCTCATCTTTAGGTGTTCCTCCTCGTGGACTGGACCAAATTGCAACACAGTGAACATCACGTGCACTGATCCTAACACTGTACCGTGTAGTGTTGGCGCTAATGGCCATTGTGAGAACAAGACCCAAGTGTGCAATAGCGCTGTGGATTGCGGTTTAACTCAGGATCAGTTTAACACCTTCTGCCCCCGTGAGTAAACCTAGCAAAAACTGGGTGGAGCAGCGTGTAAAAGCGCTCGCCTCTCACCTCTGTGGGTTTGGAGTCATTTGTGAGTTCAGTTTGTTGTTGGTTCTCAGTAGTAGCTCTATTAACAGCAGCAGTAGCAGCAGTAGTATTAGCAGTAGTAGTAATAGCAATAGTAGCAGCAGCAGTAGAAGTATAGTATCAGCAGCAGCAGCAGTAGTAGCAGCAGCAGTAGTAATAGTAGCAGTAGTAGTAGTAGCAGCAGTAGCAGCAGTAGTAGCAGCAGCAGTAGTAATAGTAGCAGTAGTAGTAGTAGCAGCAGTAGCAGCAGTAGTAGCAGCAGCAGTAGTAATAGTAGCAGTAGTAGTAGTAGCAGCAGTAGCAGCAGTAGTAGTAGTAGCAGTAGTAGCAGCAGCAGTATGAGTAGGAGTAGGAGTAGGAGTAGGAGTAGGAGTAGGAGTAGGAGTAGTAGTAGTAGTAGTAGTAGCAGCAACTGCAGCAGTAGTAGCAGTAGTAGCTCAGTCTATTAACAGCAGCAGTAGTAGAAGTACTAGTCTTATACTTGTTTCCATGTGCAACCATTTAATTACTAGGTTAACTTCAATATTTTATGTAACTTCGTAACACTGTATAAAATATATGATTTTTCTCTCTTTTCTTAAGTATAATTGTTTGTGTCAGTATCTATGGTAACCAAATCTACATATCATCTTTAGTTTCTTTATTTTATGTATGTAGTTATATATTTATTTAATTATTTGTGTATCTTGTATCCGACCGTATATATATTTCCATTATATCAATATATTTGCGTTACCTAGCTTGATTAGCTTTTAAGTTATTTCTAGGTAACCCATACCATTAAATTGTTTAATTCTCCCTCCCTTTTATATGTAAAACATTTCGTTATGGTATGAATAAAATCGTTGTTGAAGTAGCAGTAGTAGTAGTAGCAGCAGCTCCAACAGTAGTAGCAGTAGTAGCTCTATTAACAGCAGCAGTAGTAGCAGGAGTAGTAGCAGTAGTAGTAGCAGCAGCTCCAACAGTAGTAGCAGTAGTAGCTCTATTAACAGCAGCAGTCTGTAGTAGCAGCAGTAGTAGCGGTAATAACAACACTCACTGGCACAAGATAAAGCGAGACATTCCTGCAGCATTTCTAACTAACCATTACATTAGGCATTAACAATGAGTAATTGTTGTGATAATTACTTATCTTTTTGTATCTTTGCAGAAATAAGGCCTACCGCGAGCAAACAAACGGGAAACAGATCGAAAACAAGTAAGTAGCCGCATTAGCTTAAAGCAATACAACCGTCTCCAAGACTCGCTTGAAATAGCACAGCTATACACCATCTGACTGTAGGTATAATCAATGACGTCATCCGCGTACTTCTCGTGTATCAGGACTTGAATTCCTGTTTGAAATTGTTGTCACCTGCGCCCCTCTGCATTTCGGATAGTCAGAAATTTATTAATTTCCATCTTTTATTCAAGAATCATGGGTTAAACATTCGCGATTTGTTTGCTTTTTCGCGATTGATGTCACTATGATTGAATATGACGTCAGTACTCAAAACCATTAATATCGTTACGCCTGCTTGGAAACTTTGACGCAGAACAACGTAAAGACTTGATACTCTCAAGTTTTAAACAATTCCCCCTTTTACCTTCGTGATCAAAATTCAAATTAGGCATCCTGTTCAGCAGTCCAATAGCCTGCGAACAGGTCATGGGAAGAGGGGGAGGCTGTACGTGAATTACACCCCTATCCATCATTTAATAGTTTAACTATTATATCACACTATATTGTAAACTACTTGCACGACCGCTGTCCACCTCATTCCCGGATTAGCTCGCTACTAGGCAATTATCACAATTAAAGATTAAAGTGCATATAAGGCCTGGCTATTATATTTCTTACGAAGAGACTAGAGGCCATAGTCAGAGGATTCTGGAATAAAAGTTGATTTGATTTATTTGTCGTGGTGTATTGGCCAATCAAAGTTGCCCAAAAACGTGTCTTGGGTTGCCTGTGGACCGAAATCAAGCGCGTGACAGCGCCTTTTACAAAATTGACACTGGGTCTAGTTTGACGTCATCACCAGAACACGCTCGATCCGCCATTGCCGAGTAAAGCTCTACGAAAAGTTTATCGCGATATTATCATCTTTCTCAGTTATCTGTTCAATTATTTTGCAAATATGCCAACGCTTTATAGACCCATTCGAAAAATGGCGTCCAATTTAAAAAGCTATTGTCCTGGTAACGTGAACACGAGGCTAGTCAGTACACACAAAAACTTTTGACCGTGTAAGCGAGGCTAGTCAGTACTAAACAATAGTTAATTAAATTGGACGCCATTTTTCGAATGGGTCTATACCCGCGAAGAGTGGAGTTCTGATGACGCCACGTTTCATTCTCGTCCCAGTCCCCGAACGTGCGCGAAAATTAAATCTAAATTTGGAAGTTTAGCCGCTAAAAAAAAAAATGGGTATTTTTCCCAACCTTTTAAGGTCTAAGCTTTTCAAAAAAGCATAACTGGTCAGGGCTTATAGGCACTTTAAAGAGATACGGCTCGACTCCTGTGTCGAACGCAATTTAAACAAAGGACAATGATAATTGGGCGGATTTGTTTATTTAATTAGGTTCGGAACATAAGCGCATCTGAAATGGGCCAAAGATATCAAACATATTTAACACGTAGAAAAGATTTCATCGTAGAATGGACCAATAGGAAGTTTACGTCCAAAATTTCGACGCATATATTCAAATTTGTATTGCGTCTGTGCAGGCTCTCCTTCCCTTCTCTCTCCCTCTCATGGGCCTGTTCGCAGGCCAGCAGTTCGATGAAGCGCAGGTATATACTTCATGGTAGTGTTTCGTTCCATATAGTGTCCCTGCATAATCATTTTCTCTACTGTTTTACAGTATTATGCAGGGAGACTATATGGAACGAAACACTACCACGAAGTATATACCGAAACATAGCACTCACAACACTTGATGTTTTGTTGTTGTAGCTTACATCGCCATAGGTGTTGCCGGAGGAATTCTGCTAATTATCGTAGTTCTACTCGTTGCTTATTTCCTAACCAAGGGACGAAGGTAGGATATATCATGAAGTTGTATTAGTACCTCTCTACCTCTAACTCTCTACCCCTGACTATTAGACTCTGCAGTAACATTGACTCTTTTAAGATCCCATTGAAGATCTTTTTAAGAAAGCATTTGATCGTCATTTTTTAACTTTTTAATATTTTTAACTTTTTAAATATATTTTTCTTTCAATACGGATTGACATTATGGATTTGTATGCCAGTCGTAGTACTTCTGTTTGGTCGCCTTAATTGGTTGCACTACATATGCTGCATATAAATCCTATTATCAATCATTATTATATTTAATTCGTAGCACTATAATAGCATATATTCTATCCGTTTTAAACTTTTACCTTTTTAGCCTGCTGGTGTGTACATACAAATATTTACTCTCCTTTAGCTCAATGTAAAGCGCTTTTGAATATCTTACATAATTTAAGCGCTATATAAATTTATACATTATTATTATACCTGCGTCGGATTTGGTTACTGAGTGAAATAAGTTTATGCTGAAAGTTATGTTGGCATAAAATATGCGTTTGTAGCGGAGGTCCTGCGCCGGCCTTCGGCGGAGCACCATAGATATCCAAAATTGCAGGATGAGAGCAAACATTGGGTATATACTTCATGGTAGTGTTTCGTTCCATATAATCTCCCTGCATGATCATTTTCTCTACTGTTTTACAGTATTGTGCAGGTAGACTATATGGAACGAAACACTACCATGAAGTATATACCGAAGTCATTGGCTGACTTCCGGTTTCCCTCGCGCCCCGACGCTCCACGTGTCTGACACGTGCTGCACCTGCGCGCGCACTGTAGATACCAGGCGGCCCTGGTCAAAACCTTGCATTGGCCAGCAGCTAGTGATTTCTTTTTCTTTTTCTGTTTTCTTCTTTTTTCTTCTAACCCTTTTGTACTGATTACCCTTGATTCTACCAGTTATTTTTGTGTTTTTATCTTTGTCTTCTTTATATAGTTTTGCGTATTTTTTTCCGTGTCATTATCCAGTTCAGATAATGGGGAACTCAGCTATTAGGCTTGTCTAAATGTATATATTACCAGCTGTCGTAGCGACCTGTGAGTAGTGGTTTGTCTCGCGGGGTTTTAACTGATTTTCTTCTTCCTTGCAGGAAAAAGCTACATCTTTTCTCTGTGTTCTATGATCCTACGAAGGCTGAAGCGGCACAGATGAGGTGCGTTTGTATTAGCGAAGTTCATAGTCATAACACTAAATATGCTTCTAAACGAAACCTACACAGACCAGCTTCCAAAACAAATGGCTTAACTAGATTCAAAGTAATAGCATCAAAGATATGGGAAGTAGTGCCAACCGTGATTAATCCTTATCTCACAATAGTTAAAAAAAAAACAGCATAAGCTCTTTATTCTTGACAATCAGTTATGATAGAACAACGACTAATGTACTACTATTATCGTTATATATCTGTTACTGAACATTATAAATAATACATTATTATGTAAATTTATTACGCATATGTAATTACGTAATACCAGTATTACATAAACATTTAAAATATATGTAATGTCATTATTATCCCAAACTTCCTCTACTTCTTCCACTTTCCTAATTTCTGTACTCACACCCTCACTATAAGGCTCTAAACTATTACTTATCTTCCTCCCTCATTAACTTCATAATGGTAGTGGCCAACTCGAAAGCTTTTGCCCCTTTGGCCACTACGCACTCTTCAACTAAAAAAATGTACTCTTACACCTAACTCCATCTTTTCTATTTTTTATTATCTGCTAGTGATAGAGTAGAAGCCCGCTAACTCGAACTCCCAAGAGAAACCAAAAATTGTTCGAGTTAGCGGTGGTTCGAGTTATCGGGGTCGATGTAAATACTGAAGAACTAATCAAGATGAGAAAACTTCAAGAAGCATTTAAATTCGGATTATACTACGTTTGTGTTTGTGTACTACGCAATTAAAATCGTTATCCTGTGCGGTCAGGATGTCAATATAGTGACCAGATTTAGGTCTTTATAAATGGGCATGAATTGCTGTATCAATAAAGATCCAATATTCCGACAAGTCAATCAGCTATGTTCTGACACTCTGAAGGTTCCCGAATGGTTTAATATATAATATGTTTTTGACGTATTATGTATGTACAGGGTCCGGGTTTTATGTAAAAATATGAATAATTACGGTTATAGACGACTCAGCTAATGAATGAGGGGTATCAACGAAATATCATCTTATTCTGGACAGAACGAAATCAGAAACGAAATAGGGAGCTCAGTACCTTTATATCGTACAATCGGGTCCAGTTCTCATGACCGCACATACCGACCCATTTATCATTTAGTGTCCCCCTCCCCCCGGGACATTTATCATTTAAGTGCCCCCCTCCCCCCGGGATATTAGTTATAAAGTAAATGTGTAACCACTCCACTACTATTGCAGAGGAGGCAAAGGAGCCCCGGCCGTATCTGAGGGAGTTGGGAATCCTGTGTATGATTCTTTCCAAGACGGTCAACCACTCGAGGAGGTAAGAATATAAAACATAGTTGGGCTTCCTGTGGAAGTGAAAGGAAAAGGAGGAATGGTGACTAAGACACTAACCCAGTTCCTTGTTGTCAATAAAACACAGGTAGCCCATCGGCTTATTATTCTGCTATTTAAGTTAAGTATAAAGTGGTGATTGAGTGATAGCATCAAATATTTAAACTACTTTTTTGCACAGTTCCAAATGAGTGAAGCCGATACCAATATGTTCGTATCCGATGACGCCTTCGGAATGCCGGTAAGTGATATTTAATTCGAATAATCGCATCAGGCTATCCATTCACTCTTTTCACCTAGTGGCCATCTTGGATTCAAAGCAATCTTTTCTTTTTGTCAGGTTAGCCTCGTTTTGAGTATCCCTCACTACGAGGCTAACCTGGCAAAATCAAAGGATTGCCTCGCTTTGAATCCAAGATGGCCACCAGGTGAAAAGAGTAAATTGGGGGAGGGGAGAAGAGAGGTTGGAGGCAATAGTTTTCGTAGAATTTCAGAATTTAGACTGAACACAGTCCTAAGATCTAGACTAGGCCTAATCTTTGACCATATAAACGGTCCTAAGTATCCAATTGAATGCTTTCCTTAACTAACCTAGGGATGTCGAATTCACTGTTTCTAAGCGAGTAACGCGTATTTTTACAATTGAACAAGCCCGAGACACTACTCGGTGCAAGTCCGTATTTAACCTTGTACATCAGTGTGGCAATATCCTGTAAACGTCTATTATACAATGTTGGTAGCTTGGCACGGTTCAGTAGTTCCAGGTATGAACTGTCTCTATCTATGCCTCTGTCTCTACGCCAGTCTCTAACCCTTAAATATGATAGGATATATTATGATTGAGTATATGATAGATTTACACGTAATAACACATGCAGTTTTTAACGAGTACCAGGCAAAGTATTATGTATGTGTATATAAATAAACAACTGATTGGATGATGGTTTTGTTTGCAGACTGAAAAGGGTGGAGCGACATCCATGGCTAACCCACTGTACCAAGACCCGTACCTTGAAGACGACCTCAGCAAATATTGATCCCGCGACCATCCCACTCGACTGACCAAAGCAACAAGAATTAGCCTCCTTCTAAAATCGGACTTCGCTCCCCACTAGAAGAAGACCAATTATAACTTCACCCCTACAACAAGGCTTTGACAATGACAACCACTATGAAAAATGTGGGATAAATGTATATGGGTTGTCTCGAGTAATGCTAACCTGCCTCTTAGACAATAGAAAATCTCATATTTTTTGCAATGAAATAACTGTCGTTAGTTTATAGAGAACATGCTTTGCTTAAGAGTTAGAGACTGGCGTTTTATTATGGTTTATTGACAAATACAGGCACGTACTGGATGTAGCGATGAAAGATAAATAATGAATACTGCATGAGGCCAAAGATGTGCCTGTAATTGTCAATAAAACACAAACATAACGTGTCTAACTTTTAATATTTCAACTGAGCGCACATCGTGCTGTGATTACCAATAAAGCACTGTCATTAGCCTATGAATCATCTATAGCTACTGTGTACTAAGTTGGAATATTAATAAAAATATACGGCATCGTGCAGTACAAATAGCTGTAGGTTTTATTACATTGAGAAGTATTTTATAACAGTTTTAATTGTCTACCTAGATTAATCTATTGAACAGTGATTCACATTTTTATGCAATTTTTCAAAAGCTATGTTTAATAATAAGTACCATATCTTGCTCAC
The DNA here is from genome assembly GCA_030867875.1 of Actinernus sp. WN-2022. Classification (NCBI taxonomy): domain Eukaryota; kingdom Metazoa; phylum Cnidaria; class Anthozoa; order Actiniaria; family Actinernidae; genus Actinernus; species Actinernus sp. WN-2022. The sequence continues at coordinate 143,025,666 of JAOWCC010001634.1, forward strand.
AATGTTAAAATGTTTGTTGTTTTATAATAGTTTGATATTCAATAAAGGCATTTGCCATCGATTTTTCTTAAAAATCAGTCTCACTTTGTTCCGACTGAATAATTTAATTTAAAACCGGAAACCCCGACTGTAGAAACAAGTTGTTGAAAATGTTGAAAAAATGGAAATACATGTATGTTTTAGTTATTGAAAAACATTGGACACGAGTACAAGCCATTTTGGGCGACGGCGTCGCCATCTTAGATTTGATGACGTTTTTAGGCGGTCCATATTTCACGACAAAAGCTACTGTTTTTTGACGATAGAGACCGCCGTGTGACGTCATCAGATCCAAGATGGCGGCACTCACGTCCAAAATGGCTTGTACTCATATCCAATTAAAAATAATAAATATATTCCATTTTTAAACGCATTTTCGATTTAGACTGTTGCCAACAATTTAACGGAAATTTGTTACAACAACCCGGGTTGCTATTAAATTTCCTGTTTTATTAAATTAATTTGCCTTCAAACTTTGTACAGCTGCCAAATCCCATAAGCCATGTTCTATTTATCGAATGAGCGACGGTGTTTTATCAATATATCTACAGATCCGAGTCGAATTCTCTAAATTACTTCCAAACTGTTACTTCTTAAACGTTCTAAAATTTAGTATATTTTTTTTTGGAAATAGTTGATGAAATGCATTAAGTTCAGCGGTATAGTTTGCGTCACGGACATGCGCAGTATGCAAAAAAGGACCCAATGGAGAGGCAGTATCCTTTAGAAATTTATAAAATAACACAACAGATTAGTTGACCTACCTATACATTTTCTGTTGTCATGAAATGGTTGTAAAATCCTTATTTGTTTGCTTTTTGGAGTAGAAGTGCACACGAACTGAAGCGAAATTAATGGCCATGGAAATTCTCTGCAAACTTCATCGAGAAGCCTGTTGCTTAGCAACCAACTTCAAATCAGATGTCCGTAATCAGGCCCTTGATTAAGAAAATATGCCCTGCTCGTAAGCCAATCAGAATGTCATGTGAGCTTCATTATATTGAAGTGAGGCGTACCGCTGAAACTGCTATTCGTAGACGCCACTAATATCAGCTATTGAACCAGAAGGACAATTTTCCTGGTTGTTTTGTTTCTCTTCTGACTTATTTCTTTGGTTCATACACCGGGAGGATGTGTGATATCGGATACGTACGTCATATTACTGTGTTAGTCATGGATGTTAGTTTAAACTTTCACCTCAAAAGTATTTTTTTTCTTCATGCAGGTTTTTGGCACCATGCTGGGATATCTGACGATTCTCATTCAATTCAAATAAATCGGACATCAAATTACCCGGATACCAGAGGTTCTCATTAAGGCGCTAATTGAACACCTAGCTCTTGCAAGTCTCATTTCCAATTCCATATTTAATCCATTAAACAAGAAATACAAAACTGATTTGTATGCATTCAACCTCGACCTATCAACCGGATTTTCTAGAGGTTTGCAAGATGTACCATCAGAAGTTCTTTCTTCTCTCCATTTGAGGGCCACAAGTTTGTAAGCTTTGCTTTTGGGTGTTGCCCTCTTTAAATAAATAACATTATTGGTATTATTATTACTTGGCGTCTCGGTGGCATCGCTTTGCCGGGGTACCCAGGGTAATTTCTCATGAGCATGAAGGGAATGCGTTAAGATTGAAGACCTTACTGTAACTATATACTGCAGCTCCTCAATCTGATTGGATCAGATGGGCAAAAACAATCAAAAGCCATTTCAATGTTATTTACAGCCTGCCGTAGATTTACTACTACCGCACAATACAGACCTTGCCAGTTTTGCCCAATACTTATACTACTCATTAATTAATTATTCATTACACAAGCGAGATATCCAGGAAGTGGAGAAGCGAATCAAGGACTTTGGTGGCGGCACGGGATTGGGGAGGCTTCCACATGGACTCTGGTGTATTCTTTGTTTGTTCTACAGTGCTGGCAGGCTTTTGTCCTTGCTTGCAAATTCCTTACAAGAGCAGTTATTACCGCCCTGGAACTCGAGAAAGCAGTGAATTCTGTAAGGACTTTGAAAGCTTATATGGAACACCACGAGTGAAGCCAAACATGCACTTACATGGACATCTGAAGGACGGTGTACTGGATTATGGACCTGTTTATAATTTCTGGTGCTTCAGCTTTGAGAGGTTTAATGGGATACTAAGTACCATGAAAACTAACGATCGGTGCATTGAGATCCAGTTGATGAGGAAACTGCTGTCTGACCATTTCATGTCATGACAACATATTATTTGTCTTAACAGCTAATATGCTACTGCTGTGTATTTCTACTTGTCATTCACTGTATTTTGGTTTGCCTGAAGGCCTGAAAAATATGGGTAAACCCCAAAAATATGGGAAGACCCATAAAATTGCACAAATATAATTACACAAACATGTTAATTACAAACACCAACCTGTATATGTCATTGAGCGGTTTTCACCTGACTGTCTTATTTTTTATTTTTTTTGCGTTTACTCACTACGTGTTAGAGCAGTTTTCACATGAGTGTTGAAAAACTAAATGCAAATTACTCAAACCAGCCGCCAGAGCATGTCGAAAAGTAATTGCTTTCAAATTTGTTTGGTTAGTTATCCATTATTGCGTTTACCGCGTAAGTAAAAGACTGGGTCGATTTCCCTGGGTGACGTCATCTCATTAATGCATTATCCTCCATGGTGCTTTTTTATCACAACAACATCGATTTATAGAAAATAGACATAGTTTGTGAGTTGTTAGTAAATAAAAAAGTCATTTCAGACAAAATCGTAAGTATTTATTCAAATTATTGCAAAGTCGAATTAATAAGATGACGTCACCCCGGGAAATCGACCCAGGCTTTTACTTACGCGGTCATGGGTCAGAAAAGGTCAGTTTCTCACCATTACAAACAAACGTAGAACATAGAGTATTATCTGTAAACCAAAAATTTCTTCGCAGAAGTACTCAAAACCTTTCACAGATTCATAAGTAGAAAAATGTCAAGAAGGGTTAGAGTCACTTTAAGCTATATTTCTGTTAGAGCATTGAGACATTGTATAATGATCCAAATAGTAATTATGCTTCATTTCACTTAGTTCTGAAGATATTTAGAAAATATTTCAGACAGAAAACAAATTATTGACAAAGTAATTTTCATTTCAGTTTCTGAAAAGAATGAATATAATTTGACAGCACAGTTAATTGATATTCGTGGCGTATGACGTGAATCATGTGTATACATAATCCATGACAACTTTATTGCCATTTGACTTGCACTACACAGCTTGCAAGGGGCTAGAATTTGCTCAGTTTTCAAAAAGGTAGGTTTTTAGTTATTCTCCTTTCTTTTCGACTATTCAAGGCTGTTTTGCTCGACTAATCTGTGTTTCTATCATTCAATAATTAAATTCATCACTGAAAGACCTTTCCACGCGTGTATGTATGCATACATTTTGGTTTGGTCGGTAAATTTTGTCCAGAACATTAACATTTTCTAGACATGATTTTTTTTTGGTGTCGAAAATTGGTTTTCAAACGAATTCACTACATAAATATTGTCGAGTCTTCGAAGGATAAGGTTGGAAAAGAGTTGTGCTTCAATCTGATCTCAATTTGTTGTACCGTATACGTCACCGTTTATCGACTGGATTCCACATCAGAATAAAGTCGAGTAAAAGCCATAGTTACCTTTTGGTTTAAGCATGTTTATCATTATAATGTTAACGTTAAGGACTAACCATTGTAAGAGTTTGATTTGGGCTGTTTATTTATTCATCTATTCTTGAAATTATTGTCAGGTATCTTTTTGCAACGCCCCAACCTTCACCACGCTTTACGGGTTCTTTTAAACCTGATTTTCGTAGGGGAAGATGTTATGAGTTCTAGCACCTTTATATCATGTGAAAGTAACAATATACACGTACATAATGTGAAAGTTAAGGACTAACTTCTGTAAGAATTTGATTTGGTTATGTGTTTGGTTATGTGTTCAGTTATGAGTCCTGGTACCTTTATTTTATTAGTCTTAAAGTTAATTACAACATGATGAAAAAAGGTTAACAAAGAAATCGTTTTCACATGCACATCTTTCTTCAATAAGTGGCCAAGAAGAATATACCTTTCTGCCCACAGAAATACTTAAATTATTGATATGCAAAACTAATTTTAGTTCTATTCAAAAGCACTCCACGCCATGAAAGTAGCCGTAGCACTCTTAATTATTTCACGTGCAAGTAATATTACACGTACCTCTTTACTTACAATAGAATTAAAATTGCATTATATAATAAGAATGTCAACTATATATCATCAGAGTCAGGGTTTATAGATAAAAGTAGTTCATTAAAAAGTGAAGTTATTTCACCCTACCTATAAATTGGGCCGATTGTTTTAAAGTTAATTACGACAAGATCAAAAAGGCTATACAAAGAAACACGTATGTCTTCAATATATAAGACCAAGGATAATATGTTTCCACAGAAAGGTGTACATTATTGATATGCGAATCTGTGGGAGTTTGCAAAGTAAACTATTTAGATTTATAACTAACTTTAGTTCCCGAGACTGCTGACGTTAGATTGGCATATCAATAATTTACACAAAAGTACTTTCAAAAGTAAGACATAGTTCTTTCACTGTCTTTATGTGAAAAGAAAAAGGAAATCTTAGAGAGAGAAAATTGTTCGATAAGTAAACATCGTAACGTTGAGCCTTCTCAGTATGTGTGTGAACAAATTGCAAATGAATACTAAAACAATATATACTTGCATGTATACCTTGAGGAAGGTTGGCCATGCCAACCGAACTATCGATATTAATTATATATTTTCCCTAACCGTACAATCAGCCTTTCATGTTGTCTTAGCAAATGAATACTGCTGTGCATGGAGCTTCTACGATATAAGAGATCCTTAGTATGTGGTACCACAATGAGGCGCCGAGCTGTATGGACTATTGTTAGACATTTATCGAGAGTCAAAGCAGCCAGAGGAGCCAGTTAATTATGTATGTGTATACTTTTTCTACTGACACCTTTAGTATTTTCTCCTCTTTTTGCCAACCTTCCGCTCATAGCTCAGGAATCCCCTACCTTCCTCTTCCCCAGAACATACTTCAGAAAGAACAGCAGGTGAACAAACAATATTTTTGTGAAAGCAATCTGCTCTTACTTTCCTTTATGTTTAAAAGCAATTCTTATAAATAATTCATTATTTTCGAGGTCCAAACTTCTCAACTGGTGTGTCTTGAACTCCCATATGTAAGCCATATAGGTATGTGCCGCGTTATAGAGTGTGGTTTTCGAGGTGCCGGACCCTTAAATAGGGTACGTTTTTCCCTTTCCCATAACTTTTGATGTGCAATTTCGTGCATTTGGTCAACACCCGCTAAACGTAACAATCTTCAATGAACGTAGATCATTGCATAGTAATTATTTAATCACTTTTCCATTAAATAAGGTCTCACATTTCAGTTTTAGGCCTTGAAAAGGGTACCAATTTTCCGACAGTGTTTCGATATCTCCGTAGCACACCCCTAGATAGATATAGATAGATAGATAGATAGATAGATAGATAGATAGATAGATAGATAGATAGATCATAGTAGATAGATATGTGTTTATTGGCACCATATACAAACTTGTACATAGGTCTCAGACCAGCTGAGAAAACTAACAAACGTAAGGTACAGGTATAGAAGTATCTGTATTCATTGAACTTGTTTTAGCTATTATTTTTCAGTTTTTTTAAGCAGTATATATTTACAAACTTCTTTTTTTATTAGTAAATTAAAAACTACATTTTCGTCTTGATATTTTGGTTTCTGTAAATTTCATTTTTCATTCATAACATTGATTATGTTTTCCCTTAAGTCATTGTAAAGGGAGCATCTCAACAGAAAATGTAATTCGTCTTCTATTTCTTGTTTCACATTTCTGGCTGTAGGTAGGGCCTAGAATGTCGACATTTTTCAATTTCGAGGGCGTGGTTTACTTATTCTTAGGCGAGTTAGAGCTTCGCGATTTTTATTATCAATGTTGTGAACATTAGAGGGGTATGGCTCAAGCGAATAGTTAATTTTAAAAGTACGATACCTACGAAGTTTATTGCGTTGTCCTTCTTTTCTATCACCGTCGTTGATTTGGCTTAATTAGCCAGCATTGGTATTCGATATCTTCTAATCTTTGATTGAATAATTTTTATAAGGCTTTTGAATTACTGGGTTGACCGGAGGATCATTCCAGATGTCTCCAAGACCAACCGTACATAATATGATAGTTTTCATTTTCTGATACCAATCAGTTTTGTTATTGCCTTCTGTGATATCTATTCTATGTATATGTGTTCTGCGATAAACGTGTACGCTCTGGGTTATTCAGCTTGAGCCAGAACTTACTTACTCCTTGTTTTTGCTTCCACTGGAAGAGGACATCTTCCAAGCTCTGCTCAGCAAGCATTATTAGTTGCGCTTTTGATTACTCCCAGTAGAAGTTTACAGAACTGTGTGTGTACTATTTCTATTGGGTCTCTCTCTGTAGACTTTGTTGTGTCTGCCCCCTTCACTTCCATATAGAACAATTGGTTTACTTAGGCAATCGAAGAGGCGTCAGGTTAATTTAACTGATATCCGTTCGGAAATTTTTACCCATGGATATCTTCAGTTTAAATAAAGCCTTCAGCACTATCTTTTTCAGTTCAGTTTTTAATTAGCAAGGTTAAACTACCTATTGTGCTAAACGTTAAGCCGAGGGTTAGGGTTAGGGTTCGAGTTTGGACTAACTAAGTTTGAAAGTGTCGCAGTCATGTTGAATCGGGTACGTTTCCCATTGGCATTGAGTACACACCATAACCGATGTCTTTTGCTCGGAAAAAATTCCCTATATATTATAAACATATGGATCCTCGAAAATTATGGATTAATCACTTGTGTTTTCAAACTATTCACCAAATTGCCCTCGTCATCTCACCAGTCGCGACATCGGCAATTTGGTGAAAATTTTGAAAACACGCGTGATGAATCCTTAATTTTCTCGGCCCCATGCGATTACAGATACAAATCAGTTTTGTGATTAGACTGAAGAACTACCTAAACGCTACGAGTTTTTAGAAACATGGTTAGACTGATCGGTTGCTTACGATAGGATGTAACTAAACGGGTCGAGGGCTTTTAGAGTAGACATGCTTACACCGGAGAGGTCTCTCAGAGAGGTTTCGCTGTATGTAATACCCCATGATTATAGTGCACGTTGCTATAACAAGCTTTACACCTGATTTCAATGTAGTGCATGCGAACTCTCCGGATTTTTTTTGGTCGTTCGACAAACTTCACTCGACGGTCGATTGGTAACCAGGCAGGAGAAAAGCTCGTCAAAACATGCTTTTTCGGCTTTTGGCGCGACGGAACCAGCAAGACAGGTTTCGATCTGTTTCGTGGCCGAACGAGAAAACAGAAACCCTGAGAGAAACGTTCTTAATTCTTTACACCACGACACGGCTCGGAAGAGCAGATGGAGAACCGATTGTGTTCTCCGTAAATGACGAGATGCTGAAATCCATAAAAGCTCTAAAAGCCAAGGTGAAAAACAAATTTAAGGAAGTGGATATTAGTATTATCATGATGGTGTATTTAGATTTTGCTTAAACTGTTATTTCTGTCAGAAAACATTTTTAACGTAAATCTATTTTCTGTTAAGTGAACCAGGCCTTAACATGCTTGAGATCATGCATAGTCAAACTTTTGTGATGTCATCTTGCAGAAATGAGAAAGCCCTCTCTGAGCTGTATATATACGTACATGTATAAATTGATTATTATAATGAGAGGAGAGGTAACTAATAAGCTGATATATTTCTGGAGTAAATGTAAGCTTATGGAGTTATGACTTAACATGTTAGTTTATTAGTTAATTTGCAAACAATTCATCACTCCATCAGCTCAGTGGATATGGCATGTATTGACCTGCATATGGTTGAAATACTCAGACGTTCGTTCCGGTAAGCTGGGCAAACCAATCTTTGTACTCGTCTAAATACAAATCAGGCTTTGACAAAACCATGGCTTTCAAAGTAAACAGTGGTAAACAGTAATATAAAAAACGGTTATTTCTAGGTGTATCAACGACAATGAACTACAGGAAAACAAAAAACCCTAACCCCAGAATATCAATGAACTACAGCAAAACAATACCCTGAAATACAAAGAACCCTACCCCAGAATACAGTTGTTCATTGTCCTGAATTTCAGGATGTTGATTTAGCTAGAAAGATCCTAAAATCCTTTACAAACACAAAGCCGGGCATATCCATAAAAGCAAATAAGAGGAACGGAGAAAAAGAGCAAAAAAGTCAAAGTGTTATCGGTATACTGTGAGTTATAACCGAATTGAACGTAGCGCCAAAGGCAAAACCTACATGTTAGACATAGCATGCACCGCCGCCAATACAGCTTTATATAAATCTTGCATACGAATGTTCTTCCAACAAACAAAGCCGTGCATGTGTCGATAATAGTTGAACCGTAAACAAACTGGTGATATATCACCCTCCAACGCAGATCTTCTGAGATATTTTGCACGGGTGTTCGATCAAGTTCGATCAAGTACTGCCTGGATACCAAGCGACCGTCGAGTGATGTCTTTCGAATGACCAAAAAAAAATCGGAGAGTTCGCACGACATTGAAATCAGGTGTAATTCCAGAATGTTGTAAATCCAGGATCACCGGAACACCGGTGAGAAATGATAACAATGTAAATGTTGATGATTTGTTAGCGATCGCTCAACGCTCGCGAAAAAGTCCTTTTAATAGTGTAACGCCTGGTCAGTTATGTTGGATTCAGTACATTGGTGATCCTAGCAGGCCTTAACCCGAGTATCAGGCTCTCAAGAAGAGGAGACGGGGTAGAGAAAAGGAGACGGGGTAGAGAAAAGGAAAGAGAGCCTGACACAGACCCATCGAGAAAGGCCTTCCGCCTCATAAGCATACGTCATCGAGCCATCACATTTTAACCAATGAAATCCTGTCATCACGAGTTTTGATGTGTTGGCCGGATTTTTCGATCTCTGTAAAGAAAATTTTGGACTTTAATATGGTATTTATATTTCATCTGTTTTGTGCTACGACTAACACAGAGTTATGCTGTTCCTTCAAGGATAATAAGCCTATAATTCTCTCGAAGGTTTTGAGTTAAGTTTATGTTGCCGTGGGAATTGTTTTGTTTTGTTTTGAATGTGAAAATTAAAAGTTCCCTCGCTGCAAGCCGAACCTTCTTCGACTTGCTGTGTTTTTATCAGCTTCAGTGGACTGACCTGGCTGACGGCTACAATGACGTACGGTGACGATCTTTGTTTCTCCTGTTGTTCGGTTTCCGACTGTGAGCCGGAAGATCGGAATAAAATTCCCGCCGGCAACACTCCGCAGGACGTCCAGTTTCTATCGAGAAACATGTCTTCGAGACAGTTTTTGTGCAGGCGGTTAAGCGGCTTCCAATGCTTTTATGAAATTCATTTCAATCGTCAATAAAAGAGAGATTTCAGTTCGCTAGTGCAGTGTTTACGGCCGTGAAGCTCGCGTTCACATTCGGTTTTGAGTCTTTTTTTTTTTTATCCAATCAGCGCAACATCCAGATTCTGGATGTTGAACACGAGCCAGTGAATGGATTTGTGTCAGGTCTTTTCTTTCTTTCCCTTCTCCCCCCCCCCCCCCCCCCCCCCGCCCTCAAGGGCCTGATACTCAGGTTAAGCAGGCCTACTAAAGTGTTAGGCGAATCATTGTTGGTCTCCGTCCCACAGCTCGCAAAAGGCCAAAAGTTGAACGCGTACAAAGACGGGCGACCATGCAGGTGGATTTTAAAATCATCGTCAACTATTCCGGTCATAGTCTGCGGTACGTCAGCGATTTCCCCTGCTAATACACTTATTTTTCACATACCGAAGGCTATTGACACTCAATGCTCAGGTGATACTTAAAATCTTAGAAAGTTGTAAATATTAAGGACGTAGGAGATTTGGAAAAATAGTGCCGATTTTACGCTCCTGAGTGATATGGAAATCATGAGGTTATTTTGGTTTTCGCGCGAAAATTCTACAGGACGTGAAATGTTCGCAGGTTTAACTACTGCTTACCTAATCTACCATTTTTACAACTATCCCATAATTAACTGCATGCTTGGATAGCCGAGTTTTCGGTGTAAAATTTGATACCAAATATGTGAACCTTCGAGTGATTTTCTGGGTAAAATCACACTGATATTCTCATCGATTCACGAACCGGAAACAACTACGACAGATGAAGCATCGTGTTCGATTTTAGTTCGATTTGTAGCGACTTTATGGGATAACGGAAAAAGGAAATCTGGTCTGAGTGTATAATTTTGGACTACGAACGAAAACCAGGACTAGTATGTGTTTCCAGTCTGGCAAATTAAGTAGTCGATATTGGTTTAGAGATATGAACTTATCAACTTTGGATTTAGCGTGTTTTTACTCGTCCATAAGAAGGATTGAGTGGCGACTTTCTTTGTAGTAGAGCATAGTGGAAAGGAAAAGCATAACAGAAGCAATGGATCTAATTTTTTGCAACAATCAGATGATTTTGGATTGTATACTGGACTGCTGGTCCGGCAAGGTGAGAATATTTAATATGTTCGCTTGTATTTGCAAAATTATGAAGTCGTTCCATACATTCTTAATTTTGTAAAATCTGAGGACATTTTAGAATCATTTATGGTAGACACCGCTTGTGTACCGCGAGCGCAATGTCCATGATTAATAATAATATAATGAATTATTTATATAGCGCTATTTCCTATAGCTCAATAGCGCTTTACAATTTTTTAACGAACTAATAAAATAAGTATAAAAATACTAATTTAAGATATGATAGGTATGGAAATATATATACATAAATATTACAAATTTACATTATACTATCTAATAACAAATAAACTATCTAATTATAAAATTTCTTAAAAAGATGTGTTTTAACATTTGATTTAAAACTGGCTACTGAATCACTAGAACGGATAAAATCTGGTAGAGAGTTCCATAATTTAGGCGCGGCAAATACAAAAGACCTATGACCGTAACTAGCTAGTCTAGCTACGTGTACTTTAAGTAAGTTTTTAGAAGAAGACCTTAAGTTCCTAGACGGAGCATATGGCTGTATAAGGTCACTAATATAGGTAGGGGCTAAGCCATTAAGTGCCTTATAGGTAATTAATAATAATTTAAAAACAATGCGTTGGCACACTGGAAGCCAGTGTAATTGCTTCATAATGGGTGTGATGTGGTCATATTTTCTAGTACGCGTAACGAGACGAGCTGCTGAATTCTGAACATTCTGAAAACGGTCAATTAAAAATTTAGGTAGTCCATATAATAGTGAGTTACAGCTGTCTAACTTTGAAGTGATAAATGCATGGACTAGGATTTCAGTATCCAATTGTGATAGGCAGTCCCTTATTCTAGCTATATTACGTAGGTGATAGTAGCATGTTTTACAGACATTAGTGACATGTACTTCAAGGGACATATGTTGGTCGAAGGTGACACCAATATTCCTGGCAGAAGTGGATGACGAGATCCTTTCGGTGGAAATGTACTCGATTGTTGGCGATGATAGGATAGGCGATACCTCATACAAAGAACGGCTTTCGGCACTAGAGTTGTTACCTTTCTGCTATGACAGGGAAATTAAAAGGACTTAGTTTTTTTCTACAAGGATCTTTACGGACATACCAACCTGAACGTCCGTGATTATGTTTCTTTCGTGTAAATCACGGCCGCACGCGACCTTATGCTAAAAGTTCCCTCATGCAAAACTAGTACTTTTCATGCCTCATTCTTTAATCGTATCGTTAAGCTCTGGAATTCTGTCTGTAAAGTAGCTCCATGCAGCAGTTTTTCCAGTCTGGCTGGATTTAAGAGTTTTCTTCTACAAAGATATTCTTCCTTACTGTCTGTCTACGTTTTTGATGTAGATAGGACGTGTATCTATTGCACGTGACTCTCCCTCACTCTGCCACAGGGATTCATTTTATATCTATATAAATATCTCTATATGTATCTGCTTATATTTTATGTATTTTAATTTATACGGGGTACGCCTCGCATAGGTCCTCGCGTCCCGTTCGTGCCCTTCCCATTTGGGAAAAATGTAAATTCTGACGTTTGAGCGACGCAGGAACGATATAGTCAGAAATGGATATTCTGCCGGCACGGTAAAGAGGTTTGGGGAGCGAGGAAAAGTAGGTCAGTCAACTTCACGTTTGTTTCGAATTTATTTTATATATCTTTTTGATTATAACACGGTTACTTTATATTAATTTAGTAAGTAGTCGATAGTTAGTTCTATAGCCCTAGGAGAATTCGAGTTGCTGCAATAGGTCGAGGAGTACATTTCCGCACATTTCCATGTGTTTTGGCCAACACCCCAGGGTGGTTTTTTCGTGGTTTTAGCGGTTTTTCGTATCTAACAGTTTCCCATTAGTTAAGGATTTAATTTATACTACTTACTTAATTGTATTAAGGCCTGTTCATACGAATGCAACATCGTCCAACGTGTTGTATCCAACATTGTTGCACGATGTTGGACGGGGTTGTTCAAACGGATCCAACATCAATCCAACATGTTGGATAGTACAGTGATATCGCAAAGGATTCCGGTGCTGTTTACGTTCGTCTTCGATATTTCTCGGCCGCCGAATTGAGCTCGTAAGCCTGTTACTTTGGCTTTTGTGTCTGAGATAGTTATATCTAGTCATTCTTCCATCTCTTCAGGTAGGCCCTTTCTCTCTTGTTTCTGATGTGATAATAATCTCTGCTTGAAACGTCCCAAAGGCAAACTCTCTCTTCTAACAGGTCTAGCAGTTCGTCACCTTCGGCGTCTGATCACTTTCTCGTCTTGCACTTTCTTTCCCTGTGTTTACAGCCTTCCTCTTTCCATTTTTAGGAATTTTGCTCCTGTGTTCCTGCTTAAAATCTTCTGAAAGTGATCCACTCTCCGCCATCATGGTGCAAATTGAAATGATCGCCTAATCGTCTGTTAGTAAACAAAATCAAATCTCCATGGATACAGCGCGAATGACAAATGAAGTGCGCGTGCGCGAGTCCAACATTGTTGGGAAAGCCGTTCAAACGGATTCAACATGTTGGGGCATGCTTCATCGATCACGATAACAAAAGAAATGTTAGACGATGTTGGATGAAAAGTTTGACTAGTTTCAAACTTCATGCAACATTGTCCAACATCATCCAACATCGTCCAACAGGGTGTTCAAACGGATCCAACATGTTGCATCCAACAATGTTGCATGATGTTGTGCCAACATGTTGCATCCGTTTGAACGGGCCTTTAGAGTACGGAGTTGTCTGGCGACTATCCCACAATAGACTATACTTATGAAGTCTCTTGTCAGTGTTGTCAGAATCTACTGTATTGTGTGTCTGTTTTTGTTTTCAATAACTTGTAATTAATTTGTTATTATTTAATTCTTGTAGTTCCCAATAGAGCTGTTAAAAAAAGTTCCGTTGTCTGGTCTGCTACTTCCAATAAACAAATATTACTATAGGAAGGGTCAACGGGAAGTTGTCAGAGTTTATCCTCAGTGTTTGGAGCACAGCATTTTCATGTGGTTATTTAGTACTTGAGATTCCCGCCTTTACCGACGTATACAGCTCGAGAACACTTTACATAAAATTGTTTTGATGTTCCGGTGTTCTAGTTCTCCTGTTTTTACAACATGCCTTTAATTCCACTTTTTAATCCCCTTAATGTTTATAGAAACACCAGCTAGTCGCAAGATTATTACAAGCACAAGATCAAGATCTAGACTCTGTTCAATTGTTGCCATGGCCAATCCAGAAGGAATCTTTCCAAATGAACCAATTGGCATCATGCCGCCTCCATCTTCGCGCGCCAGCGAGAATCTAGAAGAGGTTACCAATGACAACGACGTCAACAGCTTTGCTCAGTTGAAGAAAAGTCTGAAACCCCTGATCCTATCAATGAAATGTTTCGGTCTGACATACGGCAACGTCTTTAAGCAAGAAAGAAGGCATTCTGCAAACTCGGTGACACCACAAAATGACGATCACACCAGTGGAATCAGCTGCAAAGAAAACGACCAGAGCTATTGGAGCTTGGGGAAGATATATTGTATTTTTGTTATTGCCATGTTTTGGGGTTTCACCTTTTGGTCGATTAGCAACATATTTGTATCCAAAATCACAAGCGCTAGCTTTAATGCCATATCTTTGCAAGTCGGCACAACTTTCTGGGGATTGATGTGTACGTTGCAGGCAACTGTGTGCATGATCGTTATCTCCAGAGCAGGCACACAAACCTCACGATTTAATAAGTTCGTCACGAAAATAAGCTCAGTTTTTTTATTTTTTTTTATTTAATAGCTTAACTCAGGCTGAGAAACAGACTCTAGGACCAAACGAGCTCAGCCTGAGACAAATACGAATACACTGACAATACATTACAGATAGAACTATGAATAATGTATTAAGCATGAAATGTAAAATATATGATGCAAAAAAAAAAATAATAATAGTGTACATTTGTACATTTGGTCGGCCGGCCAAGTACAAGTAAATAAGCGCAGAAAAAAGTTAGCGGCAACAAATAGTAGATGTGTTAGTAGATCGGCATTTAGAACAGATAGTTTTATAGGTTCTAATGCGATCAGGGTCAAAAGTGGAAAGCAAAAGCGCAAGATAGTGAGCTCGTAGCAATGTTTTGAAAGACGAAATTGAACTACAGGACTTAATATTTAAAGGCAGCGAGTTCCATAGAATAACTATGCGATTAAAGAAAGAATCCCTATAAGTAGATGTTTTGCATGGGTTAAGCTTGTAGTCTGAACCAGTAGTGCTTCTTGTAGATCTTGATGAAAGCGAGCATGGAGTTACATAACTAGATAGATCGGTATTGTTAAGCTTAAGGCGACACTTAAACAAATATATGAGGTCTAGATATTCTAGCCAGTATGAAAGTGGCAGTAGATTAAGTTTAAGTAGCCTATCTTTATAGGGTAAGTCTACTTTTAACATGAATTTGGTTGCGCGGCGCTGAATACGTTCGAGAAGTTGGATATCTCTAGAGCTTGACTGCGGGGCCCAAACCTGACTACCGTAGCACAGAATGGAACGCACTAGCGTAAGATAAAGGGTACGACGCAGCGTTACCCCTAAAGAGTTAGGGGTATTACGTCTCAGGAAACCCAAAACCTTATTTGACTTAGCTACCACCGACACTACTTGGTTGTGCCAGCGCAGATCATTTGAAATGATAATACCTAAATCTTTTTGAGAGCTACTCTCTTTTAAGGCGTCGTGGTCGATGTTATAGAGACGCACCAGTGGATTGCGTCTTCTAGAGATTTTAAGAACCTCGCATTTACTGGAATTGAAAGCTAAGTCCCATTTGACACTCCAGCTGACCAAACCGTTTAGGTCATACTGGAGAGCCAAATGGTCTTGCTGAGATTTCTGAGAGCGGTAACATTTGGTATCGTCAGCGAACATGACTGACCTAGTACTAGCCGAGGTTACACTGGGAAGATCGTTTACATATAAAAGGAAAAGTATCGGACCCAGGATGCTGCCCTGTGGGACCCCAGAAACCACAGGCGTCCAGCTGGAACTGAACCCTTCGATGACAACACGTTGCCTGCGATTGCTGAGGTAATCGGCGAACCAATCCCACAGTGCACCAGCTACCCCGTATAACCTCAACTTAGTTAGTAGCTTTATGTGATTGATCGAATCAAAAGCCTTAGCGAAATCTAGATATAGAATATCCGTCTCAATATTTTTGTCTAATAAGGCACCTATTTCGTGAAAGACGGTAAGTAGTTGAGAAATACAAGACCTCCCCTCTAAGAACCCAAACTGGGAATCAGAGATAACCTGCAAGAAGTACGGTAGCGTGTTTTTTAGAACGCATTTTTCAAAGACCTTACTTATGATGGGAAGTAAAGATATAGGTCTATAATTACTAACAAGTTTTTTTGAGTCTTTCTTGAAGATCGGTGTTATATTTGCTTCCTTCCAGTCAGCTGGAAACTTTCCACAGAACAAGGACAGATTGAATAGCCTTGTAAGTGATGGAGCGATCTGAATTGCACATTCCCTGAGCAGTTAAATTTAGTGAAACCCCATCGATGCCAAAACTCGTCAAACCCGTAATCATCACTGGCTGGATTGCTTTAGTAATCAACACTACCCTGTCTATTTTCTTTATATATTTTCCAAATGGACAGATCCGTCAAGCATTTCGGTCTATTTTTTACCCGGGGGAGTTGGTCACTAGTTATGGGGACGGTTTTGTTGTTGCATACGCCATCGCCAATGCCCCGCTGACAGCCGCCTGGATCTTTCCATCACTCTTCTACGTCACCACCTGCCTTTTTGTTTCTACTCGATTTCGACATGTAACTGCGAAGGTAATGTCCTTTCTTTTGTACTGACACCTATTTAATAAACGTCCAGACAAACGACAAAAACAAGCGGCATTCGCAGACCGAAATGGATCGTGGTTGTAGCTGAAAGTCTGGTGAATTCCGAATCGTTTGTTTTTGGTTTAAAAACTTAAAGACAAATATTAATGGTTTCCTTCGAGTCGATGTTCCAATCACACCGTAGCTTATCCGTTCCGCACAGCTGGATAGTTATAATCACAACCCATTTCATTTTGGGCTGGGAATTGATGTCCTTTGCCGTTTCTCGTTTATCCGTGACAAACGTTTTTGAAATAGGTATATACATTCAAACCAGAAGGCGACATACACAAATACAAATACACATTTGTACACAAATACACATTTGTACATAGTGCCTGCATGTAAAATAACGTCCCAAAATGTACTTAATACCATCATGGGATGTTTGCCTTTGCGTTAGGCCTCTTAGCCTGCGAATACAGCCGCCTCGCATTATTTACGCCCCCCCCCCCCCCCTCCGATGTGAGGTGGCTGTATTCGCAGGCTGCAGGCCTCTTGAAAAATATTTTTTCGACGACATTCCATATTAATTTTAAATGACTTTCTGGCATTTTTTCGGCTGACGTGCAGACACAATTTATATGTATAAATGTATTTTTGTGTATGACTGCGTTTTCTGAATTGACTATATATAGATGGTTTGCACTCAATCCCCAGATATTCAAATGACAAAGGGCACGGCGGCCATGTTGGTGTACAAAACAAAAGAAGCTAACGAAGAATCTATTGTTAACTGTACACCAACATGGCGGCTATGACGTCACGTGCAAAGGATCTATATTTATGGTTATATATTTATACAATAAACAAGGTGAAACGCGCGTCCGATCTATTCCAGTACAGATGCACAGGTGACGTCACAACGTCATGTGGTCTATTTTGTTGGGAAAGTTGGCTAATTATTGTATAAATCAAATAGATGTCATTTTGCCGTGGGTCTCTCCTCTTAAAGATGCACAGATGACGTCACAACGTGACAGAACAACAGTCACCACTCGACTGCGTCTCGTGGCGCACTTCTTTGTTTTCGCACGTTTTGACGTCATCCGTCATGTGTCCCCGTTTTAACCGGGTGAAAGATGTGAAGCATGTGGTACGCGGCCACTATTGCAAAAGATACGCCGGAGTTCAAGCTGCGTGCAGCTTCTTGTTTTATGATAAGTTCTCTATTTAGCGCATTTAGAGAACAACTATGAGTTTCTGACCTACAGATAAATGTTATTAGTATAAACCAACTAGTGGACTATTACAAATCCTGCATTCTGATTGGCTACGCTACTATAGGTCTATTTGTGATAGCCCATGATAGAGAAAAGCCGCACGCATTTTCATGAAATAATAACATTTTTTCAACTGCAATTTGTTTCTTTCTATTATGTTCTACTGTTCAACTAGTTAGTTTATACTAAAACAATTAGACCTCTCGCCCTCGTGGGCTACGAGTTAAATAGCCCATTCAGCTGCGCCTCATGGGCTATTGACTCGTAGCCCATTCGGGCTGCGGGTCTAATTGTTAATTATGTCTCAGTCAAATATGTTATATTATACTCGCGAAGAAATGCAAGCTTTACAATCAACTTTGACAGCTTAAAAAATACCCTGAAGATCAAACAGCAAGTCACATTTCCTACGATAAAAAATGCAACTGTAACAATGCAAACAAGTTCGAGTTTCGTTGTCATCTGATCAACGGCTCCCGTGATAGCTAAGCCAATTTAGGGAAAGTCACAGTGGATTATTACATTCCGTTGCGTAATATTATCTAAGAAAGAGACAACAGAGAAACTTCACAGCAGTAAATTATATGTCATTTCGGAATATTTACCTTAGAAAGCGCCATACACACTACATCATGACCAAATCCTTTCGAAAGCGTCTTCTCTTCTCCGATAAGAGTTTCTTCCTCACAATCACCGTCAATACATCTTCGGAAAGGATATGGCATTCGAAAATGAAAATCCACCTAACCCAAATAACTCGTTCCTGCGCATGCGTGCATCCACGAGTGAAAAAGGACTGGGACCGAGTATGTAAATTTATTTGAATTACAAAATAAATTTCACCACAAGAAAGATCACTTTAACAAATCGCATACATTTTTCCATTGTCCGTACTCTTATTGATCATAGAAATTACGTCACTTAAGTGGAACAACGAGCGCAGCAAAGTTTTGAAGATTTTATGGCGTAATTTATATGATCAATAAGAGTACGGACAATGAAAAAATGTATGCGATTAGTTTTTTACAACAACAAACCACTTTTAGCTTCAAACGAGTGTGTACAAACTGCCTTCGAGTCGAAAAGTCCAAAACGTAAACACGTCTTTATTATGCTTTCCCGAACTCTATAAAAATCGGTTGAACTTGTCACAAAGTCGATCACAAAACTCGCCGAAAATGCATTCTTTCGACTCAAGAAAAAGCTCGAATTTTGACAAATGGCACCACACAAGGAAGTTAACTTTTCCTAGTGAAGAAAGAAAATGCTTTTAAGTCAATCTTTTCTTGATTTCTGAAACATGTGTATATATACCCAACCTGAATTCACAAATCTCTACAAAGCCCGCTTCGAAAGTTGGCCGAGCGTCTGTTAAAATATTACATATGAAAATTAGCTAATCAGATCGCGAGAAAATTGGCGGTTGTTGTAAAATCAAAATTAGTGCATTGACTGAGTTTGGTGCCGTTTGGATCAATGTTAACGAGGTGGTGTGCTTCTAAAAATCACACCAATAAGAGAGCTCAGTATGGTTTGGGTGAAATCAACTCAATCCGCTTGTAAGGACCAACAAACGAAGTAGAAGGACCGCATCACCTTGGCCGGAAAAGTTTACACAGGTCTGACCATTGTTTAAACTCCGTAAATGGTCAGACTTAGCTTGTAATGAATACAGAATTGTAATGAATTTTATTGTATTGGCTCCTGGTTGCAAGTTGAGCTTTCAGATTAGAAAAGTGCCTCAATGAGAAAACAGTGAAAATATGTCCAAACTCAAATTCCATAACGAGGTTAATTGACTTCTAGGTTCGTATTTCCTTTTTTACTGACTCCGTATTCAGTAGTCCAGAGAGGGCAGTGACCGAAACAAAAGAAAGCCAAATAAAATCAATAACTGTAGAAAATAGTTACCACGCTGTTTGAGGAAGTGTCTCCTTCAACCCAGCCCCCACCCCCTTCCCTCCCGACCCCGTAGCCCCCACTATCCCGCCACAAACCCATCGGATTACATTTTCTACTCCAATGCCGAAGTTATACGAGAAGGAAAGATTAGCTCTCCAAAACGTAATCGGTGTGTCCCATATGACTCTAAAGAAATAGGTCAATCCATATAAACAATTTGCCAACAAAATAAGCAATTATTATATTAATTTATGCTGCAAAAAATGTGCCACCATTCAGTTTAATAACTATTCTTCAAATCAACTTCCTTAAACCTAATGTTGTTGGAGTTACACCGTGATATACTTGTACAAGTATCCAGGTCCAATAACGAAATGTCGTTGTCGTACATGATTACTATATTGAATCAGAATACCGTTTGTCAATTTTCTGCATGCAGTACAATACAATATTTATCACATTTACTGACTAACATTCCTCTACATATCGATTCCTTTATCACATCACTGGTACTAACACTATTGTAATACTATATATCTATACTTTTTATACTTTTTATTATTGTTACTATTTTTAATTACTGTTCTCTCTATTAAATTATTAGTATTATTCAGTATTATTTCCACTCTTAGAAGTCATAGTTATTATAATATTTAGCCTCCTAGTTGTCTATACCCATTCCTTGTCATTCGTTACTTAGTTTCATTTTAAACCTGTTATTTACATTCTGTCATGACCGCAACCTTCTGCACTTATCTTTCTAATGGCACCTTGGCTAGATTAGCTCTTTAGTTATTCTAGGCCGCCTGTACAATCTTCGTACAGAGCAACAGTGAATAAATCATGTTTGTCTTTCCGGATCTACAAATGCCGCAAATCAGGAGGCCAAAATCTAACAAACTTTGTCATTTCTTTTCAGGCCCATGGTTTAACTGAAGTTGTTTATGGTATCGATGTTCGGAAACTCGATTCTAATGGCAAAACCGAGGTGACTATATTTTCTCAATAATATATATAGCTGACAATATCAGACATTATAATCCATGATTTTTTTTTTACCGCAAGAGTCACGTAAAGCGTAATGGTCGACGTAGGGTCTTTAAGCGATTTGATATGAACTGGCGAACCTCGCGCACCTGTGGGATGGTTGAAATCAAAGCAAATATGCAAAAATGACTGACGAACTGTGTGTTGACGTAGTCTTCGAGGAAAATATTGTGTATCATTTTCATCAAGCATTGAGGGAGGCGACCTAAACATCCACCAATTGACACTACACATGCGCAACACCATGACATAGGTTATTGTGGAGTGTGAAGCATCACGTGACATCGCTAACATGGATCAGAACAGGAGAAGCCAACTCTTAACACATCTCACGTCTTGTGTTTTAGCTTTTCAATAGTTAATAGTTCTAACTGATCTCCTTAGCCTTATCCTCGTATCCCCCAATTTATCCTGCACTAGAAAACACAAAGATAACAGCAAAGAAGCTTTACGATGACCAGCAATAACAGCACACAGATCTTGTGTTTTTTAGTCGGGTTATCAAACCATCCGGTGGTCGACATGCGCCCCGACAGGTTAGTTTCTTTACAATGAAGAGCTCATGAACCTGCTTCTATTTCAGTTGATGCTGCTGATGTCTAAACTGAACGTCGAAACGATTGCACTTACTGTCGGTGGACTCGTACCCATCACAAAGGGAATGATCTTAACTGTGAGTAATATCAAGCGGACTTAATGGAACCTCCACTGAAAAATAATGTTTGCTTTCAAATGTTTGTTATGGATATTTATATCTAATGTTGTGTTCGTTTCCTATAAATTGCAGACTAGATGTCAGTTGTGGGCCCATTTTCATGTTCGTAGAACTGATTTGAGTTTCTCGCGAGCTCCAAAGGAGAGGAATCGCTCACTTAATTAATTGATGAAATTACAATATAAACTAATTAAAACCCTACCCTGAACCATTGAAAAACCCTAACCGGTCAGTAAACAAGATTTTACCCACCTAGAGCTTGGGTTCTCAAGAAAAACTTTCAAGTAAATGGTGAGGTAAAAAAAAGTGAGAGATTTTCTGGAACTCGAACCCGGCTTCTTCTACTCGTAAGGCAAACGTCACAACCACTACACTAAACAACCATCGTCACTAAATGGCTGTCAAATTTTAAAACCACTGCTAATCTATGTATTTTTAGCCAATCAGAATGAGTGAGCGATTCCTCTCCTTAGGAACTCTGTAGTTTCTCGAGCGCCACCATCTTGGAGGATATGACGTCACATCTCGTTGCCACTATTGTTTTACACTACAAAAAAGCTATTGTTTTCTGACAATAGGGACAACCGTGTGACGTCATATTATCAAAGATAGTGGTGACCGCATGATAAAGGAGTATTTATACCAAAAATAAAGCGCTCACATCTAGTTTGTTACATGCGGAACTACTAGGGCATATTTCTGGTTCTTTTGTTTCTCTTTCTTCTTAACATTTTTTAAGTTCATTCACCGGGAGGATGTGTGATATCGGATACATACGTCATATTACTGTATTAGTCATGGGTGTTAGTTTAAAGGACAAGTTAGCATATTTAGAGTTCACCTCATAAGTTCCTTTTTTCTTCATGCAGGTTTTTGGCACCATAGTGGGATATATGACGGTTCTCATTCAATTCAAATAGAGTGGACATACCACACAAGATGTACCATATGAAGTTGTTTTCCTCTCTCTCCTTGGCGCCTCGGTGACGACGCTTTGCCGGGGCACCCAGGGTAATTTCTCATGAGCATGAAAGGAATGCGTTGAAATTGCAAACGTTAGTGTAACCACATAAAATCTGATTGGATCAGAATGGCAAAAGCCATTGCTATATTATTTACAGGCTGCCGTACCACAACCGCACAATATAGACCTTGCCAGTTTTGAACCAGTACTTGTCAACGTTTAGATGAAGTATTGTAGTTTTAGAAAGCTTGCTAGGAGGTTAATTCAGCTATGAAGAATACCAATGGGGAGTTGTTCAAAGTTAATATAAGGCAAGTGCGATCTGACAAAAACATCAGGGAATGTTACCGAGAACATTCGTATTGGAAACGTGGATTGCTTTGGTCAGACAATCATAGGTTTTCCGAGTTTGAGGAAGATCGATCTGATAATAAAAATGTGGCGAGCTTTCAGAAATCGCAACAATAAGAGCTTTGGGGGACGGCGTATTTCTCTAAATATTCTCCAAACTGAGTAAACCTACTAATTTTGGTGATATTTCTTGTGATGGAGTTCGTTTCTTAATCAGATTATTTTTTGACACTCGGTCCCAGTCCTTCCTCAACTCCAAAATGGCTAATGTACATGTAGGTAACAACAGAAAGGTAAACAAAATTGAGTATTGGACTGTGAGAAAGACCCTTTATTTTCTTCGTCACTGATACATGCTTTTCACCAATTTTGACCATAGTTAATAGAGTGGAATGGTTATGAAATCCGGCAAACTTCAAAGGGGCTAACAAAGGCGCTGCGATTTATGTTGGAAGGGGGCAAGACAAAATATTGTGCAGGGTCATAGTTAATTAGCGTCCCCTGAACGACTGAACTCACACGTTTCTATTGGCTGATTGATTAACACATTGGAATTTCTATTGTGTTTTGTGCAGGGTCACGGTTGAAAAAAGATAACAAAGACATATAACAAAGAAGGTCGCTGGGTTTCATAACCATTCCACTCTATTAACTATGTTTTGACCTAGTGAGGAATAGGACCAAGTCTAAAATTTAGTATGTGATCAATAGTCATTTTTCTTGCATGGACCCTTCAATTATTTCATGAAGTTATACATAATACTAAATGGGTAATAAAATGCTTATAGAGACTGATGGACTGTTAGCTTTCCGAGGACGTCCCTATCCACTTACACGTTTTTCAATAAATGAAACGTAACGTTTTTGGACTTCATTCGGTACCCGCAGTAATACTTTACTGAACAAGAGGCTGTACCAGCCTTTACTCGGGCCATATGGAATTTCAACAAGGAAAAGTTGGTACAACTTTGAGAGAATAACAAATTATGTTAGATTCTTTTTACAAGAGTTACATATATAAATTATTTTGAAGAAGAATTGTGATTATTTGTCTCCAGCGGATGTAAATAGAATCCTATTTTACAGTGCCTGTGATGAGAACTGCCATGGAAAGCAGAAAACAAATTGCAGCCATGTTTGTAACATTAACAGAAGCTACATGTGTTTGAGACAATATACATGTGGCAACACAAGACCTGTCCAGTGATAAATAGTGAACACGAATGATTAATTCCATCCTGGCACCAATTCAATAAAAGTTTAAACGTGTATTTTACACTTGTAACCATTGTTTTCGGACGCAGAAACAATAGCTACACTTGTAAAGTACATGTGTAAAACATTTATTGAATTGGTGCCAGGATGGAATTAATCATTCACGTTTTATTGAATGGCCCCTGCCCTGCTGTTATGAGACTAAGGGACTGCATGGTCATAAAGTAAAGGGGGCGGGTGATTGATAAAATTCGATTTTTCAAAGGCTAGATTTTATGTGGCCCACCCCTGGATTAGTGCAGAATTACGCATGACCCACCTCTATTTCGCAGCTGAAAAGCATCATGACCCACCCCCTGGGGGATAAGTCAAGTCAAGTCAAAACTTTATTTATATAGACACGGAGATCTATCAGGTTAACTATACAAAAATACTAAAAGATATAAAAACCACAATTTAAAAAATATTCTAGCGCTAATTATAATGCCTAAAACTACTGATATGTACATGTATGAAATATACAATATAATAAAACGAATTGGCACGGTTGAGTGCGATCTAATAGATAAGAGCTAAACCACTGCAATGTTGAGCCGTGAATACCGTAGTGTCCTAGCTTAGATAAGAGGATGTTTAGGTCTACGGTATCAAAAGCTTTTTTTCAAATCTAGGAAGACAACAGCACATTTTGGCCTACAAATAATGGTAATACACATAGCCAGTAAAGTAAAGTAAAGTAAAGTAAAGTAAAGCTACTTTATTTAACGTCGGTAACTCGTGACAGTCTAGTGAGACTGATAAACTTGAGGCCGACGGGAGACCTACGATTTTACGTCCTTATCCGAGAAGACGCGAAGGTCTAACCGTTTGCATTTGTTTCACAAAGGAAGCACCTTCTACTCAGTTATTTTAAGGCCCTGAGTGTTGGTCCGGCCGGGGTTTGAACCCGCGACCTCCCGCGCAACAGACCGGAGCTTAACCACTGAGCTAACCGGGAGCCAGTAGTTATTATATGTATGTTTTCATATAATTGTTGATTTGCAATGTTTTCTGGCACAGACAGTTTGTTGTTTTTATACAAACTTTTTTTTAAATGAAGCTCACATTTGGGTATAGATACAACATCAGTTCATGTAATATTTGTGCTTCGTAAAAACAAAATAAAATAACTGTTAATACCTTTCAAGTGTAAAATCAAAGCAGATTTTACAGTGACCCACCCTCAACGTGGTGGCAAAATTTCCATGACCCACCCCATTTATGACTTCAAAAATTGATGACCCACCCCCTAATTTTCATCACCCCCCCTCCCCCCCCCCCCTTACTTCACTTCATGACCAGTCCCTTACAACTCTTTATCAAACACGTTTCATGTCACATGGTTCAACGCATGGTTTTCAGGGGAGAATACAAGAGGCCAAGTAAAACCTCAACAAGAAGTCTTTAAAATAACACATGCAATGTTCCTTTGAACTTCCTCCCAGTGATTTGGCATTCAGTTTTGCACTGTATCAGTAGCTTTGCATATTTATACTACAGCAGTGTAACATGCATGTACATGTATCAGTGTCAACCCCCAGGTACCCTGGGGATTTGTCCAAATGCCCAATCATACCCGTCATATCAAATCACCTGGTATGGGGCACAGCAATTAGTAAAAATTCATACAAGGTTGATCCCCTGGGTTCTTGATCCATGAACCAAAGTGAGCTTTCCAATCCTCACCGACAGGCAACAAAAAATTAATTCTGACAAGGTTCCCATGGATCCACCCCTGATGGAAGCTGCTGATACATGCATTATTTACCAATCCATTTACAACAATAAGTCAAAAAAGATTTTTTTAAGGCAGCAGTCATGATTATGTTTTATGTAGTATGTATTCTACTAAATTTAGCCTGTATATTAATATATAAACTGTATATAGTGGCACCAAGGGAACTAGTACTACTACTACTAACAGAGTAGAGTGTCAATGTATTTAGCATGGTATTGCTATAAATACCATGGCACTTTCTCAATGTAAACATGTCCTGAAATTGTTAAAGCAAAAGAACGATTGGCAACACTTGAAAACTTCGCTAAATTCTCCATTAAGTTCAGGTGTATTTAGACTCGTTCTATGAATGATTTGGGATTTAAAATGGTTAGGTTTTTTAAATTTGGGGTAGGTTTTAGAAGGTTTGTATGGAAACTTGACAAAATGAATTATTAATATGCTTACACTGAGAAAGCGCCGTCCCCAATTTACTCTATATCTATACGACTATATCCACTACACTTGAGGGTGGTCACTACCAGAGATTTGGTTGCATTTCAGTGTCAGCATTCTTATCCAAGAAGACAGGAAGGTCTAACCATTTGCAGATGTAAAGGGAGCAAAGGCAGTACCAGTTCTCCCAGTTATTTTAAGATTGAACCCACTACCTCCTGCACAACAGACTGACACTTAACCACTGACATTACTGGGATGCAATTTAAGCAAACTAGAGGCTACCATATTTCTGTTATGGGCCCAAATTTAGTTCAGATAAAATTAATCCAATTCTAATGATATCATTGTACATGTCATGTTTAATATCAATTACAGTAATTCAGTATAAAGTGGAGCAAGACTGTGGCAACTACATTTATCGTTTGGTAAAATATTTTTCCTGATTTTATAAATTAATGTTTACGTTAGCAGCACGTAACCCGGACGGAACAATCATGCCGAATTTCATCTGCGAAGCAAGAATCAACGCTAGTTTTGAAACTGTTTCGCGAAAAATTGAAGAGATTAAAAAAGCTTAAAGGTTTACACAATTTCATAAATTTATTGACAACAAATTCATAAAACATTTCATTATTTTGATTAAGAAACGGATAGAAATCAACGTACCTCTTATCATTGCCATATTTTATCGCACTAAACGATTCTAAAATTTTCTAA
This sequence comes from Actinernus sp. WN-2022, assembly GCA_030867875.1. NCBI lineage: Eukaryota > Metazoa > Cnidaria > Anthozoa > Actiniaria > Actinernidae > Actinernus > Actinernus sp. WN-2022. Next base: position 143,052,531 of record JAOWCC010001634.1, read on the forward strand.
TAAACTCTTAGTTATTCCTCTTGAAATTCTCTTATCCAATTTTATTCAAGGTTCGGCGGGTCCTGTTTTATAGTATTATTTTTATGCTTTTATGAAAGGTACGTTCGATAATTCTTGGTTTATGTAAACCACGTGTTCGTACAAATATCGCATCGTTAAAATGAATAATTAATGAGCATTTTGTCCAATCAGATGAAGCAAATCAGTCACGTGCATGCTCCTTTATACCTGATAAAATCTCATCATTCTAAAAGGCCCGCGGAGAGATTTGAATTCTGTCCCAGTGGGAAACGGGGTTAATGATTGAGACAATGGAATTTCTATTGATGTTTCAGCTTTCTCATTTAATTGCTAATTAGGATGAACGTTTTATATAAAGAATACTAATGAACATGAAATGTTATATAAAGTTTCATCCTAATTAAGAATTCACTGATAAAGACCCAAAGATATATAGCAAAAAGTACACGGAACATAAGGTACCTAGATAATACATTTTGCACTAAATTTACTGATATCAGCAGACTACCGAGATACACAGATAATATTTTTAAAATGAAGTTATCCAACTACCATTACTTGTGACCGAGCCACTGTTTAGTTCCAATTATTAAACCAAACTCAAAGCCGTAAAATAATAAAAACGTGTATTAAACTTACATATTTTGTGCCGGAGTCAAAAATTTAGAGTCTGCCGTCATGTCAGTCACATCGCTTTCCAAGTCTTGAACTTTATCAAGGTAAACCACGACACCAAATCCTTCAAGTGCAGGCTCTTCTTGCATTGCGAAACGCCGCTTCAAACAACATAGTATGGTAATTTCTTCATGTCATTCCCTTGAGATGTTCGTAATTGCAGGCGGTGATTACTCGAATAATTTGCATGGCGTTGCGCGAATACAAAGGTTCAATGGTTCATAAAGTAATCATTCCCTTGAGATGTGCGTCTTTCTTTCATTGCATTCTTAAAGCGTTTTTGAAGCCGTTTAAAACACTCACAGCACGTGTTTTATCAAGTCTAAAAATTCTCGGGCTTCGCCCCAGAATTATTAAACTTGATAAAACACTGCTGTTCGTGTTTTAAACAGTACTTATTATTGTTTCACAGTTTTCTTTCATTCTTAAAATATATTTTCTGTGCTATTTAAATCTCATAATTGTTACGAAACTGTTTATTATAGCTTAGTCAAAACCAAAAACGTTAGCAGCTATGGACCCATATAACAACATCACTTTATTGTGAATGCTAGTTTCCTAATTTTGTAGATGACGAGCCGCGACAAACTTCTGAATATTTAATTTTCGAAGTTTCATTTTGTAATTATATTGCAGCTCCGAACAATGCAGACAATGTAGCAGTTTTTCTCAGTTTGTGAATTTCGTCTCATACGGATCAGCTAAAAATAAACATTGCACACAGCAGTTAAAGAAAACGATATCGATGGTCAAACTGTAAGAGCCTGATTCCTGACGTTACACTATAAAGTGTTTATTTTGCCTTGTCGAAACGTTTCTCAACTATAAGCCAGGCTCTTGTGCAGTCTGTGCAGTCTGTGCAGTCAGCTCTGTACATATGAATGGTCGGCCCATTCGATCCCTGATCCCCTCCCCGGGGACGGGGTTAAAGCTAATTATATATTATGGCCTAACTCTGAGACAGGGCTAATGCATGCATATGGCTATAATTAATGTCAGACGTCCTGATCGCATGCGGCCCTAATTGCATGTACAGAAATTAAGCAGTGTGCAAGAAATAATTATTAATGAACCTAGCTTTTGAAAAATCAGCTTAGATATTTACCACAAATGAGTACCGGTCAAGGCCCCGTACATTGTTTGTACGTGCTACAGATGTCCAGTCCTCGATTGGCACATTTCAAAGCATTATCTAACTTGATTATTCAAAAGGTTGACTGCATCAAGGACCCACTATGTACTGTCAGTACTGTTTGAATTAAAAATGCCGGTCAAGGACCGTAGGTGCCAATTGGCCTGTTCCGTGCCTGGTGTACACCCGGCCCATCCGATCGCTGCACTTCATAAGAAACACTGTAACATGCTATAAGACACTTAACCATACATAAGAATAGGAGTATGCATGGAGAACTTGTAGACTATAGGACTACATGCATGCATGGACGTGTATTTTAGTTATCGTTTTGTTTCAGTTGTAACTTTCTCCAAGAAGGGGAGATGTAACCGTATGTCCCTCATGAATAGTATGCCTCTTTATTAATATTACTAGAAGTAACCATAGATTATCAAAGTGCGTTCGACATATTTTTTGAAAGAGAAAGCACTGTGGTAACAGTCTGAAAAGCTGAAAAATTGCTGCAATAATGTGGACAGTGTACGTAATCCTGATCAAAAGTGCTTGTTTTTTAACTAATGTGAAAATTTTGATGTCTTGACTTATATGTTAATATACAAGGGGATGCATCTGGGTATAAAACTGTAATTATCTTTGTGTAACATTAAATCATTGGCTGCGATGCTTATGGGGCTATATGTATACATCATTCACATTATGTTTCCCGGGTATTTTTCAAGTGAGAACAAGGTTGGCTGCAAAATATTGAGCGCCATTGTTAGTTCCAGAATAATTTATGCATGGTCAATGTTGGTAGCCGGGTCCTGGCTTTGATCGCTTTGATCAGCCTTGTTTCAGGTCCGTTAGAAATTCAGTGTAGATTAATTGAACACAGCAATGAAGTCAGTACTTTAAATTTCCCTCACCTTGTACTGTGTTGGTATTCCAGTTCCTTGGCATATCAAAGTGTCGGTATAGATTAACTCTCTAGCTGAATGTAGATTGTAGTAGATGTACACAGTGTCGCAACTCACACAAGATACGGCGATTACGGGTATCTAGAAAACTCAGACCTTGTTTCTCTTCACTCAGGTCATTTTACTGTTTGTAGTTTCGGTATCTGTATGTACAGCGAAAAGCAGAATCCAGTACAGCGAGCAAGCCAACAGAATTCACTCGGTTGTTTAGAAATTATGGTGAGTTGATTTGACTCGGTTCTCTATTCAACTTCGCTGATGTCGTAACCGCGCCGACAAAACAGACCATGTTTGACTTAAACCACCACGATGCACACTTGTGTAGTATTTAAAAAGCTTCTTGACAACTCACACTGAAATATTAATATCCATGTATTCAGACTTCAGGTATGATTTATAGCATCTTGACCATTTGCAGTTTTGATATCGGCAAACCGAACAGCACAGCAAGTTCACTCGGTCTCGGGTTCAGCATAAAAAATAATTATGGCCGAGTTGAATGTTCAAGGTCCTCCAGATGTACTACACACTTTCCTCAGGCTTTGCTCGATTGTATTTGCGAACCTTTGAAACATCATTGCATTGGTTGTCGGAAAATAAGGCAAGTAACTAACCGATCGCGAAACAAAACAGAAGCCATGCTGGCATTCACCAAAATGGCCGCTCGCATCGTGTACGTGTAGTTACCAGTTCCCCGGCCGAGATAATTTATTCCAAAAAGTACAAACATGAGGACATGAGGACATGAGGACATGAGGACACGAATCTCGATTTCTTTCGCCTGGGGAAGCACAGGTAGCCCACACATGACCACAGGGAGTCCACTGCAAGATTAGTATGCGTTCTCCTTCGTCGAACGCAATCAGGCACGTTTTCATGTTACTTAGAAGCCCCGGATCTAGTTGTTTAGTTCGGAGTCAGAGCTGAAGTAACGTGGAGTTAAGCACATGAGTCGAGCACGTTTATTGTTTATCATATATAACGTTACAGAGACAATATGTGAGGACTGACTGCGTCTAGTATACCAAGTGACCAGGCCAGGCATCACCCTGCACATCATGCATTTCCTTTAAAAAGTCGCTCATAGAATAGATCTGCCACGAGTCGACCACAGCATTTTTCAGGTGAGCGAAGCGAGTTTTTTTAAATCCTAGCGATACTGGCGAGCGAAGCGAGCATTTACGCGAGCTGTACAGGCCGTTACTGATGATCCCTGGCCATTAAATGATCCAACCCCAAAGCAGACGTAAAATCGAGCCTGGCCGTAAAAATAAATCATCCCAAACTAGACAATCATCCCTGGCCCTAAAGGTTTTTGTTCAAACTGCAACACATTGTTGGACAAAAGACAATGTTGGACGGCGATGTTGGACTCGTTCGAGAAACTATTCTGTTACGATACGATATATATTATTAGATACAACATTGTCGGCCTTCAGTATACCTGTGGTACGCCCGCAGTTGGTTAGCGAACGGACATCTAGCTTGCGATCTAGCTTGTAGAATTCGGACCTGTTCGCTCAGCTAATAAAGGATTTGGCAGCCGTCAAATGTCTTAACATGGTTAAAGACACGTGGATGACAGTGAGCAGTTTGAATTGCAACACGAATGCAAAAACAAAAGTGTTCTCTCGACGAAAAATAATATATTTTGCTGTGGGGGCCGCCATCTTGGCAGGTTTCAGAGAGCCGTTTCAGAGAAGCAAATATGGCTACCTATCAGCTGATCCCGGCACTGGAGTACATGAACTGTAACGGGGATGTAGTTTATCTCCCTCTAAGTGTGTTCCTCGGCAGATAAAATAATACTTCCAGATGCACACCACAGTTCTACTCTACAATACTTCATTCGCTGTTATTCTTACGTCATTAAGTGTACACATGCATCAAATGAACATCGATAGACAGCAATGGTGATGCCAATTTAAACTGAACTGCAATATTACAATAACAACCTGTAAACCGTAAGCCAAAGCAAGCTAAATTAATAATTAATGAAACAATACAGTTGTTAATGGGATGTACTTGCGACTCTGTGCCTATAAAACACACTACATAAACTCTTCCAGAACAAAACGTGACTCTTTGCACACCGCCATGTGCTGTATCAGCTCTCCTCTGGGACAGGCGGTCACGTTGTGTTACATTTTAACTGGAATTATCGCTGACAGGGGGTATCGGCGCTACATAACCGCCCCGATGAAGTCACTACTGAGTTCATCCTAAAGTCTACATTGTTAGTGGCACTGTTAGTGAGACACTCGATCTTAAGGAATACTTATTACAGTCACGCTTCAATGCAATGGTGTTGGATAATACTTCTGTTATTATAAGCTTTGTGCATATGCTTAATCAATGCCAGCTTATAACAGTAGCGCAAAGTTCGCCAGTTGGCGTGTTCTAATATATACATTCTTAGATGCCATGTCTTTTGGTAGATTGAAAATTATTCTAGCAACTCTACAATGAAACCTTTCTAATGAGAGAAAATTATCTGTGTTCGAACACGCACCCCACAAAACAAGGCCATAAGTCACGGATGGCACAATAACCTTAAAATATAATTGCAAAAGAACACTCCTTGGGAGAAACCTAGATGTCTTAAGCAGACCCAATTTCTTTGCGTAACACTTCTTGAGATCCAGCATATGCGATGGCCAGGTTAGTCTGTCGTCAACCGTCATTCCTAAGAGACGTGTCTTACTTGTCTTGTTTACCCATCTAAGGGTGGAGCTCCCAATGCGAACTGGCGCAATCGGATCCATACAATTTCCTTTACTGATCAACATCGCCTCGCTTTTACCCGGGTGTGGAGTAAGCCTGTCTACGAGACACCAAGTGTATAGTTCCTTTAGAGCTGAGTTGAGTTGGACAGTAGCTCCATCCATAGTTTGATCTACACAAAATATCGTGGTATCGTCGGCGTACATGTATACCGATCCAGATCTGACAGAGGATGGCAGATCATTTGTAAACAATTAAGGAGAACGACGTCGGTCCTAGCATGGATCCTTGTGGAATACCGAAGGTTACAGGCAACGTGTCCGAAGCGACCCCATTGTTACTGTAAATTGCCGTCTGTCCTTTATCTAGCTCTTAATCCAATCCATCCAAAGTTTTTTTCTAATTTCGATTTCAATACATCATGAGATACACTATCAAACGCCTTTCTGAAGTCTACGAAGGCAGCAGCCACGGCTAGTCCTGAGTCCACGGCCTTCCTCCAAATCTCAGTGAGATACACGAGAAGTAACTCTGTGGAATAGCCTTATCGATAAGCCCACTGACTATTTGAAACCTTCCATCGTCGTTGACCGTACTGATCAGTTTTTTGTGAACAGCCCCGGGCCAATTTTTTTTTGGGCCCCAGTTCAGTTAATGAACAACTTTACCATGAGGCCTTGCGCGCCCAATCCAAGATGGCGGACAAATATGGCGGACTCAGTAGCCATAGTGGTGAAAGGCGAGCAGTTTTACGTGCTGTGCCACCCAGCTCCCCACTAAAACCATAAACGGGCAATCCCTTTATGTAGGCCGACACGAATTGTTACCAAAAATACAATAGAATACAACACAATACAATTCAATACAACAATAGAACGCAACACAATACAATACAATAGAATACAATTTGGTAGCAATTCGTGTCGTCCTAGGCATGAAGGGATGGCCCACTCAGTCAATAAGTACCTATTATGCTTCACTTGTCACGACAAAGGTTTCAATATGAGGCTACAGGGTATAATTCTCAGTGATTCGTGAAACGAGTAAAGAATAAACTTAATTTACCCCGGTGCCTCATAATGAAACATTTGTGCGTGACAAGTGAAGCATGTATCGAAAGTGGGCTATAGACCGCGTCTTGATGATCTGAGACTGGAGCGAGTATAACCTCTCGCCGGGCAAGGTGGTTAACCTTACGAGGTTCTGAAGATAATTAGAAAATCTTTCATACAGAGAAAATAAATTAATGACGAAGTAATTTCATTTCAGTTTCTGAAAAGAATGAATATAACTTGACTTTGAATAAATTCGTGGCGTATGACGTTAATGATGTGTAAACATAATCCATAGCAACTTTATTAGCATTTGACTTGCAGTAAACAGCTGGCAAGGGGCTAGAATTTCCTCAGCTTTCAATAAGGTAGGTTTTCAGTTATTCTCCTTTCTTTTCAACTGTTGAAGGCTATTTTGCTCGACTTCTGAATCTGTTTTTCTGTTATTCAATAATTAAATTCATCGCTAAAAGACCTTTCCACGCGTGTATGTATACATTTGGTTTGGTCGGTCATTTTTTTCAGGACTCATTAACATTTTCTGGAGATATTTTTGTGGGGTATCAAAAACTGGTTTTCAAACGAATTCACTACATAAATATTGTCGAGTCTTTGAAGAATAAGGTTGGAAAGGAGTTGGGCTTCAATCAGATCTCAATTTGTTGTACCGTACGTCACCGTTTATCAACTGGATTCCACATCGGGATAAAGTCGCGTAAAAGCCATAGTTACTTTTTGGTTTAAGCATGTTTATCATTATAATGTTAAAGTTAAGGACTAACCACTGTAACAGTTTGATTTGGACTGTTTATTTATTCATCTATTCTTGAAATTGTTGTCTTTTTTTTGCAAAAGGAGCAACCTTTACAACGCTTTACGGGTTCTTTAAAACCTGTTTTTCGCTGGGGAAGATGTTATGAGTTTACCGTGTTATAATTTCTGTTATAATTCCTTTATTTCATGTGAAAGTATTATATACACGTAAATCTTCCTTTTCAATATAATAAATTTAATCTCAACTATAAATGCCGTTGAAGCATATTTATACAGTTTGATTTGGACTGTTTATTTATTCATCTATTCCGGATTTTCACTGGTTATGTGTTCAGTTATGAGTTTTATAGTTAAATGTCGAACATTATAAAAAAAAGGCCGAACAAGGAAGTGCGTTTCTACATTCACGACTTTCTTCAATAAGACCAAGAAGAATATACAGCTTTCCACAGAAATACGAACTGAATTATTGATATGCAAATCTCATTATATTTTAGTCCCGTACAAAAGCATTCCACGCCATAAAAGTAGCCGTATAGCACTCTTAATTATTTAACATGAAAGCCAATATTTTTCACGTACCTCTTTCCTTACAATAGAATTAAAATTGCATTATCTAATAAGACTCTCAACTATATAATCATTATTCTTGGGGTTTCTATATAAAAGCAGTTCATCAAAAAGTTATTTCACCCCAAGGCTATAAAGTGTGCCGATTGTTTTCAAGTTAATTGCGACAAGATCAAAAAGGCTATACAAAGAAGCAATTATTTCTTCAATTAGACCAAGGAGAATGTTTCCACAGAAATGCGTAAGTTGTCAGTTGATATGCGAAACTAATATCCCATAGGGGAGTTTGCACAGTTAACTATTTAGGCTTAGATTTAGATTTAAAACTAACTTTAGGGCCCTGACTACTGACGTTAGATTGGCATATCAATGTCACTGTCTTTATGTGAAACAAAAAAAGATGTTAGAAAAAAAAATTGTTCGATAAGTTGAGCTTTCTCAGCATGTGTGTGTGAACCAAATGAATACTAAAACAAGATATACATGTATACCTTGAGGAAGGTTGGCCGTTTATTTAAATTTAGATTTAGAACTAACTTTAGTTCCCGGGACTACTGAAGCTAGATTGGCATATCAATAATTTACACAATAATTTTCACTGTCTTTAAGTGAAAAGAAAAACGAAATCTTAGGAAAAAATCATTTGTTCGGTAAGTAAACATCGTAACGTTGAGCCTTCTCAGCATGTGTGTGTGAACCAATTGCAAATGAATACTAAAACAATATATACTTGTATACATTGAGGAAGGTTGGCCGTGCCAACCGAACGAACGATGTTAATTATATATTTTCCCTAACCGTACAATCAGCCTTTCATGTTGTCTTAGCAAATGAATACTGCTGTGCATGGAGCTTCTACGATATAAGAGATCCTTAGTATGTGATTCCACAATGAGGCGACGAGCTGTATAGACTATTGTTAGACATTTATCGAGAGTCAAAGCAGCCAGTTAATTATGTATGTGAATGCTTTCTCTACACCTTTAGTGTTTTCTCCTCTTTTTGCCAACCTTCCGCTCATAGCTCAGGAATCCCCTACCTTCCTCTTCCCCAGAACATACTTTAGAAAGAACAGCAGGTGAACAAACAACATTTTTGTGAAAGCAATCTGCTCTTTCTTGTCTTTATGTTTAAAAGCAATTCTTATAAATAATTCATTATTTTCGAGGTGCCAACTTCTCAACTGGTGTGTCTTGTATTCCATATGTAAGCCATATAGGTATGTGCCGCATACAGAGTATGGTTTTCGAGGTGCCGGACCTTTAATAATACTCTTTATTTGCACCACTATTTAGAATTTTACAAAACTAAAAGAAAAATTATCTTATAAATTACCATATACATACATTACAAAGGAGAGACAATGAAAGAGAGTGCAGGGGAGCTGGAGTAACCTAGGTTTTCGAAGCCAACTCCCCATTAAATAAATTTCACATAAATAAGGTCAAGGTGCGGTATTTCTGTGAAGGGAACATATAGTATTTTAATTAATCTTAATTAATTTATCTATAATACAATAATATAAAATTGTTAATTATATTAAATTATGCACTGAAGTCTATGATATAATTAATGTCAATTATATCTAAGTAAACAAAGTTGTTTGATTTCTCTTTTAAACTGGTTTCTTGAAAGATTTCTAATTGAATCTGGGATTGAGTTCCAAGTTTGTATACCAGTGAATTTGAGTGAAAATTTTCCGTAGTTAGTAGAAATTGAAGGTAAATGATAGTTACGTGTGGAATAGCGTGTGAAGTGAGAATGAATATTAGAAGCTTGTTTGAAGTATTTAGAGAAGGCAGGAGGTAAGTTATTATTAGTATAATCATACATGAAAAGGGAAATTTGAGTAAATGTAATGTCTTTTAATTGGATGATACCTAGATCTTTATATATTGGAGGTGCATGGGTTTGAAAATGCGAAAATGTCATTATTCGTATGGCTTTATTGTTTAGGACATTTAGTTGGTTTAAACAAGTTTTATATGTATTAGCCCAAGTTATGTTACCATACTGGAGATAGGGATAAATGAGCGAGTAGTACACTTGTTTGAGTGTATTTAAGTCAAGATAGTATCGTAGCTTAGATATAATTCCAATATTCTTAGATATTTTTTTACAGACGATATTAACATATTGTTTCCATGTCAGATGTTGATCTATGTGGATGCCAAGATATTTGAATGAGTCAGTTTGTTGTAATGGATGGTCACCCAATGTTATGTTTGATGGGGTTTTTCGTTTTTTGGGTGATGAAATTATCATGTATTTAGACTTTTTGATGTTAATTGAAAGTTTATTAGCTTTAAGCCAATCTACTAATTGAATAAGTTCTATATTAACTTGTTTCTCAAGACTGTTTATATTATTATTGGAGTAGAAACAGTTTGTGTCATCTGCAAATAATCTTATTGCTAATAGTTCACTACAGTTTGCAATGTCATTGATATATATAAGAAATAATAATGTTCCTAAATTTGAGCCGTGAGGGATACCACAAATAATATCAGAAGTTGTAGAGAGGATGCCATTCAAGTCAACAAATTGTTGTCGGTTAGTTAAGTAGGTCTTAAACCATTCAAAAGTGGATCCCCTAATACCATAATGCTGTAATTTCGATAGGAGAATGTCATGATTGACAGTGTCGAATGCTTTTGAGAAATCTATAAAGATAGCACAGGTATAAAGGGATTGGTCCATCGAATTTAGGAGATTGTCAATAATTTCACATAATGCTAAGGCAGTTGAATGATTTTTCCTGAATCCAAACTGATATTCATAGAATAGATTATGTTTATCTATATATGAAGTTAAACGTTTGAACATTAATTTTTCCAGTATTTTGGAAAAAGGTGATAGAATGGAGATAGGCCTGTAATTCGATAATTCGTATATGGAGTCAGCCTTATATAATGGTATAGTTCTTGAGAGTTTCAAACAGTCTGGAAACTCACCTGTTAAGAAAGATATATTACATATAGCACTTAAGGGTTCACATATATGCTCACTGGCTAACTTCACTAAGGTTATTGGAATACCATGAGGACCTGAAGCTTTTGATGAGTCCAGACTGGAAATTAATAATTCAATTTCATAGGGATTAGTTGGGTCAATAAAGAAGCTATCAGGGAACTTGACAGGTGATAGGTAATCCTTAAAATCTTTAGTACTTGGTGTAATTTTTTCTGCTAGGTTAGGACCAATATTTCTAAAATGATTGTTAAATTGATTGGCAATCTCTTGGGGATTTGTTATTTCTTTACCATTCTTTATTAACTTTTGGGGAACTGAGGAACCTTTCTTTTTTAGTTTAATGATTTGACCAATAATTTTCCATGTTTCTTTAGTGTTACTTTGGATCTTAGTTAGTTTGACTTTAAAATAATCTTGTTTGCTGAATTCTCTTATGTGCGTCAATTTATTAGCATATCTTTTATAATAAGCTTTTTGGGCATCAGATCCTTTGATATAATGGGAGTAATATAGATTTTGTTTATGTTTTATGGATTTTAAGATAGCAGTTGTGATCCAGGGTTTTTGAATTAATTTAGATTCTTGTTTAGAGATTGTTCTGTAAGGGACATGCTCATTAACTATCGAATTAAACTTATCTACAAAATTTGTACATGAGATGTTTACATCATCTTCATTAATTTCCCAATTGGTATTTATTAAATCATTTATGAACTTTTCTATATTGAATGATTTGAAGTCTCTTGTCTTTTTGTTTCTTATGCTCTTTTTGGTCTTAACCTCCTCAATTAATAGGAATATTGGTAAGTGATCTGATCTGATATATCTACAACTCCTATCCCTGGAATAATGTACTTATCCAAAATATTTAAATAGGGTCTTGTATGTTTTATTGTCATCTCCGATCCTTAAATAGGGTACTTTTTTTTCCTTTTCCGTAACTCTTGATCTGCAATATCGTGCATTTGCTCAACGCCCGCTAAACGTAACAGTCATCAATAAATGTATATCATTGCATAGAAATTATTTAATGTCTGGTCACTTTTTGATACAATTTGGAACCAAACTTTGAAATTTTATTAAAAATAAGCAATTCATTGGATAAAAGTAAAATTTGCTACAAATTTGGAGACAGGTATGGTTTGTCATGAAATGTGTTTATTGGTCGAGTTTAATTAAATTATGGTTAATTTTTAACAAATACATTCATTATTAACTTTTCTACCTTGCTTAATGCCCCTCATACTTTTTATAAGTTATACATACAGTCTAAGTCTTATAATTGGATATATGACGCTATACACCAGATACTGCAAACCTATTGGCCGATTCGGGATTTCACTACAATGTGTCGGCATGGCAACCAGGACATTCCTTATAAGGAATTGCAACTAATAAATCTTGTTCCACTTAGCCAAACCGAAAATGGCTTAATAGGTTTGTTATATAGCATATCTCCAATAACCTGGCCAAATTTCATCCCAAAAGAATGAATACAAAGCAAACATATTAAGCGAGGCAATCAAAAATTCATAAAAAAGTACATTTTTAATAAAATGGCCCCCAAAGTTTGAGAAGTTAATTTTGATGATCACTAATATGAAATCTTGAGGAAGATTCAATCAATATTAAAACATTATCATCACAACATACCATTTATGTCTTTCAATTAATGCATTAAAATTAGTGTTTTTCCTTTCCTTTCGATCTTCTGTTTATAATAACTAGTTCTGCACATGTAGATAGCTCATTGAGCATGGGGTCGTTTGCTAAGCTGGTAGCTCTCGTGTGCTGATGATTTCAGTGAGTTTTGCTATTCGTGTTTGATACTTTTAGTGTCTTGAGGTGAGAAACTCACCGTGTGTATTGACCAATGAAAACACACAGGGCTCTCACGTGATTTCAAAATGGCGACGTCCAGCGAAGTAATAAGGTAGTTAGCTAAGGGGATAGCTTAGTGAAATTCACCGTGTGTGCCGAAACGGCGCTTGAGCTAACAGCTTATCAAACGACCTCTCTTTCCCTTTGGCTAAGCTAATAGCGCTCGTGTGCGGCGGACTTAACCCAATAAAGTGTCCTCGAGCTGCATACGTATACGTACGTCGGTAAAGATGGGATCTCAAGTACTAAATAACCACATGAAAACGCCATGCTCTAAACAGGATAAACTCTGACAGCTTGCCTTCCCGTAACGAGCAGTCATTGAACCATTTCTATAGTAATGTATGTTTACTGGAAGTAGAGACCACACAAAAACGAATCGAATGATTCGCCTACAAGTAACGTCGTGTACCGTACCCGATGTATTGTATTCTGGGTTTAGGGTTCTTTGTGTTGTCGGGTATTGTTTTGCTCAGTGTTGTTCATTGTTTTGAGTTTTTGTCTTCCTTGTTTTACGTCATCTGTGTTCCCAATCACTTTAGTACGCATGTTCTACCAGGCGTTCCACTAAAACGATCTTTTCGCGAGCGTCGAACGATCTCTAACAAATCATCTCCATTTTTATTGTTATTAGTACTCTGAATAATTTTCGTTGAGTGAAAAAAAATTGTTTTGACGTTCCGGTACTGACGGAGCCCTGAAAGGGCCATCCACAAACACAAATTTTATGAAAGAATATCGCGCGATACAGTGCTACTATCGCGCGATATTGATTTATTATCGCGCGATAAAGTGGTACCCCCACCCCCCCCCCCCCCCCCCCCCCCATCAATTTTCAAAGGGTTCGAATCTATATACTACAACCATGAGAGCTTACATTTTAATCTGGGATACCCTTTATACCCTCTAAAATTATCATTGCCCATTTCTAAAAGCAATAGCTTCAGAATCAAATCCCCCACATGCTCACACACTTACATTCAAATGCAAATGGAATAGAAATTTCATCCTCATTGATATGTGCTCTGTTTACACAACTACTAGCTGTCACAAGCAATTCATTCAACTCAGCAATAACAATAAATAAATAAATAAATAAATAAGAACATAAACTGAGAAGTCTTGATACAAATAAAGTTACTTTGAAAGTTTGTAATCGATTACATTCTTCAGTAATAACTCTAAATACATCCCCTGGAAGAAAAGTTTTGTAAAAATTTAATCCATGCAGCTCAGGAAAGTATACATTTCAGTAAAACCTAACTTCTTCAGTTACGTACGTAGACTCGCCCAACAGAGATGTTGGCAGCGTTTGTAAAATATAAAAGGCATAAACCACGAATGAACCAACGAAAAGCTATATACATGTATATACCTTTTTAAACCTGAATATGTATTACTCTGTAACGCATTTTGCACGTGTTGGAGCCTTTTTATGAGATATTTCGAAAGCCGTACTGACATCCATGAGTTTAAAAATACAGTTAGTCAAGTTTCGAAGCAATAAATGCATTATCATTAACTTATGATTGAGTTCAACTGTAAAATATATGTCCTTTAACTTTCAACTTACAGCTCGTCAAAAGCTATTTTCATTTTGTTTAATGTTGCTGCGGTGTTGAATTCACCTTAAGAACTAAAAAAACTACTTATAATCTTCACTACACACTTATGAGTTAACGAGATATCACGTGATAGTAACACATTATCGCGCGATAATAAGTCAGAATCGCGCGATAGTAACACTTTATCGCGCGATAATAAGTCAAAATCGCGCGATAGTAACACTTTATCGCGCGATAATAAGTCGGTATCGCGCGATATTCTATCATAAAATTTGTGTTTGTGGATGACCCTTACAGGGCTCCGTAGGTACTCTTGCTTTTACTACATGCCTTTAATTCCACATATTAATCCCCTTCATTTCTTTAGAAACACCAGCTAGTCGCAAGATTATTACAAGCACAAGATAAAGATCTAGACTGATCCACTGGTTGCCATGGCCAATCCAGAAGAAATATTTCCAAATGAACCAACTGGCATGCTGCCCCCATCTTCGCGCGCCAGCGATAATCTAGAAGAGGTTACCAATGACAACGACGCCAAAAGCTTTGCTCAGTTGAAGAAAAGTCTGAAACCCCTGATCCTATCAATGAAATGTTTCGGTCTGATAAACGGCAACGTTTTTAAGCAAGAAAGAAGGCATTCTGCAAACTCGGTAACACCACAAAATGACGATCACACCAGTGGAACCAGCTGCAAAGAAAACGACCAGGGCTATTGGAGCTTGGGGAAGATATATTGTATTTTTGTTGTTGCCATGCTTTGGGGTATCACCTTTTGGTCGTTTAGCAAGATATTTGTCTCCAAAGTCACAACCTTTAATGCCATATCTTTTCAAATCGGTTTAACTTTCTGGGTATTGATGTGTGCGTTGCAGACAACCGTCTGCCTCATCGTTATCTCCAGAGGAGGCAGACACACCTCACGATTCTATACGTTCGTCACGAAAATAAGCTCAGTTAAATTTAGCGAAATGCCATCGATACCAAAACTCGTCAAACCCGTAATCATCACTGGCTGGATTGTTTTAGTACTCAATAGTACTCTGGCTATTTTCTTGATGTATTTTCCAAATGGACAGATCCGTCAAGCATTTCGGTCAATTTTTTTCCCGGGGGAGTTGGTCACTAGTTATGGAAACGGTGGTGTTGTTGTATACGCCATCGCCAATGCCCCGCTGACAGCCGCCTGGATCTTTCCATCACTCTTCTACGTCACCACCTGCCTTTTTGTTTCTAATCGATTTCGACATGTAACTGCGAAGGTAATGTCCTTTCAAAAATGTCTAGAAATACGACAAGCTGGCGACATTCGCAGCCCGAAATGGATTTTGGTCGTAGCTATAAGTCTATATAGTGAATTCCGAGTCGTTTGTTTTTGGTTCAAAAACTTAAAGACAAATATTAATGGTTTCCTTCGAGTAGATTTTCGAATCACACAGTAGCTTATCCATTCCGCACAGTTATAATCGCAATTCATTTCGGGCTGGGAGTTGATGTTCTTTAATTTGTCGTTTCTCGTTTATCTGTGACAAACGTTTTTGAAATAGGTATATACATTCAAACCAGAAAGCGACATACACAAATACACATTTGTACATATATACTCTAAGTGCCTGCATGTAAAATAACGTCCCAAAATGTACTTAATACCACCATGGGATATTTGCCTTTTGCGTCAGGCAACTTGAAAAATATATTTTCGACGACATTCCATAATTTTAAATATTTTTTTTCGGCTGACGTGCATACACTCTCAATATATATGTATAAATGTATTTTTTTGTATGACAATGTTTTCTGGATTGACTATATATATTTATTGAATACTGTAAAACTACAGGGACCAACGGACGAAGTATAATACCGGATCACCTTGGAGGGATCTAATCAGCTAAAATGTGTAAACAATAACAACGAAGAAAGGCTGATTATACGGTAATGGGTAATTTATATGAACCAATATTTCGGCTGGCACGGACAACCTTCTTCAGGGTTTACGAGTTTACAAGACTTGTAAACCCTGAAGAAGGTTGGCCGTGCCAGCCGAAATATTGGTTCATATAAATTACCCATTACCGTATCATCAGCCTGTCTTCGTTGTTATATATATTTATAGTTATATTTACACAATTTTTGTCATTTTCGAAAGCTTGCTATTTAGTTCATATTTACTCAAACATCTTCAACTCAGTAAACATAATAATGTCGATGTGATCTTTCATGTGATGGGTTCATTTTTAAAATGTAAAAAAGATTGAATCGATTAAATGTCCCGGTTAAATGTACACACTTGGTCCCAGTCGTTTGTCAGTTTACGAAATGGCAATACGTCCTGATCGTTGTTTACTTTGAAGGCATCACGCGACATCCAAAGCAACGACGGACTCGATATAGCATTGCTACGAAGGGATCACCTGAAGCTATGTCACGTCGTAGCAGCCTTGGACGCTGTTCTTTCCCCGCTGGCGCTAGTGATGTACAGTTGTAACATCCCTCTCACCTGCCTCGTGCTGAATGGTAGCATCGCGATGTTCAATGAAGATAGTTCTTCAATTCAAGCTGTGATATTGATGTTCTGGAACTTTGCAAATGTATCGAATACACTTGTATGCTCCAGTGCCGGAGCTTACGTCAACTCCACCGTGAGTTCTGGAGCCAATTCAATAAAACGTTTACACAAGTATTGCCATTGTTTAAACTCCGGAAATGGTCAGACTTGTAATGAATACAGACTTGTAATGAATACACGTGTAGAGGTTTTATTGTGTTGGCTCCTGGTTGCAAGTTGAGCTTTCAGATCATTAGAAAAGTGCCTCAATAAGAAAACAGTGAAAATATGTCCAAACTCAAATTCCACAACAAGGTTAAATGCATATGAAGCGAAAATTAAGTTGAGCTAATTTTAGAATGCTTTCGAAGTGAGGAATAATTACATTTTCCGCTTGTCAAGATCTCATTTCGTTTCAGAGATATTCAGGTTTTTGCAGTATGTAAATGACATGACCTAGGACGTCATATTGTTTGCACAGCCTTGGAGACAAATCACAAATGCAGAATATCTCTACAAATATTGGTTAAAAACTAATGAAACTTTGTACATATGTGGTACTATGGAAAATACACATCATTGTGCAAATCATTATGTTGCCATGGAAACACTCTGGCCCCAGGCTTCCACTACAAATAATACAATCTTCTCTAATTTCTCCTTTGTCAGACACAAAAATATTTTGGTGTGGGTCCAAAATAAGATTTGGAACAATGTAGGCATTGTATGTGAGTAGTTTAAGCAACTTCTTTTTTGTAACAAGGAAAGAAATTGGAATTTTATGTTCAAGGTGAAAGGTGCGTGGGGCCATGAGAGTTTCCATGGCAACACCATAATTTGCACAATG
Organism: Actinernus sp. WN-2022; assembly: GCA_030867875.1. Taxonomy (NCBI): domain Eukaryota; kingdom Metazoa; phylum Cnidaria; class Anthozoa; order Actiniaria; family Actinernidae; genus Actinernus; species Actinernus sp. WN-2022. Next base: position 143,070,252 of record JAOWCC010001634.1, read on the forward strand.
ATGTGTACTTTCCATAGTGTCATACATGTGCAAAGTTTCAGTAATTTTTATCCAATATTTGTAGAGATATTCTTCATTTTGTGATTTGTCTCCAGGCTGTGCAAACAATATGACGTCATAATCACAGGTCATCTTATTTACATATTACAAAAACCTGAATATCTCTGAAACGAGATGAGATGTTAACAAACGGAATTTTTTATTAATCCTCATTTCGAAAGCATTTTAACATTAGATCAACTTAATTTTCGCTTCATATGGCCTTTAATTGACTTCTAGGTACGTATTTCCTTTTTTACTGACCCGTATTCAGTGGTTCAGAGAGGGCAGTGACCGAAACAAAAGAAAGCCAAATAAAATCAATAACTGTAGAAAATACTTACCACGCTGTTTGAGTTTCTACTCCAACCCAGCCCCCTCCCCCCCCCCCTTCTTCCCGACCCCCCAAGACTACAAATACATCGGACTACATTTTCTACTCCAATGTAAGTTATACGAGAAGGAAAGATTAGCTCTCCAAAACGTAATCGGTGTATCCCATATGACTCTAAAAAATTGCTGAATCCATGTAAACAATTTGCCAACAAAATAAGCAATTATTATATTAATTTATGCTTCAAAAAATGTGCCACCATTCAGTTTAATAACTATTCTTCAAATCAACTTCCTTAAACCTAATGTTGTTGGAGTTACACCGTGATATACTTGTACAAGTATCCAGGTCCAATAACGAAATGTTGTTGTTGTACATGATTACTATATTGAATCAGTATACCGTTTGTTAATTTTTTGCATGTAGTACAATCCTATTTCACTCAATACAATATTTATCACATTTAACTAACATTCCTCTACATATCGATTCCTTTATCACATCACTGGTACTAACATTATTGTAATACTATATTATATCTATACTTTTTTTACTTTTTATTATTGTTACTATTTTTAATTACTGTTTTCTCTATTAAATTATTAGTATTATTTAGTATTATTTCCACTCTTAGAAGTCATAGTTATTATAATATTTAGCCTCCTAGTTGTCTATACCCATTCCTTGTCATTCGTTACTTAGTTTCATTTTAAACCTGTTATTTACATTCTTTCATGACCGCAACTTTCTGTAGTTATCTTTCTAATGGCACCTTGGCTAGATTAGCTCTTTAGGAGTATTCTAGGCCGCCTGTACTTTTCCTTTATTAATTAAATATATAATTCTAACTGTGGTATAAATAACGTTGTTGTTGTTTTATTGCTACCATTATTATAAAGTCTAGATGTACAATCTTCGTACAGAGCAACAGTGAATAAATCATGTTTGTCTTTCCGGATCTACATGTACAAATGCCGCAAATCAGGACGGCCCAAATCTAACAAACTTTGTCATTTCTTTTCAGGCCCATGGTTTAACTGAAGTCGTTTATGGTATCGATGTTCGGAAACTCGATTCTAATGGCAAAACCGAGGTGACTATATTTTCTCAATAATATATATAGCTGACAATATCAGACATTATAATCCATGATTTTTTTTTTACCGCAAGAGTCACGTAAATCGTAATGGTCGATGAAGGGTCTTTAAGCGATTTGATATAAACTGACGAACCTCGCGCACATGTGGGATGGTTGAAATCAAAGCAAATATGCAAAAATCACTGACGAACTGTGTGTTGACGTAGTCTTCGAGGAAAATATTGTGTATCATTTTCATCAAGCATTGAGGGAGGCGACCTAAACATCCACCAATCGAACATTGACACTACACAATGCGCAACACCATGACATAGCCCCTATAACAGGTTATTGTGGAGTGTGAAGCATCACGTGACATCCCTAACATGGATCAGAAGATGAGGAGCTGTCTCTTAGGAAATTTCACGTCTTGTGTTTTAGCTTTTCAATAGTTAAAAGTTCTAACTGATCTCCTTAGCCTTATCCTCATATCCCCCAATTTATCCTGCACTTGAAAACACAAAGATAACAGCAAAGAAGCTTTACGATGACCAGCAATAACAGCACACAGATCTTGTGTTTTCTAGTCGGGTGAACCATCCGGTGGTCGATATGCGCCCCGACAGGTTAGTTTCTTTTCGATGAAATGCTCATGAACCTGCTTCTATTTCAGTTGATGCTGCTGATGTCTAAACTGAACGTCGAAACGATTTCACTTACTGTCGGTGGACTCGTACCCATCACAAAGGGAATGATCTTAACTGTGAGTAATATCAAGCGGACTTAATGGAACCTCCACTGAAAACTGAACAATGTTTGCTCTCAAATGTTTGTTATGGATATCTATATCTAATGTTGTGTTTGTTTCCTGTATATTGTAGACTAGATGTCAGTTGTGGGCCCATTTTCATGTTCATAGAACTGATTTGAGTTTCTCGCGAGCTCCAAAGGAGAGGAATCGCTCACTTAATTAATTCATGAAATGACAATATAAACTAATTAAAACCCTACTCTGAACCATTGAAAAACCCTAACCGGTCAGTAAACAAGATTTTACCCACCTAGAGCTTGGGTTCTCAAGAAAAACTTTCAAGTAAATGGTGAGGTAAAACAAATTGAGAGATTTTCTGGAACTCGAACCCCGCTTCTTCTACTTGTAAGGCAAACGTCACGGCCACTACACTAAACAACAATCGTCACTAAATTGCTGTCAAATTTTAAAATCACTGCTAATCTATGTATTTTTAGCCAATCAGAATGAGTGAACGATTCCTCTCCTTAGGAACTCTGGAGTTTCTCGAGCGCCGCCATCTTGGACGATATGACGTCACATCTCGTTGCCACTATTGTTGGGGCAACCGTGTGACGTCATATTATCAAAGATGGCGGCGCCCGGGAAATTCAAATTAGTTTTATGGATAAGAAAATCAGTCCATTAGAGACATCTAGTGTACAATTTACAGGAAACAAATAGAGCATTACATTTAGGTATCCATAACAAACAATTGAACGAAAATATTAATTATTTTTCAGTGGAAGTTCCCTTTAAAAGAGAGTGAAATGCTTCACGCACTAGTGGTTTTAGATTCCAGTACAGGTAAAAACACAAGTGGTAATACGCCATTATTAAAGTCAAGTCAATGCCAGCCCAATAATGATCCATGGGGGACGAATATGAACAGTTATAAATGGTATACAGTTAGTACGTATACATGGATCTAAACTGAAAGCCGTTATACACGTCCAGCTTTTTCGATCCAAAATGGTGACTGCGTGATAAAGGAGTATTTATACCCAAAAAAATCGCTCACATCTTGTTTGTTAAATGCGGAACCACTACCCATATAAGGGCATATTTCTGGTTGTTTTGTTTCTCTTTCGACTTAATATCTTTTCAGTTCATACACCGGGAGGATGTGTGATATCGGATACATACGTCATATTACTGTATTAGTCATGGATAGTTTAAAGGACAAGTTAGCATTTAGAGTTCACCTCATAAGTTTCTTTTTTCTTCATGCAGATTTTTGGCACCATACTGGGATATATGACGGTTCTCATTCAATTCAAATAGAGTGGACACACTACGCAAGATGTACCATATGAAGTTGTTTTCCTCTCTCTCCTTGGCGCCTCGGTGACGACGCTTTGCCGGGGTACCCAGGGTAATTTCTCATGAGCATGAAAGGAATGCGTTAAGATTGCAAACCTTTAGAGTTGCTGTAACCACATACTGCAGCTCTGCAATCTGACTGGATCAGAAGGGCAAAAACATATATAATTGAAAAGCCATTGCTATGTTATTTACAGCCTGCCGTACCACAACCGCACAATATAGACCTTGCCAGTTTTGAACCAGTGCTTGTCAACGTTTAGATGAAGTATTGTAGTTTTAGAAAGCTTGCTAGGAGGTTCAGCTATGAAGAATACAAATGGGGAGTTGTTCAAAGTTAATATAAGGCAAGTGCGATCTGACAAAAACATCAGGGAATGTTACCGAGAACATTCGTATTGGAAACGTGGATTGCTTTGGTCAGACAATCATAGGTTTTCCGAGTTTGAGGAAGATCGATTTGATAATAAAAATGTGGCGAGCTTTTAGAAATCGCAACAATAAGAGCTTTGGGGGACGGCGCTATGCAGTTCGTATTTATCTAAATATTCTCCAAACTGAGTAAACCTACTATTTTTTGCGTGATATTTCTTGTGATGGAGTTCATTTCTTAATCAGATTAATTTTTGACACTTGGTCCCAGTCCTTCCTCGACTCCAAAATGGCTAATGTAGGTAACAACAGCAAGGTAAAAAAAATAGAGTATTGGACTGCGAGAAAGTCACTTTATTTTCTTCGTCACTGATACATGCTTTTCACCAATTTTGACCTAGTAAGGAATAGGACCAAGTCTAAAATTTAGTATGTGATCAATAGTCATTTTTCTTGCATGGACCCTTCAATTATTTCATGAAGTTATACATAATCACTGATACTAAATGGGCAATAAAATGCTAATAGAGACTGATCGATGGGAAGTCCCTATCCACTTACGCGTTTTTCAATAAATGTTCATTTGGTACCCGCAGTAATACTTTACTGAATAATTACATAGACATGGTTGGATTAAAATGGCCACCCTTGTGGCTTTTTAATAAAACATAACACACATGACATCATTGTATGTTCCATATCAGTTACAGTAATTCAGTGAGAAAGTGGAGCAAAATTAGCCACAAGCCACAGACTGTGGCAACTACATTTACCGTTTGGTAGAATATTTTCCCTGATTTTATAAATGAATGTTTACGTTAGCAGAACGTAACCCGGACGGAACAATCATGCCGAATTTCATCTGCGAAGCAAGAAATCAATTCAACGCTAGTTTTGAAACTGTTTCGCGGAGAATTGAAGAGATTAAAAAAGCTTAAAGGTTTACACAATTTCATAAATTTATTGACAACAAATTCATAAAACATTTCATTATTTTGATTAAGAAACGGATAGAAATCAACGTACCTCCAATCATTGCCATATTTTATCGTACTAAATGATGCTAAAATGTTCTAATAAACTCTTAATTATTCCTCTTGAAATTTTCTTATCCAGTTTTATTCAAGGTTCGGCCGGATCCTGTTTTATGGTATTATTTTTTATGCTTTTATGAAACTCGGATGCGTTCGATAATTCTTGGTTTCGCATCGCTGAATGTTCTTATTATTGTTGCACAGTTTTCTTTCATTCTTAAAAATAATAATTATGCTATTTAAATCTCATAATTCTTACGAAACTGTTTATTATAGCTTAGTCAAAACCAAAAACGTTAGCAGCTATGGACCCATATAACAACATCATTTGATTGTGAATGCTACTGAGTTTCCTAATTTTGTAGATGACGAGCCGCGACAAATTTCTGAATATTTAATTTTCGAAGTTTCATTTTGTAATTATATTGCAGCTCCGAACAACAGCAGTTTTTTCTTAGTTTGTGAATTTCGTCTCATAGGGATCAGCTAAAAAGAAACATTACACACAGCAGTTAAAGAAAACGATTCGATGGTCAATCTGTAAGAGGATTCCTTACGTTACACTATAAAGTGTTTATTTTGCTTTGTGAAACGTTTCTCAACTATAAGCCAGGCTCATATGCAGTCTGTGCAGTCAGCTCTGTACATATGAATGGTCGGCCCATCCGACCCCTGACCCCCCCCCCCCCCCCCCCCCCTCCCCCCTCCTCCTGGATGGGGTTAAAGCTAATGATATATTATGGCCTAGCTCTGAGACAGGGCTAATGCATGCATATGCCTATAATTAATGTCAGACGTCCTGATCGCATGTGGCCCTAATTGCATGTACATAAATTAGGCAGTGTGCAAGAAATAATTATTAATGAAACTAGCTTTTGAAAAATCAGGTTAGATATTTACCACAAATGAGTACCGGTCAAGGCCCCGTACATTGTTTGTACGTGCTACAGATGTCCAGTCCTCGATTGGCACATTTTAAAGCATTATCTAACTTGATTTTTCAAAAGGTTGACTCCATCATACTGGGAAAGCTGCATTTATCAGACGTTTCAGACTAGCTCCCAGGCCCCTGGAAATCAGATCTGAGTAGGCGATCGACTTTATTCCCCCCCCCCCCCCCCCGGGCGAGGTTAAAGGTAATGATATGAAAAATAAGGAAAGCATCAAATAGGGCTAGGGCAAATATGGACAAACGTACAAACATCAGTTCCTGATCGCAAAACCATTTTGAGTATTATACCAAACTTGGCTTAGTGACATAAATAACGATAAAAGAAAAGATCCCCGCCAAAGCAATAAATTAAGGACTTTACGCAGATTCAAGTCCAATTATAATTGTGAAGACTACCTCATACAGGTCACCAATACCAATCACAGAATAGCATTGACAAAGCTGAGGCTAAGTAATCACAAATTGGCAATTGAAACTGGGCGTTACTCGAAACCTTACAAAATACCAGAAGAAAGAATTTGCCCCATTTGTACAAATGGCGTCGAAGATGAAGAACATTTTTTAATAAAATGCCCAGCATACCGCAATATAAGGAAAAACCTTTTCGATTATTTGGAGGATCAAATGAAAATCAAAATAAACAGAATGACGCCTAATGAGGTATTTTTACTAATCATAAACCCCCCAAACAAGGATAGAGCTGTGCAAAAACAAATTGCCAAATTTATCTATGAATGCGTAAAAGAAAGAAAGAAAAGGACAACTTCGTAACATTCTATGATTAACTTTTATTTATTGATATAACTTGTCTTTTATGTAAATTTATTTGGGCTACTGCCAATGTACACATTAGTATAAGGCTCCAAATAAAATCATCTGTCTGTCTGTCTGTGTTGACACTGTTATATATTCATACTTTGATTAACATCAGAGTTAATAAGTTTATTTTGTTTAAGTCCTCTATGAAGAAGTTATTGTCAAAAGTTGAAATATCTCTGTAATATTTCTACTGCTCACAGTGTGGTTGCTACAATACAAAAACAAGGTAGGTGGTCAGATATATCTGCGAGACAGATTCCAGACTGAGTTACTTTTTCTGGCGAGTTAGTATTAATGTGATCAATAAGCGTGGCAGTCGGATTTGTTATTCTAGTAGCTTTCGTAATCGTTGGCGTGAACCCTAAATTAAGGAGCAAATCTGTTCAGGCTTTGTCTTGTACTGTAGCTATGAACTTCAGAGGCTGTTAAGAAAAAATATTGAATTATCAAAGGGACACTATGTTTGTCATTAATAATTTTATCACAGATAGCTTGTCTTACTTTCAGGCACGGGTTCCTCGCAGAATTATTCTGTCTGATTAAACAGACAAGTATCATCGAGTCGACGAAGATAACTTAACATCAACCACGTGTGGAATGTTGTATCTTTCGTCCGCCGAACCAAATGTGTATGTGCGTGTATTATCCCCTTGTTTCAGATAAATACGTCCATTATTCGTCCAGATGTACTTCCAGAACAGTTCCTTCCAAGTAGAGTCAGTATGGCGGATGGACAAGTATATCGGAGTAATAGGAAACACCTTTACAAGAACACAGAGCTATACAGCCCAACGTCACTTCTGGAGTCAAATCCAGTGCTGCTGACCCACGATCCTGAAGAACTGAACATAAGAACCAAACGGACGAGGAACCAGCACCAGAGGAGAGGGATATTAGGAGATGAGCCGCAGAGGCGTCAACGAGTTATACCACCCGGAGTGGAAGAACAGTGAAGAGACCATCCTTCCTTAGGGACTTCACTTCATAAGAAACACTGTAACATGCTATAAGACACTTAACCATACATAAGAATAGGAGTATGTATGGAGAACTTGTAGACTAGGACTATACATGCATGGACGTGTATTTTAGTTGTCGTTTTGTTTCAGTTGTAACTTTCTCCAAGAAGGGGAGATGTAACCGTATGTCCCTCTTGAATTATAGTATGCCTCTTATTATCAGGCACGTTTTCATACATACATACATACATAAACTTTATTTAGACACGGTAGTATCATCAGTTATTTACATATAAAATTTAGATTAATAATTAAATACTGTTTTACATGATAGCCGTGTAAAAAATATATAATAGAAATAGTATAAATATTGTAATTAAAAATATATTATGGATATTTAAAAAACCGATATATCACGGTTGAGCGTGCGCACCTGATAATCACATTTGGGCGAGGTTTCTCTTAAAGGCTCGCATAGATTGAGATGTTCTTACATGATCTGGAAGTTGATTCCAGACCTTGGCACCACTATAGGATATACTTTTTTTTAGAAAATCAGTTTTGGGTTTGGGTAGGTTGAGCTTTTTTGTCAAATCCCTTAGGTCATAGACACTATGTCTGTATGTAAATAAGTCTTTTAGGTATTTGGGAGACATTTCATTTAATATTTTGAACATTAGTACAGCTTTCTGCTTTTTCCGTCTATTTATCAATGTATCCCAGCCAAGTTTGTTGAGAAGGGATTGAGAACTTGTATCGTAATCTGATTGAGTGATGATTCTCGCTGCACGGTGCTGTAACCTTTGTAGCTTATCACAAAGTTCTTGGCTTAATCCATCCCAGACGGAACTACAATAATCGAAGTACGGTTCTACTATCGTCTGATAAATTTTTATACTTGTGTTTTCATTTATTAAGTACCGAATTCTTTTAAGGGCACCCAAACCTGCAGATATTTTCTTAGTAAGTCTATTTACATGCTCTCTCCATGAGAGATTTTCATCAACAATAACACCTAGTGTCTTAGTGTTGGGTACTCGATTAATACTTTCTTCCCCAATTTGTATATGAATTGTATTTTGAACCTGTGTCGCAAGTCTTTGCCGGGAACCAATTATCATGAATTCAGTTTTTGTGACATTTAAACTGAGTTTATTTGCTCTAAGCCAAACACTGATTTTATCTAAAACATTATTTATCAGGATTTGAAGTTCCTCATTAGTGGCTGCTGCGACAGTTATACTAGTGTCGTCTGCATACATTCTGGGGGAGGCGGTGGTTAAACAGTTCGGCAAATCATTAATGTATATTAGAAATAGTAGAGGGCCTAAAATTGTTCCCTGGGGAATACCATAAGATAAGCGGCTAGTATTCGATATGTGACCATTTACGAGGCATTTTTGGGTACGATCGACTAATAAGTAAGATTGGAACCAGTCTAGAGTAGGCTGAACCATACCGTAATTTCTCAGTTTCCTTAGAAGAATGTCATGGTCTATGGTATCGAAAGCTTTCTTTAGATCAATAAAGATGGTACCATTTAAGAGACCTCGATCAATATTCATAGACCAATTGTTGGTAACTTCAAGTAATGCTGTCATAGTACTGTGAAGGGATCGAAAGCCAGATTGACAGTCTGATAACAAATGGTTATCGTTAAGAAATTTATAAAGCTGGTCATATATTATTTTTTCGAATACTTTGGCCACCGCAGTTACTTAGAAGCCCCGGATCTAGTTGTTTAGCGAGTTTTTTTTAATCCTAGCGATACTGGCGAGCGAAGCGAGCATTTACGCGAGCTGTACAGGCCGTTAAATGATCCCTGGCCATTAAATGATCCCACCCCAAAGCAGACGTAAAATCGAGCCTGGCCGTAAAAATAAATGATCACCAAACTAGACAGAATCATCCCTGGCCCTAAAGGTTTCTGTTCAAACTGCAACACATTGTTGGACAAAAGACAACGTTGGACGGCGATGTTGGACTCGTTCGAGAAACTGTTCTGTTGCGACACGATATATATTATTAGATACAACATTGTTGGCCTTCAGTATACCTGTGGTACGCCCGCAGTTGGTTAGCGGACGGACATCTAGCTTGCGATCTAGCTTGTAACATTCGGACCTGTTCGCTCAGCTAATAAAGGATTTGGCAGCCGTCAAATGTCTTAACATGGTTAAAGACATGTGGATCACAGTGAGCGGTTTGAATTGCAACACGAATGCAAAAACAAAAGTGTTCTCTCAACGAAAAATATATTTTGCTGTGGGGGCCGCCATCTTGGTTTCAGAGAGCCCGTTTCAGAGAAGCAAATATGGCTACCTATCAGCTGATCCCGGCACCGGAGTACATGAACTGTAACGGGGATGTAGTTGATGTCCCTCTAAGCCTGTCTAAGTGTGTTCCTCGGCAGACAAACTAATACTTCCAAATGCACCACAGTTCTACTCTACAATACTTCATTCGCTGTTATTCTTACGTTATTAAGTGTACACATGCGTCAAATGAACATCGATAGACAGCAATAGTGATGATTTAAACTGAACTGCAATATTACAATAACAACATGTAAACCGTAAGCCAAAGCAAGCTAAATTAATAATTAATGAAACAATACTAACAGTAGTTAATGGATGTACTTGCGACTCTGTGCCTATAAAACACACTACATAAACTCTTCCAGAACAAAACGTGACTCTTTGCACGCCGCCATGTGCTGTATCAGCTCTCCTCTGGGACAGGCGGTCACGTTGTGTTACATTTTAACTGGAATTACCGCTGACAGAGGGTATCGGCGCTACATAGCCGCCCCAATGAAGTCACTATTGAGTTCATCCTAAAGTAACTGGAATTACCGCTGACAGAGGGTATCGGCGCTACATAGCCGCCCCAATGAAGTCACTATTGAGTTCATCCTAAAGTCTACATCAGTACACGTGGCGTTTACCTAAACTTAACAAAGTCCTGATAATAATGTGTTCATGAGGATTCTAATAAACATAACCTGGCAATAGGCCTATTTAAAACCTCTTGTCTTGACCTTCACTGATCGCAAATAGCCATCTCTTGTTTCGTGTACCTCGAAGACACGTCCAGTGTCCTCGTTGAACTCTCTCGTCGGCCACTAACGCTAAATCTCTAACTCGAACGTTGCGCCTAGGCTTCTGCCGTCGCTGTCGCTCCCGTCAGTGTAACGTCGGCAAGTATTCTGCTATCCACCGTTTCTAGAAGACGTTCGCCAAGTACTAGATAGGTAGATGACCTTTATTTACAAGCACGATACTATGAATTGTTAAAGCTGTAAAGCTTGTGGGGTCGTGCGTAACAAAAATTATGAAGAAATTAAATAAAAATAAATAAAAAATTAAAGAAATTAAAGAAACATTAAAATAATGAGAAAGACAGCAGCTAAAACCTATTAACAATATTTACATTATATTTCTAGTGACTGATAACTAGTCATGCAAACTAAATAATGGAATGCAACATTTCAGGTGTATATATACATGTCAGCTCTAAAGCTGACGTTACGTTAAATTTAAAATCATTAAAAATCTTTAGCGAACTAAGCGTGTTTTCAATACGACCGACGTTTCGCGCGAAGTTCGTGTCTTTGCTAGTAACTGCATTCCACAACGTTGTGCTTCTGTATTCTATAGAATCCTTAATAAAGTTCGTTTTAAAACGTGGCACTGTTAGTGAGTCACTCGATCTTAAGGAATACTTATTACAGTCACGCTGTTTGTGACGTATTATGTATGTGCCGCGGGGGTGGGTCAGGGTTTTGAGCTCAGTTTGGGCAGGTAGGGTCAGGGTTTTGACCTGATTTGGGCAGATCAGGGTCAGGATTTGAGTATAATTTGGGTGCAGTCAGGGTCGGGGTTCAGTATTTTTTATGCAGTTAGGGTTCATTTTTTTTTAGCTACTATGTCAAAAAAAGACATTCTGTTGCCGCATTTTGTTCGCCTGCCCACATGCAAGCACTGAGGTTCCCATACATCGTGACGCCGCTAATTCGTACTTCAGTACTTATCTATGTACTTCATCTGCTGATTTGTTTACCCAATTCCACGTCCCGACTTGAAATGTTCCGTACTTGCATGCAATCCCGGTACGCGGTATACTGACCGGCCGGGATATATATCCGATCGTGTTTTGAAAACAATTTAAAGAAGGGGCAATCAGGTTTTTTTTCCCCAAAAAGGGGGCAATCAGGGTTTTGGAGCTCGGATTGGATCAAACAGAGTCAGGGTTTGAGCCTCTTGGCCTCACATACGTACCCATTTTTCAATGCAATGGTGTTGGATAATACTTCTGTTGTTATAAGCTTTGTGCATATGCTTAATCAATGCCAGCTTATAACAGTAGTGCAAAGTTCGCCAGTTGGCGTGTTCTAATATATACATTCTTAGATGCCATGTCTTTTGGTAGATTGAAAATTATTCTAGCAGCTCTACAATGAAACCTTTCTAATGAGAGAAAAGTATCTGTGTTCGAACACGCACCCCACAAAACAAGGCCATAAGTCACGGATGGCAAATTTTATTTGGGCCCCAGTTCAGATCAATGAACAACTTTACCATGAGGCCTGCGCGCCTAATCCAAGATGGCGGACAAATATGGCGGACTCAGTAGCCATAGTGGTGAAAGGCGAGCAGTTTTACGTGCTGCGCCACCCAGCTGCTCCCCACTAAAACCATAAACGGGCAATCCCTTTATGTAGGACGACACGAATTTTTACCAAAAATACAATAGAATACAACACAATACAATTCAATACAACAATAGAACGCAACACAATACAATACAATAGAATACAATTTGGTAGCAATTCGTGTCGTCCTACATGAAGGGATGGCCCACTCAGTCAATAAGTACCTATTATGCTTCACTTGTCACGCACAAAGGTTTCAATATGAAGCTCCAGGGTATAATTCTCAGTGATTCGGGAAAAGAGTAAAGAATAAACTTAATTTACCCCGGTGCCTCATAATGAAACATTTGTGCGTGATAAGTGAAGCATGTATCGAAAGTGGGCTATTGGATGCGTCTTGATGATCTGAGACTGGAGCGAGTAACCTCTCGCGGGGCAAGGTGGTTAACTTTACGAGGTTCTGAAGATAATTAAAAAATCTTTCATACAGAGAAAATAAATTAATGACGAAGTAATTTCATTTCAGTTTCTGAAAAGAATGAATATAACTTGACTTTGAATAAATTCGTGACGTATGACGTTGATGATGTGTAAACATAATCCATAGCAACTTTATTACCATTTGACTTGCACTAAACAGCTGGCAAGGGGCTAGAATTTCCTCAGTTTTCAATAAGGTAGGTTTTCAATTATTCTCCTTTCTTTTCAACTGTTGAAGGCTATTTTGCTTGACTACTGAATCTGTTTTTCTATTATTCAATAATTAAATTCATCACTAAAAGACCTTTCCACGCGTGTATGTATACATTTGGTTTGGTCTGTATTTTTTTCAGGACATTAACATTTTCTGGAGATATTTTTGGGGGTATCAAAAACTGGTTTCCAAACGAATTCACTCAGTACATAAATATTGTCGAGTCTTCGAAGGATAAAGTTGGAAAGGAGTTGGGCTTAAATCAGATCTCAATTTTTTGTACCGTACGTCACCGTTTATCAACTAGATTCCACATCGGAATAAAGTCGCGTAAAAGCATAGTTACTTTTTGGTTTGAGCATGTTTATCCCCCTAACCACTGTAACAGTTTGATTTGGACTGTTTATTTATTCATCTATTCTTGAAATTATTGTCTTTTTTTGCAAAAGGAGCAACCTTTACCACGCTTTACGGGTTCTTTAAAACTGATTTTCGCTTGGGAAGATGTTATGAGATCACTGTTATAATTTCTGTTATAATTCCTTTATTTCATGTGAAAGTAATTATATACACGTAAATCTTCCTTTTCGATATACTTATCTAATAAGAATCTCAACTATAAATGCTGTTGAAGCATATTTATACAGTTTGATTTGGACTGTTTATTTATTCATCTATTCCGGACTTTCACTGGTTATGTGTTCAGTTATGAGTTTTATTAGTTTTATAGTTAATTGCAACACGATAAAAAAAAGGCCGAACATGGAAGTACGTTTCCACATGCACGACTTTCTTCAATAAGACCAAGAAGAATATACGGCTTTCCACAGAAATACGTACTGAATTATTGATATGCAAATCTAATTTTAGTCCCGTACAAAAGCACTCCACGCCATAAACCTGAGTAGCCGTAGCACTCTTAATTATTTCACACGAAAGCCAATATATTCCACGTAACTCTTTCCTTACAATAGAATTAAAATTGTATTATCTAATAAGACTCTCAACTATATAATCATTATTCTCGGGGTTTCTATATAAAAGCAGTTCATCATAAAGTGAAGTTATTTTACCCCAAGGCTATAAATTGGGCCGATTGTTTTAAAGTTAATTGCGACAAGATCAAAAAGGCTAACAAAGAAGCAATTATTTCTTCAATAAGACCAAGGAGAATGTTTCCACAGAAATGGGTAAATTGTCAGTTGATATGCGAAACTGATATCCCATAGGGGAGTTTGCACAGTTAACTATTTAGGCTTAGATTTAGATTTAAAACTAACTTTAGGGCCCTGACTACTGACGTTAGATTGGCATATCAATAATTTACAGAAAAGCACTCCAGTAGCCGGCCTTTCTTTCACTGTCTTTATGTGAAACAAAAAAAAAAATCTTAGGAAAAAAATTCATTTGTTCGATAAGTTGAGCTTTCTCAGCATGTGTGTGTGAACCAAATGAATACTAAAACAAGAGCCCATCTGGGCTTTCACTCGGGCCACATGAGATTGAAGATGAAATACACTTTCATTTGAAATCCTCTTAGTAATAACCGAAGGGAAGAATTGCTAGCTAAATTTAGCAGTCTTTAGGAGTGGCCGGTAGCGCGGTGACATTCATTCTCTGCTCCCCTATATAGTATATATATGTAATTTAATATTTGTTGTTTTTCTCGTGTATGTAAATAAAAGAAGTTCACCTCTACTTATTCATGTAACGCACGCTTACAATTTAGTCTGCTGTTCCGCAGGTTCCGAGTACTAATAGATGAGTGTCTCAAATGTATGTTTATATTTGTCCCATATTATAAGTTGTATCCTGTCCATCCTGTGATGGAGCTATCACTTTATTTCTCTACTGTTCTTTCTACCCTGTGGCTCTTTATCAAGTTCGCTGATCGCCGCCTCGCGGCTCTTTCTCCGCGGCGTCTGTTCTCTCTATAAAATCTCTGGAAGTCATGTATTCGTGGTCAATTTTTGTGCCTCTTTGTAACTTTAGCTGCTGTTCTTGAAGAGTCCATTACGCCGTCCATATGCCAGCATCTTGATTTCGTCTTGTATATATTATCTTGCTGCACTAATTTGTCTTCCAAATGACTGAGTTTTGTTTCTTGAGTCGTGTTTTGACGTGACGAGAGTAATAATTCATTACGCATATCAGTTAGGTCAGCCTCCATGTTACAAATCAAGGTCTTTAAATCAGCGAGAGAGTTCTTATTGCGGGCTAACAACCCTCGTGAAGAATCTAAAGAATTCCGTCTCTTCCGGTTTGAATTTGACTCATGTGTATGTGTACGTGTTGCTTTTGGAGTTTCAAGGATATGTTGATCCAAAACTACAGGCTCTTGTGGTTTTTGGAGTAACTGCAGAATACCCTGCCACATTGAAATCGTTACTGGAAAATGGCTGGCTACGCGGTACGCAGTGACTAAATTTATTCCAAGTCTCTTGTCTGTATTATGAAGTGGCTACGCGGTACGCGGTACGCAGCGACTAAATCGCAAGTTTCTGTTACGCAGTGACTAAATCGCAAGTCTATGTCTGTATTATGAAGTGGCTACGCGGTACGCGGTACGCAGTGACTAAATTTATTCCAAGTCTCTTAGCTGTATTATGAAGTGGCTACGCGGTACGCGGTACGCAGTGAGTAAAATTATTTCAAGTCTCAAAGGTGGCAAAATATTTGATTTACAAAAGCGGAAAACATCTGTTCTGTTGCATGGAAATTTAAAGAACGAATGCAAAAACGAAGAAACAACTAATGGCACCGAATGATGTATATGATTCCTTGACGTTCTTTGCGATGTCCGTGAGAAAAACATGATTAAAAAAGCGGAAAACACTGATCTGTTCAGTTGGAAATTTAAAGAACGAGTCCCTTTTGTAAATAGAATATTTTGCCACCTTTGAGACTTTGAATATTTTTAGTCACTGCCTACCGCGTACCGCGTAGCCACTTCATAATACAGCAAAATTAGTCACTGCGTACCGCGTACCGCGTAGCCAGCCCTTTTCCAGTAACGATTTCAATGTGGCAGGGTATTCTGCAGTTAAGCCCATCTTCTCAAGCATGTCGCGCGTGACCTCTGTTTCTTCATCGAACGACTCCGAAGTATCTTTAAGATTCATTAAGTTCTCTACTTTCATCTGTAATCTGGGAAACTCAATCTTTGCCCATGCCTCGTATGCGGTGCCTTGGCACATAATTACTCCTGTTGTTAAGTAGACGTGGTGGTTAGAAGTAAAAATCCTTCGACAACTTGTACCGTTTTAGCCTGCGTTGCATGCGTCTCTGGAGTATCGGAGCGTAGCGAGTGGAGATTAGGGGGATTGGGGCAAGAAAAAAGGGGGGAGGGGGTGGGGAGAAGAGGAAGAGAGAGCCTGCCGGCAACCCATGGTTATTTTGATATCCACCCACTAATTAAAATGCATAAAATTAGTTAGTCATTCGACCGATTCATCCAATCATCATGCGGCAGAAGTGAAAACCATGTCTAATATTAGCCTGAATTTCAGCTGTCTCCTCTTGTTCGTTCCTCCCGAGAGAGACGTCTGAATCCAATAGCCGGTAATGCCGTCCAGTGACGTCACTACCAGAAAACCCGGTAGTGATCTTTGATTGGTTCATATTCTATAATTTCGCATACTTATCATAATTTAACTCATCCAAGAAGATGGCAGGATTCACTTTGGACTCGCGATTGTCTTTGGCAAATACCTTGAATTCGTAAAGAAAACATCTGGAAATGGATTGAAAGTGTCCTGCACAATAACCGGCCAACTGTCCTGTAAACATGTACATTTTATCACATCGCGTCCGCGGGGTTGTTGATAATCGATTATTTGTTCACACTCGCAGTGGTAAAGAACACGCCGGGCACAACTGATGATCGTAAAAACGGCGGGTTTTATATATATTGAAAAGTTTTCGACATAAAAGAATGAATTTTGGTAGGTGTATAAAGGAGTGTAAACAAAACATAGTCTGATAAGTTAACCTAATATAGCCATCATTATGACGTCACAATGACGTCATATATCCTTTTCTAATAGGTTTCTTCTATTTTTTTATTACCTCTAAAAACGTTTTATTATATCTTTTTAAAATCTCTTGTTCATGAGAATGAAATAATCGAAAACCCGATATCAATCGGTTGAAGTAAACGAAAGTTATTAAAGTTTGAATTTTGGTAATTTTCCCGCCAAAAATTGGCGGGAAATAAATAGCATAAAACCATTTATGAAAATGTCGCTTGTTTTAACTTTTACAGTTCGAAATACTGGTACATCATATTTTGCACAATAATAGATCTCTTTAGTAATAACAACGTGTTCTTTTTAGAATTTTGATTTTTTGAGTATAACAGCTTAAAATTGAAGCCCCATTTTTTGTATACGTCATTATGACGTCATAAATATATTTGTGTACGCTCAGAAAATAGCCAGTTCAATGTTTTTGGAATTTTATCAATGAAATGCATTTGGCTAACACTTACAAGTCATAGTATTCTCTTTAATAATATTTTTATAGTCGGCGCTTGAAGTATGACGTCACTAATAATGACGTCATAAAAACAGTAAATCGTCCATAACTTTGAATACGTTTATCGTAGAAAGTTCAAATTTTCGGCAAATTAATATATTTCATAAAAGCTTTCTAATGACGTAATATTTTTGAAACTTGTTTCAAAGGTTAATTTTCATCAAAAAAGGAGGTATCCCTTATGACATCACAAGAACGTCACAATACAGAAACAATTGTCCCGAAAAATATAGTCTTACTTTGTTACCAACCTGCCAAAATTTCGTCAAATTTAGAGTAGAAGTAAGGAAATGGCGTTACTTTTACGTTTTATGTTACACTCAACCCGGCCGTTTTTACGGTTATTCGTGCCCGGCGTGAATGTCGCTACTCTCTTCAAGGAACTGTTCTTTCCCGTTAAAGAGTCTTCGTATTTCTTCGAAAATTCTCCATTATCCTTTCATGTTTTTCTACTTTTCTGTTGCATCATTTACATAGGTAATACCTCGTAGCTGTGTCGATTCGAACGGCAGATCGTGACGGACATGTATAAAGATCAACGGAAAGACAAAGATCAACTGTACTTTGCCCCCAAATATAATATAACGATTTGTTGCTTCGGAAAGGTTTTCACAACATAAGAGGCACTTGAGAAGCAAATGGCATGGAGATATATATATAGGTAAGAATTTTATTTTGGCCGGCATGATCTCAAATAATTTCTCAAGGTGAGCGATGGCTTTGTTTTTGTGACCCACGAACTCTAACTACCGCCGTGACAGTTTTATTTGCATAAATTCAATTGTTAATCCGCCTTGACGTCACTGGACGGCATTATCGGAACGAACCGGAGGAGACGGCTGAAATTCAGGCTAGTCTAATATCTGTCAAACTCACGCGTGGAATCTCAAAGAATCTCAACTCGAGCATAAAATTCAAAACAAAAAATATACGAACTTGGAGAATGTCAGCTGAAACTCCGAAAAAACATGCGAAGAGAGGGCCGGCCTAAACCCAAACCTGTAAATGTCAACGACTTTTGCAGGATATGGAATGTATGTTTTAAGGTAGCGTTTGGGAATTCAAATATTTCCATGGCGAGAATCTGTTCAAGCCTTCAGAAAGAAAAGAGAGCCGAGCTTTAAATAATTCTAGCTTGTGCCTGCAAAAGTATTTGTCTTCATATTCCGAAATATGCTGCTCTATCAGAGCGAGTCTGTCGTTCCCGAGGAAGGAAGATTCGAAATTCTGTAGAGAACTACACCTTTGTTCGAGAAGGTTTGCAGGATAAAGATAACTAATATAAAGAGAACTCGTTGCCACTGAATATAAAGTCACCACCAAATCAGTAAAGAACACTGCCGACCACAATAACACCGGAACGAAGTTCTGCCAAAAGAAGCGCTAAAAACCACTGATCCACGCAGCGTTACGAAATCATCAAAGCAACTCGTATTTTTCAAACCCAGTTGGGATTACAGCTATACTAGAACATCTCTTCCAGACAAAAGATCTATCTTGCTCCTGTTCTTTCTTTAAATTCATCGCTGAGGAAATTATCGGTATGTTTGTCGCCATACTTACTAATTGGTTTCTGCTCTTATCGCATGTCATGCATGAATAACATTTAATGATTTCTGTCAATCACGCATTTTAGCCAATAGCAATACGCGGCCTTCTGAGGCCGAGAGTTATCAAAATAACCATGGTTGCCGGCAGGCTCTCTCTTCCTCTCCTCCCCACTCCCCACCCCCCCCCCCCCCCCCTCCCCTCTTTTTTTTCTCGCCCCAATCCCCCTAATCTCCGCTCGCTGCGCTCTGATACTCCAGAGCCGCAACGCAGGCTAGTACCGTTATCCTCGCTGGAACGAAATAACTTGATCTCAATACTCTCTGACTGCGTCTCTGCCTCATTTAGTGGTCGATCCAACTTACGGTAAATCTCTGACAGTTTTTAAGAGACTCATAATATTGGTCTTGAAGTACCTTCACCCAAAATAAGATGCATGTTCTCCTCGGTTGTTTTAAATGCAGCACAGCGAGCCGATGGCTTATAGTTTCTTCGAATTTTTCCAGTCTTCTCTTGGAAGCACTTGATTGGATATTTTTCTCGTATTTCATCCATTCGGCCCAAATCAAGATCAGGAGGAACTCAGAAAAGGGGGTAAAATCTGAGAAACATCACGACCTTCACAAAGCATGACCATACAATTAATACATAATTTAACGCATGCGCAGACATTTTGCTGCATGAAACAAAACAAAATAACGGCCTGCAGATTTAGACTCGTGCCTGCCACAGGCAGCCCGAGTAAAAAAAACAAGAGCCCATCTGGGCTTTCACTCGGGCCACATGAGATTGAAGATGAAATACACTTTCATTTGAAATCCTCTTAGTAATAACCAAAGGAAGAATTATTAGCTGGATTTAGCAGCCTTTAGGAGTGACTGGTAGCGCGGTGACCTTCATTCTCTGCTCCCCTAGTATATATGTAATTTAATATTTTTGTTTTTCTCGTATGTAAATTAAGAAGTTGACCTTTTAATTTAAACACTACTTATTCATGTAACACACGTTTACAATTTAGTCTGCTGTTCTGTTATACTGCAGGTTCCGAGTACCAATAGATGATTGTCTCAAATGTATGTTTATATTTGTAACGAACAATAAAAAATAGCAAAAACCGTATACGACAATTCTGTCGGTGGTACGTTGGATCTTGCGGAGAGATCTTCTGATCAGCCAAAAATACTAATAAGTAAACAAGTCCAAAGGCTACAGAAAAGCTGATCGAACAACGTATATATTGAGAATTCTACGATATTTCGGCTGGCCAAATCAGCTGGAACTGATATCGTAGAATTCTCAATAAATACGTTATTCGATCAGCTTTTCTGTAGTCTTTGGACTTGATTACTTATTTATATTTGTACCATCCTGTCCGTCCTGTGATGGAGCTATGTCAATTTGTGTGCCTCTATGTAACTAATTATCTGCTGTTCTTGCTATACATGATGATCCATTACGAGTCCATCTAGGGAATGTTGGATTAAAGATTATTAACTGAAATGCCTGTTCGTTATCTCTAATTAAAAGCTTTACCCTCATTCCCAAAACTTCAGTCTGCTCATTATATTTCAGAACTATAAAGGGAATTTTTGGAAGCCTTTAATTTCTGGAACCAAAACCTCGGCCGTGAGAGGGTTCTTGTTTAAGTTTACCTCGACAGTTAAATATTGCTTGCCTCATCATAAATTAATTCTGTGCTGAGTGTGTATAATTCTGGCTTCGTGTTGGCGAGTGACAGTGTTGCTCTCACAGTTCAGGAGTTCAGATGTCTTTAGACTTCGATAGAGGATAGTAACCCATAACTGCTCAACCACAGTATATGTATTTGCTAGTAAATCGCTCAGTATACTTCGATATATTTCAATATCAGCTACGTACACAGGTCTCGATACGAGGTCGGTAAACCAGCCAAAAAGACGGTCGAAAATATTTTAGTGTTGGCCTACCGATCACGGTGTTTGCGTTGGTATGTATTATGACCGAGAGTAAAATGAAATGTGATGAAATGTGGCATAAAACCTACGAAACGTACCTCAAAGTTCAGGAGTTCAGAATAGCGTGACTGGACTGGAGAGAAATCTATTAGCCCCAACACTGTTAATGCATAATTTGACGCATGCGCAGACATTTTGCTGCACGGAACAAAAACGGCCTGCAGATTTCAACTCGGGCTGCCTGTAAAAACGGCCTGCAGATTTAGACTCGTGCCTGCCACAGGCAGCCCGAGTAACAAGATATACATGTATACCTTGAGGAAGGTTGGCCGTTTATTTAGATTTAGAACTAACTTTAGTTCCCGGGACTACTAAAGTTAGATTGGCTATCAATAATTTACACAAAAGTTCTTTCTTTCACTGTCTTTAAGTGTGCATGTGTAAACCAAATGAATACTAAATCAAGATATACATGTATACCTTGAGGAAGGTTGGCCATGTATAACGTGCATGTGCATGTATACTTTTCCATGACTCTTGATTTGCAATATCGTGCATTTGCTCAACGCCCGCTAAGGGAAGGTACGTTTTTTATTGGGGTTGGGGGGGGGGGGGGGGGGGGGTATTTGTAACATTTTTTCAAAAAAGTCGTGGCCCTCCCCTTTTCATCAGTAGGTAAATTCATGCCCCTCCATTCAAGACATCAAGAAAACATGTGACCCTCCCCCCACCAAAAACAGTTCTAATGAACCATGTGTGGAAATCTTTACCTCCCTCCTTTAGGGCCGCTACGTGGGCTACTACGCAAAAACTAGGCGGAATAGAAAATATCAGTTTGAATCTTATATATATATAATAATAATACGCTAGGTGTGTGTGTGTGTGTAACGCTCTTTCCCAGGCTCCCTCGATCGACATTCTAATATGGAGCGCGCGCGCGCGCGTCCGAAAATGGCGCCAAAACCCTCGATCGACATCCTAATATGGAGCGCGCGCGCGTCCGAAAATATCGCCAAAACGTATGCCAACGAAGACGACGAATCATGCAAAAAGTTGCTCTCTGTCTTGCCTCTTGGTTGAATTTGAGGAAAGAATGCTAAAAATAAAAGAGTTTTCTCAAGTTCTACACTTAGTTGGGCGAGCAAGCCATCGAGTTTACGGGAATCTGTTTTAGAGAAAACCTGGGCGAGCAAGCTATCGAGTTTACAGGAATCTGTTTTAGGTAAGCCATCGAGTTTACGCCGGGAATGTTTTAGGGAAAACCTATCCGGCTATCGCCCCGGTCCTATCGCCAGGCGCAGCTGCCGAAGTCAAGCGATCGAACGAGGTAAGACCAGGTATTCAAACACAGTTAGAAATGTTTTCCGTGGAAAAGGCTGTTCAACTTACAACTCTAAGGTATGTCTAATTTTGTCCATGTATGAATTTCTGTACATGTATGAATCAGTCTGAAATACATGTATGGATTTCTGTACATGTATGAATTTCGGTACATGTATGAATTTCTCTACATTTTCAAAGAGCTTCAGTTGCCATGCCCACGCATTTTGAAAGCACCGCCTGCGATGTCTACCGCTGATTTGTGGACCGATCAATCTGCAGATCGTATACAGAACCGCCTCCCGGTTAGCTCATTGGTTAAGCTCTAGCCTGCGTAGCCCGGCGCTCCCTCTCCCCATTCCCCTCTCCTTCCGCGGGCCCTTTCCCTCTCAGCGCCGGGCTACGCAGGCTAGTTAAGCTCTGGTATGTTGTGCGGGAGGTCGCGGGTTCAAACCCCGGGTCTTAAAATAACTGAGTAGAAGGTGCTGCCTTTGTGAAACAACTGCAAATGGTTAGACCTTCACGTCTTCTCGGACAAGGACGTAAAATCGTAGGTCTCCCGTCGGCCTCAAGTTTATCAGTCTCACTAGACTGTCACGAGTTACCGACGTTAAATAAAGTAGCTTTACTTTACTTTACTTTTATACCGAGAGAAATATTTTGAATTCGGAATTTATTTTCCAGGCCGTTTTCACGTCGTTTGGCCTGAAACGTGGATGAGAAGTGCTTACACATCTCTGGATTTATGTGCCGAAAGCAGAGGCGAAAACAATTTGAATTTCGTGTCGAATTTTGGGGGCGAGTGAGGTCACATCGATGAAAAGCGCCTCAAAGCTGCCTTGTGTATATTTGTGTCCGATGGGTAGACACGCGGCCAACCGTCAAAACTTCGAGGCCTAATAAACTGCTTTAGAAGTCCCAAAAACGCCCCAAAATCACTCACACAACTTCATTTAAGTATCAATCTTTTATTATAGAAGATTTATTTCGTAGGAATCGGAAAAGAGAATTCACAAGGAGCAATTATATAAACTCTTCCGAGATCGCTTATGAAACATACCACAGGTCACCCAAAAAGCGGGAAATATATGTCGAGTCTGAGCTGCCTGTGGTACAACTGGCTTCCTGCCGGCAAGTGTTCAAATCATATAATTCGAAGCATCCGGGGGAAATTCGTGGGCTCGATTGGGTTTTTAATCCGGTAGAAATTATGAAATTCGTTATCCAATTGCAAAGTGTATGTGTACTTCTTTTATGAAACTTATAGACAATCGAGAGCATTTTAGTTCGACTAAAAGCTAGGTAAGCCTTTAATTTATGCGGCCGTTGATAAACAAACTGATCATAACATTGGCGCATAGCACCATGGGCTCGGACACAGGGTCTTTAAGAACTGGCAAATTTAACAGGCGAACTTTAAAAAAGACAACGACAACTCGGGGAAAAAAGGTTGATCCTCCCCTGGCTTTCAAAACAAAAAGGCTTGACCCTCCAAGAAAGTTCCAATTTTTTCTGATAACCCTTCCCCCAGCCCTCCCCCCCCCCCCCCCTCCCCCCAAATAAAAAAACGTACCTTCCCTAAACGTAACAATCATCAATAAATGTATATCATTGCATAGTAATTATTTAATGTCTGGTCACTTTTTGATACAATTTGGAACCAAACTTTGAAATTTTATTAAAAATAAGCAATTCATTGGATTCAATTGATTGCTACAAAGATGGAGATCAGTATGGTTTGTCATGGTTTGTCATGAAATGTGTTTATTGGTCGAGTTGGATTGGATTGGATAACTTTATTTTGTCACGGTTGTTCCGTCAGGTAATTTACAAATTTTAAAATCCAATGAATAATCTAAAATTATGCCTAAGTAAAAAATCTATAACTTACAATTATACTACATGATATAATATTTACATAAATAATAAAATTAATCCTGCTTTACGTGGATGCCTTGAATTAGTAATTTCAGAAGTCATAGCAGCGTAATTTGTCTTTTAGCGAGTTAAGAGATTCCGATTGGCGAATATCAAGGGGCAGGCTGTTCCACAATTGTGCGCCGCTATAGCTAAAACTTCTTTTAAGATAGTTAGTGCGCGGATGTGGAATAGCCAGCTTATTAGTAAGATCGCGTAGTGAATATTAACTAGCTCATTCCTAAAGATAAATTTCGAGCAAAGATAATCTGGAGCTAAATTATTTAGTGCCGGACTTGTACACCATAACTGCAGAATCTAATAAATGTTGGTGTTTTATGTTTTTCCAGGTAAGAGTTTCGCGCAGTGTCCGAGTATTTGAATCAAATAACGCGTTCAATAAAACACGAGCACGATTCTGCAATTTCTGTAGCTTGTCACATAAACCCTTGCCACAGTTACCCCACACTTCGCTACAGTAAGCAAAGTGTGGTTTGACTAGTGCATTGAAAATAGTCAAAAGAGTCGAGAAAGGGATAAAAGGATTCACTCTTTTTATGGTGCCAATACCAGCAGAGATCTTTTTAGATATATGATCAATGTGGATATTCCTCAATGAATACTCCTAAAGATTTGGCTGTCTGGACCTGTTTAATAGCAACGTTATTTATTGATGTGCTGGGATGTGGGGAATGTTAATGCGTTTTTGATTTGAAGCAATTAACATATATTCTGTTTTCGTAAGATTAATGGTTAATTTGTTTGCGTTACGCCATGTATTAACACAATTGAGATCAGAAGCTAGTTGGCCATCGAGCTCAGAAATGTTATCGTTCGTAAACGTGAGACTTGTATCATCCGCGTACATTCTAGGGACTGAGTGTGTCAAACAATTTGGAAGATCATTGATGTACATTAAAAACATTATTGGTTCAAGGATAGTCCTCTGGGGAATACCACCTATTAAAGAGCGTGGCTGAGACAACGAGCCGTTTACGAAACACCTCTGGTCACGATTTTGAACCAAGAGTGCGTTAGGCCTCTAACTCCATAGTGCCAAAGCTTGTCTAAAAGAATCTCGTGGTTGACAGTGTCAAATGCCTTTTTAGGTCAAGAAAGATAACGCATTGGCACGACCTTGATCAATATTTAAAGACCAACTATCAGTAGCTTCTAGAAGGGCAGTTGCCGTGGAGTGTAGAGACCTAAAACCAGACTGGTTATTAGATAATAATTTATTCTTATTAAGATATTCTATAAGCTGTATATAAAACGATTCTTTCCAAAAGTTTAGCAACGATAGGAATGACAGAAATTGGTATGTAGTTATCTGCGTCTGCATGTTTTTTTTTTTTTTTTTTTTTTTTTTAAACACGGAGATTTCAACAATTTTCCACTGGTTTCCATGAAAGCCGTGTATAATACACTAAGTAAAAATACAAATAATTCTCATAACAAGTAATTAAAGATATTAAACTGTACTATATTAAGCATCTAACTAATATATCTATATCTATATATCTACTGGGGTCATATATTAACAATCAATATACATTTATGTACTAATGTATAATAACTAATAATCTAAGAATAATCTAAAAAAAGAACAATAATCTAAAATACTTTAAGGCATCATTAGTGACTCTAGTCAGATGAGGAGAGTAAACCTTTCAATTTATTTTTAAAACTCACTAAGGAAGAACTTTGTTGAATTTCATTTGGTAGGTTATTCCATATC
The DNA here is from genome assembly GCA_030867875.1 of Actinernus sp. WN-2022. Lineage (NCBI taxonomy): Eukaryota > Metazoa > Cnidaria > Anthozoa > Actiniaria > Actinernidae > Actinernus > Actinernus sp. WN-2022. Next base: position 143,096,293 of record JAOWCC010001634.1, read on the forward strand.
TTAGTTCCGTCATAACTGAAACTTTTTTTTAAGTATTCAGTATTAGGGCGTGGTATGAAAAGCTTCATATTGGAATTTCGAAGCCTATAATGAGTTGTTTGGTTTACTGTAGTAAACATTTCTTGAAGAGAGGTTGGAGCGAGATTATTCATAATTTTGAACATTAAGGTTGCTTTACGTTTCACTCTTCTCTCAATAAGAGTTTCCCAATTTAGCAATTCTAGTGCATTTTGAGAACTTGTATTATAATCAGCTCTTAAGATAACCCTAGCTGCCCTATTTTGCAAAACTTGAAGTTCGTCGGACAAAGTTTTCCCGAACGTGTTCTAGACCTCACAACAGTAATCGAGATGAGATTGTATAAGTGAATTATATATAATTTGCAAGGTCTCGAAGGGCACGAAAGGTCTTACTCTCTTTAGGGCACCAATACTAGAAGTCATCTTTTTTGAGATAAATTTAATATGTTCATCCCATTTTAATTTGTCGTCAATTTGGACCCCTACTACTTTGCTAATAACGACTCGTTTGACTTTATTATTCTTGATTTGAATGTTTGGAGACTGGATTAAAGCGTCAAGTTTGTGACGAGAGGCAATCAACACATATTCAGTTTTAGTCATATTGAGGCTTAATTTATTTGCTGCCAGCCATTTTATTTAAACTATCTAAATCTGTATTAGCTGAATGCTCAATTTCGTTGATGCATTTACCACTAAAAGTTAAATTAGTATCATCTGCAAATAAGCATGATGTTGACTGTTCGAGACAATTGGGTAAGTCGTTAATGTATATCAAGAACAGGAGGGGTCCAAGAAGCGAACCTGCGGTACTCCACAGGTGACTTCTCTTTCATTTGACTGTTTATTGTTCACCATAGTGATTTGTTTGCGATTAGTCATATATGACTGTAGTAATTTTAGAGAAGTACCCTTTACTCCATAGAGCTCAAGCTTTTTCAATAAGATGCTATGATCAATAGTATCGAATGCTTTCTTGAGATCTATGTAGACTACAAGATTAAGTAACCCACGATCCATATTAACTAGCCATTCATTTGTAGTTGTTAGCAATGCTGTTGCAGTAGAATGGAATTTCCTAAAACCGAATTGGTTATCAGAAAGTAGGTTATTTATCATTAAGTAGTTGTAGAGTTGTTCGTACATAATTTTTTCTAAGAGTTTACTAATAACAGGAAGAACGGAGATTGGTCTGAAATTATCGAGAATATTTTTAAGACCAGTTTTGTGAATGGGTGTTACCCTTGCTAATTTCCATTCGTTAGGAAAAAATCCTGTCCTTATGATATCATTAAAGAGTAGAGTTAAAGAACTGGTTATAATTGGGGCAGCTTCCTTGATCATTTTGGCGGGTATTTCGTCTATGCCTGTAGCCTTAGAAGCACATAAGCCCTTAATGACACTAAGTACTTTGACCGTCGATGTTGCCTCGAACTCAAATACACTTTGTGTATCTGCTATAAATTCCTCAAAGTTTTTACGATTGTCAGGGTCATGATCAATAGTTGATGCTAGGTTAGGTCCGATTTCGACGAAGTATTTGTTAAAATGTTCGGCGATTTCCGTAGGACAGGTAACTGATTTTTCGTTGACTTTGATTTCATTTATAGTATCGTGTTTTGAGTGAGGTGCAGGCATTTTTCATCGCCTTTCGAGTGGAATTATTCTCGATTCGAACATGATAGCAACTTTCTCTCGTTTCAGAGGAATGTTGATCTTCGTTTAATAATCTCAAGGCCAACAGGAGGCTATCCCGTTCTTGTCGAAGCTTCTCGATTGTTTCTTGCTGCGAGTGAATAGTGTTCTTCAAGGTTACAATCTCATTCCTTTTCAATTGACTGGATTTCGCACTTTCAGGTTGTGCTGAAATATTATTTATCGCATCCCATATCCTAGAAATCTCTGCGTGGCCGATATTTGGAAGACTGGCAGGCTGCTGTTCTAGAGCAGAGGTGCAGGAGTTCGTAGTTTGTTCACCAACTACGTCGGCGCCATCTTGTTCCGCTTCTGCTACATCGCCGCCATCTTGTACTTCGAGGTTACCCGCTTGATCTGGGACTATGGTTTCATCACAATTCTGTTCGCATGCTAAGGTTATGAGCTCCTTTTTGAAGTCCTCGCTTCCTTTGCATTGAATCTGCACAGTCATTGATTTCACAAAAAAGTTACAAGTGAAATTATCCGATTTTAGGACGGAGCAAGAACCATTCGAGTTCGTGGTAAAACTATCGAGTTCGATTGATAGTTTGTTCGATAAGAAAGTTTTAAGTTATCCGGTATTTCCAGACCACTTATTTTAATAAGTTGATTTTTAGTTTTAACATAGCAAAGTTTTGCTGCCATAGTACAACAGTTTAATTAAATTATGGTCAATTTTTAACAAATATATTCATTATTAACTTTTCTACCTTGTTTAATGACCCTCATACTTTTTTTAAGTTATACATACAGTTTAAGTCTTATAATTGGGTATATGACGCTATAAACCAGGTACTGCAAACCGATTGGCCGATTCGGGATTTCACTAAATGTGTCGGCATGGCAACCAGGACATTCCTTATAAGGAATTGCAACCAATAAATATTGTTCCACTTAGCCAAACCTAAAATGACTCAATTGGTGGGTTGCAACCCAATCCCCAGAGATTCAAATAACAAAGACGTGGCCGCCATGTTGGATGAACTAACAAGAGAAGCTAACGAGGAATCTTTTGTTATTGTCATCCAACATGGCGGCCATGACGTCACATGCAACCCAGCAATAGGTTTGTTATATAGCATATCTCCTATAACCTGGCCAAATTTCATCCCAAAAGAATGAATACAAAGCAAAAATATTAAGGGAGGCAATCAAAAATTCATAAAAATACATTTTTAATAAAATGGCCCCCAAAGTTTGAGAAGTTAATTTTGATGATCACCATATGAAATCTTGAGGAAGATTCAATCAATATTAAAACATTACCATCACAACATACCATTTATGTCTTTCAATGCGTTAAAATTAGTGTTTTTTCTTTCCTTTCTTCTGTTTAACTGGTTCTGCACATGTAGATAGCTCATTGAATATGGGGTCGTTTGCTAAGCTGGTAGCTCTCGTGTGCTGAGGATTTCAGTGAGTTTTCCTATTCGAGTTCGATATTTTTAGTCTCTTGAGGCGAGAAATTCACCGTGTGCGCTGAAGAGAGCTAACAGCTGGCTTGGCGTAATCTATTGACCAATGAAAACGCACAGGACTCTCACGTGATTTCAAAATGGCGACGTCCAGCGAAGTAATAAGGTAGTTAGCTTGAGCTAACAGCTTATCAAACGACCTCTCTTTCCCTTTGACTGAGCTAATAGCGCTCGTGTGCGGCGGACTTAACCCAATAAAGTGTCCTCGAGCTGAATACGTACGTCGGTAAAGATGGGGATCTCAAGTACTAAATACCACATGAAAACGCCATGCTCTAAACAGGATAAACTCTGACAGCTTGCCTTCCCGCAACGAACAGTCTTTGAACCATTTCTATAGTAATGTAGTGAAAAAATGCCTTTAATTCCACATATTAACCCCCTTCATTTCTTTAGAAACACCAGCTAGTCGCAAGATTATTACAAGCACAAGATAAAGATCTAGACTCTGTTCCACTGGTTGCCATGGCCAATCCAGAAGAAATTTTTCCAAATGAACCAATCGGCATGCTGCCTCCATCTTCGCGTGCCAGCAATAATCTAGAAGAGGTTACCAATGACAACGACGCCAAAAGCTTTGCTCAGTTGAAGAAAAGTCTGAAACCCCTGATCCTATCAATGAAATGTTTCGGTCTGATAAACGGCAACGTCTTGAAGCAAGAAAGAAGGCATTCTGCAAACTCGGTAACACCACAAAATGACGATCACACAAGTGGAATCAGCTGCAAAGTAAACGACCAGAGCTATTGGAGCTTTGGGAAGATATATTGTATTTTTGTTGTTGCCATGCTTTGGGGTATCACCTTTTGGTCGTTTAGCAAGATATTTGTCTCCAAAGTCACAAGCTTTAATGCCATATCTTTTCAAATCGGTTTAACTTTCTGGGTATTGATGTGTGCGTTGCAGACAACCGTGTGCCTGATCGTTATCTCCAGAGGAGGCAGACAAACCTCACGATTCTATACGTTCGTGACGAAAATAAGCTCAGTTAAATTTAGCGAAATGCCATCGATACCAAAACTCGTCAAACCCGTAATCATCACTGGCTGGATTATTTTAGTACTCAATAGTACTCTGGCTATTTTCTTGATGTATTTTCCAAATGGACAGATCCGTCAAGCATTTCGGTCTATTTTTTTCCCGGGGGAGTTGGTCACTAGTTATGGGGACGGTGGTGTTGTTGCATACGCCATCGCCAATGCTCCGCTGACAGCCGCCTGGATCTTTCCATCACTCTTCTACATCACCACTTGCCTTTTTTGTTTCTAATCGATTTCGACATGTAACTGCGAAGGTAATTTCCTTTCAAAAATGTCTAGAAAAACGACAAGCTGGCGACATTCGCAGCCCGAAATGGATTTTGGTCGTAGCTATAAGTCTATATAGTGAATTCCGAGTCGTTTGTTTTTGGTTCAAAAACTTAAAGACAAATAGTAATGGTTTCCTTCGAGTCGATTTTCGAATCACACCGTAGCTCATCCATTCCGCACAGTTATAATCGCAATCCATTTCGGGCTGGGAATTGATGTCCTTTAATTTGTCGTTTCTCGTTGATCTGTGACAAACGTTTTTGAAATAGGTATATACATCCAAACCAGAAAGCGACATACAAAAATACACATTTGTACATATATACTCTAAGTGCCTGCATGTAAAATAACGTCCCAAAATGTACTTAATACCACCATGGGATGTTTGCCTTTTGCGTCAGGCAACTTGAAAAATATATTTTCGACGACATTCCATAAATTTAAATTATTTTTTCGGCTGACGTGCATACACTTTCAATGTGGCTTGTGGCGCTTTTTTCCCCACCTTTGCTGAAGAAATTGTTCATTTACGTACATTACTATCGTTGGAATGAGGTTTAAATAAAATCGTCACAATAGTGGCCAAATTTACTCCAAACTGAGACTGGCTATCATTCTTTTATTATCTTTCTTCAGCAAACGAGTGCGACGACACACAGAGCTCTCGATCTTTTCATTATAAGCAAATGACTCGATATAAATGTATTTTTGTGTATGACAATGTTTTCTGGGTTGACTATATATATTTATAGTTATATTTACACAATAAACAAAGCGAAACGCGCGCTCTGATTGGTCGATTGCCATGATCTATTGCAGTACAGATGCACAGGTGACGTCACAACGTCATGTGGTCTATTTTGTTGGGAAAGTTGGCTAATTATTGTATAAATCAAATAGATGTCATTTTGCCGTGGGTCTCTCCTCTTAAAGATGCACAGATGACGTCACAACGTGACAGAACAACAGTCACCACTCGACTGCGTCTCGTGGCGCACTTCTTTGTTTTCGCACGTTTTGACGTCATCCGTCATGTGTCCCCGTTTTAACCGGGTGAAAGATGTGAAATATGTGGTACGCGGCCACTATATCTTTCTAGTGGAAACGCAGGCTGTGCATTAGCTACGCTATGCTGAAGAGGCCCATAGAGGCCCATAGAAGCCGAAACAGCTGCTAATTGCTGATACCTACTGTCCACGTGGTCCTTGTACCCCTAGCGGCTTTATCATAATCTGTAAACGTATTGTATGCGATTTTAATACCTGTTTCAAATGCACAGGTAGAGTTTTCTAACAGGTTAATTAGCCATCAGTTCGTAAACGAAAAAAGGACTGGGACCGAGTATGTAAATTTATTTGAATTATAAAATAAACCCCACCACAAGAAAGATCACATACAAATTAGTGTGTAGAAGGCCCGCATCACCTTGGCCGGATCAAATCAGCAAAGTTCTATAAGTAATAATAGAACATACCCCCTCCCCCTCAATCCATACTGAACTCTCTAATTTTTGTGATGCTATTCAGTTGTTATTTACTCAAACATCTTCAACTCAGTAAACATAATAATGTCGATGTGGTCTTTCATGTGGTGGGGTTCATTTTAAAAATGTAAAAAAGAATCGATTAAATGTACACACTTGGTCCCAGTCCTTTGTCAGTTTACTAAATGGCAATACGTCCTGATCGTTGTTTACTTTGAAGGCATCGCGCGACATCCAAAGCAACGACGGACTCGATATAGCATTGCTACGAAGGGATCACCTGAAGCTATGTCACGTCGTAGCAGCATTGGATGAAGTTCTTTCCCCGCTGGCGCTAGTGATGTACAGTTGTAACATCCCTCTCACCTGCCTCGTGCTGAATGGTAGCATCGCGATGTTCAATGAAGATAGTTCTTCAATTCAAGCTGTGATATTGATGTTCTGGAACTTTGCAAATGTATTGAATACACTTGTATGCTCCAGTGCCGGAGCTTACGTCAACACCGCGGTGAGTTCTGGAGCCAATTCAATAAAACGTTTACACAAATCTTGCCATTGTTTAAAATCCGGAAATGGTCAGATTGTAATGAATACAGACTTGTAATGAATACACGTGTAGAGGTTTTATTGTGTTGGCTCCTTGTTGCAAGTTGAGCTTTCAGCTCATTAGAAAAGTGACTCAATAAGAAAACAGTGAAAATATGTCCAAACTCAAATTCCATAACAAGGTTAAATGCATATGAAGCGAAAATTAAGTTGAGCTAATTTTACGGAATGCTTTCGAAGTGAGGAATAATGCCATTTTCCGCTTGTCAAGAAATCATTTCGTTTCAAAGATATTCAGGTTTTTGCAATATGCCAATGACATGACCTAGGACGTCATATTTTTTGTTTGCACAGCCTTGGAGACAAATCACAAATGCAGAATATCTCTACAAATATTTGTTAAAAACTAATGAAACTTTGTACATAAGTGGTACTATGGAAAATACACATCATTGTGCAAATTATTATGTTGCCATGGAAACACTCTGGCCCCAGGCTTCCACTACAAATAGTACAATCTTCTCTAATTTCTCCTTTGTCAGACACAATTATTTTGGTGTGGGTCCAAAATAAGATTTGGAACAATGTAGGCATTGTATGTGAGTAGTTTAAGCAACTTATGATTTGTCTCCAGGCTGTGCAAACAATATGACGTCATGATCACAGGATCTTTGAAACGAGATGACACGTTGACAAACGGGAAATTTTATTATTCCTCATTTCGAAAGTATTTTAACATTAGATCAACTTAATTTTCGCTTCATATGCACTTTAATTGACTTCTAGGTTCGTATTTCCTTTTTTGCTGACCCGTATTCAGTGGTCCAGAGAGGGCAGTGACCGAAACAAAAGAAAGCCAAATAAAATCAATAACTGTAGAAAATACTTACCACACTGTTTGAGGAAGTTTCTACTCCAACCCTTCCCCCCCTACCCGACCCCCCAAGACTACAAACCATCGAACTACATTTTCTACTCCAATGTAAGTTATACGAGAAGGAAAGATTAGCTCTCCAAAACGTAACCGGTGTATCCCATATGACTCTAAAGAAATTGCTGAATCCATGTAAACAATTTGCCAACAAAATAAGCAATTATTATATTAATTTATGCTTCAAAAAATGTGCCACCATTCAGTTTAATAACTATTCTTCAAATCAACTTCCTTAAACCTAATGTTGTTGGAGTTACACCGTGATATACTTGTACAAGTATCCAGGTCCAATAACGAAATGTTGTTGTTGTACATGATTACTATATTGAATCAGTATACCGTTTGTTATTTTTTTGCATGTAGTACAACTTATTTCACTCAATACAATATTTATCACATTTAACTAACATTCCTCTACATATCGACTCCTTTATCACATCACTGGTACTAACATTATTGTAATACTATATTATATCTATACTTTTTCTTTAATATTATTATTATTATTATTATTATTTTTAATTACTGTTCTCTCTATTAAATTATTAGTAATATTTAGTATAATTTCCACTAGTACTCTTAGAAGTCATAGTTATTATAATATTTAGCCTCCTAGTTGTCTATACCAAGGTAATGGTTTCTTGTCTATACCCATTCATTGTCATTAGTTACTTAGTTTCATTTTAAACCTGTTATTTATATTCTTTCATGACCGCAACCTTCTGCACTTATCTAGATTTAGCTAGATTGGCACCTTAGCTAGATTAGCTCTTTAGTTATTCTAGGCCGCCTGTACTTTTCCTTTATTAATTAAATATCTAATTCTAACTCTTGTTAATTGTGGTATAAATAAAGTTGTTGTTGTTTTATCGCTTCCATTATTATAAAGTCTAGATGTACAATCTTCGTACAGAGCAACAGTGAATAAATCATGTTTGTCTTTTCCGGACCTACAAATTCCGTAAATCAGGAGGCCAAAATCTAACAAACTTTGTCATTTCTTTTCAGGCTCATGGTTTAACTGAAGTCGTTTATAATATCGATGTTCGGAAACTCGATTCTAATGGCAAAACCGAGGTGACTATATTTTCTCAATAATAAATAGCTGACAATATCAGAAATTATAGTCCATGAATTTTTTTTCTACGTCCAGAGTCACGTAAAGCGTAATGGTCGACTTAGGGTCTTTAAGCGATTTGATATGAACTGGCGAACCTCGCACACATGTGGGATGGTTGAAATCAAAGCAAATATGCAAAAATGACTGACGAACTGTGTGTTGACGTAGTCTTCGAGGAAAATATTGTGTATCATTTTCATCAAGCATTGAGGGAGGCGACCTAAACAGCCACCAATCGACACTACACATGCGCAACACCATGACATAACCCCTATAACAGGTTATTGTGGAGTGTGAAGCATCACGTGACATCACTAACATGGATCAGAACAGGAGAAGCCGTCTCTTAACACATCTCACGTCTTGTGTTTTAGCTTTTCAATAGTTAAAAGTTTTAAACTGATCTCCTTAGCCTTATCCTCATATATATCCCCAATTTATCCTTCACTGGTAATTAAAACACAGATCTTGCGTTTTCTTGTCGGGTTAACCATCCGGTGGTCGATATGCGCCCCGACAGGTTAGTTTCTTTACAATGAAGAGCTCATGAACCTGCTTCTATTTCAGTTGATGCTGCTGCTGTCTAAACTGAACGTGGAAACGATTGCACTTACTGTCGGTGGACTCGTACCCATCACAAAGGGAATGATCTTAACTGTGAGTAATATCAAGCGGACTTAATGGAACCTCCACTGAAAAATAATGTTTGCTTTCAAATGTTTGTTATGGATATTTATATCTAATGCTGTGTTTGTTTCCTGTATACTGCAGACTAGATGTCAGTTGTGGGCCCATTTTCATGTTCATAGAACTGATTTGAGTTTCTCGCGAGCTTCAAAGGAGAGGAATCGCTCACTTAATTAATTCATGAAATGACAATATAAACTAATTAAAACCCTACCTGAACCACTGAAAAACCTTAACCGGTCAGTAAACAAGATTTTACCCACCTAGAGCTTGGGTTCTCAAGAACAACTTTCAAGTGAATGGTGTGATAAAAAAAATGAGAGTTTTTCTGGAACTCGAACCTCGCTCCGACTCCTGGCAAACGTCACAACCACTACACCAAACAACCATCGTCATTAAATTGCTGTCAAATTTTAAAACCACTGCTAATCTATGTGTTTTTAGCCAATCAGAATGAGTGAGCGATTCCTCTCCTTGAGAACTCTGGAGTTTCTCGAGCGCCGCCATCTTGGACGATATGACGTCACATGCCGTTGCCACTATTGTTTTACACTACAAAAAAGCTATTAATTTCTGACAATAGGGGCAACCGTGTGACGTCAAATTATCAAAGATAGCGGCGCCCGCAAAATTCAAATTAGTTTTATGGATAAGAAAATCAGTCCATAGGGACCATTTAGTGTCCAATTTACAGGAAACAAACAGAGCATTACATTTAGTTCCCTGCTAGCAGAGGTCTCTCTCTGTCTTGGTAAAATGGAAGGCGAGGGAGAGACCTCTGCCGACATCCGACGCTTGCCGTCCACATTCATGGACGAGTCAAACCAGTTTCGAAAACACGTTTTACCGGAAATAGCTGTACGCATCAGTTGTTTGTTACAGTTGCTTCGTGCGCTCATAAGTACACGTGAGATCGCGTTACTTGTTGCCAAGGAAACTTCACGCATGCGCGACAGAGAAAGCGTCGGATGTCGGCAGAGGTCTCTCCCTCGCCTTCCATTTTACCAAGACAGAGAGAGACCTCTGCTAGCAGGGAATACATTTAGGTATCCATAATACTCTATTAAGACGTTGATTAATGCTTTTGTTATATATAGAATTGATAACTGTAATGGATTATTGTATGGTCTGCCAGTTCATCTCATACAACGTTTACAATACGTGCTTAATTCTGCTGCAAGGCTAATAATGATGTCACGCAAGTGTGATCATATCACACCTCTGCTTTATGAATTGCACTGGCTCCCAGTGGAGCAGCGCATAACTTTCAAGATTTTACTTTATACATATAAGATAGTTAATGGTGTTGCACCTGCTTACTTAAGTGACTTGCTAGAGCTATATGTTCCGGCACGCGCTCTAAGGTCGGCTGAGAAGCTGCTGCTTCAGCAACCGGCTCACCGTCTGACATCTTATGGTGCTAGGGCGTTTTGTGTTTGCGCGCCAAGATTATGGAACAGTCTTCCAGTAGATATTAGGAGAAGTGACTCTATTCAGACTTTTAAATATAAGCTAAAGACACATTTATTCAAATTAGCATTTTATTAATACATACAAGTGTTTTACATACAAGTTGTTTCAGCTGTAAATGAGTTCCCTAGATTTATCCTAGATATTGTACATTAGATTTCTATTTTTATTTTATTTTTACAACAATGTAAAGCGCATTCGGGCATGCAATGGAGAATGCGCTATATAAATATATATTATTATATTATTATTATTATTATAAACAATTGAGCGCAAATATTAATTATTTTTTCAGTGGAAGTTCCCTTTAAAAGAGAGTGAAATGCCTCGCGCACTAGTGGTTTTAGATTCCAGTACAGGTAAAAACACAAGTGATAATGCGCCATTATTAAAGTCAAGCCAATGCCAGCCCAATAATGAACCATGTGGGACGAATATGAACAGTTGTAAATGGTATACAGTACGTTAGTACGTATACATGAATCTAAACTGAAAGCCGTTATACACGTCCAGCTTTTTCGATCCAAATTGGTGACCGCGTGATAAAGGAGTATTTATACCAAAAATAAAGCGCTCACATGCGGAACCACTAGGGCATATTTCTGGTTGTTTTGTTTCTCTTTCGACTTAATATCTTTTCAGTTCATATACCGGGAGGATGTGTGATATCGGGTACATATGTCATATTACTGTATTAGTCATGCATGTTAGTTTAAGTTAGCATTAGAGTTCACGTCAAAAGTTCCTTTTTTCCTTCATGCAGGTTTTTGGCACCATACTGGGATATATGACGATTCTCATTCAATTCAAATAGAGTGGACATACCACGCAAGATGTACCATATGAAGTTGTTTCCTCGCTCTCCTTTGCCGGGGTACCCAGCGGGGTAATTTCTCATGAGCATGAAAGGAATGCGTTAAGATTGCAAACCTTACTGTAACCACATACTGCAGCTCTGCAATCTGATTGGATCAGAAGGGCAAAAACATAATCGAAAAGCCATTGCTATGTTATTTACAGCCTGCCGTACCACAACCGCACAATATAAACCTTACCAGTTTTTAACAGTACTTGTCAACGTTCAGATTAAGTGTTGTAGTTTTAGAAAGCTTGCTAGGAGGTTCAGCTATGAAGAATACCAATGGGGAGTTGTTCAAAGTTAATATAAGGCAAGTGCGATCTGACAAAAACATCAGGGAATGTTACCGAGAACATTCGTATTGGGAACATGGATTGCTTTGGTCAGACAATCGTAGGTTTTCTGAGGTTGAGGAAGATCGGTATGATAATAAACATGTGGCGAGCTTTTAGAAATCGCAACAATAAGAGCTTTGAGGGACGGCGCTATTCATTTCGTATTTACCTAAACATTCTCCAAACTGAGTAAACCTACTAATTTTTGCGTGATATTTCTTGTGATGGAGTTCATTTCTTAATCAGATTATTTTTTTACACTCGGTCCCATCCCTTCCTCAACTCCAAAATGGCTAATGTAGGTAACAACAGCAAGGTAAAACATAGGGTCCCTAAGGGCAACTCGTGGAAGATCAGTGAGCTCTTTGGCATATACTAAAAATCACGTTACTAAAAATCACATCAATACTAGGTGATTGATAGGGAACCACTGCCATGTCTGTCCAGGTTTGAGCCGGCTGGCATTAGAAATGAGGGAGATATGGGCATGTACTATATATCACGTGACCGATGACTTCATCGCCACTAAGTGTTTGATAGGGACACACTACTATGTCTGTCCAGGTTTGAGCCGGTTGGCGTTAGATATCAGAGATCGAGATATGGCATTAGAAATGAGGGAGATTTGGGCATGTACTAAAAATCACGTGACCGATGACGTCATCATTACGTCCACACCACTAAGTGCTTGATAGGGACCCACTACCATGTCTGTCCAGGTTTGAGCCGGCTGGCATTAGAAATGAGGGAGATATGGGCATGTACTTAAAATCACGTGACCGAGACGTCATCATTGCCTCATCACCATTAAGTTATTTGTGGGGACCCAATACCATGCCTGTCCAAGTTTGAGCCGGCTGGCATTAGAAACAGGGAGATATGGGCATGTACTTCAAATCACATGAGCGATGACGTCATCATTGCGTCATCACCATTAAGTGATTTGTGGGGACCCAATACCATGCCTGTCCAAGTTTGAGCCGGCTGGCATTAGAAGGGCACCGTCAATACATCTTATCCAGCGTGACCACATTTGGACGCGCACGTATACCGTAAAACCCCGTCAAAATATCTTCGTAAAATCGAACATTATTCGGACAGCCAACGGAGAGTCTCCGATGTACACAGAAAAAAACGACGTACACACCATAAAACGATGAATAAGTAAGCTCGACCCCACTAACCCTAATAACTCGTTCTGCACTTGCGCGCATCCACGAGTTAAAAATTAGAGCATTGGACGGTGAGAAAGTCCCTTTATTTTTCTTCGGAACTGATACATGACTTTCACGAATTTTGACCTAGTGAGGAATAGGACCAAGTCTAAAATTTAGAATGTGATCAGTAGTCATTTTTCTTGCATTGACCCTTCAATCATTTCATGAAGTTATACATAATCAGCTGATCCCGGCACCGGAGCACATGAACTGCAACGGGGATGTAGTTTATGTCCCTCTAAGTGTGTTCCTCGGCAGACAAATACTTCCAAATGCACCACCGTTCAACTCTACAATACTTTATTCGCTGTTATTCTTACGCCATTAAGTGTACACATGCATCAAATGAACATCGATAGTCAGCAATGGTGATGATTTCAAATTTCAATATTACAATAACACATTGTCAGAAATCTATCCCACGCGTGCGCACTATGCATCAAATTACGACCGTAAAATAGACATTGTATTGCTCAGAATTTTACAGTACTTTGTATAGAAGTTTGTGTTTGGAGTCCAATTGTGAAACAGAATTACAATAAACCTTCAAATGTATCGTTTGCATCATATTTGCTAGCATGTTATTGACTATAAAATTGCATGTAATCGAGTTGAAGCGAATAATTATGGCTTCCTGAGCTTATTCGAATTAAGAGGGTCTCAATGGAGGGTCTACATGTCAGTTGTCAGTTAAAATTTTGGCCATTTGTCAGTTGTCAGTTAGCCCTAATTAATCATTACTAGAGAAAATTTACAATGTTTGACCCACAAAAACGAAATTTGTCAGTTGTCAGTTATTTTTCGGTTGTCAGTTGTCAGTAAAAAAATAGTCATTTGTCAGTTGTCAGTTATTTTTAAGGTCGTTTGTCAGTAGTCAGTTAACCCCATTCAGACCCTCAATTAATGCACTAACCGTGTGTTTTGGCCTCCATGTTCACTGTAATTTCCTTCATTTTAGCCACACTGATTGTTGATTTGATCAATTTTGGAGAATAAGCATAAGCGTTTCTTAATTTGTTATGATGGAATCGAGTAGCTTAAATGTCATTTTATCACACAATTATATGCGAATGTAACTTAGTATTTACCGACAGCTTCCCAGTGAGGTTAACTTTGAGTGATTTTCACTGAGGTATCTGTACACTACCACAGCTCGAAAGAACATCAAAACGAAACCCGTACGGCCGTCGACTTCTCCTCTGAACTTTCATCCGCCATCAGTTGCTCTTGATTAGCCTGTAAGAACCTGGTAACTATTTTATTCGTAAATCAGTGTGAATGGCTCCCTGTGGTTGAATCTGACTTTTAAGTTTTGTCTTGGCGGTGGCGGGAATATAAAAAAAAATCGAAAAGAAAATCTCGAGCTCACGGTCCTCGAAATTTGTTTTATTCTTTAGCAAGCTCATTCTATGATGTCAGAACTTCTGCAATATACTTACCTGAATATGTAGTGAATGGGTGGCAAGAATTAAAGCGCTAGATAGTCTCAGAAATAGAGATTTATGATCGACAGGCGCTATTGCATAATTTTACGCCCCGCTCACAATGGAATAAATTTCTGGCAATGACATCTAAACCGTAAGTCAAAGCAAGCTAAATTAATAATTAATGAAACAATACAGTAGTTAATGGGATGTACTTACTCTTCCACAACAAATTAAAACGTGACTCTTTGCACGCCGCCATGTGCTGCATGTATCAGCTCTCCTCTGGGACAGGCGGTCACCCTGTGTTACATTTTAACTGGAATTACCGCTGACAAGGGGTATCGGCGCTACATAGCCGCCCCGATGAAATCACTACTGAGTTCATCCTAAAGTCTACATCAGTCCATGTGGCGTTTACCTAAACTTAATAAAGACCTGATAATAATGTGTTCATGAGGATTCTAAGAAACATAACCTGGCAATAGGCCTATTTAAAACCTCTTGTCTTGACCTTCACTGATCGCACATAGCCGATCATAGCCATCTCTTGTTTCCGTGCACCTCGAAGACACGCCTAGGGGCGAGTGTCCTCGTTGAGCTCTCTCGTTGGCCACTAACACAAAGTCTCCAATTCGACAGTTGCGCCTAGGCTTCTGCATCGCTGGCGCTCCTGTAACGTCGGCAAGTATTCTGCAATCGACCGTTTCCAGAAGACGTTCGCCAAGTACTAGTTAAAGCTATAAAGCTTGTGGGCTCGTGCGTAAACAAAATTATGAAGAAATGAAATTAATGAAATGAAAAAAATTATAGATTTTTTTTTTTTAAATAATGAGAAAGATGGCAGCTAAAACCGACTGATAACTAGTCATACTAAATAAATAATGGGAATGCAATAATGGGCAGTTTCATAGTACTGAGACTGCTCTTATTAAAGTAACTAACGATATCCTTTATGAAATTGACAACAAGCGTTCTGTAATACTGTTACTATTAGATTTATCGGCTGCATTCGATACTGTCGATCACACTATTTTATTGAACAGGTTAGCTTCTCGTTATGGTATAAGTGGCTTAGGCCTATCGTGGTTTACCTCTTACCTTAATAATAGATCTCAATTTGT
This sequence comes from Actinernus sp. WN-2022, assembly GCA_030867875.1. Classification (NCBI taxonomy): domain Eukaryota; kingdom Metazoa; phylum Cnidaria; class Anthozoa; order Actiniaria; family Actinernidae; genus Actinernus; species Actinernus sp. WN-2022. The sequence goes on from JAOWCC010001634.1 coordinate 143,111,995, forward strand.
TAGTATAAGAAGTCAAAGGTCCACAACTCGCCCTCTGACATGTGGAGTTCTTCACGGTTCTGTTCTTGGCCCAACTTTATATCTACTTTATTCTTTACCACTTGGTGATATTGTTCGGCGCTATAATATGAAATTTTATTTATACGCGGATGACATCCAGTTATATATGTCCTTCAACTCCCTTTGTAATGACGACCAAGTATCATCGGCTGGTCAAGTTGAAGCTTGTGTTGGAGAAATTTGTAACTGGATGTTATCCAATAAGCTTAAGTTAAACAGTGATAAAACGGAACTGCTTGTGATTAGCTCTAAATAGCGCCCTCGTCCAATTTTTAGTACATTAACAGTAGGAAATTGTAGTGTACAGCCATCGGCTGCCGCAAGGAATATAGGAGTAGTTTTTGATAGTTGTCTGTCAATGGAAATGCAAGTTAAATCAGTTTGTAAGTCTGCATTATACCATCTTAGGAAAATCAGTAAGATTCGAAATTATCTGTCAGAGGAATCAACAGAGAAGCTTGTCCACGCCTTCATTACATGTAGGCTTGACAACTGCAATTCTTTACTTTATGGGTTGCCTAAAAGCCTAATCCAAAGGCTTCAGCGCGTTCAGAACTGCGCGGCTCGGCTTATTACTCGCAATTCTAAATTTAGCCATATAACGCCAGTCCTTAAAGAACTACACTGGCTGCCAGTAGAGAAACGAATAATTTTTAAACTTCTTCTCATTACCTATAAGGCTCTCAATGGCTTGGCTCCATCATATATTAATGATATGCTTCATACTTACGTGCCCAATCGCAACTTAAGGTCTGCTAGAAAGTACCTTTTAATTGTACCACCCTCAAACCTGAGGACATATGGGGACAGATCGCTTTCCGTCCGTTTTTTTTTTAATGTATTTTAATGATCTGGTATTTAGTTTTTAATTTTTCAACATTGTAAAGCGCCATAGAGCATTTAATGGATATGGCGCTATATAAGTACACTATTATTATTATTATTATTAATGCAACATTTATGGTGTAAATATACATGTCAGCTCTAAAGTTAGCTGTTGAGGCTGACTTTACGTTAAATTTAAAATCATTAAAAATCTTTAGCGAACTACGCCTGTTTTCAATATCCCTATACCCGACATTTCGCGCGAAGTTCGTGTCTTTGCTAGTAACTGCATGCATGCATTCCACAACGTTGTGCCCCTGTATGTATATTATAGAATCCTTAATAAAGTTCGTTTTAAAACATGGCATTCAGTTAGTGAGTCACTGGATCTTAAGAAATACTTATAACAGTTACTTATGGCAGTCTGTTATTATAAGCTTTGTGCAAAGTTCGCCAGTTGGCGTGTTCTAATACATCCTTAGATCTCATGTATTTTGGTAGATTGAAATTTATTCTAGCAACTCTACAATGAAACCTTTCTAATGAGAGAAAATTATCTGCGTTCGAACACGCACCCCACAAAACAAGGCCATAAGTCACGGATGGCACAATAACCTTAAAATATAATTGCAAAAGAGCACTCCTTGGGAGAAACCTAGATTTCTTAAGCAGGCCCAATTTCAATTCTTTGCGTAACACTTTTTGAGATCCAGCATATGCGGTGTCCGGGTTAGTCTGTCGTCAATCGTCATTCCTAAGAGACGTGTCTTGTTTACCCATCTAAGGGTGGAGCCCCCAATGTGAACTGGCGCAATCGGATCCATACAATTTCCTTTACTGATCAACATCGCCTCACTTTTACCCGGGTATGGAGTAAGTCTGTCTACGAGACACCAAGTGTATAGTTCCTTTGGAGTTGAGTTGAGTTGGACAGTGGCTCCATCCGCAGTACTGTTGGATCTACACAAAATATCGTGGTATCGTCGGTGTACATGTATACCGATCCAGATCTGACAGAGGGTGGCAGATAGTTTGTAAACAAGGAGAACAACGTCCTAGTACGAATTCTGTGGAATACCGAAGGTTACAGGCAACGTGTCCGAAGCGACCCCATTGACCACTATAAATTGCCGTCTGTCCTTTATCTAGCTCTTAATCCAATCCATCAACTGTCCGCGAACACCAAAGTTCCTTTCTAATTTCGATTCCAATACATCATGAGATACACTATCAAACGCCTTTCTGAAGTCTACGAAGGCAACAGCCACAGCTAGTCCTGAGTCCACGACCTTCCTCCAAATCTCAGTGAGATACAGGAGAAGTAATTAACTCTGTGGAATAGCCTTATCGAATAAGCCCACTGACTATTTGAAACCTTCCATCGTCGTTGACCGTACTGATCAGTTTTTTTGTGAACAGCCCTGGGCAAAATCTTTTGGGGCCCCAGTTCAGATCAATGAGCAACTTTACAGTGAGGCCTTGCGCGCCCAATCCAAGATGGCGGACAAGGATGGCGGACTCAGTCTCGGTGGCATATACATGTTTGGTCTCAGTAACAGCAAATGATTAGGTGTTAGCGAGTCTAAGTCATGCGGATCATCTCTGCTCGGTGTTAGAGGTCTACTGTTCAAGATGCCCTCAACTTCGGTCATCAGAGTCCTCATAACTTCCCCCAGGAACACATTACCAGGAGCGTCCATATATACTATACCCGTGAGACAGCGTATGACCGGTTAGAGCTATTTTTACAACATGTTTCCCGGGTAACTGCCTTCTGACTCTGCTGCGATCGTGCATATGTTTGCCGTAATTATCGACATTAAGAATGATCTATTGTTCTTTGAGGTGATTTTACTAACGCTGCATTGTCCTGACTATGGTTTGATTGGATTCCCAAAGTGTGGGCACGTGAACTCCCGTGAGATCTGTTGTAAACTGATAGCTCAAGCTGGTCATATGCTGACTCACAGACCCACACAGCGGTCAAACGTCTGCGCGTGCGTATTACGGTCAGTCTGGTGGGCGGCCGCGCAAATTTCCCGCGCAAATTTCCCTTAAAACCTATTACAGTGAACTTCTACCCCCAAAAGTTAAGAAAAATACGTGAAAGTTAAGCTTTTTATTTTCACAGTCGACGGGAAATTGAACAAACTGTGAGTTTACCCAAAATTTTCGTAATTTACCAAAAAAGTTCTCAAGGTTTGAAAACGGGTGTGTGAACAGTGACGGCCGTCGGCTCGCTTTGAATTTGTTTTGGAATATGTTGTTGTTGCAAGACTTTTGACGCATGCGCAGACGTGTGACCGCTGTGTGTCACAGACCTAGTATGGTCTCGCCGCTGGCCGAAAAACGCGCGGGCTCTGGAAACGACATTGAATTTTCCGGCGTGGACATCAACGGCAATTTTAGGGCCATTTATACGAGAGGAAGTTAGCCACGAATTATCGTTGTTTATTTATAAGCGATGACGTTCATATAAATGGGTCAAAAAACTGAAGTTCGCGACTAACTGAAGCCACGGCTTAATTAAGCCCTCGTATAAATAACACATTTTTGTGAACTTCGCGGGGCTAACTTGCTCTCGTATAAATGGCCCTAATAGTAATTATGCTTCACTTGTCACGCACAAAGGTTTCAATTCAATATGAAGCTACAGGGTATAATGTTCAGTGATTCGTGAAAAGAGTAAAGAATAAACTTAATTTACCCCCGGTGCCTCATAATGAAACATTTGTGCGTGACAAGTGAAGCATGTATCGAAAGTGGGCTATAGACCGCGTCTTGATGATCTGAGACTGGAGCGAGTAAACTCTCGCGGGGCAATGTGGTTAACCTTATTTCATACAGAGAAAATAAATTAATGACGATGTAATTTCATTTCAGTTCCTGTAAAAAATGAATATAACTTGACTTTGAATAAATTTAAGCACAGTTAAGTGAAATTCGTGACGTATGACGTTAATGATGTGTAAACATAATCCATAGCAATTTATTACCATTTGACTTGCACTAAACAGCTGGCAAGGGGCTAGAATTTCCTCAGTTTTCAATAAGGTAGGTTTTCAGTTATTCTCCTTTCTTTTCAACTGTTGAAGGCTATTTTGCTCGACTACTGAATCTGTTTTTCTATTATTCAATAATTAAATTCATCACTAAAAGACCTTTCCACGCGTGTATGTATACATTTGGTTTGGTCTGTGTTTTTTTTCAGGACATTAACATTTTCTGGAGATATTTTTGGGGGTATCAAAAACTGGTTTCCAAACGAATTCACTCAGTACATAAATATTGTCGAGTCTTCGAAGGATAAAGTTGGAAAGGAGTTGGGCTTAAATCAGATCTCAATTTGTTGTACCGTACGTCACCGTTTATCAACTGGATTCCACATCGGAATAAAGTCGCGTAAAAGCATAGTTACTTTTTGGTTTGAGCATGTTTATCATAATAATGTTAAAGTTAAGGTCTAACCACTGTAACAGTTTGATTTGGACTGTTTATTTATTCATCTATTCTTGAAATTGTTTTTTTTACCACGCTTTACGGGTTCTTTAAAACCTGTTTTTCGCTGGGGAAGATGTTATGAGTTCACTGTTATAATTTCTGTTATAATTCCTTTATTTCATGTGAAAGTAATTATATACACGTAAATCTTCCTTTTCAATATACTTATCTAATAAGAATGCTGTTGAAGCACATTTATACAGTTTGATTTGGACTGTTTATTTATTCATCTATTCCGGATTTTCACTGGTTATGTGTTCAGTTATGAGTTTTATTAGTTTTATAGTTAATTGCAACACGATAAAAAAAAGGCCGAACAAGGAAGTACGTTTCCACATGCACGACTTTCTTCAATAAGACCAAGAAGAATATATGGCTTTCCACAGAAATACGTACTGAATTATTGATATGCAAATCTAATTTGACTAATTTTAGTCCCGTACAAAAGCACTCCACGCCATAAAAGTAGCCGTAGCACTCTTAATTATTTCACATGAAAGCCAATATTTTTCACGTACCTCTTTCCCCTTACAATAGAATTAAAATTGTATTATCTAATAATTAAGACTCTCAACTATATAATCATTATTCTCGGGGTTTCTATATAAAAGCAGTTCATCAAAAAGTTATTTCACCCCAAGGCTATAAATTGGGCCGATTGTTTTCAAGTTAATTGCGACAAGATCAAAAAGGCTAACAAAGAAGCAATTATTTCTTCAATAAGACCAAGGAGAATGTTTCCACAGAAATGCGTAAATTGTCAGTTGATATGCGAAACTAATATCCCATAGGGGAGTTTGCACAGTTAACTATTTAGGCTTAGATTTAGATTTAAAACTAACTTTAGGGCCGTGACTACTGACGTTAGATTGGCATATCAATAATTTACAGAAAAGCACTCCAGTAGCCGGCCTTTCTTTCACTGTCTTTATGTGAAACAAAAAAAAACAAATCTTAGGAAAAAAATCATTTGTTCGATAAGTTGAGCTTTCTCAGCATGTGTGTGTGAACCAAATGAATACTAAAACAAGAGCCCATCTGGGCTTTCACTCGGGCCACATGAGATTGAAGATGAAATACACTTTCATTTGAAATCCTCTTAGTAATAACCGAAGGGAAGAATTGCTAGCTGAATTTAGCAGTCTTTAGGAGTGGCCGGTAGCGCGGTGACATTCATTCTCTGCTCCCCTAGTATATATATGTAATTTAATATTTTTTGTTTTTCTCGTGTACGCATGTATGTAAATAAAAGAAGTTGACCTCTACTTATTCATGTAACGCACGCTTACAATTTAGTCTGCTGTTCCGCAGGTTCCGAGTACTAATAGATGAGTGTCTCAAATGTATGTTTATATTTGTCCCATATTATAAGTTGTATCCTGTCCATCCTGTAATGGAGCTATCACTTTATTCCTCTACTGTTCTTTCTACCCTGTGGCTCTTTATCAAGTTCGCTGATCGCCGCCTCGCGGCTCTTTCTCCGCGGCGTCTGTTCTCTCTATAAAACCTCTGGAAGCCATGTATTCGTGGTCAATTGTTGTGCCTCTTTGTAACTTTAGCTGCTGTTCTTGAATAGCTTGAAGAGTCCATTACGCCGTCCATATGCCAGCATCTTGATTTCGTCTTGTATATATTATCTTGCTGCACTAATTTGTCTTCCAAATGACTGAGTTTTGTTTCTTGAGTCGTGTTTTGACGTGATGAGAGTAATAATTCATTACGCATATCAGTTAGGTCAGCCTCCATGTTACAAATCAAGGTCTTTAAATCAGCGAGAGAGTTCTTATTGCGGGCTAACAACCCTCGTGAAGAATCTAAAGAATTCCGTCTCTTCCGGTTTGAATATGACTCATGTGTATGTGTACGTGTTGCTTTTGGAGTTTCAAGAATATGTTGATCCAAAACTACAGGCTCTTGTGGTTTTTGGAGTAACTGCAGAATACCCTGCCACATTGAAATCGTTACTGGAAAATGGCTGGCTACGCGGTACGCAGTGACTAAATTTATTCCAAGTCTCTTGTCTGTATTATGAAGTGGCTACGCGGTACGCGGTACGCAGTGACTAAATCGCAAGTCTCTGTTACGCAGTGACTAAATCGCAAGTCTATGTCTGTATTATGAAGTGGCTACATATGAAGTGGCTACGCGGTACGCGGTACGCAGTGAGTAAAATTATTTCAAGTCTCAAAAGTGGCAAAATATTGTATTTACAAAAGCGGAAAACATCTGTTCTGTTGCATGGAAATTTAAAGAACGAGATATAACTCAACGAATGCAAAAACGAAGAAACAACTAATGGCACCGAATGATGTATATGATTCCTTGACGTTCTTTGCGATGTCCGTGAGAAAAACATGATTGCAAAAGCGGAAAACACTGATCTGTTCAGTTGGAAATTTAAAGAACGAGTCCGCTTTCGGTAAATAGAATATTTTGCCACCTTTGAGACTTTGAATATTTTTAGTCACTGCCTACCGCGTACCGCGTAGCCACTTCATAATACAGCAAAATTAGTCACTACGTACCGCGTACCGCGTAGCCAGCCCTTTTTCAGTAACGATTTCAATGTGGCAGGGTATTCTGCAGTTAAGCCCATCTTCTCAAGCATGTCGCGCGTGACCTCTATTTCTTCATCGAACGACTCCGAAGTATCTTTAAGATTCATTAAGTTCTCTACTTTCATCTGTAATCTGGGAAACTCAATCTTTGCCCACCCCCTCCCCCCTTTTTTCTTGCCCCAATCCCCCTAATCTCACTCGCTACGCTCCGATACTCCAGAGCCGCATGCAACGCAGGCTAAAACGGTACAAGTTGTCGAAGGATTTTTACTTCTAACCACCACGTCTACTTAACAACAGGAGTAATTATGTGCCAATGCCGTCCAGTGACGTCACTACCAGAAAACCCGGTAGTGATCTTTGATTGGTTCATATTCTATAATTTCGCATACTTATCATAATTTAACTCATCCAAGAAGATGGCAGGATTCACTTTGGACTCGCGATTGTCTTTGGCAAATACCTTGAATTCGTAAAGAAAACATCTGGAAATGGATTGAAAGTGTCCTGCACAATAACCGGCCAACTGTCCTGTAAACATGTACATTTTATCGCGTCGCGTCCGCGGGGTTGTTGATAATCGATTATTTGCAGTGGTAAAGAATGTCGCTACTCTCTTCAAGGAACTGTTCTTTCCCGTTAAAGAGTCTTCGTATTTCTTCGAAAATTCTCCATTATCCTTTCATGTTTTTCTACTTTTCTGTTGCATCATTTACATAGGTAATATCTCGTAGCTGTGTCGATTCGAACGGCAGATCGTGACGGACATGTACAAAGATCAACGGAAAGACAAAGATCAACTGTACTTTGCCCCCAAATATAATATAACGATTTGTTGCTTCGGAAAGGTTTTCACAACATAAGAGGCACCTGAGAAGCAAATGACATGGAGATATATATATAGGTAAGAATTTTATTTTGGCCGGCATGATCTCAAATAATTTCTCAAGGTGAGCGATGGCTTTGTTTTTGTGACCCACGAACTCTAACTACCGCCGTGACAGTTTTATTTGCATAAATTCAATTGTTAATCCGCCTTGACGTCACAGGACGGCATTATCGGAACAAACCGGAGGAGACGGCTGAAATTCAGGCTAGTCTAATATCTGTCAAACTCACGCGTGGAATCTCAAAGAATCTCAACTCGAGCATAAAATTCAAAACAAAAAATATACGAACTTGGAGAATGTCAGCTGAAACTCCGAAAAAACATGCGAAGACAGGGCCGGCCTAAACCCAAACCTGTAAATGTCAACGACTTTTGCAGGATATGGAATGTATGTTTTAAGGTAGCGTTTGGGAATTCAAATATTTCCACGGCGAGAATCTGTTCAAGCCTTCAGAAAGAAAAGAGAGCCGAGCTTTAAATAATTCTAGCTTGTGCCTGCAAAAGTATTTGTCTTCATATTCCGAAATATGCTGCTCTATCAGAGCGAGTCTGTCGTTCCCGTGGAAGGAAGATTCGAAATGCTGTAGAGAACTACACCTTTGTTCGAGAAGGTTTGCAGGATAAAGATAACTAATATAAAGATCTGAACTCGTTGCCACTGAATATAAAGTCACCACCAAATCAGTAAAGAACACTGCCGACCACAATAACACCGGAACGAAGTTCTGCCAAAAGAAGCGCTAAAAACCACTGATCCACGCAGCGTTACGAAATCATCAAAGCAACTCGTATTTTTCAAACCCAGTTGGGATTACAGCTATACTAGAACATCTCTTCCAGACAAAAGATCTCTCTTGCTCCTGTTCTTTCTTTAAATTCATCGCTGAGGAAATTATCGGTATGTTTGTCGCCGGCATGTACTCACTAATTGGTTTCTGCTCTTATCGCATGTCATGCATGAATAACATTGAATGATTTCTGTCAATCACGCATTTTAGCCAATAGCAATACGCGGCCTTCTGAGGCCGAGAGTTATCAAAATAACCATGGTTGCTGGCAGGCTCTCTCTTCCTCTGCTCCCCACTCCCCCCCCCCCCCCTCCCCTCTTTTTTTCTCGCCCCAATCCCCCTAATCTCCGCTCGCTGCGCTCTGATACTCCAGAGCCTCAACGCAGGCTAGTACCGTTATCCTCGCTGGAACGAAATAACTTGATCTCAATACTCTCTGACTGCGTCTCTGCCTCATTTAGTGGTCGATCCAACTTACGGTAAATCTCTGACAGTTTTTAAGAGACTCATAATAATGGTCTTGAAGTACCTTCACCCAAAATAAGATGCATGTTCTCCTCGGTTGTTTTAAATGCAGCACAGCGAGCCGATGGCTTATAGTTTCTTCGAATTCGCCCAAATCAAGATCAGGAGGAACTCAGAAAAAGGGGTAAAATCTGAGAAACATCACGACCATCACAAAGCATGACCATACAATTAATACATAATTTAACGCATGCGCAGACATTTTGCTGCATGAAACAAAACAAAATAACGGCCTGCAGATTTAGACTCGTGCCTGCCACAGGCAGCCCGAGTAAAAAAAACAAGAGCCCATCTGGGCTTTCACTCGGGCCACATGAGATTGAAGATGAAATACACTTTCATTTGAAATCCTCTTAGTAATAACCAAAGGGAAGAATTATTAGCTGAATTTAGCAGCCTTTAGGAGTGACTGGTAGCGCGGTGACCTTCATTCTCTGCTCCCCTAGTATATATGTAATTTAATATTTTTGTTTTTCTCGTATGTAAATTAAAGAAGTTGACCTTTTAATTTAAACACTACTTATTCATGTAACACACGTTTACAATTTAGTCTGCTGTTCTGTTATACTGCAGGTTCCGAGTACCAATAGATGATTGTCTCAAATGTATGTTTATATTTGTAACGAATAATAAAAAATAGCAAAAACCGTATACGACAATTCTGTCGGTGGTACGTTGGATCTTGCGGAGAGATCTGATCAGCCAACAATACTAATAAGTAAACAAGTCCAAAGGCTACAGAAAAGCTGATCGAACAACGTATATATTGAGAATTCTACGATATTTCGGCTGGCCAAATCAGCTGGAACTGATATCGTAGAATTCTCAATAAATACGTTATTCGATCAGCTTTTCTGTAGTCTTTGGACTTGATTACTTATTTATATTTGTACCATCCTGTCCGTCCTGTGATGGAGCTATGTCAATTTGTGTGCCTCTATGTAACTAATTATCTGCTGTTCTTGCTATACATGATGAGCCATTACGAGTCCATCTAGGGAATGTTGGATTAAAGATTATTAACTGAAATGCCTGTTCGTTATCTCTAATTAAAAGCTTTACCCTCATTCCCAAAACTTCAGTCTGCTCATTATATTTCAGAACTATAAAGGGAATTTTTGGAAGCCTTTCATTTCTGGAACCAAAACCTCGGCCGTGAGAGGGTTCTTGTTTAAGTTTACCTCGACAGTTGAATATTGCTTGCCTCATCATAAATTAATTCTGTGCTGAGTGTGTATAATTCTGGCTTCGTGTTGGCGAGTGACAGTGTTGCTCTCACAGTTCAGGAGTTCAGATGTCTTTAGACTTCGATAGAGGATAGTAACCCATAACTGCTCAACCACAGTATATGTATTTGCTAGTAAATCGCTCAGTATACTTCGATATATTTCAATATCAGCTACGTACACAGGTCTCGATACGAGATCGGTAAACCAGCCAAAAAGACGGTCGAAAATATTTTAGTGTTGGCCTACCGATCACGGTGTTTGCGTTGGTATGTATTATGACCGAGAGTAAAATGAAATGTGATGAAATGTGGCATAAAACCTACGAAACGTACCTCAAAGTTCAGGAGTTCAGAATAGCGTGACTGGACTGGAGAGAAATCTATTAGCCCCAACACTGTTAATGCATAATTTGACGCATGCGCAGACATTTTGCTGCACGGAACAAAAACGGCCTGCAGATTTCAACTCGGGCTGCCTGTAAAAACTGCCTGCAGATTTAGACTCGTGCCTGCCACAGGCAGCCCGAGTAACAAGATATACATGTATACCTTGAGGAAGGTTGGCCGTTTATTTAGATTTAGAACTAACTTTAGTTCCCGGGACTACTAAAGTTAGATTGGCTAAATCAAGATATACATGTATACCTTGAGGAAGGTTGGCCATGTATAACGTTCATGTGCATGTATACTTTTCCATGACTCTTGATTTGCAATATCGTGCATTTGCTCAACGCCCGCTAAGGGTACGTTTTTTATTTTTAAGGTACGTTTTTTATTGGGGTTGGGGGGGGGGGGGGGTATTTGTAACATTTTTTCAAAAAAGTCGTGGCCCTCCCCTGTTCATCAGTAGGTAAATTCATGCCCCTCCATTCAAGACATCAAGAAAACATGTGACCCTCCCCCCACCAAAAACAGTTCTTATGAACCATGTGTGGAAATCTTTACCTCCCTCCTTTAGGGCCGCTACGTGGGCTATTACGCAAAAACTAGGCGGAATAGAAAATATCAGTTTGAATCTTATATATATATAATAATAATACGCTAAGTGTGTGTGTGTGTGTGTCAACCTCGTTCCCAGGGGTCTTTACGCGCCTACTCAAAGATGGCGTCGAAAGTACCCCTGGTACAGGCTGGTCATGTGACCCAAAAATATGCCCAATATGTGGGCATATTTTGAGGAACATCCGCCATCTTGGATTCATCATCGTTGAAAAACGGTTAGCGGTTGAAGTGTGATTCAAATGAATTCCACCCGTACATTATTCTACTTGTACCCAGTTGCGAAGTGAGTATAATAAAAGGCAAAAACGCTTAGTTCTGATGAATTTGTAGTTGTTTTCAACGAATTTTGAACGCGCAATGCGAAAGACGACATCACCAATTCATTTTTCAAATCAAAAATGCACGCGCTATTCGAAATTCTCCAATCAGCGCGCGCAAAATGTCTAGCCAATCAGTGGCCGAATTCCATTAGCCTGTACCAGGGGTACTTTCGACGCCATCTTTGATTAGGCGCGTAAAGACCCCTGGGAACGAGGTTGTGTGTGTGTGTGTGTGTGTGTGTGACGCTCTTTCCCAGGCTCCCTCGATCGACATTAGTAATATGGAGCGCGCGCGCGCGCGTCCGAAAATGGCGCCAAAACCCTCGATCGACATCCTAATATGGAGCGCGCGCGCGTCCGAAAATGGCGCCAAAACGTATGCCAACGAAGACGACGAATCATGCAAAAAGTTGCTCTCTGTCTTGCCTCTTGGTTGAATTTGAGGAAAGAATGTTAAAAATAAATGAGTTTTCTCAAGTTCTACACTTAGTTGGGCGAGCAAGCCATCGAGTTTACGGGAATCTGTTTTAGAGAAAACCTGGGCGAGCAAGCTATCGAGTTTACAGGAATCTGTTTTAGGGAAAGCCATCGAGTTTACGCCGGGAATGTTTTAGGGAAAACCTATCCGGCTATCGCCCCGGTCCTATCGCCAGGCGCAGCTGCCGAAGTCAAGCGATCGAACGAGGTAAGACCAGGTATTCAAACACAGTTAGAAATGTTTTCCGTGGAAAAGGCTGTTCAACTTACAACTCTAAGGTATGTCTAATTTTGTCCATGTATGAATTTCTGTACATGTATGAATTTCTGAAATACATGTATGGATTTCTGTACATGTATGAATTTCGGTACATGTATGAATTTCTCTACATTTTCAAAGACCTTCAGTTGCCATGCCCACGCATCTTGAAAGCACCGCCTGCGATGTCTACCGCTGATTTGTGGACCGATCAATCTGCAGATCGTATACAGAACCGCCTCCCGGTTAGCTCATTGGTTAAGCTCTAGCCTGCGTAGCCCGGCGCTCCCTCTCCCCATTCCCCTCTCCTTCCGCCGGCCCTTTCCCTCTCAGCGCCGGGCTACGCAGGCTAGTTAAGCTCTGATATGTTGTGCGGGAGGTCGCGGGTTCAAACCCCGGGTCTTAAAATAACTGAGTAGAAGGTGCTGCCTTTGTGAAACAACTGCAAATGGTTAGACCTTCACGTCTTCTCGAACAAGGACGTAAAATCGTAGATCTCCCGTCGGCCTCAAGTTTATCAGTCTCACTAGACTGTCACGAGTTACCGACGTTAAATAAAGTAGCTTTACTTTACTTTACTTTTATACCGAGAGAAATATTTTGAATTCGGAATTTATTTTCCAGGCCGTTTTCACGTCGTTTGGCCTGAAACGTGGATGAGAAGTGCTTACACATCTCTGGATTTGTGTGCCGAAAGCAGAGGCGAAAACGATTTGAATTTCGATGAAAAGCGCCTCAAAGCTGCCTTGTGTATATTTGTGTCCGATGGGTAGACACGCGGCCAACCGTCAAAACTTCGAGGCCTAATAAACTGCTTTAGAAGTCCCAAAAACGCCCCAAAATCACTCACACAACTTCATTAAGTATCAATCTTTTATTATAGAATATTTATTTCGTAGGAATCGGAAAAGAGAATTCACAAGGAGCAATTATATAAACTCTTCCGAGATCGCTTATGAAACATACCACAGGTAACCCAAAAAGCGGGAAATATATGTCGAGTCTGGGCTGCCTGTGGTACAACTGGCTTCCTGCCGCCAAGTGTTCAAATCATATAATTCGAAGCATCCGGGGGAAATTCGTGGGCTCGATTGGGTTTTTAATCCGGTAGAAATTATGAAATTCGTTATCCAAAGTGTATGTGTACTTCTTTTATGAAACTTATAGACAATCGAGAGCATTTTAGTTCGACTAAAAGCTAGGTAAGCCTTTAATTTATGCGGCCGTTGATAAACAAACTGATCGTAACATTGGCGCATAGCACCATGGGCTCGGACACAGGGTCTTTAAGAACTGGCAAACTTAACAGGCGAACTTTAAAAAAGCCAACGACAACTCGGGGAAAAAAAGGTTGATCCTCCCCTGGCTTTCAAAATAAAAAGGCTTGACCCTCCAAGAAAGTTCCAATTTTTTCTGATGACCCTTCCCCCAGCCCTCCCACCTCTCCCCCCCCCCCCCCCCCCCCCCCTCCCCGCAAATAAAGAAACGACCTTCCCTAAACGTAACAATCATCAATAAATGTATATCATTGCATAGTAATTATTTAATGTCTGGTCACTTTTTGATACAATTTGGAACCAAACTTTGAAATTATATTAAAAATAAGCAATTCATTGGATTCAATTGATTGCTACAAAGATGGAGATCAGTATGGTTTGTCATGGTTTGTCATGAAATGTGTTTATTGGTCGAGTTGGATTGGATTGGATAACTATATTTTGTCACGGTTGTTCCGTCAGGTAATTTACAAATTTTAAAATCCGATGAATAATCTAAAATTATGCCTAAGTAAAAAATCTATAACTTACAATTATACTACATGATATAATATTTACATAAATAATAAAATTAATCCTGCTTTACGTGGATGCCTTGAATTAGTAATTTCAGAAGTCATAGTAGCGTAATTTGTCTTTTAGCGAGTTAAGAGATTCCGATTGGCGAATATCAAGGGGCAGGCTGTTCCACAATTGTGCGCCGCTATAGCTAAAACTTCTTTTAAGATAGTCAGTGTGCGGATGTGGAATAGCCAGCTTATTAGTAAGATCGCGTAGTGAATATTAACTAGCTCATTCCTAAAGATAAATTTCGAGCAAAGATAATCTGGAGCTAAATTATTTAGTGACTTGTACACCATAACTGCAGAATCTAATAAATGTTGGTGTTTTATGTTTTTCCAGGTAAGAGTTTCGCGCAGTGTCCGAGTATTTGAATCAAATAACGCGTTCAATAAAACACGAGCACGATTCTGCAATTTCTGTAGCTTGTCACATAAACCCTTGCCACAGTTACCCCACACTTCGCTACAGTAAGCAAAGTGTGGTTTGACTAGTGCATTGAAAATAGTCAAAAGAGTCGAGAAAGGGACAAAAGGCTTCACTCTTTTTATGGTGCCAATGCCAGCAGAGATCTTTTTAGATATATGATCAATGTGGATATTCCTCAATGAATACTCCTAAAGATTTGGCTGTCTGGACCTGTTTAATAGCAACGTTATTTATTGATGATGCTGGGATGTGGGGAATGTTAATGCGTTTTTGATTTGAAGCAATTAACATATATTCTGTTTTCGTAAGATTAATGGTTAATTTGTTTGCGTTACGCCATGTATTAACACAATTGAGATCAGAAGCTAGTTAGCCATCGAGCTCAGAAATGTTATCGTTCGTAAACGTGAGACTTGTATCATCCGCGTACATTCTAGGGACTGAGTGTGTCAAACAATTTGGAAGATCATTGATGTACATTAAAAACATTATTGGTCCAAGGATAGTGCCCTGGGGAATACCACCTTTTAAAGAGCGTGGCTGAGACAACGAGCCGTTTACGAAACACCTCTGGTCACGATTTTGAACCAAGAGTGCGTTAGGCCTCTAACTCCATAGTGCCAAAGCTTGTCTAAAAGAATCTAGTGGTTGACAGTGTCAAATGCCTTTTTTAGGTCAAGAAAGATAACGGCATTGACACGACCTTGATCAATATTTAAAGACCAACTATCAGTAGCTTCTAGAAGGGCAGTTGCCGTAGAGTGTAGAGACCTAAAGCCAGACTGGTTATTAGATAATAATTTATTCTTATTAAGATATTCTATAAGCTGTATATAAACGATTCTTTCCAAAAGTTTAGCAACGATAGGAATGACAGAAATTGGTATGTAGTTATCTGCGTCTGCATGTTTTTTTTTTTTTATTTTTTTTTTTAAACACGGAGATTTCAACAATTTTACACTGGTCTCCATGAAAGCCGTGTATAATACACTAAGTAAAAATACAAATAATTCTCATAACAAGTAATTAAAGATATTAAACTGTACTATATTAAGCATCTAACTAATATATCTATATCTATATATCTACTGGGGTCATATATTAACACTCAATATACATTTATGTACTAATGTATAATAATACTAATAATCTAAGAATAATCTAAAAAAAGAATAATAATCTAAAAAATACTTTAAGGCATCATTAGTGACTCTAGTCAGTTGAGGAGAGTAATACCTTTCAATTTATTTTTAAAACTCACTAAGGAAGAACTTTGTTGAATTTCATTTGGTAGGTTATTCCATATCTTAGTTCCGTCATAACTGAAACATTTTTTTAAGTATTCAGTATTAGGGCGTGGTATGAAAAGCTTCATATTGGAATTTCGAAGATTATAATGAGTTGTTTGGTTTACTGTAGTAAACATTTCTTGAAGAGAGGTTGGAGCGAGATTATTCATAATTTTGAACATTAAGGTTGCTTTACGTTTCACTGTTCTCTCAATAAGAGTTTCCCAATTTAGCAATTCTAGTGCATTTTGAGGACTTGTATTATAATCAGCTCTTAAGATAACCCTAGCTGCCCTATTTTGCAAAACTTGAAGTTCGTCGGACAAAGTTTTCCCGAACGTGTCCCAGACCTCACAACAGTAATCGAGATGAAATTGTATAAGTGAATTATATATAATTTGCAAGGTCTCGAAGGGCACGAAAGGTCTTACTCTCTTTAGGGCACCAATACTAGAAGTAATCTTTTTTGAGATAAATTTAATATGTTCATCCCATTTTAATTTGTCGTTTGACTTTATTATTCTTGATTTGAATGTTTGGAGACTGGATTAAAGCGTCAAGTTTGTGACGAGAGGTAATCAACATATATTATAGACTTATAGCAAAATGGTGCATCAACAATGCCATGACATTACACCCTAAAAAATGTGAAGCAATGCTTATATCAAGAAAGCGATTCGTAGGCCCCATTCCAGCATTAACAATTAACAACAATAACATCAAGATAGTCAACTCAACCAGATGCCTCGGAATTAACATAGATAATAAGCTGAACTGGACCATGCATCTTCAAGAGACAATAAAATCATTTGCCAAGAAACTTAATCTACTTAAAGCACTACGGTTTCTTCCAATGAGTAGTCTTGAGATATTTTACTTTAAAGTGATCCTGCCTTCCATCACCTATGGACTGATTATGTGGGGCAGTTGCAACACGACCCTCTTTCAAGATCTTGAGAGGATGCATGTTCGAGCTGCCAAGATCATCCACAGATGTGACTGGACCACTCCCAGTGCAGACGTCATCAACAAGGCACACTGGAATCCGCTGTTCTGGAATTACAAATATAAGCTAGCAACGTTTGTTCACAAATCGCTCAACTCAGAGAAACTCCCAAATAAACTCTTCACACTAAGAAACAATACACACTCTCTAAGAGGCGTTCATAGGCTAGTCATCCCACATCCACGTACAGATGCTATACGCAAGTCAATCACATACAGAGCATCCGTACTGTGGAACTACCTAGACGATCTCCTTAAAGACAAAAAACACTCGACCTTTAAAAAACTTGTCAAAAAGTATATTGACTCCATACCACTGCAACCAAATGTCAGGATCAACACTGATAAGTTCTCATACCACTAATGTTTTATTTATGCATGCCTAACTTATTCATGTTTACTCGTCCAAGTGTTTACTTATACATTAGACATCCGCCTGTCCATTTGCACAACAACTCGCTTGTTCATCTAATTAAGTTATTAGTCAATTAGTTAGTCTTTCAACTATTTAGTTAGTATCATTCCAATATCTTATAATGCAATAGTCATTCAATCAAAAAACTTGTAATTTACATAATCAATGAGGTTAGCTAGATTTCTTTATCGTTCCTTTTGTATTATCACGGCCACATCAGCTCTGAATGCTGCAGTATCGCCAATACCGTGTTTAAATAAATGCTATTATTATTATTATTATTATTATTCAGTTTTAGTCATATTGAGGCTTAATTTATTTGCTGCCAGCCATTTTATTTAAACTATCTAAATCTGTATTAGCTGAATGCTCAATTTCGTTGATGCATTTACCACTAAAAGTTAAATTAGTATCATCTGCAAATAAGCATGATGTTGACTGTTCGAGACAATTGGGTAAGTCGTTAATGTATATCAAGAACAGGAGGGGTCCAAGAAGCGAACCTGCGGTACTCCACAGGTGACTTCTCTTTCATTTGACTGTTTATTGTTCACCATAGTGATTTGTTTGCGATTAGTCATATATGACTGTAGTAATTTTAGAGAAGTACCCTTTACTCCATAGAGCTCAAGCTTTTTCAATAAGATGCTATGATCAATAGTATCGAATGCTTTCTTGAGATCTATGTAGACTACAAGATTAAGTAACCCACGATCCATACTTAACTAGCCATTCATTTGTAGTTGTTAGCAATGCTGTTGCAGTAGAATGGAATTTCCTAAAACCGAATTGGTTATCAGAAAGTAGGTTATTTATCATTAAGTAGTTGTAGAGTTGTTCGTACATAATTTTTTCTAAGAGTTTACTAATAACAGGAAGAACAGAGATTGGTCTGAAATTATCAAGAATATTTTTAGGACCAGTTTTGTGAATGGGTGTTACCCTTGCTAATTTCCATTCGTTAGGAAAATTCCTGTCCTTATGATATCATTAAAGAGTAGAGTTAAAGAACTAGTTATAATTGGGGCAGCTTCCTTGATCATTTTGGCGGGTATTTCGTCTATGCCTGTGGCCTTAGAAGCACATAAGCCCTTAATGACACTAAGTACTTTGATCGTCTATGTTGCCTCGAACTCAAATACACTTTGTGTATCTGCTATAAATTCCTCAAAGTTTTTACGATTGTCAGGGTCATGATCAATAGTTGATGCTAGGTTAGGTCCGATTTCGACGAAGTATTTGTTAAAATGTTCGGCGATTTCCGTAGGACAGGTAACTGATTTTTCGTTGACTTTGATTTCATTTATAGTATCGTGTTTTGAGTGATTGCCCATGAGATTATTTAGAGTACCCCATGTGCCCTTGGGGTCGTCTTTTTGTTTGTCTAATATATTATTATAATAATCACTTTTATCCTTACTCTTAGCCTTACGTTTACCACTTTCGTAAACAGGAAATACTTTAGAAAATTTTAAATCATCAGGAAAGATTCCTGTCTCAATGGACATATTGAAGTCCCAGGTAAGAGACTCAGAAACTAGCTCTGCGCATTCCTATTAATTTCAGTTAGACTAAACGTATCTATAGGGGAAAACCCTTGATTACTTAATAGGCCTAAGGCAACACTAGAAAAATGGTAATTAAAGGCATTGGCTATACGACTAGAATCAGTGATAGTATCGCCCTTATGGTCAAGTTGGTTGATGGTGATTTATTCGATTTCCGAGAAGTGATTTCATTTATCGTTTGCATAACTCATTTCCATATTTCATTTTTTATTTGCATAACCCTCAAAAGCATTATGGTAATGTGCTGCTTTCGCTAGCCTAAAGTCATTATTTACTTGGTTTCTTACACGCCTAAGTTCAGACCAATCAAGCGGATCGTTAGTCATAATCGCTTTAAACTTCAATCGATCTCTTGAATGCATGCTTTGAAGTAATCCAAGGCGCTTTTGATGCACGTACACGTTTTGTTCTTTGAGGAGCATGCTTATCGGCCACTTCTAAGATTGCCATTTCAACCACATATCACTAGGATTGATCATTGTGCAGATGTCTTGCCAAGGTTGGGATGAAATGTCTCTGCGAAAATTATTACCATTAAAGTTCTTACTGATTTCCTATAGAACACAGTTTGCACTCTACTAGATGCAGAATTTACTGAAATCTTACAGTATGCATATACCAAACTATGGTCGCTGATACCGAATATGGTAGGCACCAGCACAAGCTATCCTGTCAGGGCGATTGGTAAAAATTAGATAAATTAGAGTTCGAGTAGTAGGAGTGATACGTGTTGCTTCATTAACTAATTGATCCAAATTATAATGAGTTATGATACCATCAGGGCTTTGGTATGCAAGTTATTTTGATTTTTTTCTATCAGGTGACAGATCGCAATTAAAATCACCAAGAAATGAAAAACTCTTTGTTTTCAAGGTCGAGTTTTTTGATCAACTGTTCAAAATAATTAAATATCTCCTTCTTAGAAGAAGGAGGTCTGTAGAAACTAACGATAACGAAAGACTTTGATCTAGGTTTGCGTATTTCAATACATAAATTTTCCAGATCAACTAAATTGAGATCTTCCCTGGTAAGAAAATTTATATTATATAAATGGCAACCCCACCGCCGTTCCGACCATTAGTCGTGCGGTCTCTACGAATTAGATCGTAACCCGGGATCGAAACTTCAGTGGTTAAACTGAGAGCTGTCTAGTCTCGATTCATTTATTGCTAAAATATCAAGTGTTTGATTAGCCATTATAACCCTTAACTCATTAATATGTTTGGTAAGACTGGCGATGTTTAGAGAAGCCATTTTAAATCCCCTAGTGGTAGGCAAATGAGAACCAGAGAATTGGTTCTCTACTGATGCATGCTCTTGCCTGTCAAATGCCAATGTGCAAATGCGCCACGTATTCTGGGGGGGGGGGGGGGGCACGTTAGGTTAGGGTATGCCTGGGGGGGGGGGGGGTTGGAAATGATAAAGCCATAATATACACATACACACATGTACATTTCAGCAGCCACAATTTCCCTCAATTCTGTAGTTTAATATTACTTTCTTTTCAATATTGTTCCTCGAGGGTCGTTAGAATTACAAAAAAAACTTGGTATGGGTGTTGTTGATTGAAGTGAAATGGTTATTTGAGTAGTCTGCACGATATTGAGTCACTCAAATTTGATGCATTGTAATTATATCAGGTGCAGTACAACTATGAGAAATCAAGCAATTTAGAACAACAAATTCCACATAATGTTGCTATTCATTCTGAATAGCTAGGTAATGTCATTCTACATGTGAAATAAAGTCATCTATTTGTAATTCTCAATTATTAACAAACCAGTGGAGACGGCTGACATTCAGGCTAAATTCTCAATACAATATTTTCGATTGAGGTCGTAAACTACGATCTACATCTTGAAGGAGACTGAAACGTATAATGGCAGGCCACAAATAAACATGCAATGTCCACTCTTTTTATATCATTGGGGTTGCAGCAAGATTAATTTTCATTCCAAATAATTCGTAAAAGTACTCGACGACGTACTCCTGATCATGACCGAGTGAAAGTGACGATGCTGATGCCAAGAACTGAGGAACAACAACAACAATTACATTTATTTTCTCAAAAGATGATGGAAATGTTTACGAGTAATAAGGCATAATAAGAAATACAATGATGAGAAGGTAGGTCCTTAAGGTAACCTTAGGGTTATCTTAAGCCAGGACCACCTTAGATGGAAAACACTGAAACAACATCTAGCTTGCATGGATATATAATGGTACCAAGAAAGGGGAAGGGAAAGAAAGAGTGCCACTTGCATATAAGTATACTCTCAGTTCTGGACCAAATTTAGTTATGTTATGTTATGTTATGTTATAAACTTGCAATAATGATAAATACACTACTCTATACATAATATCATTATTTCAGTTCTAAAAAAAACACATTCAATACACTGTAGAATGCCTAAACCAAGAGATAATAATCAAATACAAAGAGGTACAGGCCAGATGTAATTAGACCCGGGAAATAGAACAAAATAAAACGAGTGTCAATAACACGCCACAGATAAATATGCGCTTTCCACATCAGTCATTTATCGTTCGTTTGAAAAAATCTTCATTTCGGATTACTTACTCAGTTTATACTCACTCACTGCATGCTGGATTTTCGTTCCCGAATTTATAAACATTTAAATACATGTGCATGGGGGGCGAAACGACTGTAAGTCTTTTAAAACTAAAAGGCCCCTGTCAGTCAGAGAACTGAGAAATCGGGTCATTTCTACTACACTTTCGAGAGGTTAATAACAATAAATAACAACACAACGACAGTCAATTGGTATAAAGGTTATCATGTTCAGATTAGCGGCTACTTACATTTACAAGCTGTTGTCTTTATAATTATATATAGTCAGTGTTGATCGCAGACTGGAGTGTCCCGTCTCACGAGTGTATTTTAAAGCATGTCGCATAATATGTGATAAATTCCCGTCCAAAGCCCGTGAAACACCTCTCAGCTTTAGAAAAGACACAAATCTTGGTATTGCACTTGAAGTAACCTTTGGTTTACACAAAAAACAGCTGATATTAAAGGATTTGCTAAGTCAAAACTCCCACTCGCCGCTATCTTGAAAAACATGGAAATGTTGCCACTGTCCACGTGACCAGCACAGTGCAATCTGATTGGTACGGTGGCGAAAAGAACTTCCAAAGAAGGCACAATCTGATTGGTTGACGGCGCAAAATCTCGACACAGCCGAAGGCCTGGCCCGAGTAATTAGAATCACTGCGGTTGGTATCGGTGGGATATGGAGGGTCCCGTACATTACAGTCATGAAAATGATCACTAGCTGCTATGACTTCATCGGCAACCAATCAATTGTCACTAATATACGTTGAAATGGAGTTTGAGACATTAATTTAACTCCTTTGTTTAAATGTAAACCACTAGCATTTAAATGCTTTGAGCTAATGTTTGCATGATCTATTACGTTCCAATGAGATTCCTTGGCAAACTGACGCAAGATACGATTCGCCTCAGCTCCTTTAGAGTTTAAGTCATCAGATCTATAAATTATTGGAGAAAAAGTTACCTTAGATTCAGGGAGTTCCGCTTCCACCGTCTGAGCGAGTTTGACTAACTTCTCTGCGATTTGACGAGCCGATGATTGAGTCTTCAAATCGTTGGTTCCAGTATGAATTATTATTTCTTCTGGAGAGTGTCGAATTGTGGGTCTGATATGATCAAACATATCGTCGACGGATGCTCCTGAGTAAGGCTTCGTGACGATATGAGCTCCTGAGGTCTTCAACATTTGCCAACCCTTGACATTTTGTACTATCGAGTCCCCCACGATAACAACTGTGCGTTTCTTGGTAGACTCATTCGCTGTATTTCTGTCAGAAGACGGGTTTGGTCTTGGGGGTTGAGGACTCACTCTGCTATTTACTGACGGGGTTGACATTTTTGTTTGGCCACCCTTCGTTTCGATTTGCGCGACTTAACTCCAGTCCACTCAGGCGCGGTTTCTTCGTCATCCAAAGTCGTTTCATTCCGGGCATTTTTCATCGCCTTTCGAGTGGAATTATTCTCGATTCGAACTTGATAGCAACTTTCTCTCGTTTTAGAGGAATGTTGATCTTCGTTTAATAATCTCAAGGCCAACAGGAGGCTATCCCGTTCTTGTCGAAGCTTCTCGATTGTTTCTTGCTGCGAGTGAATAGTGTTCTTCAAGGTTACAATCTCATTCCTTTTCAATTGACTGGATTTCGCACTTTCAGGTTGTGCTGAAATATTATTTATCGCATCCCATATCCTAGAAATCTCTGCGTGGCCGATATTTGGAAGACTGGCAGGCTGCTGTTCTAGAGCAGAGGTGCAGGATTTCGTAGTTTGTTCACCAACTACGTCGGCGCCATCTTGTTCCGCTTCTGCTACATCGCCGCCATCTTGTACTTCGAGGTTACCCGCTTGATCTAGGACTATGGTTTCATCACAATTCTGTTCGCATGCTAAGGTTATGAGCTCCTTTTTGAAGTCCTCGCTTCCTTTGCATTGAATCTGCACAGTCATTGATTTCACAAAAAAGTTACAAGCGAAATTATCCGATTTTAGGACGGAGCAAGAACCATTCGAGTTCGTGGTAAAACTATCGAGTTCGATTGATAGTTTGTTCGATAAGAAAGTTTTAAGTTCTCCGGTATTTCCAGACCACTTATTTTAATAAGTTGATTTTTAGTTTTAACATAGCAAAGTTTTGCTGCCATAGTACAACAGTTTAATTAAATTATGGTCAATTTTTAACAAATATATTCATTATTAACTTTTCTACCTTGTTTAATGACCCTCATACTTTTTTTAAGTTATACATACAGTTTAAGTCTTATAATTGGGTATATGACGCTATAAACCAGGTACTGCAAACCGATTGGCCGATTCGGGATTTCACTAAATGTGTCGGCATGGCAACCAGGACATTCCTTATAAGGAATTGCAACCAATAAATATTGTTCCACTTAGCCAAACCTAAAATGACTCAATAGGTTTGTTATATAGCATATCTCCTATAACCTGGCCAAATTTCATCCCAAAAGAATGAATACAAAGCAAACTGAAATATTAAGGGAGGCAATCAAAAATTCATAAAAATACATTTTTAATAAAATGGCCCCCAAAGTTTGAGAAGTTAATTTTGATGATCACCATATGAAATCTTGAGGAAGATTCAATCAATATTAAAACATTACCATCACAACATACCATTTATGTCTTTCAATGCGTTAAAATTAGTGTTTTTTTCTTTCCTTTCTTCTGTTTAACTGGTTCTGCACATGTAGATAGCTCATTGAATATGGGGTCGTTTGCTAAGCTGGTAGCTCTCGTGTGCTGAGGAATTCAGTGAGTTTTCCTATTCGTGTTTGATATTTTTAGTCTCTTGAGGCGAGAAATTCACCGTGTGCGCTGAAGAGAGCTAACAGCTGGCTTGGCGTAATCTATTGACCAATGAAAACGCACAGGACTCTCACGTGATTTCAAAATGGCGACGTCCAGCGAAGTAATAAGGTAGTTAGCTTGAGCTAACAGCTTATCAAACGACCTCTCTTTCCCTTTGACTGAGCTAATAGCGCTCGTGTGCGGCGGACTTAACCCAATAAAGTGTCCTCGAGCTGAATACGTACGTCGGTAAAGATGGGGATCTCAAGTACTAAATACCACATGAAAACGCCATGCTCTAAACAGGATAAACTCTGACAGCTTGCCTTCCCGCAACGAACAGTCTTTGAACCATTTCTATAGTAATGTAGTGAAAAAATGCCTTTAATTCCACATATTAACCCCCTTCATTTCTTTAGAAACACCAGCTAGTCGCAAGATTATTACAAGCACAAGATAAAGATCTAGACTCTGTTCCACTGGTTGCCATGGCCAATCCAGAAGAAATTTTTCCAAATGAACCAATTGGCATGCTGCCTCCATCTTCGCGTGCCAGCAATAATCTAGAAGAGGTTACCAATGACAACGACGCCAAAAGCTTTGCTCAGTTGAAGAAAAGTCTGAAACCCCTGATCCTATCAATGAAATGTTTCGGTCTGATAAACGGCAACGTCTTTAAGCAAGAAAGAAGGCATTCTGCAAACTCGGTAACACCACAAAATGACGATCACACAAGTGGAATCAGCTGCAAAGTAAACGACCAGAGCTATTGGAGCTTTGGGAAGATATATTGTATTTTTGTTGTTGCCATGCTTTGGGGTATCACCTTTTGGTCGTTTAGCAAGATATTTGTCTCCAAAGTCACAAGCTTCAATGCCATATCTTTTCAAATCGGTTTAACTTTCTGGGTATTGATGTGTGCGTTGCAGACAACCGTGTGCCTGATCGTTATCTCCAGAGGAGGCAGACAAACCTCACGATTCTATACGTTCGTCACGAAAATAAGCTCAGTTAAATTTAGCGAAATGCCATCGATACCAAAACTCGTCAAACCCGTAATCATCACTGGCTGGATTGTTTTAGTATTCAATAGTACTCTGGCTATTTTCTTGATGTATTTTCCAAATGGACAGATCCGTCAAGCATTTCGGTCTATTTTTTACCCGGGGGAGTTGGTCACTAGTTATGGGGACGGTGGTGTTGTTGCATACGCCATCGCCAATGCCCCGCTGACAGCCGCCTGGATCTTTCCATCACTCTTCTACATC
This sequence comes from Actinernus sp. WN-2022, assembly GCA_030867875.1. Classification (NCBI taxonomy): domain Eukaryota; kingdom Metazoa; phylum Cnidaria; class Anthozoa; order Actiniaria; family Actinernidae; genus Actinernus; species Actinernus sp. WN-2022. The sequence goes on from JAOWCC010001634.1 coordinate 143,137,619, forward strand.
ACCACTTGCCTTTTTGTTTCTAATCGATTTCGACATGTAACTGCGAAGGTAATATCCTTTCAAAAATGTCTAGAAAAACGACAAGCTGGCGACATTCGCAGCCCGAAATGGATTTTGGTCGTAGCTATAAGTCTATATAGTGAATTCCGAGTCGTTTGTTTTTGGTTCAAAAACTTAAAGACAAATAGTAATGGTTTCCTTCGAGTCGATTTTCGAATCACACCGTAGCTCATCCATTCCGCACAGTTATAATCGCAATCCATTTCGGGCTGGGAATTGATGTCCTTTAATTTGGCGTTTCTCGTTTATCTGTGACAAACGTTTTTGAAATAGGTATATACATATCCAAACCAGAAAGCGACATACAAAAATACACATTTGTACATATATACTCTAAGTGCCTGCATGTAAAATAACGTCCCAAAATGTACTTAATACCACCATGGGATGTTTGCCTTTTGCGTCAGGCAACTTGAAAAATATATTTTCGACGACATTCCATAAATTTAATTTTTTTTTTCGGCTGACGTGCATACACTTTCAATGTGGCTTGTGGCGCTTTTTTCCCCACCTTTGCTGAAGAAATTGTTCATTTACGTACATTACTATCGTTGGAATGAGGTTTAAATAAAATCGTCACAATAGTGGCCAAATTTACTCCAAACTGAGACTGGCTATCATTCTTTTATTATCTTTCTTCAGCAAACGAGTGCGACGACACACAGAGCTCTCGATCTTATCATTATAAGCAAAAGACTCGATATAAATGTATTTTTGTGTATGACAATGTTTTCTGGGTTGACTATATATATTTATAGTTATATTTACACAATAAACAAAGCGAAACGCGCGCTCTGATTGGTCGATTGCCATGATCTATTGCAGTACAGATGCACAGGTGACGTCACAACGTCATGTGGTCTATTTTGTTGGGAAAGTTGGCTAATTATTGTATAAATCAAATAGATGTCATTTTGCCGTGGGTCTGTGCTCTTAGAGATGCACAGATGACGTCACAACGTGACAGAACAACAGTCACACCACTCGACTGCGTCTCGTGGCGCCCTTCTTTGTTTTCGCACGTTTTGACGTCATCCGTCATGTGTCCCCGTTTTAACCGGGTGAAAGATGTGAAATATGTGGTACGCGGCCACTATATCTTTCTAGTGGAAACGCAGGCTGTGCATTAGCTACGCTATGCTGAAGAGGCCCATAGAGGCCCATAGAAGCCGAAACAGCTGCTAATTGCTGATACCTACTGTCCACGTGGTCCTTGTACCCCTAGCGGCTTTATCATAATCTGTAAACGTATTGTATGCGATTTTAATACCTGTTTCAAATGCACAGGTAGAGTTTTCTAACAGGTTAATTAGCCATCAGTTCGTAAACGAAAAAAGGACTGGGACCGAGTATGTAAATTTATTTGAATTATAAAATAAACCCCACCACAAGAAAGATCACATACAAATTAGTGTGTAGAAGGCCCGCATCACCTTGGCCGGATCAAATCAGCAAAGTTCTATAAGTAATAATAGAACATACCCCCTCCCCCTCAATCCATACTGAACTCTCTAATTTTTGTGATGCTATTCAGTTGTTATTTACTCAAACATCTTCAACTCAGTAAACATAATAATGTCGATGTGGTCTTTCATGTGGTGGGGTTCATTTTAAAAATGTAAAAAAGAATCGATTAAATTTACACACTCCCAGTCCTTTATCAGGTTACTAAATGGCAATACGTCCTGATCGTTGTTTACTTTGAAGGCATCACGCGACATCCAAAGCAACGACGGACTCGATATAGCATTGCTACGAAGGGATCACCTGAAGCTATGTCACGTCGTAGCAGCCTTGGACGCTGTTCTTTCCCCGCTGGCGCTAGTGATGTACAGTTGTAACATCCCTCTCACCTGCCTCGTGCTGAATGGTAGCATCGCGATGTTCAATGAAGATAGTTCTTCAATTCAAGCTGTGATATTGATGTTCTGGAACTTTGCAAATGTATTGAATACACTTGTATGCTCCAGTGCCGGAGCTTACGTCAACACCACGGTGAGTTCTGGAGCCAATTCAATAAAACGTTTACACATGCAAGTCTTGCCATTGTTTAAACTCCGGAAATGGTCAGACTTGTAATGAATACAGACTTGTAATGAATACACGTGTAGAGATTTTATTGTGTTGGCTCCTGGTTGCAAGTTGAGCTTTCAGCTCATTAGAAAAGTGCCTCAATAAGAAAACAGTGAAAATATGTCCAAACTCAAATTCCATAACAAGGTTAAATGCATAAGAAGCGAAAATTAAGTTGAGCTAATTTTACGGAATGCTTTCGAAGTGAGGAATAATTACATTTTCCGCTTGTCAAGATCTCATTTCGTTTCAAAGATATTCAGGTTTTTGCAATATGCAAATGACATGACCTAGGACGTCATATTTTTTGTTTGCACAGCCTTGGAGACAAATCACAAATGCAGAATATCTCTACAAATATTTGTTAAAAACTAATGAAACTTTGTACATAAGTGGTACTATGGAAAATACACATCATTGTGCAAATTATTATGTTGCCATGGAAACACTCTGGCCCCAGGCTTCCACTACAAATAGTACAATCTTCTCTAATTTCTCCTTTGTCAGACACAATTATTTTGGTGTGGGTCCAAAATAAGATTTGGAACAATGTAGTCATTGTATGTGAGTAGTTTAAGCAACTTATGATTTGTCTCCATGCTGTGCAAACAATATGACCTCATGATCACAGGATCTCTGAAACGAGATGACACGTTGACAAACGGGAAATTTTATTAATCCTCATTTCGAAAGCATTTTAACATTAGATCAACTTAATTTTCGCTTCATATGCATTTTAATTGACTTCTAGGTTCGTATTTCCAACAAAATAAGCAATTATTATATTAATTTATGCTTCAAAAAATGTGCCACCATTCAGTTTAATAACTATTCTTCAAATCAACTTCCTTAAACCTAATGTTGTTGGAGTTACACCGTGATATACTTGTACAAGTATCCAGGTCCAATAACGAACTTTTGTTGTTGTACATGATTACTATATTGAATCAGTATACCGTTTGTTAATTTTTTGCGTGTAGTACAATCCCATTTCACTCAATACAATATTTATCACATTTAACTAACATTCCTCTACATATCGACTCCTTTATCACATCACTGGTACTAACATTATTGTAATACTATATTATATCTATACTTTTTCTTTAATATTATTATTATTATTATTATTATTATTTTTAATTACTGTTCTCTCTATTAAATTATTAGTATTATTTAGTATTATTTCCACTAGTACTCTTAGAAGTCATAGTTATTATAATATTTAGCCTCCTAGTTGTCTATACCAAGGTAATGGTCTCTTGTCTATACCCATTCATTGTCATTAGTTACTTAGTTTCATTTTAAACCTGTTATTTATATTCTTTCATGACCGCAACCTTCTGCACTTATTTTTCTAATGGAACCTTAGCTAGATTAGCTCTTTAGGAGTATTCTAGGCCGCCTGTACTTTTCCTTTATTAATTAAATATCTAATTCTAACTGTTGTTAACTGTGATATAAATAAAGTTGTTGTTGTTTTATCGCTTCCATTATTATAAAGTCTAGATGTACAATCTTCGTACAGAGCAACAGTGAATAAATCATGTTTGTCTTTTCCGGATCTACAAATGCCGTAAATCAGGAGGCCAAAATCTAACAAACTTTGTCATTTCTTTTCAGGCTCATGGTTTAACTGAAGTCGTTTATGATATCGATGTTCGGAAACTCGATTCTAATGGCAAAACCGAGGTGACTATATTTTCTCAATAATAAATAGCTGACAATATCAGAAATTATAGTCCATGAAATTTTTTTCTACGGCCAGAGTCACGTAAAGCGTAATGGTCGACGTAGGGTCTTTAAGCGATTTGATATGAACTGGCGAACCTCGCACACATGTGGGATGGTTGAAATCAAAGCAAATATGCAAAAATGACTGACGAACTGTCTGATGACGTAGTCTTCGAGGAAAATATTGTGTATCATTTTCATCAAGCATTGAGGGAGGCGACCTAAACATCCACCAATCGACACTACACATGCGCAACACCATGACATAGCCCCAATAACAGGTTATTGTGGAGTGTGAAGCATCACGTGACATCGCTAACATGGATCAGAAGAGGAGGAGCCGTCTCTTAAGAAATTTCACGTCTTGTGTTTTAGCTTTTCAATAGTTAAAAGTTTTAAACTGATCTCCTTAGCCTTATCCTCATATATATCCCCAATTTAACCTTCACTGGTAATTAAAACACAAAGATAACAGGAAAGAAGCTTTACGATGACCAGAAATAACAGCACACAGATCTTGCGTTTTCTTGTCGGGTTAACCATCCGGTGGTCGATATGCGCCCCGACAGGTTAGTTTCTTTACAATGAAGAGCTCATGAACCTGCTTCTATTTCAGTTGATGCTGCTGATGTCTAAACTGAACGTCGAAACGATTGCACTTACTGTCGGTGGACTCGTACCCATCACAAAGGGAATGATCTTAACTGTGAGTAATATCAAGCGGACTTAATGAACCTCCACTGAAAACTGAACAATGTTTGCTCTCAAATGTTTGTTATGGATATCTATATCTAATGCTGTGTTTGTTTCCTGTATATTGCAAACTAGATGTCAGTTGTGGGCCCATTTTCATGTTCATAGAACTGATTTGAGTTTCTCGCGAGCTTCAAAGGAGAGGAATCGCTCACTTAATTAATTCATAAAATGACAATATAAACTAATTAAAACCCTACCTGAACCACTGAAAAACCTTAACCGGTCAGTAAACAAGATTTTACCCACCTAGAGCTTGGGTTCTCAAGAACAACTTTCAAGTGAATGGTGTGATAAAAAAAATGAGAGTTTTTTCTGGAACTCGAACCTCGCTCCGACTCCTGGCAAACGTCACGGCCACTACACCAAACAACCATCGTCATTAAATTGCTGTCAAATTTTAAAACCACTGCTAATCTATGTGTTTTTAGCCAATCAGAATGAGTGAGCGATTCCTCTCCTTGAGAACTCTGGAGTTTCTCGAGCGCCGCCATCTTGGACGATATGACGTCACATGCCGTTGCCACTATTGTTTTACACTACAAAAAAGCTATTAATTTCTGACAATAGGGGCAACCGTGTGACGTCAAATTATCAAAGATAGCGGCGCCCGGAAAATTCAAATTAGTTTTATGGATAAGAAAATCAGTCCATAGGGACCATTTAGTGTCCAATTTACAGGAAACAAACAGAGCATTACATTTAGTTCCCTGCTAGCAGAGGTCTCTCTCTGTCTTGGTAAAATGGAAGGCGAGGGAGAGACCTCTGCCGACATTCATGGACGAGTCAAACCAGTTTCGAAAACACGTTTTACCGGAAATAGCTGTACGCATCAGTTGTTTGTTACAGTTGCTTCGTGCGCTCATAAGTACACGTGAGATCGCGTTACTTGTTGCCAAGGAAACTTCACTTCCATTTTACCAAGACAGAGAGAGACCTGTGCTAGCAGGGAATACATTTAGGTATCCATAATAAACAATTGAGCGCAAATATTAATTATTTTTTCAGTGGAAGTTCCCTTTAAAAGAGAGTGAAATGCCTCGCGCACTAGTGGTTTTAGATTCCAGTACAGGTAAAAACACAAGTGATAATGCCCCATTATTAAAGCCAAACCAATGCCAGCCCAATAATGAACCATGTGGGACGAATATGAACAGTTGTAAATGGTATACAGTACGTTAGTACGTATACATGAATCTAAACTGAAAGCCGTTATACACGTCCAGCTTTTTCGATCCAAATTGGTGACCGCGTGATAAAGGAGTATTTATACCAAAAATAAAGCGCTCACATGCGGAACCACTAGGGCATATTTCTGGTTGTTTTGCTTCTCTTTCGACTTAATATATTTTCAGTTCATACACCGGGAGGATGTGTGATATCGGGTACATATGTCATATTACTGTATTAGTCATGGATGTTAGTTTAAGTTAGCATTAGAGTTCACCTCAAAAGTTCCTTTTTTCCTTCATGCAGGTTTTTGGCACCATACTGGGATATATGACGATTCTCATTCAATTCAAATAGAGTGGACATATCACGCAAGATGTACCATATGAAGTTGTTTCCTCGCTCTCCTTTGCCGGGGTACCCAGCGGGGTAATTTCTCATGAGCATGAAAGGAATGCGGTGGCTGGAATATAAAAAAAAACGAAAAGAAAATCTCAAGCTCTCGGTCCTCGATAAAATTGTTATTCTTTAGCAAGCTCATTCCATGATGTCAGAACTTCTGCAATACTTACCTGAATATGCAGTGAATGGGTGGCAAGGATTAAAGCGCTAGAGAGCCTTAGAAATAGAGATTTATGATTGACAGGCGCTACTGCATAATTTTATGCCCCACTCACAATGGAATAAATTTCTGACAATGACATGTAAACCGTAAGTCAAAGCAAGCTAAATTAATAATTAATGAAACAATACAGTAGTTAATGGGATGTACTTACGACTCTGTGCCTATAAAACACACTACATAAACTCTTCCAGAACAAATTAAAACGTGACTCTTTGCACGCCGCCATGTGCTGCATCAGCTCTCCTCTGGGACAGGCGGTCACCCTGTGTTTCATTTTAACTGGAATTACCGCTGACAGGGGGTATCGGCGCTACATAGCCGCCCAGATGAAGTCACTACTGAGTTCATCCTAAAGTCTACATCAGTCCATGTGGCGTTTACTTAAACTTAATAAAGACCTGATAATAATGTGTTCATGAGGATTCTAAGAAACATAACCTGGCAATAGGCCTATTTAAAACCACTTGTCTTGACCTTCATTGCTCGCACATAGCCATCTCTTGCTTCCGTGCACCTCGAAGACACGTCCTAGGGGCCAGTGTCCTCGTTGAACTCTCTCGTCGGCCACTAACATAAAGTCTCCAATTCGAAAGTTGCGCCTAGGCTTCTGCATCGCTGGCGCTCCTGTGACGTCGGCAAGTATTCTGCAATCGACCGTTTCCAGAAGACGTTCGCCAAGTACTAGTTAAAGCTATAAAGCTTGTGGGCTCGTGCGTAAAACAAATTATGAAGGAATTAATTAGGGTGCGTTCGATTGACCGTATTCCGGAATAAGAATACACAGAATGATAACTACAAATCGCTTATTTCGGGAATTTTTAGTCCATGGAATACAAGATGCATCCTGAATATCATATTTCAGCAAACTTTAGTAGCTTACAGTGCAAAATGTACCTGAACCAGTGATTTCCAGAGATTATTCCATCTATTCTTATTCCGGAATACGGTCAATCGAACGCGCCCTAATTAATTTCTTCATAATTAAAAATTATTTTTTAAATAATGAGAAAGATGGCAGCTAAAACCTATTTACAATACTTACATTAAAATCCTAGTTACTGATAACTAGTCATACTAAATAAATAATGGCAATGCAGCATGTATGGTGTAAATATACATGTCAGCTCTAAAGTTAGCTGTTGAGGCTGACTTTACGTTAAAGTTAAAATCATTAAAAATCTTCTGCGACCTCAGCCTGTTTTCAATATCCCTGTACCCGACATTTCGCGCGAAGTTCGTGTCTTTGCTAGTAATTGCATGCATGCATTCCACAACGTTGTGCCCCTGTATGTATATTATAGAATCCTTAATAAAGTTCGTTTTAAAACATGGCATTCAGTTAGTGAGTCACTCGATCTTAAGAAATACCTATAACAGTCACGCTTCAATGCAATGGTGTTGGATAATACTTATGACAGTCTGTTATTATTAGCTTTGTGCAAAGTTCGCCAGTTGGCGTGTTCTAATACATCCTTAGATCCCATGTCTTTTGGTAGATTGAAAATTATTCTAGCAACTCTACAATGAAACCTTTCTAATGAGAGAAAATTATCTGCGTTCGAACACGCACCCCACAAAACAAGGCCATAAGTCACGGATGGCACAATAACCTTAAAATATAATTGCAAAAGAGCACTCCTTGGGAGAAACCTAGATTTCTTAAGCAGGCCCAATTTCAATTCTTTGCGTAACACTTCTTGAGATCCAGCATATGCGGTGTCCAGGTTAGTCTGTCGTCAACCGTTATTCCTAAGAGACGTGTCTTGTTTACCCATCTAAGGGTGGAGCTCCCAATGCGAACTGGCGCAATCGGATCCATACAATTTCCTTTACTGATCAACATCGCCTCACTGTTACCCTGTCTACGAGACACCAAGTCTATAGTTCCTTTAGAGTTGAGTTGAGTTGGACAGTGGCTCCATCCACAGTTGGATCTACACAAAATATCGTGGTATCGTCGGCGTACATGTATACCGATCCAGATCTGACAGAGGATGTCAAATAGTTTGTAAACAAGGAGAACAACGTCGGTCGTAGTACGAATGCTGTGGAATACCGAAGGTTACAGGCAACGTGTCCGAAGCGACCCATTGACTACTGTAAATTGCCGTCTGTCCTTTATCTAGCTCTTAATCCAATCCATCAACTGTCCGCGAACCCCAAAGTTCCTTTCTAATTTCGATTCCAATACATCATGAGATACACTATCAAACGCCTTTCTGAAGTCTACGAAGGCAACAGCCACGGCTAGTCCTGAGTCCACGACCTTCCTCCAAATCTCAGTGAGATACACGAGAAGTAACTCTGTGGAATAGCCTTATCGAATAAGCCCACTGACTATTTGAAACCTTCCATCGTCGTTGCCCGTACTGATCAGTTTCTTGTGAACAGCCCCGGGCAATTTTTTTTTGGGCCCCAGTTCAGATCAATGAGCAACTTTACAGTGAGGCCTTGCGCGCCCAATCCAAGATGGCGGACAAAGATGGCGGACTCAGTCCCGGTGGCATATTCATGTTTGGTCTCAGTAACAGCAAATGATTAGGTGTCAGCGAGTCTAAGTCATGCGGATCATCTCTCCTCGGTGTACATGTTAGAGGTCTACTGTTCAAGATGCCCTCAACTTCGGTCATCAGAGTCCTCATAACTTCCCCTAGGAACCCATTACCAGGAGCGTCCATATATACTATACCCGTGAGTCAGCGTATGACCGGTTAGAGCTATTTTTAGAACATGTTTCCCGGGTAACTGCCTTCTGACTCTGCTGCGATCGTGCATATGCTTGCCGTAAATATCGACATTAAGAATGATCTATTGTTCTTTGAGGTCATCATTTACTAACGCTGCATTGTCCTGACTATGGTTTGATTGGATTCCCAAAGTGTGGAAACGTGAACTCCCGTGAGATCTGTTCTAAATATAGTTCAATCTGGTCATACGCTGACTCACCGACCTATTATGGGAGATGGACGCTCCTGGTAATGGGCTCCTGACTGGGCTCGCCGCTGGCCGAAAAACGCGCGGGCTCTGGAAACGACATTGAATTTTCCGGCGTGGGACATCAACGGCAATTTTAGGGCCATTTATACGAGAGGAAGTTAGCCACGAATTATCTAATATAAGCGATGAACGTTCGTATAAATGGGTCAAAAAACTGAAGTTCGCGACTAACTGAAGCCACGGCTTAATGAAGCCCTCGTATAAATAGCACATTTTTGTGAACTTCGCGGCTTAGGTAAGTCGTGGCTAACTTGCTCTCGTATAAATGGCCCTAATATATAGTAATTGTGCTTCACTTGTCACGCACAAAGGTTTCAATATGAAGCTACAGGGTATAATTCTCAGTGATTCGTGAAACGAGTAAAGAATAAACTTAATTTACCCCGGTGCCTCATAATGAAACATTTGTGCGTGACAAGTGAAGCATGTATCGAAAGTGGGCTATTGACCGCGTCTTGATGATCTGAGACTGGAGCGAGTAACCTCTCGCGGGGCAAGGTGGTTATCCTTACGAGGTTCTGAAGATAATTAGAAAATCTTTCATACAGAGAAAATAAATTAATGACGAAGTAATTTCATTTCAGTTTCTCAAAAGAATGAATATAACTTGACTTTGAATAAATTAACGCACAGTGTAGTGAAATTCGTGGCGTATGACGTTAATGATGTGTAAACATAATCCATAGCAACTTTATTGCCATTTGACTTGCATTAAACAGCTGGCAAGGTGCTAGAATTTCCTCAGCTTTCAATTGCAATAAGGTAGGTTTTCAGTTATTCTCCTTTCTTTTCAACTGTTGAAGGCTATTTTGCTCGACTTCTGAATCTGTTTTTCTGTTATTCCATAATTAAATTCATCGCTAAAAGACCTTTCCACGCGTGTATGTATACATTTGGTTTGGTCGGTCATTTTTTTCAGGACTCATTAACATTTTCTGGAGATATTTTTGGGGGGTATCAAAAACTGGTTTTCAAACGAATTGACTACATAAATATTGTCGAGTCTTTGAAGAATAAGGTTGGAAAGGAGTTGGGCTTCAATCAGATCTCAATTTCTTGTACCGTACGTCACCGTTTATCAACTGGATTCCACATCGGAATAAAGTCGCGTAAAAGCCATAGTTACTTTTTGGTTTAAGCATGTTTATCATTATAATGTGAAAGTTAAGGACTAACCACTGTAACAGTTTGATTTGGACTGTATATTTATTCATCTATTCTTGAAATTGTTGTCTTTCTTTTTGCAAAAGGAGCAACCTTTACCACGCTTTACGGGTTCTTTAAAAACTGTTTTTCGCTGGGGAAGATGTTATGAGTTCACCGTGTTATAATTTCTGTTATAATTCCTTTATTTCACGTGAAAGTAATTATATACACGTAAATCTTCCTTTTCAATATAATAAATTTAATCTCAACTATAAATGCCGTTGAAGCATATTTATACAGTTTGATTTGGACTGTTTATTTATTGGTTATGTGTTCAGTTATGAGTTTTATAGTTAATTGTCGAACATGATAAAAAAAAGGCCGAACAAGGAAGTGCGTTTCTACATTCACGACTTTCTTCAATAAGACCAAGAAGAATATACAGCTTTCCACAGAAATACGAACTGAATTATTGATATGCAAATCTCATTATATTTTAGTCCCGTACAAAAGCACTCCACGCCATAAAAGTAGCCGTAGCACTCTTAATTATTTCACATGAAAGCCAATATTTGTTACGTACCTCTTTCCTTACAATAGAATTAAAATTGCATTATCTAATAAGACTCTCAACTATATAATCATTATTCTCGGGGTTTCTATATAAAAGCAGTTCATCAAAAAGTTATTTCACCCCAAGGCTATAAATTGTGCCGATTGTTTTAAAGTTAATTGCGACAAAGAAGCACTAAATTACAAAGAAGCACTGAATTATTTCTTCAATAAGACCAAGGAGAATGTTTCCACAGAAATGCGTAAGTTGTCAGTTGATATGCGAAACTGATATCCCATAGGGGAGTTTGCACAGTTAACTATTTAGGCTTAGATTTAGATTTAAAACTAACTTTATATAAGGCCCTGACTACTGACGTTAGATTGACATATCAATGTCACTGTCTTTATGTGAAACAAAAACAAAAACTTAGAAAAAAAATATTTGTTCGATAAGTTGAGCTTTCTCAGCATGTGTGTGAACCAAATGAATACTAAAACAAGATATACATGTATACCTTGAGGAAGGTTGGCCGTTTATTTAGATTTAGATTTAGAACTAACTTTAGTTCCGGGGACTACTGATGTTAGATTGGCATATCAATAATTTACACAATAATTTTCACTGTCTTTAAATGAAAAGAAAAAGGAAATCTTGAGGATAAATTATTTGTTCGGTAAGTAAACATCGTAACGTTGGGCCTAATCTCAGCATGTGTGTGTGAACCAATTGCAAATGAATACTAAAACAATATATACTTGTATACATTGAGGAAGGTTGGCCGTGCCAACCGAACTATCGATATTAATTATAAATTTTCCCTAACCGTACAATCAGCCTTTCATGTTGTCTTAGCAAATGAATACTGCTGTGCATGGAGCTTCTACGATATGAGATTCTTTGTCTGTGGTACCACAATGAGGCGCCGAGCTGTATAGACTATTGTTAGACATTTATCGAGAGTCAAAGCAGCCAGAGGAGCCAGTTAATTATGTATGTGAATGCTTTCTCTATGCACCTTTAGTGTTTTCTCCTCTTTTTGCCAACCTTCCGCTCATAGCTCAGGAATCCCCTACCTTCCTCTTCCCCAGAACATACTTTAGAAAGAACACCAGGTGAACAAACAACCTTTTTGTGAAAGCAATCTGCTCTTACTTTCCTTTATGTTTAAAATCAATTCTTATAAATAATTAATTATTTTCGAGGTGCAAACTTCTCAACTGGTGTGTCTTGTATTCCCATACGTAAGCCATATAGGTATGTGCCGCGTTACAGAGTATGGTTTTCGAGGTGCCGGACCTTTAAATAGGGTCTTGTATGTTTTATTGTCATCTCCGATCCTTAAATAGGGTACTTTTTTTTTCCTTTTCCGTAACTCTTGATTTGCAATATCGTGCATTTGCTCAACGCCGGCTAAACGTAACAGTCATCAATAAATGTATATCATTGCATAGAAATTATTTAATGTCTGGTCACTTTTTGATACAATTTGGAACCAAACGTTGAAATTTTATTAAATATAAGCAATTCATTGGATAAAAGTAAAATTTGCTACAAACCACAAACTACAAACCACAAGTATGGTTTGTCATGAAATGTGTTTATTGGTCGAGTTTAATTAAATTATGGTTAATTTTTAACAAATACATTCATTATTAACTTTTCTACCTTGCTTAATGCCCCTCATACTTTTTATAAGTTATACATACAGTCTAAGTCTTATATTTGGGTATATGACGCTATACACCAGGTACTACAAACCTATTGGCCGATTCGGGATTTCACTAAAATGTGTCGGCATGGCAACCAGGACATTCCTTATAAGGAATTTCAACTAATAAATCTTGTTCCACTTAGCCAAACCGAAAATGGCTTAATAGGTTTGTTATATAGCATATAATATATCTCCAATAACCTGGCCAAATTTCATCCCAAAAGAATGAATACAAAGCAAACATATTAAGGGAGGCAATCAAAAATTAAAAAAAAAAGTACATTTTTAATAAAATGGCCCCCAAAGTTTGAGAAGTTAATTTTGATGATCACCATATGAAATCTTGAGGAAGATTCGAACAATATTAAAACATTATCATCACAACATACCATTTATGTCTTTCAATTAATGCATTAAAATTAGTGTTTTTCCTTTCCTTTCGATCTTCTGTTTAACTAGTTCTGCACATGTAGATAGCTCATTGAGCATGGGGTCGTTTGCTAAGCTGGTAGCTCTCGTGTGCTGAGGATTTCAGTGAGTTTTGCTATTCGTGTTTGATACTTTTAGTGTCTTGAGGTGAGAAACTCACCGTGTGTATTGACCAATGAAAACACACAGAGCTCTCACGTGATTTCAAAATGGCTACGTCCAGCGAAGTAATAAGGTAGTTACCTAAGGGGATAGCTTAGTGAAATTCACCGTGTGTGCTGAAACGGCACTTGAGCTAACAGCTTATCAAACGACCTCTCTTTCCCTTTGGCTAATTAAGCTAATAGCGCTCGTGTGCGGCGGACTTAACCCCATAAAGTGTCCTCGATCTGTATACGTACGTCGGTAAAGATGGGATCTCAAGTACTAAATAACCACATGAAAACTCCATGCTCTAAACAGGATAAACTCTGACAGCTTGCCTTCCCGTAACGAGCAGTCATTGAACCATTTCTATAGTAATGTATGTTTACTGGAAGTAGAGACCACACAAAACGAATCGAATGATTCGCCTACAAGTAACGTCGTGTACCGTACCCGATGTATTGTATTCTGGGTTTAGAGTTCTTTGTGTTGTCGGGTATTGTTTTGCTCAGTGTAGTTCATTGTTTTGAGTTGTTGTCTTCCTTGTTTGACGTCATCTGTGTTCCCAATCACTTTAGTACGCATGTTCTACCAGGCGTTCCACTAAAACGATCTTTTCGCGAGCGTCGAACGATCGCTAACAAATCATCTCCATTTTTATTGTTATTAGTACTCTGAATTATTTTCGTTGAGTGAAAAAAAAATGTTTTGAGGTTCCGTTACTTACGGAGCCCTGTAAGGGCAGTGTCACTATCGCGCGATACTGACGTATTATCGCGCGATACAGTGGTACCCCCCACCCCCATCGATTTACATTTTAATCTGGGATGCAACGAGTTTGGTATTATACCCTTTATACCCTCTAAAATTATCATTGCCCATTTCTAAAAGCAATAGCTTCAGAATCAAATTCCCCACATGCTCACACACTTACATTCAAATGCAAATGGTAGAAAATTCATCCTCATTGATATGTGCTCTGTTTACACAACTACTAGCTGTCACAAGCAATTCATTCAACTCAGCAATAACAATAAATAAATAAATAAATAAATAAGAACATAAACTGAGAAGTCTTGATACAAATAAAGTTACTTTGAAAGTTTGTAATCGATTACATTCTTCAGTAATAACTCTAAATAAATAAATAAATAAATAAATAAATAAATAAATAAATAAATAAATAAATAAATAAATAAATAAATAAATAAATAAATAAATAAATAAATAAATAAATAAATAAATAAATAAATAAATAAATAAATAAATAAATAAATAAATAAATAAATAAATAAATAAATAAATAAATAAATAAATAAATAAATAAATAAATAAATAAATAAATAAATAAATAAATAAATAAATAAATAAATAAATAAATAAATAAATAAATAAATAAATAAATAAATAAATAAATAAATAAATAAATAAATAAATAAATAAATAAATAAATAAATAAATAAATAAATAAATAAATAAATAAATAAATAAATAAATAAATAAATAAATAAATAAATAAATAAATAAATAAATAAATAAATAAATAAATAAATAAATAAATAAATAAATAAATAAATAAATAAATAAATAAATAAATAAATAAATAAATAAATAAATAAATAAATAAATAAATAAATAAATAAATAAATAAATAAATAAATAAATAAATAAATAAATAAATAAATAAATAAATAAATAAATAAATAAATAAATAAATAAATAAATAAATAAATAAATAAATAAATAAATAAATAAATAAATAAATAAATAAATAAATAAATAAATAAATAAATAAATAAATAAATAAATAAATAAATAAATAAATAAATAAATAAATAAATAAATAAATAAATAAATAAATAAATAAATAAATAAATAAATAAATAAATAAATAAATAAATAAATAAATAAATAAATAAATAAATAAATAAATAAATAAATAAATAAATAAATAAATAAATAAAGCTTTGTAAAAATGTAATCCATGCAGCTCAGGAAAGCCTACATTTCAGTAAAACCTAACTTCTTCAGTTACGTACGTAGACTCGCCCCACACAGATGTTGGCAGCGTTTCAAAAATATAAAAGGCATAAACCACGAATGAACCAACGAAAAGCTATATATATACCTTTTGAAACCTGCATTACTGAATATGTATTACCGGTAAATCTTTAAATATTTACTCTGTAACGCATTTTGCACGTGTTGGAGCCTTTTTATGAGATATTTCGAAAGCCGACTGACATCCATGAGTTTAAAAATACAGTTAGTCAAGTTTCGAAGCAATAAATGCATTATCATTAACTTATGATTGAGTTCAACTGTAAAATATATGTCCTTTAACTTTAAACAGCTCGTCAAAAGCTATTTTCGTTTTGTTTAATGTTGTTGTGGTGTTGAATTCACCTTAAGAACTAAAAAAACTACTTCACTACACACTTATGAGTTAACGAGATATCACGTGATAGTAACACTCATTATCGCGCGATAGTAAGTCAGTATCGCGCGATAATAAGTCGGTATCGCGCGATATTCTTTCATAAAATTTGTGTTTGTGGATGGCCCTTACAGGGCTCCGTAGGTACTCTTGCTTTTACTACATGCCTTTAATTCCACATATTAATCCCCTTCATTTCTTTAGAAACACCAGCTAGTCGAAAGATTATTACAAGCACAAGATAAAGATCTAGACTGATCCACTGGTTGCCATGGCCAATCCAGAAGAAATATTTCCAAATGAACCAATTGGCATGCTGCCTCCATCTTCGCGCGCCAGCGATAATCTAGAAGAGGTTACCAATGACAACGACGCCAAAAGCTTTGCTCAGTTGAAGAAAAGTCTGAAACCCCTGATCCTATCAATGAAATGTTTCGGTCTGATAAACGGCAACGTTTTTAAGCAAGAAAGAAGGCATTCTGCAAACTCGGTAACACCACAAAATGACGATCACACCAGTGGAATCAGCTGCAAAGAAAACGACCAGAGCTATTGGAGCTTGGGGAAGATATATTGTATTTTTGTTGTTGCCATGCTTTGGGGTATCACCTTTTGGTCGTTTAGCAAGATATTTGTCTCCAAAGTCACAACCTTTAATGCCATTTCTTTTCAAATCGGTTTAACTTTCTGGGTATTGATGTGTGCGTTGCAGACAACCGTCTGCCTGATCGTTATCTCCAGAGGAGGCAGACACACCTCACGATTCTATACGTTCGTCACGAAAATAAGCTCAGTTAAATTTAGCGAAATGCCATCGATACCAAAACTCGTCAAACCCGTAATCATCACTGGCTGGATTGTTTTAGTACTTAATAGTATTCTGGCTATTTTCTTGATGTATTTTCCAAATGGACAGATCCGTCAAGCATTTCGGTCTATTTTTTACCCGGGGGAGTTGGTCACTAGTTATGGGGACGGTTTTGTTGTTGCATACGCCATCGCCAATGCCCCGCTGACAGCCGCCTGGATCTTTCCATCACTTTTCTACGTCACCACCTGCCTTTTTGTTTCTAATCGATTTCGACATGTAACTGCGAAGGTAATGTCCTTTCAAAAATGTATAGAAAAACGACAAGCTGGCGACATTCGCAGCCCGAAATGGATTTTGGTCGTAGCTATAAGTCTATATAGTGAATTCCGAGTCGTTTGGTTTTGGTTCAAAAACTTAAAGACAAATAGTAATGGTTTCCTTCGAGTCGATTTTCGAATCACACCGTAGCTCATCCATTCCGCACAGTTATAATCGCAATCCATTTCGGGCTGGGAATTGATGTTCTTTAATTTGTCGTTTCTCGTTGATCTGTGACAAACGTTTTTGAAATAGGTATATACATCCAAACCAGAAAGCGACATACAAAAATACACATTTGTACATATATACTCTAAGTGCCTGCATGTAAAATAACGTCCCAAAATGTACTTAATACCACCATGGGATGTTTGCCTTTTGCGTCAGGCAACTTGAAAAATATATTTTCGACGACATTCCATAATTTTAAATTATTTTTTCGGCTGACGTGCATACACTTTCAATATATATGTATAAATGTATTTTTTTGTATGACAATGTTTTCTGGATTGGCTATATATATTTATTGAATACTGTAAAACTGCAGGGACCAACGGACGAAGTATAATACCGGATCACCTTGGAGGGATCTATTCAGCGAAAATGTGTAAACAATAACAACGAAGAAAGGCTGATTATACGGTAATGGTAATTTATATGAACCAATATTTCGGCTAGCACGGCCAACCTTCTTCAGGGTTTACTGAACCAATATTTCGGCTGGCACGGCCAACCTTCTTCAGGGTTTACAAGTCTTGTAAACTTGTAAACCCTGAAAAAGGTTGGCCGTGCCAGCCGAAATATTGGTTCATATAAATTACCCATTACCGTATCATCAGCCTTTCTTCGTTGTTATAAATATTTATAGTTATATTTACACAATAAAGAAAGCGAAACGCGCGCTCTGATTGGTCGATTGCCATGATCTATTGCAGTACAGATGCACAGGTGACGTCACAACGTCATGTGGTCTATTTTGTTGGGAAAGTTGGCTAATTATTGTATCAATCAAATAGATGTCATTTTGCCGTGGGTCTGTGCTCTTAGAGATGCACAGATGACGTCACAACGTGACAGAACAACAGTCACACCACTCGACTGCGTCTCGTGGCGCACTTCTTTGTTTTCGCACGTTTTGACGTCATCCGTCATGTGTCCCCGTTTTAACCGGGTGAAAGATGTGAAATATGTGGTACGCGGCCACTATATCTTTCTAGTGGAAACGCAGGCTGAGCATTAGCTACGCTATGCTGAAGAGGCCCATAGAGGCCCATAGAGGCCCATAGAGGCCCATAGAAGACGAAACAGCTGCTAATTGCTGATACCTACTGTCCACGTGGCCCTTGTGCCCCTAGGGGCTTTATCATAATCTGTAAACGTATTGTGTACGATTTTAATACCTGTTTTAAATGCACAGGTAGAGTTTTCTAACAGGTTAATTAGCCATCAGTTCGTAAACGAAAAAAGGACTGGGACCGAGTATGTAAATTTATTTGAATTATAAAATAAAACCCACCGCAAGAAAGATCACGTACAAATTAGTGTGTAGAAGGACCGCATCACCTTGGCTGGATCAAATCAGCAAAGTTCTATAAGTAATAATAGAACATACCTCCCTCCCCCTCAATCCATACTGAACTCTTGCTATTCAGTTCATATTTACTCAAACATCTTCAACTCCGTAAACATTAATTTCGATGTGATCTTTCATGTGATGGGGTTCATTTTAAAAATGTAAAAAAGAATCGATTAAATTTACACACTTGGTCCCAGTCCTTTGTCAGTTTACGAAATGGCAATACGTCCTGATCGTTGTTTATTTTGAAGGCATCACGCGACATCCAAAGCAACGACGGACTCGATATAGCATTGCTACGAAGGGATCACCTGAAGCTATGTCACGTCGTAGCAGCCTTGGACGCAGTTCTTTCCCCGCTGGCGCTAGTGATGTACAGTTGTAACATCCCTCTAACCTGCCTCGTGCTGAATAGTAGCATCGCGACATTCAATGAAGATAGTTCTTCAATTCAAGCTGTGATATTGATGTTCTGGAACTTTACAAATGTATTGAATACGCTTGTATGCTCCAGTGCCGGAGCTTACGTCAACACCACGGTGAGTTCTGGAGCCAATTCAATAAAACGTTTACACAAGTCTTGCCATTGTTTAAACTCCGGAAATGGTCAGACTTGTAATGAATACAGACTTGTAATGAATACACGTGTAGAGGTTTTATTGTGTTGGCTCCTGGTTGCAAGTTGAGCTTTCAGATCATTAGAAAAGTGCCTCAATAAGAAAACAGTGAAAATATGTCCAAACTCAAATTCCATAAAAAGGTTAAATGCATATGAAGCGAAAATTAAGTTGAGCTAATTTTAGAATGCTTTCGAAGTGAGGAATAATGACATTTTCCGCTTGTCAAGATCTCATTTCGTTTCAGAGATATTCAGGTTTTTGCAATATGCAAATGACATGACCTAGGACGTCATATTGTTTGCACAGCCTTGGAGACAAGTCACAAATGCAGAATATCTCTACAAATATTGGTTAAAAACTAATGAAACTTTGTACATATGTGGTACTATGGAAAATACACATCATTGTGCAAATTATTATGTTGCCATGGAAACACTCTGGCCCCAGGCTTCCACTATAAATAATACAATCGTCTCTAATTTCTCCTTTGTCAGACACAATTATTTTGGTGTGGATCCAAAATAAGATTTGGAACAATGTAGGCATTGTATGTGAGTTGTTTAAGCAACTTATTTTTTGTAACAAGGAAAGAAATTGGAATGTTATGTTCAAGGTGAAAGGTGCGTGGGGCCATGAGAGTTTCCATGGCAACACCATAATTTGCACAATGATGTGTACTTTCCATAGTGTCATACATGTGCAAAGTTTCAGAGATATTCTGCATTTTGTGATTTGTCTCCAGGCTGTGTAAACAATATGACGTCATGATCACAGGTCATCTTATTTACATATTACAAAAACCTGAATATCTCTGAAACGAGATGAGATGTTGACAAACGGAATTTTGTATTAATCCTCATTTCGAAAGCATGTTAACATTAGATCAACTTAATTTTCGCTTCATATGCACTTTAATTGACTTCTAGGTACGTATTTCCTTTTTTGCTGACCCGTATTCAGTGGTCCAGAGAGGGCAGAGACCGAAACAAAAGAAAGCCAAATAAAATCAATAACTGTAGAAAATACTTACCACGCTGTTTGAGGAAGTTTCTACTACAACCCAGCCCCCTCCCCCCCCCCCCCCCCCCCCCCCTCCCCGACCCCCCAAGACTACAAATCCATCGGACTACATTTTCTACTCCAATGTAAGTTATACGAGAAGGAAAGATTAGCTCTCCAAAACGGAATCGGTGAATCCCATATGACTCCAATAACGAAATGTTGTTGTTGTACATGATTACTATATTGAATCAGTATACCGTTTGTTAATTTTGTGCATGTAGTACAATCCCATTTCACTCAATACAATATTTATCACATTTAACTAACATTCCTCTACATATCGATTCCTTTATCACATCACTGGTACTAAAATTATTGTAATACTATATTATATCTATACTTTTTCTTTAATATTATTATTATTATTTTTAATTACTGTTCTCTCTATTTAACAATTATTCACTGAAGTCGAAGTGACTATTGGTGAATATTTACCGAGACGAAGTCGAGGTAAATATTCACCAATAGTCACTGAGACTGAAGTGAATAATTGTTTTAGTATAATTTCATCAGTGAATATCAGAGAAATTAAAACTAGAAATTATTAGTCTGACTTAATTCCGACCCCTTTATAAGTTTTAAAGCGCGCGTGACAGGATAGTTTTGTGACAACATTTGCATAATCACATGCCGCTACGGTTCACTGCACAAACCGACTCGACACGAGACTTGCAGGGACTACAAGAATGGATTTGCTAAAGCAAGAGAAATACCAAAAAGCAGTCCAAATCCACACTAGAATTCAAGTTGAAGCAGCAGTCCTCACTTTTGAGACCTCGAACCGTGTTACAAAGAGAGGAAATGCAGCGAAAATGAGTGGAAGTGGGCAAACTCGGCTGACTGAAAATCTGCCACGGCGAGTGCAAATTTATCGAAAGGAACCGCTTTCATGAGTTCACTTCAAAGGACAAATTTGCTGGAAACTACAAACTACAGTTTGTAGTTTTGTGGATTATAGCCATCACAAAATCAAAGACAATGGTAAATCAAGAGACAAATGATTTCGGTATGAGATAAAACTTGAAAACACACCGAGAGCGGCGAGAGAAGAGCATAACAGCAACCGGCTTCCTGAATGAAAACTAGAACTTGTTGTTTTTCTATCAAGAACCACGGGGAAAATAACTCAAGTAAGTACACTCTTTTTAAGTCGAACAGTTCCAAAGTCTCGTTGTGTTATTTATTGCTCTAAGTAGACGTTATTTCAGTTGTGATTCATGAGGACCGAATAAACTCAACCCCGGCCAAAACTCGTAAGTAAACTTTGTTTGTGACGGTTTATGGATTAAAATAAGCTTCAAGTTTAGCCATACTTATTTAGTTGCTTCTTTAGTGGGTTTTGGAAAATCTTTTTCTTTCATATTATTTATTTCTTTGTGAGAAACATCAGTAAATATGCGAGCGGCCATTTTGGTAAATGCCTTGTATATTATATTCACCTCCAGGCGCTCTGGAGGTGAATATAGCGAGGTATGACGTAATTCTCGACCAATCAGAGCACAGGAATCTCTATATTCACTGATGAAATTATACTAATAAATTATTAGTATTATTTAGTATTATTTCCACTAGTACTCTTAGAAGTCATAGTTATTATAATATTTAGCCTCCTAGTTGTCTATACCCATTCCTTGTCATTCGTTTCATTTTAAACCTGTTATTTATATTCTGTCATGACTGCAACATTCTGCACTTATCTTTCTAATGGCACCTTGGCTTGATTAGCTCTTTAGAAGTATTCTAGGCCGCCTGTACTTTTCCTTTATTAATTAAATATATAATTCTAACTCTTGTTAATTGTGGTATAAATAAAATTGTTGTTGTTTTATCGCTTCCATTATTATAAAGTCTAGATGTACAATCTTCGTACAGAGCAACAGTGAATAAATCATGTTTGTCTTTTCCGGATCTACAAATGCCGTAAATCAGAAGGCCAAAATCTAACAAACTTTGTCATTTCTTTTTAGGCTCATGGTTTAACTGAAGTCGTTTATGATATCAATGTTCGGAAACTCGATTCTAATGGCAAAACCGAGGTGACTATATTTTCTCAATAATAAATAGCTGACAATATCACAAATTATAGTCCATGAATTTTTTTTCTACCGCAAGAGTCACGTAAATCGTAATGGTCGATCTAGGGTCTTTAAGCGATTTGATATGAACTGGCGAACCTCGCACACATGTGGGATGGTTGAAATCAAAGTAAATATGCAAAAATGATTGACAAACTGTGTGATGACGTAGTCTTCGAGGAAAATATTGTGTATCATTTTCATCAAGCATTGAGGGAGGCGACCTAAACAGCCACCAATCGACACTACACATGCGCAACACCATGACATAGCCCCTATAACAGGTTATTGTCGGAGCGTGAGGCATCACGTGACAACGCTAACATGGATCAGATCAGGAGAAGCCAACTCTTAACACATCTCACGTCTTGTGTTTTAGCTTTTCAATAGTTAAAAGTTTTAAACTGATCTCCTTAGCCTTATCCTCATATCCCCAATTTATCCTTCACTGGTAATTAAAACACAAAGATAACAGGAAAGAAGCTTTACGATGACCAGAAATAACAGCACACAGATCTTGCGTTTTCTTGTGGTCGATATGCGCCCCGACAGGTTAGTTTCTTTACAATGAGCTCAAGAACCTGCTTCTATTTCAGTTGATGCTGCTGCTGTCTAAACTGAACGTCGAAACGATTGCACTTACTGTCGGTGGACTCGTACCCATCACAAAGGGAATGATCTTAACTGTGAGTAATATCAAGTGGACTTAACGGAACCTCCACTGAAAACTGAACAACTCAAGTAACTTATAAGGCCTGGATTTTCGTCCTTAAGAGAACCCCAGCAGAGATTTGAAAGATCTTCAATTCTCTGTCGATATATTTATATGTAAGTTGTCCAAAATATGAAAATACCTAATATTTGACTTTCTTAATCAGATCGAAGTCTCCTTTAGTGTCACGTGACATTTCCCAGTTGATGACGTCATAAAACGAGTTATTTGAAATGGGGGAAGTTTACACAGGAAAATTTGGAATATTTTTTTTGCTATCACACTGCTTAAAATGAACATTGCATTGCATTTGCGCCTTTTAAGGTGGTATCGGTCACTTATATTATAAGATATTTTACTATTTACTATGTCACGTAACCTGTTTCCTTTAATCAATTACTTCCGTTATGATCTGGACATGATTAAAAGGCGCATCGTTCAAGCCCTTATTATGACTCATAGAAGAATGAAGAAACTGAAAAGATTCATTTAAGTTCACTTTCCGTACCCCGTTTTTGTCCCAAGGGTTCAACCGTTAACGGTCGCTTTCAAGTCACGTGACACCACTTTGAAAGATACAGGTAGTTCATATTGTTACAAATACCGATAACAAACAGCCTACCGAGTTTCACAAAGATTGGATGGAAGCCTCCCTTTAAATAAAAATATGTCAAATTAACAGGCGAATGCTTGAGAATGTTTGCTCTCAAATGTTTGTTATGGATATTTATATCTAATGCTGTGTTTGTTTCCTGTATATTGTAGACTAGATGTCAGTTGTGGGCCCATTTTCATGTTCATAGAACTGATTTGAGTTTCTCGCGAGCTCCAAAGGAGAGGAATCGCTCACTTAATTAATTCATGAAATGACAATATAAACTAATTAAAACCCTACCTGAACGACTGAAAAACCCTAACCGGTCAGTAAACAAGATTTTACCCACCTAGAGCTTGGGTTCTCAAGAAAAGTAAGTGGTGAGGTAAAAAAAATTCAGAGTTTTTCTGAAACTCGAACCTCGCTCCGGCTCCTGGCAAACGTCACAACCACTACACTAAACAACCATTGTCACTAAATTTTAAAACCACTGCTAATTTATGTATTTTTAGCTAATCAGAATGAGTGAGCGATTCCTCTCCATTTAGTGTCCAATTTACAGGAAACAAACAGAGCATTACATTTAGGTATCCATAATAAACAATTGAGCGCAAATATTAATTATTTTCAGTGGAAGTTCCCTTTAAAAGAGAGTGAAATGCTTCACGCACTAGTGGTTTTAGATTCCAGTACAGGTAAAAACACAAGTGATAATGCGCCATTATTAAAGTCAAGTCAATGCCAGCCCAATAATGAACCATGAGGGACGAATATGAACAGTTGTAAGTGGTATACAGTACGTTAGTACGTATACATGAATCTAAACTGAAAGCCGTTATACACGTCCAGCTTTTTCGATCCAAATTGGTGACCGCGTGATAAAGGAGTATTTATACCAAAAATAAAGCGCTCACATGCAGAACCACTAGGGCATATTTCTGGTTCTTTTGTTTCTCTTTCGACTTAATATCTTTTCAGTTCATATACCGGGAGGATGTGTGATATCGGGTACATACGTCATATTACTGTGTTAGTCATGGATAGTTTAAAGGACAAGTTAGCATTTAGAGTTCACCTCAAAAGTTCCTTTTTTTCTTCATGCAGGTTTTTGGCACCATACTGGGATATATGACGATTCTCATTCAATTCAAATAGAGTGGACATACCACACAAGATGTACCATATGAAGTTGTTTCCTCGCTCTCCTTTGCCGGGGTACCCAGCGGGGTAATTTCTCATGAGCATGAAAGGACTGCGTTAAGATTGCAAACCTTACTGTAACCACATACTGCAGCTCTGCAATCTGATTGGATCAGAAGGGCAAAAACATAATTGAAAAGCCATTGCTATGTTATTTACAGCCTGCCGTACCATAACCGCACAATATACACCTTACCAGTTTTGAACCAGTGCTTGTCAACGTTCAGGTTAAGTGTTGTAGTTTTAGAAAGCTTGCTAGGAGGTTCAGCTATGAAGAATACCAATGGGGAGTTGTTCAAAGTTAATATAAGGCAAGTGTAATGTGTCAAAATGTATATTTTCATCATGCAGGGAACATTACTGAGAATATTCGTATTGAGAACATGGGACAATCGTTGATCCTTATGCAGGATTTGGTTAGTTTGTGTTATCATATATTATTCATGGCAAAGCATGCACTATGTACATGCTTGTGAGGAATAGAAACAAGTCAAAAATGAACCCCACCTCCAACATAAAGGGGTTTTAACTTGTGCTCAATATCCACTCGGCCATTACTTAAAAGCGCATTGCGTTCAGAACATGGATGATGAACAAGGTTACTTGCAGTCTAGAACAGCATAAGTGACAAGTTCCAAATTCTCCTTTACAAAACAAAGAATATGAATAGAAGGAGAATTTAGAATGTGATCAACAGTCATTTTTCTTGCATGGACCCTTCAATTATTTCACGAGGTTATACATAATCACTGATACTAAATGGGAAATAAAATGCTTATAGAGACTGATGGACTGTTAGCTTTTCGAGGAAGTCCCTATCCACTTACATGCATGTTTTTCAACAAGTGAGAGTTATTGTGCCTATAAGCCCAATTATTTCTATTAATATCAATTCTACATCAAGTGAATAGGGAGGTTATTCCCATAAATTTCGTATTTTTAGTCTGGTATAGGCTATGAGATCGCACATTTTCATATATTTCTCTTGTTATGATTGGATTGGATTGGACTGGACAACTTTATTTAACCACGGTAGGTTCATTAGGATATAAATGTATAAAAATGTATAATATATATTAAAATATTATAATATATACTAAAATAAATGCTAATATAAACAAATCTAAGCTATGATAATTATAATAATCTATATTAATTTATAGAATATACTAATGTAGTAGACAGATATCTAATATAAGAAAAAACAGAATTCCTGCTTTCCAAGGACGCCGTGCTGTAACTAGGTTAAACACTCTGAAAAGTGTGGCAATGTATCTGTGACTAAAGGTTGTCAGTGACGATGCCTGTCTTAAATTTAATGGTAATCTATTCCACAGCACCGCTCCGCTCCGCTGTAACTGAAACTGTCTTTATAGTAATATGTACGCGGAAGCGGTATTGCTAGCTTATTTTCAGCATTTCTCAGGTTATAGGACGTTATGTCCATTCGACTGATGAATTTGGAACTCAGATATTCGGGTGTTTCGTTATTAAGAGCTTTATACATTAAAATGGATTTATCAACTATACGCTGATAATCTAGTTTTTTCCATTTCAACGAATGGAACAGTTCGTCTGCGTTAGCATCATAACTTGAGAAAGTATAATTATGCGCGCAGCGCGGTTCTGGAGTTTTTCAGTGGAGTTTTAGAGAAAGGCCTTTGTTACACCCCAAATCACACTGCAATAATTAAAGTGAGGTTGTACCAAGGCATTGTACACGGTGAGGAGTGTCTCTCGAGGAACGAAACTACCTAATGCGTTCGATTGCACTTATCGCAGAGGCAATGTTTATTAGAGTTTAAAGTTCTGGCTGAAACTGCAAGTCTGCGATACCGACAAACTTGCAGTGGACGCTTTTTCAGTGGACTCAAGCCTCTTAAATAATCCCGCAAGTTGGTACAAAAAAATAAGTAAGATAGTCCTCAAGCTCGGATTTGGAAATATCTTAGTCCCCTCAAACACTATCGCCGATAACACATCAATAATTTGCAAGAAACTTAAGCAAAGGCTATGCGACATAGAGTTCCAAAATTGGCACAGTGATATTTACAATGATACGAGAAGAAATGCCAATCAGAGAAATAAGCTAAGGACCTAAAGAAATTTTAAAGTAAATTACGAGTTCGAAGACTATCTACGCTTAAGAAACTTGAAGCATAGAACGGCTCTAACAAAGCTTAGGATAAGCAACCATGATTTAGAAATTGAAAAAGGAAGACATGCTAGGCCATTTAAAAAGGTCGATGAAAGACTTTGCAAATTCTGCCTGCCTAGAAAGGAGATTGAGGATGAAGCTCATTTCCTCGTAAAATGCAATAAATATAACCATTTACGAAATGCGTTCCATGCTTCAATGCAAAATGAATTTCAGATAGACATAGAAAAGTTATCCGAGGAAAGTCGGCTAAAAATAATGTTAAGCCCCAACAATAGGACAGCAGCTATAGTTGCAAAATTCATATACGAATGTTTTATGTAGAGAGACAATGGCCTCAAAGAACTCTGATCGATTCTGCCTCGACTCTCATAATTCTGAAAGACCCCAAACACCTGTAGCACAGTGAAGTGCACATTTATTTGGATAAATTTCTATGTACAGATGTATACGACTCCAAATAAAAACTATCTATCTATCTATCTATCATGTGAATGTGGCTATTCTTACACCAAGTGATTTCGATACCTGGACCTGCTTCACCGGGTTAGGGTTTAAACGGTCTCTTCGGTGCACCATACTCTTTAACTCAGCATTAATCCAAGGACTCTTAGAAGAACGTGTGCGTCGTGTTCGGATCGGACTGGTGCATGTTTATCGCAAATTTCTAGGAACATAGCTTTCCATTTAAGCCACATTTCGTTTGGATTTTCTATTCCCCTGAGGTCACGTACTCCATGGCTGAACTTGGATGCATGTCATTACGAAAGTTTTCTCTGTTGAAATTCTTAAAGTGTCTAATGCAAACCGACTATTAGTTCCTTTCGACTCAGAAGGTATAAATAGTTTGCGATAAGCATACATCAAACTTTGATCGCTTATACTAACATGGGACACTCCACTGCACACAATTTTATCTGGATAGTTTGTAAATATGAGATCGATCAACGTCTTACTAGTACAAGTAACACGCGTCGAAACAGAGTACAGGTCTGAAAAAGGGTATGGAAAGTCTAAAATTTTGATCGGCACAAATGATTCTAATATTGGTTGCAACATGCACATCAAGCATTTTCGTGAAAGGTAAAGAAAATGACATTAATGAGCAAGAAGTCAGGGATGACGTGACCCCTTGCCTTTTACAGAAAACTCTTCAAGATCAAAATGATTCGGTTACGAGGTTACTTGCTTCGAATGATGCCTGAGTGTTTTATAAGACATACTTACAGAAAACAAAAACTAGAAGGAACTCACTTCATAATTTTGCCAATCTTGAGAATGACTGACAAGAACTTTAATGGTGTCAGTCCGCAGTGACCGCTTTAGAAGAAAGGTTTCTTGTGAAGTGAACAAGACTCGCACCGAATGATTCTAATATCGACTGCAACATCATCATCACTAATCCGTGAAAGGTAAAGAAGATGTTCTTAATGGAGTCCTTCCATGCTCAGGAAGTCAGGGAAGTTACCCCTTGCCTTGTACAAAAAACCTGTTCAACGTGGAAATGATTCGGTTATTATAAGAGGTTCCTTAGAGTTCCGACACTGGAGTTCTGAATGGGTACTTCAAATGATGACTGTTATTTAAATCAGGCTTACAGAAAACAAAAACTAGAAGGAAGTCAATTGAAAAATATACTTAATCAACTTTCATATATAAAGGAGATGTTGAAAGAGAATGAAAGTCAGTCACTGTGACCGCCTTGGAAGAAGGGTCTCTTGTGAAGTGAACAAACTATTTATACTTATTTATCGGCAATCTAGAGAATGAAACAAGAACTCGCCGAACTTTAATGATGTCAGTTGGTTTGACCACTTTGGAAGAAGAGTCTCTATTGCAGTGAACAAACCGGCCATAGAGGTAAGGTTGTTAATACCAACAGCATTGAACAGGAACAGAAATGAAAGTCAGCAATGGCCCTCTCGAAGTCTTCCAGTCCACTGTAATGGTGTTAATCATTGTGAACGCTTTGCTCGGTAATGGTCTGGTGTGCCTGAGTGTGTACTCTTGCCTTCGCCGATCTACTCACAGCTCTGTTAGTGATGCCTCTAATCGCTGCCTCATTGATCGGAGTAAAGAATGGTCAAGCGTACTGGGTTTCTAAACAGCGCGAAGGACCAGCCAGTTTTTACCAAGGATTTTTACTGTATGGTCTTACAAGTGTCTCTCTGTACTATTGCTTTAACGGCTATCAACCGCTATCTCTGCGTTGCCAAGCCACACCTGTATATTAAATACTTCACGAAGAAGACAGTTCTGCGTTTGATCGCTACACTATGGCTTAGCATTTTTCTTACCGAAGGACTCATCATGTCCTTCGGTTACACAAAATTCTTCTTCAGCAGATCGAAGGCATTCTCTGTTTTCGTCCTCAAAAGAGAATACCAGTCTGACTACAAAGGCATCGCGGGCTATTTGTGGTGTTTCGTTATCATTATAACACCACTTATTGTAATTATTGGTTGCTATTCTAAAATATATTGGACAATTAGACGGTATAACCGAACAGTCGCAGCCACCCTTCGACAGAGAAATATGACAATGAGAAATAACATCAACAAGGAAAACCAGAATCGGGACATTTCGAACAGGAACAGGAGCTGCAAAGTAAGCCCCATTAAAGAAATTGTGGAGTTCGCAAATCGAGAAAGTAATATGGGGAGAGACGTGTATAGAAAAGTGCAGGAAAAACCAAACCAAGGAATTCAAACGATAACCTTGAAAGGTTCAACGGAACAAATTGTTGATCCTGACAACGTCATTGGCAAAAATATCAAATACAAAACTACGATTGAAGAAAGTTCCCTGTCTCATGATGTCGGTGAAAACCAATTACAAGCGAACTTTTCAAACATTAAAATCGAAGATCAAGACCAGTTTAATACCATCGAAAGAAACTTCTCAAAGACATGCCAGGAAACTGAAAGGGAAGTTGATAGTTCATATCACACAACTAAACATGGTACATACATTGAACATATCAGCCAGATATTTAAGGCTACAACAAGCGAAGAGACAAATAACCAGTCAAAGATATCATGCCAGGCAAAGAAAACTGGAAGGGAAGTTTACAGTTCATATCACACAACTAGAGATGGTGCAAACATTGAACATATTAGCCAGATATTTGTAGCTACCACAAGCGAGGAGGGAAATAACCAGTCACAGAACAAACCGAGTAGAAGAAATATTGACCAAATATGCCAACCAAACAATGAAACAACATCTACACCAACGCAATCACCACCTAACGAGCAACGGATGAATGTACACAAACCCACGACTTCTAACCTCTCAGAGGCCAAAGTGACCAATACTTTGCTAGCCGTTTTTGTAGGGTTTTGTTTCTGTTGGGTTCCTGTCATAATAACGGCGATAATAACTGATTTTGCGGGGATCAAGTGTCGTGATGTTCAGTTGCTCTCTGTCTTCTTTGGAGCTCTCTCAAGTGCAATCAATCCATTCATCTATGGTGCTGCTAACAGAGACTTTAGAAAGACCTACGTCAGAATACTAAGAAAACAAATGACTTGAGGCTAGTCCATACCTACGTGAAACAGTCAGATAGGTTTTGTAGTTTCACGGAAGATCTGGAACGAGCCCTTGATGGACGGTCATGCGGGAGAACTCGCTATAAGCTATTTATAGTACAGTTGACTCTCTCCTAAACGGCCACCTCGGGGCCGCTTACGAGAATATTCACCACAGGTGGCCCAAACCTATTGTAATTCAGTTTTATACCGGAAGTGATAATACAGTAGCCGATTCATATATTTCATTAAGAACTATTTTAATCTGATACAACGCATTCATAAAATTACATACCTCTTTATAAACTAATTAATTCATAGTTCATACACTATACATGCTTCGTGAACAAGCATATGTGATGATAGCAAAAATTATAGAACCTATAGCGGAAATTGCTACAGTATAAATTGCTAAATTAAATACAAACTAATAAAGCCAACATTGTTGCCGTCTGGTCTGTCATATAGGTCTGTCATCGATCTCCGGGGTGGTCGCTTACGAGAGTAGAAAGACAATTAGAAAAGCCAAAAGGGAATCCCAAGAGGTGGCCGCGGCCGCTTGCGAGAGTGGTCGCTTACGAGAGATGCTAAATACAGTGTTTGACTAAGAAATAAAATGGGAATTTGTGAAGGTGGCCGCTTACGAGAGTGGCCGTTCAAAGAGAGTCAACTGTAGTTGAAAAGATGCCACCGTTTTAGTCTCCACTGAGAGCTCGCTGCCTACTAAAGAATATAATAACAAAAATTATAATAATAATAATAATAATTCTTAACAGCAATCATAGAAATAATGCAATCATTAATTACTGTTTGGTGTGTAGCGAATAGTTAAAGGAATAAAAAACAGGCATATCTTATGTAATTTCTCCCAACTAGATGAAATTGTTGCGTAATCAGTACTCGCGCAAATGAAGTTCAGGTGGTTAGGCCGTTTTAAATTTGTTTTGCTCTCATTTCTCCTCCTTGACGTCGATTTCAACCAAACTAAAAGGCCCATCTGGCAGCTATGACGATCGTCTATGTACAAAGATGGAATACCGCAAGAGCGCAAGTAGTGTGAAGCAACGAGGCCTGTAGTGTGATATATAAATGCGGAGGTTTTCCAGCCAAAGGGGATGCAACAACTGACAAAATACCAACCAGCCCACTCGAATCCAAAGTACGTTTGGCTGTCAGAAGAGAGCTGTATGTGGTCGTACCCAGATTTGTCGTCACACACGTTTGGTAAAAGTATTTTTGCACGTCGCGTTTGTCCTATACGCTGGTGGCCCCTGACGTGTGTCCTAGACGATTTTGGTGGCCTTTATTAGTATCTGGTTGTACATCGCGCCGCCTGTTCGCGGCTAAGGGAACCACTGGGGCACTCCTCAACCCTTCTAAGAATGGATTTACAGACCATCGGCCAATCCCTTGGGACTTGACTCATTTGGGCTAATAAAGATGTTTTCTCCACTGTTGTGTTTGGTCTCGCCTCTTCCCCCTCCCCCTGTTCCCTTATCCTTGCTGGCGTACAATCAATAGGAGATATTGTAGTTGAGTCTACGAATAGCAGTTTCAGCGGTATTGACCCAAACGCCTCACTTCAATGTAATGAAGCGCTTTTCAAACTGTGTATCTAAATTAGTCGTGCTTGTTTAGGAGGGTGTTGGTGTCGTGTAAGAATGATGGTTTCAATGGCGCTTCATTACATTGAAGTGAGGCGTTCGGGTCAATACCGCTGAAACTGCTATTCGTAGACTCAACTACAATATCTCCTATTCCATAAGTGCTAGCAATATCCTTGTGATCTGGTTTTAGGGTCTTCCTCCAGCACAAAGACTATTTGTACCAGCGGTTGCGTGTCCCTCGTGCTCCTACCCCAACGACTACCAGTTCCTATTTTGCCAGACATGCGGCTACAAAAGAAAGAGCGTTTCTGTTGACGAGCCAACTCCTAAACTCACTTTAGATCTCGGTCCCATAGACGACCGGCTTGAATACCTACGGACGTCTGGTCTGAGGTCATCCTATTCAAAACAAAAGTCATCGTTAAGACAAGAGTTCGAAAACTTCCTATTTTCACTCCCTCAAGCTAAGGCCTGTCTATTCCGTTAGCCCTACAGATGTCACAAGAGTTTTAGTGTGGAAGGATCGTCACGGCAAAACCATTGTTCACGTGGCCTGTTGTCCTGAGGCTCATATCCAACGTTCAGCCACGTGTCAATGTCCAAAACGTCTGGCGCATAAAACCGTCGACTCCTACATAGGGAAGCTTCGCGCTACCTTTAAAGAAACGGCGTTCTGGAGAATGGAACGATATGTTAGGCTTTGGGAATCCTGCCGCTTCCCCTGAAGTACAGAGATACTTAAAGGCCTCGGCGGAGGAGCAATTGCGGGCTCATATTACCCCAAAGCAAGCAGTGCCTCTGTTTCTCCCCAAGCTGTTGCTCCTGTCGCGACTGTGGAATCGGAAGATGTCAGAATCGTCCATCACCCCTTCCAACCTTTTTGACCTGTCCAGGGATCAGGTCTTCTTCAAGGCGTTGTTTTTTAGCGCCGACAGGGGCGCTGACCTTGGTGGCGTCAAGACAGAAGAGTTATTACGCTTTCCCCAGGACGATGGCTTCCTATTCAACCACGTTTGGGGAAAGACGCTCAGAGACGGCGCTTCCAACGTGTTCGGCATTCGCCGCCAACCTAATCCCGAACTATGCCCAGTAAAGGCAATTGAAACCTATGTAGCTGTCGCCTCTGAACTACGTGTGAATCTGACCAACGGCCACCTTTTCCGACCGACTAACTCGGAAGGTCACATCATCGATAAATCCTTTGCAAGTTTCTTCAGCAGAGGCGCGTTTGAAAATATACTTGAGGGACGCACAGCTTGACGAGGGCGAAACCCTACACAGTTTCCGAACTGGCTCTGCAATCACTCTGGCTTTATCGGGCTCTCAATTAGCGGATATTATGAGCAATGTGGGTTGGAATAACAAGGGAACCGCGTTGTATTATTTAAAACTAGCCGAGGTTCTTCGCACTGGAATCCCTTCTGACCTTCTGTCCTTGGACGAGAGCGCTACTTCGGCTACAACATTGCAGTACTCTGAACTTAACAGACTTAAGGATTTCGTCTCCGCATTCCCACGATCTTGAATACTTGTACACAGTAAAATGTTTGCTTTTGTTTCTGGGTTGTTGAGATTGGGTGCACGTGTTTTCTTGAGTATGGGTTTTACCTTTGGGTTTTGTCGTGATCTAGCGGATCTATTAAAGGGCAGTCTTCGATAAGAGACTGTCGGCTCGCAATCTCAACAAAGGGCGAGAGGGAGAGCGCTGAGAATATTATACTATCTTATTCCGTTACAATATTATCACGGGGCGGCCTTCACCTCCTCTGAACCTGGAATAGTACTGGCTATCCAAACAATAGCCTACCCTGAAACAATACAAACCCTAAAACAATGGAATTGTTTGTCAGTGCAATCCAAATGGGGTCCAATAAAATGCAAGGTTTTGAGAGGTGAAGGCCTCCTGATTATCACAGGCCTAGGTAGTATTATCATGAGTGACATGTATGTAAATTTTAAAAGATGTTAGAAAATTTCCCCCTGGGGTTTATCACGTGGCGACCATGTTGGTTAGAAACAATAGGTTGTGTTCCTCTAGTCTCACATTGGAGCAGTTTTAGAACGAGTTTACCTGGCGAAAACAAAGCTTTTTATTCTCCTGAGACTCAACATGTCCGCCGCGTGGTAAAACCCCATGCTCTGCAATCAGTGTTTCTCCTATGTTGAAATCTGTTTTCGCTTCTTTCTTGTGAAATTAGTTGGTGATAATTGTTTCTGAATTATTGAAGTCTATGTCCTCTCTGTCCCTTGTGTTGTATTTTGATTTGTATTTTGATTGAAATTTTCGAGCGTAGTGTTTGGGTCAGTGTAATTTGAGTTTGTTCAGTTTCTGATTGTGGTTGCTGTCGATATTGTTCGCAGTATGGGCTGAGCATCATAAATAAAACTGAATTAGAATCACTCACCTTAAACTTGTTTTAGTGTTGAACTCCGTCCATCCATTACATCTTGGATGCTTTGTTCAGTTGTCGACCGCTTTATTTCCAACTCTCTCCGAGTTCCCTCCTCCCATTGTCATAAATCTATTCCATTGTGGGCGGGAAAAATTATGCAATACAACCTTCTACGCTAGTAAAACTGTCGACAGCTTGGGTCATGCTGATCTCAGACGCTCTTCTTCTCTTGTTACATTGTTATTCACTGTTAATCTTCTGCTTGGTATTCCTTCATTTAAAAGCTCAATGAGGGCGGTCTGCCGTCAAATTGGATCTTCTTCAGTTTTCCCCATATTAACAGACATGTATAAGGGTTATCAGTCCAGCAGAAAGATTCTCCAGCTAGTGTATTCGGTCTTAAAACATGCCTTAGCTCCAAGGGAGGGGGGGAGGGGGGACTCCCATACAAACGCTATACGGAGATGTGCCGCTGGATGGGGTCGGGATTTTAGCCTTCTGGGTCTGACTGATGGGGTCCCATTTTTGCTCTTTTTTGTCTGAGATGGGGTATACTTTTCTGTTACTTTTACCAGGTTTTCGACCTTTGATGCAGCGCTTATAATATCGATGTAAATCGTATTGCTAATGCCAACTTGATTGAAAGAAAGTGATAAGCCTGACTCTTCTATAACAGTATATTAAAGAGAGCATTCGTTTCGGATAGGCTCCTGAATCCAGTTAAGCCTAGTCCGCTGAGATGGGGTATCAATTTTCAAGATTTAGTCTGAGATGGGGTATCAATTTTTAACATTTGGTCTGAGATGGGGTATCAATTTTTAACATTTGGTCTGAGATGGGGTATCAATTTTTAACATTTGGTCTGAGATGGGGTATCAATTTTTAACATTTGGTCTGAGATGGGGTATCAATTTTTAACATTTGGTCTGAGATGGGGTACGGAAAATGCCGTTTTTGGTCTGAAATGGGGTAGGGGTTTTGAGCTACCAGCGGACCACCCCCACCTAAAACATATTTAACTCCCCCAGGGAGTTAATATAGACTCGAAGTACTCAGATTTCTCAGTTGTTGCGGCCCATTTCACTACATATTTAGGCAAAAATTTCATAATTCACGACAAATGTAGGCAACTAACCCAAAGTATTGTCAGTTATGGAATAAACCAGCTAGAAATCCATTCGTAAATCATCATTTTAGCGAGAACCGAGACTTCTTAGAGGAAAAAAATCATGCTAATTTTGAACATAATTTTTCCAATTAATTCGCGCGTATTATTTTTACTCCAATAAAAAGCGTTCTTATATTAAACATCAACACAAGCAATCCTAAAGCTACTAAGAATCTATCAGTTACCAGACTTTGAAAGGCAAATCGAATGTCGAGTTATGACGGACGAACGGCTCTGGCAAATATGGGAAAGAAGGCATATCAATGTTTTACTGTCATATACAACATGCCGCTGTACAGGAACCTCAAAATCACTCATATTTATCCTCGCTGTGAAGCCACATTCGGATACATTTACATGATGAAACATCCTTTGAACCAGTACTAGAATTGATCGGGGCAAAACAACAACCGCTCGAGTTTTATACTGTCAAGTTGATCAGAGGAACCATCCAGTAGTGACTGAAAGGAAGGATATTACAGTAAACATGGAGGTTATAAGTGACAGTTAGTAGCTCTTTTTAGTACAGATTGGGAAGCCATAATTATTCGTTTAAACTTGATAGAATACGATTTTATAGTAACCAACATAGTTTAGAAAATGAATCGAACGAGGCAATTGAGATTTGTTAAAATACCGTCTCATAATTTAACTAAAAACACAAACTTCCATAGAAACTACAGTAATAATTATTACATAAAAGTAAAATTTTGAGCATCTCAATATGTTTATTGCTATAATTTGGTATCTAGTGCGCATGCGTGGGATGGATTTCCAGGTGTGTTGCAAAACTAAACAGTCTTCTCCTTAAAAGCGACTCGTGACTTTCTTTTGTCAAAGACAATAAGTATACTGACGACATTTTGACTGGTTTCAACGCGTTGAAGTGCTTGGCTAAAACTTTCTTTATTGGGTACATACATATGTATATATATTAACACATTAATATATTAATACCAATGTGAAATAGTACTTGCGACGGATGCACACATAAATTGATCATGTAATTATATACTGTTATCATATATAATCAAATTGGAAAAGTTAACGTTCAACCGCACCTGATAATAACCTATATAAATGTGATATTAGAAATTTCTAGGGAGACTATTTAGAAAAGCCCTTATGGATTTACTAACAATCTAATGTTTTCCTCAACTGAAGGCTACTGCCATACCGGCTAAGAATTCGGGAAGATAATGAAAGCGCTCTAACTGGAAAAGTTCGAAACAGAATGATATAGAAAACTCTCAGCGCAATTTAAAATTCATTTAATATAGTGTTTTAGAAGCAATCAAACGACATTTTAAAACATTTTTCGGAAAGCTGTCGTTGGATGCCCTGCAGGTACGGATCGTGAATACGCACTGTAGTCATTTATCATCTTAAGTTTCATTCTTACATCTTCAGCACTGGGAAAACTGTATTTAGACTTGTGTGTGGCAGTTTGAACAGAAACCTGAGTTCTCAAGGCCCAGCCTGTTCAAACACAATTGTTGGATAAATGAAACAGGGCTGACAATGTTGGATGATGTTGGACGCCGATGTTAGACTTCTCCTCCCCCTATGGACAATGAACTTGTTATTTTCAAACTGATTCGTTATCAAATGATAAAACTTTAGGTCAAAACTGTTGTCAACATGCACCAAGTTTTTTCATATTTCATGAGAAAAAATACTAAAATACACGAATATCTCCAGTCTGAGAGAATGGGCTCCAGTCTAATATTGTTTTTGTTGGATTCTATTAGTGATGAGCTGTTCTACTCTCTTCTCGATATGCTGTCCTATCGAGCGCAGAGAGAATGGGCTCCAGTCTAATATTGTTTTTGTTGGATTCTATTAGTGATAAGAGCTGTTCTACTCTCTTCTCGATATGCTGTCCTATCGAGCGCAGAGAGAATGGGCTCCAGTCTAATATTGTTTTTTGTTGGATTCTATTAGTGATGAGAGCTGTTCTACTCTCTTCTCGATATGCTGTCCTATCGAGCGCAGAGAGAATGGGCTCCAGTCTAATATTGTTTTTTGTTGGATTCTATTAGTGATGAGAGCTGTTCTACTCTCTTCTCGATATGCTGTCCTATCGAGCGCAGAGAGAATGGGCTCCAGTCTAATGTTGTTTTTGTTGGATTCTATTAGTGATGAGCTGTTCTACTCTCTTCTCGATATGCTGTCCTATCGAGCGCAGAGAGAATGGGCTCCAGTCTAATATTGTTTTTTGTTGGATTCTATTAGTGATGAGAGCTGTTCTACTCTCTTCTCGATATGCTGTCCTATCGAGCGCAGAGAGAATGGGCTCCAGTCTAATATTGTTTTTGTTGGATTCTATTAATGATAAGAGCTGTTCTACTCTCTTCTCGATATGCTGTCCTATCGAGCTCAGAGAGAATGGGCTCCAGTCTAATATTGTTTTTGTTGGATTCTATTAGTGATAAGAGCTGCTCTACTCTCTTCTCGATATGCTGTCCTATCGAGCGCAATCAATGGACCTTTTGACAGGAACGAAATCAAGGCCTTGTGCTGTGTGGCAAAACAATCTTAATTCATTAACATTGGTGTTTTACCATGAAGGAAAAAAGCAGACTGGTTATGACACCAAAGTCTCATAAAGAACAGTGACATGCAATAGCCATTGGCTGATAGCTAACGCGCATGCACCAATGTAGTCTTATTATGTAACATTTACAACTATGTCATTCTTTATCTAGAATATCGACAAAACAGATCAATAAATTTCGCAATATAACACTTTAAAATTGTAACTATAAGGTTTGTGTTTTAACTGCCACACACAAGCTCGAGACAATTTTATCGCTGTGGGCGATTCCTCTAAGAATACCACCTGTAGATAAGTACTACAATGTCTATTCACGATCCGCACAATTGATTCTTACTAATACTGGTTGCAACAGCCTCAGCACTATATCCGTGAAAGGTAAAGAAAATGACTTTAATGCAGAGCAGGCCTGAAGTCAGGGAAGTGACCCCATTCCTTTTACAGAAAACTCTTCAAGATTAAAATGATTCGGTTACGGTTCCTTACAGTTTAGATTTTATAAAAGGGTGATTCGAACAACTTCTATTCTTTTAACCATGCTTATACCGAAAACAAAAACAAAAACAAAGTCAATTAAAAAATATATTAATCATCTTTCATATTTATCGCCATATATATATTGAGAATCCAACAATAACTCGTCGCACTTTAATGGTGTCGCTGTGACAGCTTTGGGAAAAAAAGTCTCTTATAAAGTGAACAACTGACTATTCATATTTATCGGCACAATCCTGAGAAGAAACAAGAATTCGCCGGACTTTAATGGTATCAGTCGCTTTCACCGCTTTGGAAGAAAAGTAATTTATAACAGGTTGTTAATAACAACACCATTATACCAGGAAGTGAAATGAATCTCAGCACTGGCAATGAGATTAATCTCTTTCTTGAGGTCTTCCAGTCCACTGTAATGGTGTTTATTATTGACTGCATTGCTCGGTAATGGTCTGGTGTGCCTGAGTGTGTACATGCAGGAATCATCGCCTGCGAACACCGACGGGATTACTTATTGCTGCTCGGAATGGAGGCGGCGAGACTGCCTACGCCCTTTCTTAAAGTCTTCGATGGAAATCCCTTAGAGTGGCCAACATGGAAAGCAGCATTTGAAACAGTCATTGAGAAGAGGACCACCAATGCTAGCGAAAGGATTTTGTATGATGCAATATCTGTCTGGAGCACCAAGGAAGATTGTGGAGGGTTATCAATTCATCCAATCTGAAAAGGCTTACGAGGAAGCTAAGAAAAAACTAGAACGGTTTGGACACCCTTCTGTTGTTGCAGAATTGGAGTAAACTAGAGAACTGGAAGAAAATTCCAGCTAAGGAATGCGTAGCATTGAGAATTTTCAGATTTTCTGAAAACCTGTGAACTAGCAATGCAGACTGTAGAGGATTTAGAAACACTTAATAAGCAGCATGAGAATAGACAGCTGCTTAACACTACCAAGCTGGATGTATCCGAAGTGGGGGAATAAAGTGAGAAAATATCAGTTAAAACATAGCGACAACAAGTTTCCTCCATTTAGTGACTTTGTTAGCTTTGTTGCTGACAATGCTGAGGTGCAATGTTTGCCCGTCCTTGCGGGTTTAGACACAGGCAGACCAACTAGAGAATTTAATAGTCAACACAGGAATCCCGCAAATAGTCAACACAAGAATCCTGAAAGGAGATCAATGGCTACCGATGTGAAGGAAGACACACCACGCCATAAATAAGGAAGGAACAGTTTACATGTATGTTGCTTCTGAAAGGAATCGCATTAGCTAAATTCATGCAATGCATTTATGAATAAACCAATCAAAGAAAGAATAAGGTTTATCATCAGAAAGGGACTTTGTTTGAAATGTCTGGAGCATGTCTGGAGCAAAATTCCAATTTGCACGAGGTGCAAAAGTGAGCATCCAACTTGCATGCACGAAAAGGGTGACAGTGATACAAAGAAGGACGAAGGAGCAGATAGTGTGAAGAAGGCTGACAATGTGGCAACTAACTGTACTAGTGTATGCAGCTTAGCTGGTCAACAGGGTGGACAGGACCAGAGTTTGATTGTTCCAGTGTGGATTTCCAGTCACGACAATCCACATCAGGAAAGGTTTACGTACGCCTTACTTGACAGTCAATCCAATGCGACTTTATTACTGAGAACTTGAGACAGGAACTAAATGCCGATAGTGTTAAAAGTAATCTCCTACTCTCTACGATGCATGCAGAGAATAAACTGGTAGAGTGTCGGAAAGTGAAGGGACTTAAGATAGCTGATCTTAAGCGACAAGTTACAATTGAGTTACCAAAGGCATTCACAAGGAAGGTCATTCCCTGTAAACCTTCGCAGATCCCTAAACCGGAAGTTGCTATGCAGTGGGAACACTTGAAATGCATTGCAGAAGAAATAATGTCATACAGAGAGGATGTGAAAGTAGGACTTCTAATAGGAACTGACTGTACCAAGGCTATAAAGCCTAGACAGGTGATACCAGTTTCTGATAACGACCCGTATGGTATCAGAACGAATCTCGGATGGGGCATTGTTGGCAGAGTATGTATGACACAACCAGAAGACGACGGTGAAGAACATGTTGGAAGTTGTGCTAATCGGATCGTAACAACTGAGTTGAGCTCAAACTCATCTTGTGGCAGTGACTTTGTATTTGAATCACGTGCATATGAAGTCTTCACGCCATCCCAAGTGAAGGACATGTTTGAACTTGACTTCCACGAGACAGGGAAATACAAGAATCGGCAAACCTTTTCGGTTGAAGACAAGAAATTCTTAAAGATTATGGACAATGGAATCCATAAGAGAGAATTTGGGCATTATGAAATGATTCTTCATCTGTTACTTCCTCACGCATCGATAAAGATGATATATTTCAGTGACAATGGAAACAGTACATTCTCGTAGGAAAGCTCACGCTAAGAATAGATAAGCTAGAATTTCGCGACCTCACAAATCTTATACAGATGGATGCTCCTGGTAATGGGCTCCTGGTTTTTACTCCGACTGTATTAGACAATGCTGCATGCCTTGGAACCAGTGAAATCCCATCGCATCATTCTGGTGCTCGAAACGTCGGCTGTAACTCGTCTCACATCGCTGACGTCATCCCTACCTTTTCCCCGTTTCTCATCGTTAAGAGTTCGTTGAAGTTGGGTGGGTCAGTAGGCGCGGTATCTAAGCCTACTGTATAACGTCATGGTTCGAGTACAGAGGAAATTCGGCTGTTTAAAAGAACCGAACCTGAAATTTCAAGAGATTTGCCGTATTCACTGATCTTTTAATAGTCCAATTGATAACCAAGCCTCGGCCTCGCATGGAAGCTGGAGTTAACCCTCTTCTATGAATTATCACGCTAACTACATACAAGCCTCGAACCTCTCAACTCCTGCCTCGATGTTGCCAAAGGCTTGATTACCTTCCAAAATGGCCGTCAAGAACTACGAATTGGACTATTGAGTTGAGTGGCTCTATTTCGCTTTATATCCCTGGTTCTGCTTTTCTCTCTCAAAAAGTCAAATGTTGGGTCGATCGGAAGATGAGAAACAGAATAAGAAGTAGGGACTGCCTTAACATACCCCCGGCGGGGGGTTATAATACGTCTATTATATATGTGCGGCGATACATGATCCAGGTTTGAAATTAATTTAGATTTCAGGATCCAGGTTTTTCGTACAAATATGCGTAATATAAATGTAGCTATACGTATAGACGATTCAGAATAATCAAACAGGAGAAAAATCCGGGTTAGTTTTCACAATAACTCATAGTTGGAAATCCTGGCTATGGAGCTACATTTTTTCTCATAAAACTGGGTACGGTTCTGGACCCATGGCCGTAGCCATGGCCCTAGCAATTCTTAGTTAATCAAAACCAGTGTCTACTGAACTTCCCGCCGACTCAGAAATATACTAGTTTTTAAAGAACCTAGTTATCTATCGGCCTACTAAAAACAATTCTTTTATAAAAAATATTGTCCAAATCATGTATTGATTCTACGTGTAATAGACCCTTTCAGCTTGCCTGTTTGTTGCCCCATTTCAGACTACGCGATAGGTCTCCAGAGGATTCAGCGCTTTGTTTTCCAGTTATAGAAATTGATACATTTCCTCTTGGGATACAGAAAAACAAATACGCATTGCACCAGGGAAAAGTCATGTGGTCTTAAATGGGGCAACAAACATGCAGGCAAGCTGAAAGGATCTATTGTGATGTCAATAACGACACTATTTACCGATAACGCAGCCATGTTGAGAAAACAATTGTATGAGATGCTCAGGAGGAAAACATCTGGCTCAACTTAGCGTTTCATTGCAACGCTTCATTTTTGCCTCCTGGGCATCCCATAATTTTCTTTCAACATGGCCGCGTTCTCGGCAAAGACTAGCTTCTAAATACAGGAACAGCACACTTTCGATACATGCTTCACTTATCACGCATGAATGTTTCAATACGAGGCTTGGGGGTACAAGACATTTATTATAGGATATTATTCGAGAAAAGGGTGAATTAAATTTACCCTGGAGCCTCAAAATGAAACCTTTGTGCGTTACAAGTGAAGCATATATCGAAACTGACAATTAGCCTGACAATTAGCCCTAGAGAAACGTACCCTAACCATTTCGAAATCTATGCTGTCCCAGGTACAAAAGAGAGACAGAAGGTGGCCGCACCTTTATAGTCAAAGCTACAACACTATGGAATTCATTACCGGCTTCTTTAAAACAATCTCCCAGCATTCATTCGTTTAAGACCTCTTATCGCAAATACATAATTAACCAGCATGAAGGCATTGACCATTATAGAGTAGAGTATTTTTTGATAATCTAGTTTTAAGCATTTTATATTAGAGCTATATTAGCTAAATAGTGTGGTCCACATTGTATATTTTATATTAGTATTGATATTAGTATTGTTTTTGTTCTATACCATTGTAAATTTAGAAGGGCCACAAGTTTATCAGCCTTGGCTGTTATGTGTATTTACCCTCGTAAAATAAAGTGTATTATTATTATAACAACAAATTTCCAAGTAAACGACGAATTCGTACCCCCTTAGGGGAGCCAGACAGTACCCTAACCTTTACAACGAGCAGTACAAAAATAATAGAGCTACAGTATAATGGGTCCAATCAGAATACAGGTATCGAGCGGTACTGTTTTACTCACTTAGGGCTAGGGTTCACAGGGTAAACAACGATTTATCGCTGGAAATTGAGGGTAACAAGCAAAGTTTCCTGGAATTCGAACCAGAGAAACCCCTAATTGCCTTCGTGTATATAATGGTATGCAAGATTGTAAACCACTACGCGAAACGAACATTCTCGTGGAAATTTGACAAATTTTAAATTTTATAACCATGTAAACAAGTTCCCAGTCTTCTTGCGGCCATTGGTGACCGATTGTATTCTTGGCCACTCAGGGGTCGTGAGCAATTCCTGTATTTAGCCACTTTATATGCAAAGCGTATTCACACAGAGATGGACCCCTCTCTGAAGTTGCTTTTGCCAATCAGGGCGTTGATGAGCACGGCTTTTCCCTGCCTGGACGTCTCCTGAGCTTTGTTCAAAGTTTCCTCGATTTCACTGACTGAAGACTCGCCCAGCTTAATTCCACATCCACCATACCCCTCTGCTACTTTGTCATAGTCAGTAAACTGCAAATGGAAGCAAAACATTGTTGTCGCATATTACTCTTTTATCCTGAGCATAGAGCCCGGGACAAACGG
Organism: Actinernus sp. WN-2022; assembly: GCA_030867875.1. NCBI lineage: Eukaryota > Metazoa > Cnidaria > Anthozoa > Actiniaria > Actinernidae > Actinernus > Actinernus sp. WN-2022. The sequence goes on from JAOWCC010001634.1 coordinate 143,181,555, forward strand.
AACCGCAAGATGTTTGGAAGGGGGGGGGGGGGGGGGGGGGGGGGTGTGTGGGGTTGGGGTTGAACGAGTCATAGGGGGGTAAACCTAAAAATAAAATACCAAAATACATTTGACCGCCATTTTGGAAAAAAAGGTCTATTGTAGACGTGTTCGGCATTTGAAAGGCTTAGGATGCAATCACGTGGTTGTACTGGATGGCAGAAATCCTTCATTAATTTAAAAGCACTTGCACGAGATCGGTATTGTTATTAGCAAAACCTGTTTGTAAATGCTATTTTCAACCTCCAATCGATTGCCGATCTTTCTGAAACAGCGTTTTGAAGTTTGTTTGCCATCTAGTAAAGCCTCTCTCATGGGATCAGTTTTGGAATTGATAGAGGCATAAGGGACTGGTTTGAAATTAGCAGGGGAAAGGGGGTCTAAAATATATAACCCTCTCCGGACAATAGGTATGAGATATTTTGACCCTCCCCCATTTCCCCTATAACCCCCCTTTTTCAGTTGCCCACTTTTTTTTTACCATCTATTTTGCGGGTTCAAAGCAATTAAGACCCTCCACTTTCTCCATCCGCAACCCACTGCTAACTTCTGACCAGTCCGTAAGAGTAGATATTGCTTGACATTGCAGTTTACCTCTAAATCGCAAGCAACACTTGAGCCAAATATGGGCACTTGTTCTCTGGCAATCTGAGACCAGCATGCATCATTTCCCACCAAGGCGATTACAGGGGTCTGGGAAGGCAATCGACAACATTAATTAGAATTCTAACACAGATAAAATGAAAGACTCCAGTCCCAGAACAACGGTAGTGGTTTCAAACGTACCTCCCCTCCCCCCCCCCCCCCAAAAAAAAGCCAAGCTCGAAAAGAACCATACTCATAAAACTAACATCTTGAATGCACTTTCATAACAGTCCATTTTTTCGCTCTCAAATTGGCCTTCAGTTTTCCTCGTTTTCAAGGCCTGCCCACTTTACCACTTAGGTCTATTGTTGCAATAAAACAAAGTGAAGATAGTTTTTATGCGCCTGTCCCCTACTTCGTGTTTAATGTTAAGAAAATATATTATGAATACAATAACTGCAACAATCCAGTCTATGATAAAAAAAAACATATTTTCTATTAAATTACATTATGTCTTGTGAAGGTATCAAATTCGGCAACACTGTAGCCTAAAGAGCCATCGCCGTACAGAATCCATACATCTGAATCAGGGCGGCACAGCTTGGCCCCCAGAGCAAACCCACCCCCAACCCCTAGGGTACCGAATGCTCCAGGGTCAAGCCAAGACAGCGGGGCACGGGGCCTGTTGAGACAACAATATATCATTAAAATCGATTTTACATCAAGTAATTAGTTGACTAGTTGACTATTTACTGATCCGAGTGTTCCATCTATGAGTTATAAACATTTATATTTCCAATATGCTAATGAAGTGACATAAAACAGGGAATTGTCTGTCATTTCTTCCGCCTTGGGAATGAATTGTTTTCTGATTTAGACAATATATTTGGTAAAGTCACTGATATATCAGCTTCAGATATAACATGGATGTTGGTATAAAAGGTCATGTATCTCTACCAGCACGTACACGTCGCATGTGCAAGCAAAAATTCGCTCGTGTAGCCCGGCTTTATGTAGGTGTGCACCTATAGGGCCATAGCAAGTTAGCCGCGGTTTATAGAAGCCGCGATGTTTACAAAAATGTGCTATTTATACGAGGCACTACGAGTTAGTGGCGAACTTCAGGGTTTGACCCATTTATATACGAATCATTCGCGGCTTAGATAAGCTGCGGCTAACTTCCTCTCGTATAAATGGCCCTTGTGATCGCTTTACTCACCTCAAGATATAAGCACCAGTGCCGACGAAGTCGCCCCCATCAGCCACGATAATAGAGTCCTTGGACATGACTCGCTCCACACAGTTGAGCAGCTTTAAAGGGTTGAGGTGTTGCACTGTGGGCTCCTCGGCCTTCAGGCTAGAATGGAAAGACACTTTAGCATGCTTGCCAACCACCGGCTTTTGCGGGACAGTACGGCTTTTAGTCATACGTCCCGCGTCCCGCATGGCGGTGAGAATGCCCCGGTTTTTCGTTTCCACGTTTCCCTCCCGCATTTTACTTATTATCGACTTTTTGTATTACAATTTTTGTTTCTGTTTCTGTATTTTTCTTGTCACGGCCATTTTTGGGGATGCCGAAAGATAAGTGAAAGAACAATTTCTTCGACTTCGATCAGTCATGCCCCGCATGTTGGTAAGTATGCTTAAGTTACAAAAAAGGAGATTGACGCGAAGTCTGATGATCCACAGATCGAATTAGAATTTAGCATGTTGGTTTATGTGGAGGGAGGAAAACCAGTGTACCCGGAGAAAAACCCTTAGAGCAAGAACGAGATACCAACAAACTCACATTCCCATGGCTCGAACCCAGGCCACAGTGGTGAGAGACAAAGAGCTTGCACCACCCCACACCGCGGCAAAACGGTATGCTCCGCTGGGCAAAAGAACGATCAAATACAAATACAAATTACCGAGGGTTTCAACTTTTATAGTAAATAATTTTATAACTTAGTAAACTCACAGTGAATTACAAATTAAGAAAACTTCAACCTGTTAATGTCTTAGGCTTAGCTTTTAAGTAGTTTTCTTATTTTTTGACAAAACAGTTCACAAATGGATACTTTTAACCAGAAATGTTAAAATCACGGTATGTCTGTTGTTTCATTTCAGTTTTCGCGGTAAACTGGGGGCGGCCGCGCGCCGACAAGAAATAGCAAATACGCATGCGCGCAACGTTTTGCCGCGGTGTGGCACCACCCAGGCTCCTTTGTTCAACTCCTCTTTGAGTACAACGTACAGAACTATTAAAGACCATGAACACCATTATAAAATATAGTTCGGCCTTACCAATTCGCTCTTTCTTTTTCTAGATCTCTCTCCTTGAGAACATCAACCCAGCTCTTGGGACATGCATACCCTTGAAGTCCCTCGCACAGGGATACAAGGAATGTCGCAGGATCTCCTGATTGGTACAAAAGTGCAGATGATGACATTTAATCCAGTTGCCAGAGTTGTACAACGTTGCTTATTCCATGAAGATCTACCAGTAAACTCAAGTATCACGCTAATCCGCCCAGCGCGAAAATGTAAAACTGTAACTTTTCAGCTCTCATTCTCCAACAGATCTATAGAACGATAGGGGTGATCGCACCCCGTTATGAACTAAGATGTACAGCTGTAGGGTCGATGTTTAAACAATGTCTGAAACGCCGCCTATCTATTGTACATAGGCTTTCAAAACAATAGATAGACGACTTTAAATTATTTAAGAAGTTACTGTTAGCATATTATCGCTCAGCCTTAGAACTGTGGTACAACCCTGATGACCCCCGTACCTAGAAAACTAACTCTGTCAAATATAATTCATTCTCGTCCACAGACCCTTCTTTTATTTCTTACTGCGCATGCTCGACGAAATCTAATAAGTGAAGGGTCTGGGGACGAGAATGGAATGGCATTCATCATGCTAAATACATAAATACGATACATGTATAGGCAACTTAATCAAAGGCAAAACAGGGTCCTTCAGTACACATCACTTCTGGATCACTTCCAAACAGTTATCTTCCCTTTTCAAACTCTTTTCCTTACTTTGTCTGGGTAAAGTAGCCGGCACAAATATCCAGAGAAGACAGCGACTTTCGCAAGCTGCCGGCTCTTAAGGAAAATACTGCTCCTACAATACGACACCTAACACGATACACGTACAACGTATATACTACACTGACTTGGTTGTATGTTAAGTAAAGGTACCTTGAATGGCGACATTTGGCTTCCAGAACATGTCTGAATTCTGCAGAATAACACACAAGAAACTCATGTACAATAGGCCCTTTGCAGCTAACAGTCACGTACTGATATAATATTTCATTAACGAATGAATTGAGCTCGTGATCCCCATGGGAAAGGCGTTGCCATGGATGCTGGAAAGCAAGCTATCTTTAGAAGATCGACAATCGATTGGAGGTGTAAAATAGCATTTCAAACAGATTTTGCTAATAACAATACCGATCTCGTACAAGGCCTTTAAATAAATGAAGTTAGATATATTATGTTTTACTCTCCAGTACAACCACGTGATTTGTTAGCTGCAAAGGGCTTATTTACATTGGGTGTCAGTGAGAAGGGGAACAAAGTGACTGGGACCATTATCAAGGATATCAAAAGAAGACTCTTACCTTTTAATATATTATTGCACGTAGTGCATGTACCGGTATCTTATTACTCTTCAAAAGCTTGGTTAACATTACTAACTTTATTGTTTATTTCAATCAATTAATATTGGCTCATTTACCAGTAGACTTGCCACAAGTCGACCACTGTTCCCCAGGCAACAGGTGAGCAAAGCGATTATCTATGCAAGCGAACAGGTCGCATGCCAACCCTAATCACAAGAAAAAGTGGGCAGAGGATTTTGAGAAAGTATAATTTACCAGGTCCTGGTGTAAGTCAGTCCTTAGAAGGAGCTGTAAAGACCTGTAAGATATACCTATAAGTATCAAAGCACCTTATATAGCTGGCTATTGCTGCGATTCACAGCAATTATCTTGGACTTCTTGTTCAGCACTCGGCCATAGGACAACCTGAAGTCACACACAGTACCTAGGTATCAAAGAAGGGAAGAAGTCTTGAATACATAATTAATAATAGGCCTTTTGCAGGAAACAGTCACGTGCTGATATATCACTTCTATAACCAATGAATTGCTCGTGTCCCCATTGAAAAGGCTTTACTGGATGGCAAACTTCAAAATGCTGTTTTAGAAAGATTGACGATCGATTGGAGGTGGAAAACAGCATTTACAAACAGGTTTTGCTAATAACACTGCCGATTTTGTACAAGTGCCTTAAAATAAATGGAGTCAGATTTGTTTGCCATCCAGTACAACCACGTGATTGCATTCCTGTAAAAGGGCCCATATTGTACTGGAAAGCATTCTGATAGTCTCAAATAAAACAACAACCCTACTATTAGGAACAAAATCAGTTAATTATTAAAATGTAATATTTATTAGGTATTACCTGCAAGGATAACTAAGTCAGCTTCTTTGAGGGCATCCCTTCTGCGCTGCCTTATATGGAGTGGACTATTCCTTCCCAGCATACCCCTGGACATGCCTCCCAAGAAACATGGAATACCCAAAGCCTGTGCATGAAACAAAAATGGCATTGTATTATTGAAGACCTGTTTTTCCAAATTTCAATTTCAATTTCAACTTTAAAGTATAACACATATTTAAAACATATCGTTTACCGTATTTTATAACGTACAAGCCGCACCTCACGTATAAGCCGCACCTCACGTATAAGCCGCACCCCTAACTTCAGCCTGATAAACAGAAGCTTGTTTTCCCCGAAAGGTTTAAGGAAAAACCTCGTGTATAAGCCGCATCACAAAATTCAGTAAAAGAAGTCTTGTGTTCAAGTTCATAAATGCCCGTAATTGAAGCAAAACTACTTCATAAGAGATCGTCATATCACAACAACGAATTGGTTACGACTTTCCTTGTCCTTTCTTGTGTATATTTTAACCTGCTGTTGTTAAATCACTTCAGAATTATTCTGCTGTTGTTCCCCCATTAACCAACAACATATTTAAGGAACTTCATTCCTTTAAGCGCACAAGAAAGTAAGATTTTCTGGCGAAACTGTATGAGCACGTGTCTGAGTCCGTGGTCCGCCATCTTGGATTTTCAAGGAGGCCTGGGGCGAGAGTTTTCTCGAACGTCCGATCGAGCTTGAACATGAACTCGATGAGAATTAGACTTTATTTGAAGGCTTCCAATACCAATTATGGCCTTTAACAACACTAGGAACCATTCGAGGAGTTAGCAGAGAAGATGACAGGCAAGTTTTCTTTGGAAAGCGAAGGAGAGGAGTTTGAGTAGAAATCTTGCTGACACTCGTGTTCTGTGAATGTGCCATTTCTATTGTTCATATGGCTTTGTTTACGGTCATTGCAAAAAAAGTTTTCTGAAAACACTCGCATATAAGCAGCACCCCCAACTTTATGGCAATTTTTTGTTACTTTCAAAATCTGAAAGTCAAAAAAGGTGCGGCTTATACGCGATAAAATACGGTATCTGTAACAACATTTTTTTGTATAATAAATGATGCCTACCCTGACGTCATGCTATTACCATTTTGTAGATTATAACCTCTAAAACTCATCGGCACGGCATTCAAACCCAGAAATATTGTACCATTCAACTATTCACTATGTGTAGAATCGATATTATTAATATCGTTTTTGGTTGTATAGGCACTTAATATTTTTACTCAGACAAAGGGCTGATGCTCAGAACGTCAGCTGCAACACAATTCCCACGGCGGTTAGCATACTTTAATCGACTTTCAGTTGATTATACCATGCAGTGTTTATCTTCCCCGCCGATGCAGAAAAACTAGTCGGCATCCATTGTACCTTTATAATACACATAGTCTGAGAAAAAGTGAACTTTATAATCCAACGAACATATTTCGGCCAACTAAAAGGTGATTGTAGGTAAAGTGTTGACTGACAGTTTGACCAACAGTCGTCGGCTGACACGTGTCGTTTGGATCATAAAGTAAACTTTGTCCCATAGCCTGTGCTTGTCCATGTAAACTAATTATGTTCACCTCTAAAGAATCTCTAAGTTTGTCAACAGGGATTGGTGGTAGAGTAGCCTGACTTCCAAGTAAGATAACAGGCTTCCTTGAACGGGACACCAGTTTGATACACTCCACAACTGTTAAAATAGAATTTATGAGGCATAACTGAAGACCACATTTCTAATAATGTTCCCTTGGTACTTATATAGGCTCCAGAAAAGCATGCATCAGTCACTTCATGCATGAGTGAACTACCGCTTCATTACTTAAGAAGGATTACATTAAGGGACGGACCATTAGATTATTGATGGGGGGGTTGCGAGAATTTTAGTTGCTCGATATATTTTTTTATGATTCTAGCCCTGCACGATATTTTTTTAAAGCGCGATGACCTTGCACGATATTTTTTTCTGAACTTACCTAAAGATTTTTTCAGTTATATTAATGCAATATATTTTGTACCAACAATCCTATTTTTTTTTAGCGTGACTGTTTTTTTTACATTGCACGCACTCCCGCTCGCTCAAGTAGCATTCCTGGTTGGGCCTTGGAAATTAAAGAAAGCCACATAATTAATGGCAAATGCCAAAACAAAGCATGGATATTCTGTGGCTGACAAACGGGCTAAGAGAAAAGGGGGAAAAGGACAGTCAAAGCAAGAAATCACCACATAGAGATCAGCCCTCTATCAGCACTGAGAAGTGATGAAACACAAACTGGTACACAAAACCTATCATTACCATTTATATTTCATATAAATATTTCAACTTGATCAATTTTTTGATCAAAAATGTTACTGTTGCATTAAGATTACCAGCAGAAGTGAAACCAGAAGAGCCTTGTGTATAAACCTGCGAACATTTATAACCCGGATCATTTGCATGTGCTGTACGCAATGTCGGCCGACGTATCGGTCGCGGCCGACGTATCGGTCGACCGCTACTCGGCCGAGATTTGGCTATTCTGTATGTCGGCCGACATGGTTGATGATGCACCGACAGTCGTCCGATTGATCACCGACACTCAATAGCTATCGATAGTTTGCCGACAGTCGGCCGAGGTAACGGTGACTGTGATATTTTCAGCTACCGTATATGTACTTCAAAGGTTGTAGAGGCCACAACTATTAATGCTTTCGTACAAGGCTAACCTTTGTAAACTTAAGATAGCATAAACTAGCAGCTCTTTATTTATTTTCCAGCCATGCGCCTCTGCATTATACTCCGATTGGAGTGCGCGGAGTATATATTAGAATTAGAACCGAGCCCTACAGTAAAAAATTGATGCTTATTAATAAATCGTAGCGACCCCAATATTTTCAAATGTTATTTTATGTCGAATACTGGGAGCCGGCGCGGGGTTTAAGTATCGACGAATTCATTGGGATAGCTCGGCCTATACATGTGTCAGTATTAGTCGCGAACTTCAGGTTAAATTGACCCATTTATACGAATCGTTCGCTGCTTAGCTAAGTGGTGCGGCTAACTTCCTCTCGTATAAATGGCCCTATTGTTGCTACTCTATTCCAGATTCAAGGCGAAATCTCCCCTTCAGATAAAAATAAATCGGTACCCTGTTCCAGACCAAAACGGTGCGATATAGCGATTTATATACGCAATCGATCTTGCGCGAGCGGATGTATAAAAGACACTAAAAAAACACAAATTAAGATATTAAATGCTGCATTTGAAGGAATTTCATGAGTCACTATGAGAGATTTAATTGTATAAAGGGACATTGTATACCGCAACAGAAAGGAATATTACTATACTTAGACTGAATTATATTCAACCTTCCAGGTAAAAAAATTCCAAAAGAGTCACTGTTTATTTGAGTGAAAACAGTATGCAGAATAGTTTAATTATAACTTAACATCTCACCGATACCCCACCGACATATAACCGACACCTTACCGACATACCACCGATCCACTATCGGCCGACACATACATAGCAGGAGGGGGGAAATCGACCGACGTGTCGGCCGACCGACTGTCGACCGACATGTCGGCCACCCCTTGATCGATCCGCTACCAGCAGTCGCCCACGGGTCGGTCGACAGTCGGCCGATATGTCGGCCAACCATCGACCGATACGTCGGCCAACATTGCGTACAGTACACATGATCCTATAACCCTATATCCACTAGGCCAGTGAGAATTCATCGTTTACCAGATAACTTCTTTCCGGAATATATACAGTCAGTTAATACAGGGTAAGTTTCGATTTATGAGTGCATGTGACTTTTTGCGATCGATCGTCCCATCAGTTTATCTGCTGTCTTGATTACGGCCATCTTGGATAATTTACATATGTTGACTGATTCCTGGTAACCAGTCTGTGTGATCTTCAGATCTTTATTTCTGGTTTATTTCTTTGCCTTTATTAATTTAATTTGTAAATGCGTATGAGACCAGCTAGTGCTTGCTCGATTTTTTTTTTCTTGATTATTGTGTTGCTCGTTATTTTTTTTCCGATAGAAGAGCTTGCTCGATTTTTTTTGGGGGATTTGTGCAACCCCCCCCCCCCCCCCCCCCCCATCAATAATCTAATGGTCCGTCCCTGTTAACTATGAAATATTACAGGTAACTTCCTGTAAAAAGTTCCTGTAAAAACCAGTGTTGGTCTGCGTCGGCTGGGAAGATAAACACCGGTATAATCAACTAAAGTCGATTAAGGTATGCTAACCGCCGTGAGAAGCGAGTAGCAGCTGACGTTTCAAGCGCTAGCCTTTCCTCTGAGCAAAAGACGAAGGGCTAGCGCTCGAAACGTCAGCTGCTACTCGCTCCCCACGGCGGTTGGCATATCTCAATCGACTTTACTTGATTATACCAGTGTTTATGTAATATTACCCTGCTGACACTATTAAAGTTACCAGACATACTAGTACGAGTTATATTGCCAATCCTGATATGTACGCTATTTTTATCCATATTACTATCTCTATATTTAAGTTTTATCATATTTTGTTATTAGTACATGTATATTATCAAATACATTTTTATCCTACTTTTATCTTGTTTAAATAGTTCTATAGTATGTAGCTTAGTAAAGTTTTATAGTTTTTATAGTATGTACATGTAGCTTAAATAGAGCTAGTTTTATAATAGTATATATGTTTTTCCATATTTTCATTTTCTGTTAGGGCCACAAGGGAGAGTACGGTGTTTCACTGTAATTGTGTACCCTGTTTAAATAAAGTGTTATTATTATTAATGCCTTTAAAAAGCATTGATAAATTAAGTATAGGTGTTAATTAGTTCATTAACATCTAGTAGAGGCTATCTTTTCCTTTGATCCTAATTGATCCGAATACGTTTGCTCAGTGGTAATCATGAACTCAACACTTTATAAACCGTTTCCCCACCCACAACTCCCTCTTTTGCTCTAACGAAGGGTTAGTACTCAAAACGTCAGCTGCTACTCGCTTCCCACGGCGGTTAGCAAACCTTAATCGACTCGCAGTTGCTTATAACAGTATTTACCTTTAGATTGGTTTGGTAAGGGTATTCTGACAGGCAGAGGAATAATTTGTTGTGGATCCCAGGCCCCTGCGAACAGACCATGCAGATGATTTGAAATGTACCTATGATATTGGAGAGAGTTAAGGTATATAAATTATTAAATTATTTTTTAGCACATTTGTAAAATATGTACATTAGTGTGACTTATTCCTCGACTCAATGAACATGCATGCACATGTATGTACATTCTGAGATATATTAGGAAATGATGACATAACAGCAGAAAATTTGTGCCAACACATTCTCATTTCCCTGAGGGAACGTGGTTGGAATGTGCCAGATCCAGAACCAGACCTGGTTTTCAGAGAAAAAATTGCTCCAAAACCCCAGATTTCCAAGTGATTGTGAACGAAACCAGACTTTCTCCCTGTTTGATTGTTATTCTGAATCGTCTATAACTCACAATTTGACATATTTTTTTACGAAAAACTTGGACCTGGAAATCAGAATTAGGTTCAAAACCGAACCCTCGGTACCACTGCTCTTCCCCTCCCCCCCCCCCCCCCCCCCCCAAAAAAAAAAAGAAAAATCCCCTGGGCTCATTCCATATAACTAACACTTACCAGTTTATCAGCCATTGAGAAAGTCCTTTTGGTTGATCCTTGCGAAAAGAGACAGACAGACAGTGTGTTACTGTATGCCTCTACATCTTGATACATTGTACATGTACATCTGTGTACATTTAAATAAAATATGCATACAGCAATTGAAAGATATGGAAGAACTCTTCTAATCTATTAAAACTGACCTTCAAACCAGACTCTCTTTTTACCAGGGAATATGGATAAAGTGTATCTATGGGGAACTCTACAAACACTGGACCTGAGAGAAAAAGAGAGAGAGACCAAAAGTTACCAAATGTTTGAATCAGTAAAATGGTTACTGTGACAACTGGAAGAAGCCATGTGGAACTGTCTTTCTCAGCACCGACATCGCCAAAGGCTCTCAAAAATGATAGAATTTACTTGTAGATATCAAGAGAGCTTACATGTAAGTAAGAGGAGGGAATCTCCAATACGCGCGCCTGTTCGATGATGTGAAATAAAATCTATTTTCGCACTTCTGCACAACAACAACAACAAAAATTTGCCCACTTTTGATGGCCAATATTTTTTGCGCCATTTTAGTTGCCCCACGCATGCATGCTCGCTTTGCTTCAACTGCTTCCGGTTAATAAAAATACATTTATTAGACATTATCATTGCATGCCACACACTACGAGATTCCCTCTCTTTATACTTATGCTCTCTTGATAATATACATATTTATAACACATCAAATATTTTCTCCCGCGCATGATTGGTTGAATGTGTTACGTGACCCAATATTTTCTATCCGCGAGAGGGAAATATCTGCGAATACACCCCCTATGAGCGTATAAGCGCGCATCAAAGAAAATATTTGAAGGATCATACATGTAACAACAATAACCTACATTGTGGCGTCGAAATATGCCCTGAGATTATTTTTGTCCTTGGACATGATTCTCGAAGCTCACAGTTTCCCTCGAGCTTCGCTCTCGGGAACTGTTCCCTTCTCAGAACAGATAATAATATCTGCGGACGAAATATCAGGGCTTATAAACCAACAAATATTTTCTCTCGCACGTGATTGGTTGAATGCGTAACGTGACCCGATATTTTCTCTCCGCGAGCGGGAAATATCAGCGAAAACACCACCTGTGAGCGTATAAGCGTGCATCAAAAAAAAAAATTTGAAGGATGACAACAACAATAACCTACATTATGGTGTGAAAATATGCCCTGATATTTGTCCTTGGGCATTATCTGATCCTGATCAAAGCTCACAGCTTCACTCGAGCTTAGCTCTCGGGAACTGTTCTCTTCTCGGATCAGATAATGTCCGCGGACAAAATATCAGGGCATAGTTCGACGCCACAAAAAGGTTATTGTATTTATATTTCGACGCCACAATGTAGGTACTATTGCATTTTTATTATATGGCAGTTCAGTGAGCATGCAAGAATGACTCTGGATGCTGCAATCTGATTGGTTGCTCAAACCGTGCCCACTTAGGATTTTCCAAATTCGCTCACAACTCGTAAACAAATAGCGATAAGAACAGGTCCTGGTAAAGTTGTCATCGAAACCCTGTGCATCTGCATAAAATACAGGTCAGCTTTCATCCATAAGAAAGCATTGTTGATGTCGGAAAACAAACAAACTGTTACGTTGTGAGGTTCAACTTCAAGTGAAAGTCATCGAGTCTAATTTTAGATTGATTTCTATTCGCTATTCAGCTTACCGCGCAATGGAATCCTGGCACGTGCGTGATAAGTGGGTTTTATTTATTTTCGCCATATAATAGTCAAGATGGGGATATTCAGGCCTCGTTCATTTTTTGCCCTTTTTATGCACCTCGACTTCGTCTCGGTCCATAAAGACATAAAACACGAACTTCGCCATTATCCCCCATCTTGACCTCACGCTTGGTCAATAACCTCTCTGTGTTGTTCTAATACGTATAGTATTCTTGAACTAGGGAATTTTTTTTGTATTAACGTACAACTGTAATTTAAAAAAACTTTATTTATGTGTCTAGTCTTCTAGCCGACCACCCTAGAAGAAGTCTACTAATCGTGGACACGAATTCCTCGGGTGAATTGGAATTTAGATTTGTTTCTGAGGAGGGAGTAAAACCAGAGTACACATAGGAAACCCTGGGGAGCAAGGGCAAGATTCCAACAAACCCAACTCACATATGGCACCCTGTTGCGGAGATCGAACCGCCAGGCCACTGAAGTGAGAGGCAAATTTCTTATCACTGTGCCACCCTGGCTTTCTAACATAATAAATTGGATATGTACATACATATACAAGTACATAATTATATATTTATATTAAGTACCTGGAGTTCCAGACTGGGCTTCTTTCAATGCCTCACACAAAACAGGAACAATATCTGCCACTCTACCAAAAATAAGTACATGTAATATAATCTCATTGTTTAAAAAAACAAAACTGAATTTCTAACGAGACCTGAAACAACCATGGGGCTCATCAAAGCCAGGTCCCAGCTAATCCACAGATCGAATTGGAATTTAATGACAAACATAAGAAATACCGGTACATTTTAGCTCTGAAACCATTGAATTTCAATGTGTAAAACAACCTGCTATATAGTATTCGAGCGGTTTTCAATTGGGTGTCGAAAAGTAGTTATGCGATTGCTTCAGAATTTGAATGGTATAGTTAGTCATGATTGCATTTATTTTGCCTCGTGATTTGCTGAAGTAACGACCAATCGTGAATTACTTGTGATTGGTTCATTGATGTTTTTAGTTGCTCATGATTGGTTCATTGATGTTTTTAGTTGCTCGTGATTGGTTCATTGATGTTTTTAGTTGCTCGTGATTGGTTCATTGATGTTTTTAGTTGCTCGTGATTGGCTCAGGTTTTAATTTTACGTCACTCAATCGAAAACCACTCTAACAATGTATGATTGGTTTTACCTTTGATGTATTTGGTTTAGTTTAAAGAAGACATTTTCCTTTCAAAGCCACATTTGAGCTCTGCTCTGGAAGACAGGTCTGCAATATGTGCGCATGTCCAGTCAGCGGTAGAAATCGCGGGACAGTTCTAAATGGTTTCTGTTCAGAAAATCTTCAGAAACTCGACACATCGCAAAAAAGACCAGGGTTTAAGGAAAAATCGCAAGAGTTAAGAGTTTTATTAGTTTAGTCATCAAGTCAATTGAATTCGGCACTGGTCCATGAAAGGACTTAAAAATCGAAGCTTGTGCTTTTCTGTAACAATGCTTTGAAGTCAAAATTTTGAGTGAAAATTCAACCAAAATGATGACCGCGAGCATGATTTCCCGGTAAAATCCACGCATGCGCAAGCGTTTTGCAGACCTGTCACTCTGGAAAAGTCCAGCTTCACATTCGAAAATTACCGCTCAATGCAATGACTACAGACGCATTTATACAGGGTTAGCCTCGTTCTTAAGTTAAACATTCATAAATACCAGCAAGGTGAGCTAAAAAATTCACAACTCTGTGTATTGTTGTAGTTTTGCATTTTGCACCTTCTTGCTGGTATTTATGAATGTTTAACTTAAGAACGAGGCTAACCCTGTAAAAATGCGTCTGCAGTCATCGCATTCAGCGGTAATTTTCGAATACGAAACTGGACCTGACTATTAGCCTGCAAGGCAGGCGTTCTATTTGGGAAACCGCGATGTATTTTAACAAGGGAAGAATGGGGCAAGGACTAAAAAGGAATTAGGGTGGAGGGGAGCAGAAGGGAATATGTGAAGCGAAGGATTTGCCCCGCCCCCTTCTCTCGCATTTTTGTACTCGCCCCATTCTTACTCGTGCTCTTTCCAGTGGGTCTTGAGCGAAGCGAGCCAAAAACAACAACTAGAAACGCCTGTATTGCAGGCTATTGGACTATCGGATGGGATAATTTGCAGGTCAAATCTGCAGGTCAGAATTGCAAGTCAAATTTGCAGGTCATATAGTATCTGCAGGTCAAAATTTTAGATTCCGGTATTGCTTAATTGTAGTTACCCTGTCTATGTAGACTGGCTGTGCCGTCCTTGAAGTAAGTTAAATCGGCGACCGGTCGGTGTTTGTAAATCTATCCAAACTCGACTACTGATCGGTACTGAAGTATGTTTGCCATCCACTGCTGCTGCACTTAATCAACAAATACAATTGCCACCTCATAGGGATTACTATATATACACACGGGTTGCATGGAATTTATTGCCCAACATCTACATGTAGCACACAAAATAAAGCCTTCATTCGACCGCCAACCCATTTCGAGATTAGGCCCATAAGGCATCTGGGTATGAGGTTGTGATTGGGAGGGGCCTAGGGGTGGCTGGGGGATTTCTGCTTCACAAAGAAAGCACATTTTGCTGAATAAAAAGTATTAATAGGAATCCGATAGTTTGTTTTGCAGATAAGGACAATAAAGGAGATATAAAATACTCAAGAGCATATGGAGGACTGGTGTGAAGACTACTCATCTCCTACCCAGGGGAGATCCCCAGGTACAGGGTAATTTACGTGCATTCCAAACATGCATGGCGGCAATAAATTGGCGGACACTGGATTCAGAGAAGTAATTTACTTTCAAGTTTTATAAAACTGCACAAATTAATTAAATGAGCCATTGAAGAAAGGAATACAATGTTTTAATTAGCAGTAATAAGTTATGAATGGCAAGCATTTTATGTAAGCATTTCAGTACCGATGATGATCATACCGATCGATTCAGTCAGTACTGAGGCCGAGTGTATAAGTGTTTCTATAGCATGATCGTTATCACTGGGCAAAAAAGACCTGCAAACTTGACATGCAAATTGTCCTGTCTTCAATGAAAACCACACACTTCTTTTGCTTGAATTTTCTATTACATGTGTACCATTTGAAGAGTGTGCAAAAAGGGCGTCAGTGACAATTTCAAAACTCCAAAAAAACTTTGCCTTAAGAAGAGGAAAACCCACATTTTCTCTTCTCGCTAATTAAGAGAGCCTTTCAGATGAAAGAGGAATTTATGACAGCTCAAAACAAGCAAGTAATCAAGCCGTTTCTACAGCGCTTTCCGTAGATAAAATAAGGCTCGAGAAGGATTCGCTCTCTTTCCCTCCTCGGAAACCAAGCACGAGAGACCACACTGAAGTGTTGAAGAACAGAGATTCTTGTAGGAAAAACGGACTAACATTTCGAAAGAGTGACTTTGTGTAAAGTTCCGTCGGACATCATTAAGTCGCCAGCTTACTCATGGTTGAATAAAGAACTGTTTGGCTAAAATGCAAATTTGTTATCGCTGGAGTCTTGGAGATTTATACAGTCGCGTCTTTAGGCAAACCGATCTGGTAATTTTGTTGAGCTAATACGTTGATTTCGGTAAGTTTCATGGTCTGAGCTTTCCAAAGATAAATGCGTCAGGCCTTGTTTGTGATTTGCCTGAAGCCTTCTAAAATAATCTTGAGGGAACTTTGATTTAAAGTGCAATTAAGTAGCGCCATAAAACAACATGAACTCTTTTTGTCCCAAATTCTATTTCTGATATAATTCAGTTGTCTAACTTAGTTTTCCTTGAGAGACAGGAGCAGAAATTAAACTAGATTAAACGCTACCCGAATTACGGGATTGATTCATCTTGTGATGTCACAATGAAAACCTACGGGATTCTAGTGCAGTAGTAGTTTTCTCTAGGGAGGGAGTTGATTCATCTTATGACGTCACAGGATCCATGAAAAGTAACCAAAATTAGGGATTAAATGCCAGAAATGTTACAAAATTTGCAAGATTAATACCTTTTTGTGAGAAACAAACACAATAGTACAATAACATTTTTTGTTATTGTTTATATCTGGGACTTTGACCCCTTGTTCACGGCGGGAACCTCACGAACTAAGCGTATTCTTTATGTTGGTGACATGATAATTTTGATTTGAACATGGATGACCTTGATGAAACTTATAATAGTACCTTACAAGTTGAATGTGAAGTTCAACATAAGTTCAAAGTAAGTTCAAAGTAAGGGTAACTTTATCCCTAGGATAGCGCTAAATACAATATATGTCATTGTAATCTGTACAGTTTAACCTTGTATTAGCAGGGTAGCACTTGTTTCGAACAACCAGACATACAGGAGGTTATCAATGGGAGCTGCAACTGCTGTCCAAAATTAACAAGCAAACTTTTTGCGAGGAAATGAGCTGTTTTTATCTTATCTACAGTAAATACTAAAATACCAGGAGCCAGTTAATTAGGAAGCATGGGTAACTTTATGCCTAGGATAGTGCTAAATATGCGATTGTAATCCAGTCTGTACAGTTTAACCTTGGATGAGCGATTTTAAACCCAGGGTCGCACTTTCCCTTGCTTTGAACAACTTTAATTAAGTCCAGGAGATTTTCAATTGGGGCTGCAACTGCATGATATCCACTGGGGGGAGGGGCAGTTTATTATGTGTGCATTTACTAACCTTGAAATGGTAGCACAAAACTTGCACAGAGGCTTGAATAAGGACATCTGGTCAATATCCTGCAGCGCTCCTCTACCCTACAGGTGTAATGAAAATATTAAAACATGGAAGAAAGTGTGTACTTAATGATACAACCAACATGACTTGTGTTCGTCAACTGTGATGGCTGACTGTTCGCATCCATTTAGTAGATGTTCCATGTTGTCCTTGTTCGATTTGTCTTCGCTTATTCCTTCCAGGTTCTACAGGAGTCAGCCCCTCATCTTTCATAATACATGTATGCTTGAATCGCGTTTTATTTTCTCGCACCCCGCTATTGCGGACTCTCGCTATTACGGACACCAAATTAAGGCATTCCGTGGGCGTCTCAATAACGAGTGTTTACTGTAGTTGGCCATCAATAGTGGCGGATTCATGAAATTCAGAAAGAGGGGGCCATAAAAGTGCGGCATAAGCCGAACCTGAACCTGATCCGGCAACAGTTGGGAGAAACTTTGAAGTGTCAGTAGGATTTTCACTTTGTGTGGAACGATACATGTACAATGTACAAGTAGGTGGTAACCACAGTAATGTCAACAGATGGGAATATGGGCCAAATTAAAATAGCCGGTCAAATCAACTACATGTAGAGTTCAAATAACAGGTCAAATCAACTAGAGTAGCCGGTCAAAATTACTACATCAGGCTCCCAGCTATAATTTAAACTCTCGCAGGTCAGTGTGAACACTGTTGGCCAGGCGTCGGCCGACAGTCTATTAAACAACAGTTGGTAAGGTGTTGGCTATTTAAGTGTCAGTATTAAAAGTGTTGACCAACACTCAACAGTTGGCCGACACGTGTCGGATGGGTCGTCAAGGGGGGATTGAAGAAAAAACAACAAGGATATCTCGGTCATAGGCTCCATCGAACCCACGACGTACCTTACGAACTGGGAACTCTTAAATTGAATGTGCACTATATAATGACTTAGCTATCACAACATACCGGTAATCAATTATGTTCTGAGAAAAAGTGCTACAAATAGAAGAGGTGGATGGCAGTTGGACGGACACGAGTGGTAGCTCGTTTGCTATGCATAGGGTGCTCCATTTACCCGGGTCTTTAGCCCAAGCAGGAGCTCTGCACCACTATGGTACATATACATGAATGTACCTTCAGTAACGTTGCTGCAGCTCCTCCTATTAGGAGCAGAGGAGATTCAGCCATCTGGGCATTCTTCACTGCAGTCACTGTGTTGGTCAGACCTGCAGCCATACAAAAGTAATTAAGTGCCGGGCTGATGTGTGGGAAGTTGAGGAGTTCAAAACCATGACCAGACAAAATAATCAGGGTCTTAAAATAACCGAGTAGAAGGTGCTGCCTTTGTTAAACAATCTCATTCTTCAAAGTCCTGCACGTCTTCTCAGATAAGGACATAAAATTGTAGGTCTAATTAACATCTGCCTCAAGTTTATCATCTATCAGTTGCAAGTTACCGACATCAATAAAAGGTTACCATAATTTACCTTACATTGCTATGGTGATTTTATGGTTAAAAATGTATCAGAACATAATAATAATATTGTTGTACATGTAGTATGTCAGAGCTATTAAGGCTGTCATCTACATGTAGGATTATTATCTTACTATGCCCTATATGTAACTCTGCAATTTGTTAGTGCTGGGAAAAAAACGAAGCTCTATTATATATTTCCTTATCTTGTTTGTATGGCATTTGCATGTACCTGGCCCTGCAGTGACAGCTGCAACTCCTACTACACCAGACAGCCTGGCTACAGCATCTGCTGCAAACACTGCTGTCACCTGGAAATAAAATTATAATGAAAGCTCAAGATTGGTTTATGAATATCAACATTAAAAATGTTTGAGCAATCAATGAAACAAAGGTACATGTACATGCATTAGCCACAACAAAACATTATGCATATGCACTTTCATGAGCCCAGCATGCACATCCTGCCAGTTTCCTGCAAAACTGAAAGAAAACAAAGGCAATCACCCCTGTTTCTAATTTCAGGTACTTATGTGAACCATTTCACCAAAAACAACAAAACTACTTTAAAGCTAATTAAGATTACTGTAAATCTCCAGGGGATTTTGACATTTTGAAAAGCAGCTGGTCAAATTCTCCACCCTGGGGCAGTCCCCAAAAGTCGAAATCCCAACCTATGCTTGGCAAAATTCTCGGCATACATCCCACAAATCACTGATGTCAAATTGCACTGCATAAGAAAGGTCATAAATAAAAGGGAACAGCAAAATATAAAAAAATAATAGCACACGTTTAGTTAGTTGTGTGACACAATACGACATATTAAGACACTAAATTAAATGTAGGATGGTATCATTTAAATAACAAATATATGCAGATTTACATCACTTCCCGTCCCCCTTCCCAACCGACTACTTTGCCATGTACTCTGAAGTTTGCCAAGATGGTGGATATCCAAGATGGCGGACATCCAAAATGGTGGATATGTCAAATTTCCCGACCACAGGCTGGAAAGAGCTGTCAAAATTCCTAGGGTGGGGACAAGGAAGGTAGTCAAAAAACCCTGGGTTCTCGCCCCGGCGAAAATATGTTCATGATTTCATGAACCAGCATGAACTGTTCATGAAAGTTCATGAACAGTTCTTGATATGTTCTTGACTGGCAATTGTCTCAGTTCATGAACTAAAATTCATGAAATGTTCATTGAACTGTTCAAGAATATTTGATGGTCACTGATAAATACCAAATATGTTCATGAACTTATGATGAATTGTTCATGAATGGAACAAAATACATTTTTTCTTGAAAGGTTCACTGAATTATTTCAAGAACATTTCATGAACATTTCAAGAACCTAAGATGGTTCAGGAGAGTTCATAATTAATTCATGAAATACAATAATGAATCTCTAATGAACTTTCATGAACTCATGAACTGTTATAATTTCACAAAATAAAAAGTTGAAGAACCTTTCATGAACATTTCAAGAATGCTAGAAAGTTCATGAGTTCACAAGAAATTCATCAACTGCAACATTAATAGCCTCTGATGAACTTTTACGAACCCTATGTTATTCTTGAGACCACATTCAAACTGTAATCAACATAGCAATAGCTTTTTTCCCATGGTCTATTAGCTCCCGAGCGTAGTTAATAATAATGACACTAACAAATTTAAGACAGCTGTATGCCAACATTTTATTGAATCAGGAGAATGGTTTATTTTTTTAATGTTATCATATTACTAACTATGTGTCCTTTTATCATGGCATTATTATTAACCCTTTAAGCCCCAAGAGTGCCATATGGCACTATTACTGGTTACTTGCTTTGAGGGTATAAATCTGACTAAGTTCAAAGAGCAATACCCTGAGATTCCCACACACCTTAATGTATAGACCAATGATCCAATTGAACTGCATTAGGCATATTAAAAATGAATAATTTCATCTAAATCCCCCTTACTTTGCATAAGTTAACTATAGTTGACATTATTTCACTTCAGAAAAAGGGACTAAAATGACAGTTACAGAAAAAAATATTTCCCCTCAGATTCTAAATTTTCTCACAAAAATGCATATTTCACATAAAATTTAGAGTTTCATGTTTGCACTCACCTCACTTTCTGTCTCCCAACACCTAAACTTGCCCAGCACCAAGCCATTCTGTCCACAAGCACTTCACAGCAAGCTAAATTCATCCATAATGACCGCAAAGTATGCCGGGAAATCCTACCAAACAGCGGCATGGCCCTTCCCCCATCTTCATTCTTCAAAATATAGAAGAAGTCTAAAGCCATTTCGACCTAATAGCTTCATATTGGAATCAATGGCAAGTAAATGTTGTCCAATATTCCAAAAAACCTATGATAGGTGGCTCCAGACCTCCATTTATAAAGCTCACGCTAAAGTGACAGAAGACGTCCTGGCCCATTCACGAGTGGAAAATGAGGCTCTTTCTCTATCACAATAGCAGGCACAGACTCAGTTCTTCGAGAAAGTACTGATTCAAGCTCTCATCAGACTTAATGATGTCCTCCAGCACTCTAAAAAAAAAAAAAAAAGGCTTTAAAAAGCCTTAAATTCTGTTTTCCCCCAAACAAACTTCCCTCCAGCTCCATAGCAATGCGACGTCAACGTATCCAAAATGGCCGACAAAAAACTTTGAGCCCCCAGTATTGTTGGTCAGATCAAAATTCCATGGTAACAGTGACCACAGTTTTCTTAGGGGGGGGAGGGTTTGTTGCAGTCTAGAATGAGCCAAAAATCAGTTAAAAGCCCTTGGGGCTTAAAGGGTTAACCTAGTTGTTATTATTGTATTTTTTTTTTATTTACAGATGTGATATGGTTACACCGTTTTATCAGTTAATAAAGTAGAAGTAGACCCGTCTGGCATTGACAACATAATCAATGAAACAACAATGCATTCTGTCTTTTCCGGTTCAAATGCGTTCATTCAATTCAGCCAAGTTTCCTTTGCGAAATGAATTTCCAGGTTTCTCAGGGAATCCTTAAGGAACAGAGACTACTGCATGGAAAAGCTACATAATTATCTTATTTGAAGGCAGGATAAACATCACGATAAATACAATGAAATGAGAAATAAAATAAGTTAAATTAAGATAGCAGTCATGTGTAAGGAGGCTGAGGGCTGAGACTAAAATAATATTAAGCATCACAGCATTCTCCTGGTTATTTTAGACTAAGAGTTGACTTACCAATTTGACTGGCTTGTTCAAAAAGGAAATTCCCATCGTTTATATAAGCAAAGTATTTCTGTCTGCCCCTTTGAAAATGTGTATTTCTGCTAAGAAATTCGAACAGTACGGTGGCCCACAACTGTCACGGCAAAACCCAAAAGGCCACGGCAAAACCCAAAAGGCCACGGCAAAACCCAAAAGCCCACGGCAAATCCCAAAAGCCCACGGCAAAACCCAAAAGCTCACAGCAAAACCCAAAAGCCCACGGCAAAACCCAAAAGCCCACGGCAAAACCCAAAAGCCCACGGCAAAACTCAAAAGCCCACGGCAACCGCAAAAAGCATCTTACGGCAAGAGCGAAATGCGTCAATTTTGGGGACTGGGTACTACTAACGTCGCAGGGTATTATGGGGGAATATCCAACATGGCGACTGTGGCAGTGCCGTCATAAATCACTCGCGAGTATTAAAACTTATGTCTTACAGTGTATACGGAAAATGTTTTGTTCGAGTTGTGGTATACAAACTCCTCGATCTTCAGCAAATTACTGCGAACATTGTGGACACGGTAAGTCTTTTGACTTCTTTTTATCGAGTATATAGAAAACTTTTGAAATATGAATCATGAACACGATTTTTTTATATCAGAAATATGGACGTGCACGTGTTCATGATTCATATTTTCATAATACCCTGCGACATTAGTGGCACCCAGTCCCCAAAATTGACGCATTTCGCTCTTGCCGTGAGATGCTTTTTGCGGTTGCCGTGGGCTTTTGGATTTTGCCGTGGGCTTTTGCCGTTGGCTTTTGGGGTTTGCTGTGGGGTTTTGGCTTTTGCCGTGGGGTTTTGGGTTTTGCCGTGGGGTTTTGGGTTTTGCCGTGGGGTTTTGGGTTTTGCCGTGGGCTTTTGGGTTTTGCCGTGGCCTTTTGGGTTTTGCCGTGGCCTTTTGGGTTTTGCCGTGGCCTTTTGGGTTTTGCCGTGGCCTTTTGGGTTTTGCCGTGACAGTTGTGGGCCACCGTAGAACAGAAGAACGTAGGACCTTCGATCTCTGACTCTTACTTTCATTAAGACTGGAACCAAGTTGACCATATTTGGTTGGCAGAGTTGCCAGGCCTCCAGGGGCGGTTATTCTTTGAAGGGATGTGTGTTACTCGGGTGGACTTCGAGTTTTACAAGCTCAATGAAAGGTCAATTTAAAGAGTATTTCAAGCACAATATTCTTTAGATGGAATGATAATAATAACCGCTGCAACTGAGAGGCATCACTAGTTCTGAATGACACGATTTAATGGAGAAATATGTACAGTAGCCGAGTAGGTAAGCTTAAAATATCTTACTTTATACTACCACCTGGAAATACGATATATGTGCTTTCAGTTTCACTTTCAGTTTCATGCAACAGTCACTAGCTAAAACCACAATTATAGCTTAAAGTTTTCTAGTAATTCAGTTCGTTTTAATAGATTATTGCTCCCATAGAATATGCTTCAAATAACAATGTCAATGTGGTAAAATCCTTCCCGAACATGTCATCAAAAATGGCCGTTATTTTATCTGACATTATCTGACGTTATTTTATCTGGGAGCCCCATATTCGTTCAGCAAAATTCGCATTAATCTTTGGTAAAACTGTTCTTACCACGAAAATATTTCAGTGATGACTTTTGTAGATCTTACAGTAAAGTGGAATAAAGTTTATATTTTGTATACGTGAATCGAAGTTCTAAACCCTGCGGCATAAAATTTTCAAACCAAGAGATTACTGCTTAACGGCCTATGGGATTCATAGAGAAACAAATCCTACTAAATTGTCAATTTTAAAAGCAATTCTAATCATAATTCCAGATTTGTTGGTTATATTGTTGCAGGTCTTGGAGTTGCAGATCCATTTAAGCTTGCCAAGTCTTGAAATAAACAGGGGAAAGTCAAATGCATCAGTACGCATGATGTAGTGACTGAAAAACCGAATCGCTTGTATTTAGAACTAGAAATTATGCTATAAATAATAAACTAAAAGCTGGACTAGCATGAAACACGCATTAACTCTTTATTGATGTTGTTTTTTTGTTACTTTATTTATAATTGTATCATGGTCAAATCTGCTGTCTGATGTGTTCATGTCCAATTCATGAACTATTCATGAATCTACCAAATCTAATAAATTTTATGAATTACTGCTTGTAAATGTTCATGCCTGATTCATGAACTGTTCACGAATCTAACACAAATCTATTTGAACAGTGTCTGTAAAGGTTCATGCCTTATTCATGAACTGTTCATGAATCTACACAAATTTATTTGAACAATGCCTGTAAATGTTCATGCCTGATTCATGAACCATCGTCATGAAATGTTCATGTACTTTTAGGTCATGAGATGTTCATGAAAATCATCTTTCATGAATGTGGCCATTTAATGTTCATTCCCATTCATGAACAGTTCATGAATATTTCATGAATGTTCATGGACATAAATTCATGAACCATTCATGAATTGTTCATCATAGTTTCGCCCCCCCCCCCCCCCAAGAGATATTCTCTATCTTACACCATATTGCATTGCTATTGTACATTGGTTGGTTATATGTACATTTGTAAGATATCCATTTCTAAACTCTATCGCTTATGTAAACTGCTATACCACCATAGTGTTTGTTCACGTTTTTCCTGGGTCTTTACGAAATGTTTTTACGGTCTGTTTCGTTATTTGCATGTGTTTCAACGACATATGTCTTGGAATTCCAGTAGCTTAGTCTTGTTACCAAGCGCCCATGTAAAGTCCAAACTCCTATTCTCATTAATAATAATAATAATAATAATAAAGACTTTATTTAGCGAGGGTAACACATAATAGCAACGCTAATAAACTTGTGGCCCTCCTAGTAGTTAAAATACAAACAGTGATATAAAAAGCTCTACGTTCTACATATACAATATTAAAATCTAAAAAACTACTAATCTATAACTAGCTAAATTTAAGTATAAAAATGCAAGAATATTTAAAACTAGACTAGGCATAAAAATGGACAACAGGAAAAGATAACGGATAAAATTGAATTAAATAACAAAATGATGTATAAATTTCTGCTCACTAAAAATTCGATTCCACATGTTACGTCTAAAAGAATGTAAAGAGTCTTGCTTCCTTAAATCTAATGGTAGAGAGTTCCACAATTTACAACTAGTAACAGCAAATGTTCTACCTCCTTCAGTTTCTCTAGAATAACGGGGACAAATCACATTAATACCAGAGTATCTTGTGTTACGGGCATGTAATTGATTATTAAGCTTGATTTGCTCCATTAAGTAGGATGGAAGGTTGCCATGGATACGCTTATATAAAATTGAACATTTACTTATTTTTGACTCTTCATAAAAAGGTAGCAAGCGCAGTTTATTAAACAGTTGCACCGATGGTGAAAGTCGATCTGCAAATAAAATTACTCTTGCAGCTCTTTTCTGTAATTTCAGTACTCTGCCTAAACACTCTTTATCACAAGCTGCCCATATAACGCTTACATAATTCATTACTGGTCGGATCATGGCGTTATAAAAAAGAATTCTTTGTGGCAAAGGTAAATATGACCTTATTTTTCTTAGTAATGCTATGCGTTGGGAAAGTTTCTTACAGAGTTTGTCTACGTGATCGTTAAATGACAAATGACTATCAATCACCAGACCTAATAGGGTAGCACTAGTAACGTTTGCAAGCTTCTTTCCATTAACTGTAATATTCGGATGTTCTTCAATCCTAGAGGCAAGTCGTTTACCGGTAATGAACAAGACTTTCGTTTTATCCTCATTAAGGGGAAGTTTATTAGCCGATGCCCACAGTTGGACAACAGCAACAGCTGTGTTAAGTGCCCTTTCGAGGTGTACCATAGAACCACAATCGGCAGAAGCTGTCACCGTGGTGTCATCAGCATACAGGTCTGTCTGCGACGAGACATGCAACGGCAAGTCATTAATAAATATAATGAACAATAGCGGTCCCAGAATAGAGCCCTGTGGCACTCCATGTTCCATAGAAACAACAGAGGACTCCTTGCCCGCCAAGCAGACAGTTTGCTTTCTATTTGAGAGATATGACTGTAACCAACTGTGTTCGCGGTCTACTATGCCATAACACTTCAGCTTCTGGAGCAGGATTTGGTGATCCACCATGTCAAACGCCTTGCAGTAGTCAATAAGAAGCATACCGCTGACCTTGTTCTTATCTAAATTGGATAGCAGCTCATCAATGATCTTAATGAGAGCTGTTTCAGTATTACATGTATGTTGCTTACGAAATCCAGACTGCCTGGAATAGATTAAGTTATTTTCACACAGAAAGGTGTATAATACGTCATGCACGTGTCGCTCTATGACCTTGGACAAAACGGGCAAAACCGAGATTGGCCGGTAATTTGATGGATCACTCGAGTCACCACTTTTAAACAAAGGTGTGACTTTAGCAGTCTTCCAGCGCTGTGGGAAAGTCTGCATAGCGTAATCAGATCGGTGAAGCCGCAAAACAGTGACGGCTAAACCATGCACTCAAACTATTGCATACAATAGGATGCTATTCTATACTGATAATGTATTTTCTTAAGTTGTTGAGTCTTACACTACGAAAAATTTACACAATTCTATGTCGGCATTACCTCATGTCTTGTGTCAACCACTCTGATTCCCAAATTCTGACAGGCTACCAGGATTGGAGAGATGTGACCTCCACATAATGTGAACAGAAACTTGACACCATGTGCCTAAAAGTAAACAGTCATGTTTAAGAGAAAGCATGTGTATGAGCTATCTAGAGCAGATTTCGCATGAGTGGGGCAAACTACAGCACTGACTACAGCACGGTTACCGTATGGCATGCCGTGACATTGAAATGGTTTCCTATTGTCTTTGCTCTGCTGATCCAATCAAATTACAGAAATATGGCACAGCACGGTTACTGCAAGGCAACAGACATGCCGTAGTTTGTCCGACTCATACAAAATCTGCTCCACTTTAATGGTGCTGTATCATATCTCTGTAATTTCATTGGATCAGCAGGACAAAAACAACAGGCAAACCATTTCGTACTTGCTGAACAGTAACCATGCTGAAGTCATGCAGTGCTGTAGTGTGTCCCACTCTGATAAAAAATGTGCTATAGTGGGCTGTAATATTGAATCAGAAACATATTAGGGAGTTGAAACATGTAACAGCGGCCCCATGCTCTGGATTATTCACTGAATAAAAAGTACCATATCTGGAAAATACAGACTATAGTCTAGCGTGACAGTTTAGTCTCGACACAGAAGCTGGTTGCCATTTTATTCCATATAATTATGGTCATTTTTATTCACTGGATAATCCAGAGCATGGCACTAAAGTGAAGTATGGGCATGACACGTTTCAACTCCCTTATATGTTTCTGATTGAATACATTACATATATTTGACTCTGATATGCCCACATAAACAGAGGCCAATCTCAGCAGGGTGTGTTCATTTCCAGCCAGCAGTCGACAGAATTTCTGGTTTACTATTCTTAATAAAGTACTGCCTTTTTTGTAAATTTTAAAGTTGTGAGTGTACGTATATGAGCTGTCTCTTGAGCCATCATGCATCTATATATGTATGTATATATATTTCTTCTTTTTTTTGAGCTGGCTAAAACTTCAATGCTTTTGCAATGCTGCCAACTCTTTAGAAGAAATGGATGGGAAAATAGAAATAATTCAGCTCAGTACCTTTAAAACATCAGCAACAAGTTCACCTCCATGCCTAGTGGAATGCTCATCAAGCTGAAAGAATGCAAAAGCAAATGATTTTGAAATAAAGTACCAATATTTGTAAATGTACAACTTAATGCA
Source organism: Actinernus sp. WN-2022 (assembly GCA_030867875.1). Classification (NCBI taxonomy): domain Eukaryota; kingdom Metazoa; phylum Cnidaria; class Anthozoa; order Actiniaria; family Actinernidae; genus Actinernus; species Actinernus sp. WN-2022. The sequence continues at coordinate 143,209,241 of JAOWCC010001634.1, forward strand.
TAAAATTTGTAGCCTTCTACCAAGGTGCGACGAAAAAGCAGCTTGCCCTTTGCCTGGGTTTAGTAGCCTGTAACGCAACCTGTGAACAGGAATCACTAGCCCGACAAGCCAAACTACTATCCCCAGCCGGGCTATCGGACATACAGCACTTACATCACACCCTGTTCTACATGGACGTACATTGTACATGTAGATGTATAGCCTTTTTTTTTTAAAGTCAGCATTTGGCATGCTTTACAACAGATTAATACTAACTAAGGTAATTGTTGTAAAGCATAAAGATTCATATACAACTGTGAGTCACTCTATAGATTTCAATCGATAAAGAGCCATTAAAGTGTATTTCAAAACTCATGAATAATTCATGAGCATTTTATCCAATCAGATGAAGCAAATCACTCACGTGCAGGCTCCTTTATACCCGATAAAACGCAAGGGTCTTTATACAACTTTTCACTGTACGAGTGTGGCTCTATATAAAACTTCATGGTTGAGGCCTTTTTGCTTTGTTGAACAAAGGAGGGCCACACTCGTACAGTGAAAATCGTATAAAGACCCTCCTAGTCAATCCTCATGAAACCAAGGGCTTAACCGTGAATCCTCATAAAGACCCTCACTCGTACAGTGAAAGTCCTTAAAAAGACCCTTACGGGAAATCTCAGTTCATAAGATGAGACTCAGGGTTGCTCAACCAACGGTCTAAGTGCAATGACTCGAGGAACTCGAAGACAAAGGCCCCTTGGCTCACAGTTATTCATACGATTTAGAAAATCATTACTCAAATACCACAAAGTTCATTTTTTGATGGCACTGACAGATAAGAAACTGAAAAAGATTAGAAAAACTTGAGCTAGAACTCCTGTGCTTTAAGCTATGTTGTAACATGGTGACAGCGCGCTAGAACTGAACCGTTTATCAAGCACTTGGCTATCTGTGTTGCTTTTTCCCGTAAGTGACCACCTCCTGTAATCAACCACTTTGTCCATGCACCAAGGGTGGTCGCTTAAGAGAGAGTTGACTGTATAAACAAATAATTATTCGCTTTTCATCTAAATTTTTGAAAATTATTATCTTTTAGAAGTAATGTTTTTGAAGCCGTTTTTGAAACTCTCGGGTTGCGCCCTCAAGTTTTTATATCTGATAAAACACTGCTGGCAGCTCGTTTATTAAACTATACATAAATGTAAGCCCTACAAGGTTATTATATATTGATTTGAAATCTCTGAATTGAGTACATATGGAGGTCCAAAAATCTCACATATTCTGTACTCACAGGCAGCCCAAGCTCTATTTTTGTGTCATTTAAAAGCAACTCATTGCAAGATTTTACAGTCTGACTGAAGTTAATAAAATGTAAGAAATCAATACTGTAACAGTATACTCAAATAAAGATTATATTCCTCTTCAAAGTTGTGTTTTTGATTGTCCTGTGTACTCCTGGGGTCATTTTAGCCACTATCACAAGATTTTCAATTCACCATCCCAACTGTAATATTACAGCTGGGATGGAGAAGAATCATTCCACGGTATTATGTATGTTGCGGAGGGGACATTCAGAAGCAGTTTTCCTGCCATAGCTTGATATAAAATAATTAGAGCTGATCAATTTTGCCTTTATATTGTGGATATCCATTATATCTATGTACTATAATGTTGTTATTCTCTCTGCATAGTACTGATGGCATACTGTAATAAGATAAGTTACTGTTGCGGATGGGACTCAGAGAATTTGCTATTCTTGATTTACCAGGTTTAAGTGAAATTTTCTCTGATTCTGCAATGAATTTTAAATGTGACTTTGTATATATTTTTTGTGCCAAAGAGTACTTTATCTATTTTAGATTAATGGTAAAAAAGTGCAGCTGCATTTGCTATATTCTTATCAAAACTGGTTTCATTTAGACTGTGACCTGTTGCGGAGGGGACGTTGCGGAGGGGACATTTTGTCCACACTTATATATTATTTTATTATTTAGTTTAATTCTACTCCTTTCTGTATTAGAGGACATAGTATAATTCACCAACAAAGAAAGGAACATCAAAATAACCCTACAGAGAAGCCATATTAAAACAGAGCACATGTCATTGTAATTACCCACAATTCATTGCTTCCTACTGTACATTGCTCAGTACAGGATTTACCAGCATTCTTTGCAAGTACATGTATATTAAGTACTGTTAAATTATGTACAAGTTAAAATAAATGATGGCAAATTACTTGGATTATGCAAAGCCATAAAAATGATATTGTAAAAAAAGCTGTTAGCAGATGTTTTAGCAGAGAGGAGAAAAACAACAGCAAATGGGAAAAAGAGAAAAGTGACAGCAAATGGGAAAAATGGATTAAAAATCTCCAAAATGATGGTGAAAAGTTTCATACATATAAATATATTTTCAGTTGATTTCAGTTGAGCTGCTGTAGTTTATATTACATGTACATTGTAGTTACAATGTAGGACTACCTGTGGTTTTACTAGAATTTAAATGAAAGGCCCTGTTTATTGTTAAATTTTAAATGTGTCTTGGGTTACTTACTATAATTATACATGAATACAGAAACTATAAGTACTATACTACTATTTTACTTACACATTTTGAATATAATTTAGATTCACCTCTTAGAAGATGTCCCCTCCGCAACAGAAATGTCCCCTCCGCAACATAAAATAGAACTTATTTAAACCTTTAAATGGAGAGCCCAGGAACTTTACAATACAGTACAATATACCTCCAGGTATAAATCAGAAGTTATCATACTGTGTACCTAATATGACTATTTGACCACTAATAACATAAACTTTAAGGTGTGAAATTGTTGCGGAGGGGACATTTAGCAAATGGACAATGTCTACCATGTGACTCTGACCAAAGAGTCAGCATGTAAGAACTGCTTTTTAAAAGGAACAAGGAATAGTTTATGTCCTGATAAGTTTTGAAAGATTTTAGTTTTTTGTTTAATTTATAAATAAGTAATTGATTTGTCCCCTCCGCAACGGCCATTTTGGCTTTTATTGTAATTGATTATAATTTATGCATCAATGTCGGCCTGCTACCCAAAAAAAATCATTTTTTTAAATAAACTATCATCACTTAGCTACAATTCTATGAACACTTTAGGTCTGTTGGAAAACATTAAAAAAAGTGATCTTCATGTCCAAAATACCGTGGAATGACCCAGAATTGAAAATGAAGGGGGAGGGGTGGCAAAGCATACGTTAATAGTGGTCCCCTCCCCCATTAGGAAGGGATTGAATGAAGTTGCAGCATCAAAATCATAGTTTTGGTACTAAACACATATTGTTTGCAAATTTTGTGTAAGATCATTCATTTATTACGTCGCAGGGTGGTTTTATGGGGGAGGTAACATTTTTGAACATGCAAAATTTATGGGGGTAAAATAAAATTTAATGTTAAAATTCTAAAGAAATACATTGTAGAGGGGGTAAAATTATATAAAGAAGATTTTAGAGATTTTGGAAAAAATATTTAAGAACAACTATTAAAGAAAAGAAGGATGAAGAACATCCCACAGGAAGTCCGATCGAGTAACAACGATTTAACTGGAGGAGTACTGGGAATGAGCATGGCAATAAATGGTCAGCACTAATTATTATCGATGATTCCAGTTATGCCTCTTCTGGTTGAAAATGACAATATTCAAGGTATGGAATATAGTCCAGAGTTCAAGGAAAGCTGTGAAAGCAAAATTCTTTGGAGAATACAACAAAGATGTCTGATGTGATTGGATGTGTAATAACACAGACTAACCATCCTCCCATTTTGTGTATTTGACACTGATGTTTTAATAATCCATTATTTCTTAGCAAATTGTGAAATAAAATACCCTTTGACTTGATTCTGCTGTGAATTTTTTGATTTAGCGCGTGCTCATAATACAGCTCGGGTTTCCTGTGGCTCAGGTTTGTTTATATATAGCTCGGGCTTTCTGTGGCTCATCTCGCCAACTACATAAAATTACACAAGGCAGGCAACTAAATTCATGGCCGACAAGCGAGAATTTTGCCGAAAAACGAAAACTTCCAGGTTCCTGCTCCCTCTCTAATATTCAAAATGTTGAAGAACAGTTAAATGAGCTAAGTTTTTGGTGGTAATTCACAGCAATATTGAGTGGTACACACTTGCAAAAGCTACCTAGAAACTGTCAAACTGGTCCAGATTTTCGGCAAAATTTTTTTTATTGATATGAGCCATCATAAGGATTTATAATGATTATCACATTCAAATCTTTTTAATCAAACTGTCGAATGATCTCCCGTCTAGAGTCCCCAGTGAAGAAATGGACAGCTGACATATTTCCCCTAATCTCCCTCGTATCGGCTGTTTTGCAACTTGACACACCACCCCGATGAAGTAGTTTTTGGGCAGCTTCCGATAAACGAACCGGAAGAAAAACATCTTGAAGACTATCGCGGGAAGTTTGTTTACAAAACTATATAAGTCACACAACCGCTAAACTCTCATACTATGATTTCAGACCAAATTTTACTCCACTGACTACTAGTATTACTATCAGTAAATTCAGCACAAATACAGTTTATCAAATCACAAAAAAAAAATTACTAGCAACTTACATTGTACCATGTTTGTAGTGAGCTTGCTTGTTCCACTTTGAAATTTCTAGTCGAGTGTGAATTATTAAGAAGAAGAAGTTCCACTTTCTTCCAATTTGCACTCCGAAAGACCGAAGTCGATTTGTCGAAGGCAAAAACATTGTACAGCATTAAGTGTTTCAGCGGCTCAGGGATTTGAACTCCGAAAGAACAAAGTCGATTTGTCGAAAGCAAAAACATTGTACAGAGTTAAGTGTTTCAGCGGCTCAGAAGTCTCAGCTGGTCTCTTGCATTTTTACCAGCCTTAGGGTTAAAAAAAAAGGTAAAGGTATATATTCATTTATATAGCGCAAATTCTATACGAATATATTCAAATGCGCTTCACAAGATTATTTTTGTGATACGGACTGCTATTGTGGCGCAATGTGCTGCCGTGCAGTTTACAATCATGAGTGATTCAATGTTAGTACTTCAGAATACCTGGCTGTTGTGTCGGGAGACAATCTCCTACTCTTTCTCGAAATAACACAACAGGTTCTTTCACGTCCCCCTCTCATAGATTAGATTAGAAGAGAGAGACAAGGCCAACAACTTATATGTCCCTGCCCAAGGATGCGGCTCGGATTCGAAACCCCGACCTCCCGCACTCTAGACCGTGCTCTACCAACCGAGCTAACCAGTGAGGCGGTTCCCTTTTTGCTTGTATTTTACGGTTCAAGTAGCTGATTTATACTTTAACTAGTAGTCTAATGGATTGCTTCCAAATATATGAGTATTTGAACACTTTTTGCAATGGTTTTCTACTAAGCTAACCCTCACTCAGTTTTCTCCAATTCACTGCTCACTTTGAATTTTTTTTGTTCAGTTCAAACGTTAACTTAGGTCGCACAAAAGGCATGAAAAAACTTTTGCACGTGTGCGCTACCATATTCCCGCCCTCTGCAAAACTGCATACGAGATCTACTCATCATGCAGTGTCCTCCTGAATCTCGCCCGAGAATGTTTTGTCTCGGACGAACTTCTGGGCCGCTATCTACACTTAACAGCGCTGTAAAATGTTTAACAGGATTTGTTTCTTTGCCTTCGACAAACGACGAGGAAATGTTGGACATTTGCTGGAACTGTTAGACAAGGTTTAAAGTGATTGCGAGATGGACGGACTAACTCTTTGGCTTTGGACTTTAATAGTCTTCGGTTCGCGAATTCGCTTCAACTTCTCAATGATTGTGCTTAAATTTGTGGTGGAAAAACCAACTACTTCAAATCGGAAGAAAGTGGAACTTCTTCTTTTTCACACTCAAGACTAGAAAGTTCAAAGATCCTGGCACTTTTGGAACGAGCAGCTCACTACAAACACAGTAAGTTGGTAGTTAAATTATTTTTTTATGATTTGATAAACTGTATTTGTGCTGAATTTACTGATGGTAATACTAGTAGAGTGGAGTAAAATTTGGACTGAAATCATATATAGTACTTACGAGTTTTATAGCGGTCGTCCCTGGTGGAAAACCTGGACAGGATCCTGTAGGATCCTGTAGGATCCTACACAGGGACAGGATCCTGAGCAGGATCCTGAACAGGAACAGGATCCTGAATAGGATCCTATGTAGGAATAGGATCCTGAATAGGATCCTACATAGGAACATAATCCTGAATAGGATCCTATGTAGGAATAGGATCCTGAATAGGATACTACATAGGAACATAATCCTGAATAGGATCCTATGTAGGAATAGGATCCTGAATAGGATCCTGAACAGGAACAGGATCCTGAATAGGATCCTATGTAGGAATAGGATCCTGAATAGGATCCTACATAGGAACATAATCCTGAATAGGATCCTATGTAGGAATAGGATCCTGAATAGGATACTACATAGGAACATAATCCTGAATAGGATCCTATGTAGGAATAGGATCCTGAATAGGATCCTACATAGGAACATAATCCTGAATAGGATCCTATGTAGGAATAGGATCCTGAATAGGATCCTACATAGGAACATAATCCTGAATAGGATCCTATGTAGGAATAAGATCCTGAATAGGATCCTACATAGGAACATAATCCTGAATAGGATCCTATGTAGGAATAGCATCCTGAATAGGATCCTATGTAGGAACAGCCTCCTACATAATAAAAATATAGGAACATAATCCTGAATAGGATCCTATGTACATGTATAGGAGCAGGATCCTGAATAGGATCTTATGTAGGAATAGGATCTTGAATAAATATGACCCTGAAAAGGATCCTATATAGGATCCTATACAGGATCCTGAGTAGGATCCTACATAGGAACAGCATCTTGAATAGGATCCTAAAAAGGATCCTACATAGGAACCTAAACAGGATCCTGAATAGGATCCTGAATAGGATCCTACATAGGAACAGCATCTTGAATAGGACCTACATGTACATGCATGTACATAGTTACATGCAGCACCTAATTGAATAGGAATGCTACATAATTAAGTAGGATTCCTATGACATAACAAATTATATAATCTTTCTAGCATCGGAACAGAATCCTTATAAGAATTAACTGAAAAATGTCATGCTCAATTTTTGATGACCCCTTCCTCCAATGATTTCCACTCTAGCTTACTATGCCCCCCTAATTTTCTGCATTAAAATTGGGGACCCACCCCCTTTTTCACCAGCCAGCCCCCCTCCCCCCTGTAATTAATGATCAGTTCCTGATGTTAATTGTTGTTGAAAGGATAAAAAAAGCTCTAACATAACAATGACTTCTGGTTGTTTTAGACTAAAGATTTTATATTACTCACCAAGTAGGCTAGATTGTCCAAAAACAAATTCCGATTATTTAATTAAGCAAAATATTTTCATCCAGCCCCTTAAAAGTGTGCTTTCATTGAGAAATTTGAATATAAACATGGAAGAGACAAAGTTCCACTTTAACCACAGGCAGTCCAAGCTAATGATTGTTACAAGGAGTGTTATGAGATTTTTTAGAACAAATCTGAAACTGTAGTAAAACAGGAAATAAAGTCATGAAATATTACCTGTGTGTTAAGAAGTTGTTCCTGTTCATCGCTGATGTGTTTATTTTTGGTTTGAGGCAATTCTATAATCGTTTTGGCTTGGGCTGCCTGTGCTTCGACCGAGTGGCCTAGAACCAAGTCTATACCCATATATGGTAACAGTTGCACATTTCAAATAGCAAGAGGCCATTTTGTTGCTGGAGTTTTAAACTCGCTTAGAAGGTCATTTCAACAGCATTTCAATGCCAATATTCATCAGATGAAAGATAATAATAACTGCTCCAAGTGAGAGGCAGTTTCAGTTCTGGAAGAGATGAATTCCTGAAGAAATGGTGAGCAGAAGTTTATGTTAGGTTCGTTAATTTGTTCATGTTGCTCACACTAAAAGATGAATTGCTATGGCCTATACTATTTATACTATATAGCCCTGTATACTCTGATCTGTAGTCAGTGTACTTGAATATATTCCAAGATATATTTGAAGAAACTATTTATGAAAGCTTCCAAGAGGTCAAGTGAAGTTTACGATTCCAATCGAAATTTCTTCAAGAGTTGAGATGGACTTCATTCAATCTCGTACCCAGACTGGGTACGAGATTGGACTTCATTGAGATTCACTGTACTAGTAATTCAAACATAATTTTGCCTTTTTTTTAACGACAAAATTCACATTTTCATGTCCCAGGTCTTGTTAATCCCTTTTCAAACTTTATCATTCTAGAATGTTTTATGTTGGAGTGCTTCTCAATACCCTATTCAACACAATCAGCCACAAAACCGAAGTTATTTTTGGTAGAAACGGAAGTAGGATGTATAAAAATATTTGTCGGTTTCCGGTTGGCAAACCGCACGGGACTTTATACACCACAGTACTCATCTAAAATCGTAATTCTTATTGTGGTTAATTGTTTTTTCAGGTTTTGGAATAAAGATCAAGGACCAAAGTTTTTAACCCTTCCAGCCCCAAAAGTGAAATCCAAATTCTTTTCTCTATACATTTCAATGGATACATTTTGATCAACTCCAAATACTCATGATCTGCCTGCTTCCCTTTGATCACCCTTGGGGCTAAAGGGTTAATTCTTGAAATTATCACCAACAATGAAAGCTAATCAGGGAAAAGTTGACTGCCAAGTAGTGAGTGAAGATCACAATCATTTTTATTAAAAATGTATAGTTTGTAAAACCTATAATTTATGTAATAAACAAAAAGTTAAAAAGTTAGAATGGCATGGAACATTCATTATTAACTCTGTTACTTTTTTTTCCAAACCTAAGCTAGATTTTAAAGAGGCTATGTTAAGGTATTACACCTGTATATAGTTGTTCTCTTTACATACAATGTGTTAGTCGTTTTTGCTTTCATCTTAACCACTCCACATACATCTACACATGTACATGTGGAAGTTTCCTCAGTTCATTTCAAAATCGCTGAAAATAACTGTGTATTCCAAGCACATTCAGTGGTTTTTAGATTTTCTCCAAAATCTATAGCCTGGGAAACCAGCCGACTCTTATCGCTCCCCCACTCGCAAAAGAGACGTCTGGGCAACGAGGCAGAAAATTTCATACTGATGACGTAGCAGATAGTTTCACGATGCATAAATTAGTTGCAATTCTCAGAAGCCGAATGCGAACAACAGAGTTCTTTTCAAGGAATATAACTACCAAGGCTGCTCGCTTGCTTGGCAGTGGATCACCGCCAAGAACAACCACGAAATTCAAGCCTATTTAGTGTGTGTTGGTAGCTTGTCTGCTTCGTTCTTTCATGGCTCGGCCCGGTCAAGCAAATTTGTCCTACGACTGTCAAAACATAATAGTTGTTTATAATTTCAAAACCTACACACATCACAGCAGGCCACCTTTCAAGCCATGGCCAGCTCTTTTGTGAGGTCAGTAAGCCAAAGATGCAGTTATTTTCAAGGTATACTATCGAGGATCCCCATTTGCTTGGGTGAACGGCCATCATGTTCGTGATTCATAGTGCACTTGCATGTAATGTTTATTCATAGCCTAGATTCACTCCCTAGCAAATAAAGATCCGGCTTGAAAAGTGGCCCTGAACGATTTATGCAGCAACAACTCATTCAGTGTTCTGTAATAGTTCAGTGTGGGTAGGTTTATTGTTATGAAATTATATAAACAACTATGACAGTATACCTTTTTGATCACTTACTTGTAAATGTTTTGACAGTACAACATTTCGCTTTACTAACTAAGATTATCTATCTAGTCAGATTCAAAAGCTCAAATTTCATCTCAAAAGTCACTGAAGTCCAAATAAGGTGATGGAATTCCTACATTTTCCATGAGATGCAGTTTTTGTTACATAAAAAAATATTAAGTCTCAACTCTGTAATTTTGATTCACTAAGCAAGAACTTCTTTATAGTGTGGCCCAAAGGGAGTCCAATAAAATGTAAGGTTTTTAGAGGTGAGGTTTTACCCTCTAATTTAGACAACATTAACTTTAATTATAAGTAAATAGGCAGACTAATTTACATGTAGTTAACTTATCGGAACCATCAAGACTTAGACTAGTAGAATATGACATTTTTGAATTGGACTACATTTGTGTTGTATATACAGGTACAATGTACAGTTTGTAAATGAATACTTTTAACTTATTTATAGAAATAGGAGTATTTCACTGTCTGGCGATTGTAATGATACATGTAACTCACTTACATGCATGTTTCTATTTATAATAAACTATGCATAGAGTTTTAAAACAAAAATTACTGTGTTATTTTCATGTTTAATGACGACTATGGTATACGATTTGGGTGTAAGGATCCTACAGGAATAGCCCAGGATCCTACAGGAAATAGCCCAGGATACTACAGGGAACAGCCCAGGATACTACAGGGAACAGCCCAGTATCCTACAGGAATAGCCCAGTATCCTACAGGAATAGCCCAGGATCCTACAGGAATAGCCCAGGATCCTACAGGATCCTACAGGAATAGCCCAGGATCCTACAGGAATAGCCCAGGATCCTACAGGAATAGCCCAGGATCCTACAGGAATAGCCCAGGATCCTACAGGAATAGCCCAGGATCCTACAGGATCCTACAGGAATAGCCCAGGATCCTACAGGAAAAGCCCAGGATCCTACAGGAATAGCCCAGGATCCTACAGGAATAGCCCAGGATCCTACAGGAATAGCCCAGGATCCTACAGGAATAGTCCAGGATCCTACAGGAATAGTCCAGGATCCTACAGGAAATCGTTCAGGATCCTACAGGAAATCGTTCAGGATCCTACAGGAAATCGTTCAGGATCCTACAGGAAATCGTTCAGGATCCTATAGGAATTGTGTAGGATCCTGAGTAGGATCCTGTAGGATCCTACAGGATCCTGTGTCAGGATCCTACAGGATCCTAAACAAGATCCTAACTAGGATCCTATGCAGGATCCTGTCAGGATCCTACTCAGGATCCTGTCCAAGTTTTCCACCAGGGGTGCGACATATATATTTTTGTAAACAAACTTCCCGCAATAGTCTTTAATATTCGGTATATTATCGAGCAAGGAAACAAAACCACAAGAGCAAAAACTTAGAGAAACAGATGTAAAGTTACTTAAAAAGACAAAGAAGAAGCGAAATTCTACCGAAAGAACTCAACAGATATTGAGATACATGTAATCTATGTGAAATCATTCTTTGTGTCAAAATAAAATACGGCGAAGATTACGAGCTTTCAATCCTTCGTGGAGTGATTTCAACTTCCGTAAACCATCGACATTTGAAAAATCGTAAATATTCTGTGAGCAGAGAAACCTACATGTACAAGCGGTGGAGATGTCTGGAAATTCGTAGCAAACAACTTGGAAAAAGCAGGTATACTATGTAAACTTGTAAACTTTATTTGTTGAATCAAAGACAGTTTCATATTGATGTTGAAAACTATTTCAAGACTGATGTCAGTTTAGAAAGTAAGATTTTCTTTCCATTTTGATTGTATTGTGCATAAATTTTAGTCTACATTGAGTCGGATACAAAATGCAAAACAAAACATGTATGTGTTCAATGACAAGACCTCAATAAAACCTGTTTGATATTGGAGAAAAATCTCAGTATGTATATAATAAACAAATTACAAGATGGAAAGTACTTTAATTTGTATTGCCATTAAGTAATCTCTATAATATATTAAAATATTTTGAAGCCTGCATGTTAGGGACTGTTCGTTTATTACATCGCAGGGGGGGCTGGTGGTTTTTTGGAAAACCATTCTGGATAAAAAATCTACCCCCCTCTCATTTTTTTTTAAACTAAGACCCCCTTTAAAAAAACGTTTTCAAATTTTTACCCCCCTCCCCTTCGCTCTAAAACTATAATTTAGTCACCAATTCGAAACAGTTCCAAATAATCACCAAGTTGCATTTTCAAAATGTACGGGAAACTGAAAACACGATTGCACGCTTTCCGGCACAGTTACAAATGTACATCCCTCAAATTTTGATCAGTTAATCTTTTACCTGGTATCTAAAATTTACAGACAGTGAATATTTCAGAAATGCGATTTTACGGAAATTATTTGGCATCAGTTCCCATACAAACACTGTATTTCGCGCCATGTTTGCAACTGTGGTCTATTCATTGCTGCAAACCACGTTAAATATAGTCATGGAAGCTCTAACTGAATCCAAACTCATATTTTCCCATAAAATATCGCTATAAGACTAAATCATCTAAAAGTTGAAAAGTCAGGGTTTTCTGTAAGATGGTAAAAAGAAATGTAGCTGTGTGCATTCATCGACAAATGGGGATATTCAGCCAGCAGGTAACTTTATTAAAATTTGGCAATTCTTAAAATTCATTGGAGACCAAAGCTAATGTCAAGGCTGGAAAATTACCAACTGTGCAGAGTTTTGAGCAGATATTTTAGATTCAGACTGGCAGTTACAGACAAAGTTGCGAGCTAACAATTTATGGTTCGACAAATTTTACAGACGAATGTGCCCAATAAGTGACCACCATCCATTTCTCTGTAACATTTTTGTTTGCAAATTTATAACTTTGTAAGAAAAAAAGATAACACCTTAAAATTTGGCAGTCTTGCTTATTTTGATGTGCTCTGTCAAGCCATTATATAATTTTTTTGCATTTGTCGAGTTTTCAAATTATAAATCTAAAATGCGATAGCTCTGAAAGAAATTTTAAAACTTCAGTTGTGTTAATAAAATATATCATTGAAAGCACTGTAGATGTACACGAGTCTTCGCTTCAAAAACGTAATTAGAATCCATAAATTCGAGTAAACTTGGTTGAACTTTTGTTCCTTCTCGGACTCTTCTCGCCATGCTTACTCAGGTGGGCAGTGGGACTTCAGTATTAAATTTGTACCAGTAATTCAGACAAACTCCCGCTTGCGGTTTCATTGTACTTGTCTCGTTGTTGTGTGCTTTTGAGGTCTCCTGTACACATATTTATCCAGCAATGACACCCTGTGAAGGTTTTGGAACGGAAAAGCTGCATCGAAAAGGCCAAGAAAAGATGAAAACCTCTAATGGCTCTATATACATCTCTCAGCTCAGAGATATATCTCTTTGAGCGATTTATCAAGGTTTTTCACATCCAGAGTCAATCTTACATCTCCCCCATGCAGCAACAGTGCTTAGTATTCACCATTAATTACTGATATGACTGGAAATCTTATTTAAGGTTATATTGCTTCTTTTTTGATTATAAAAAACTAATTATGTCCTAACACGACTCTCGAACACACTGAAATACTGTAAACAGCAGTGTTTGTTTGTCTGATCCTTGCTCTCGTGCCAGACAATCTATTTTTAGAAACTGTGTGCAGCGCTATTAGCCTGCATTTTGGCTCTGGAGTATTGGAGCGCAGTGAGCGGGGACCCCCTTCCCCCTCATTTTCTCTCGACCCAATCCTCCACTCGCTGCACTCTGATACTCGCACCTTAAGAAATGCACCTTATATATAGATAAAGCTAAAACTCTAGAACCATATGGTATGAATATATAGACTGTGCTTATCTCTTATACCATTTTGCTACTTCACGTTTTAATCTACGTCACTTCCCGTTTCTGCAATTTCTATTGCAAAATTTACCACATTTATAGATCTCCTTTATAACCTTAGAGCTCTTCACTTGTAATATCTAGTACCTGCAGAAGGCTGGTTTGGCCAGCCAAAATATTGTAATATTCAATATAAAATCCTATGTTGTGTCAGCTTTGTTGTAGTCCTTGGACTTCATATTCATTTTGGCTGAGTGATTAGATCTGACTTAGATCCAACGTAGCAACCAGCAGGATATTCGTCCAGGATTCTCTACCGTTTCTCAAGTGTAACTGGAATAATTATTACCGCTGACCATGTATTGCCATGCTCATGCCCAATACTCCTCCGGTTAAATTGTTGTTACTCGATCGGACTTCCTGTGGGATGTACGTCCTGCGTCCTTCGTCTTTTCTTTATAGTTAAAGAGGTCAGTGCAAAAACTGATCAAGTGATGATTTGAGTCGCTCGATTTCGTTTTTACTTTTCCAGTCACGTTTACATTTTTCACGCAGAATGAAGTAGAATTTTACGAAGTTCGTGTATGTGAAAATGCCGATCATGGTAAAAAAAGATTTGAACATTTTTTTTCGGGCATGACATTGATTAGACCCAAGACCCGTTGGCTCCCCTTCGGACTTAACACGGGCATGACAATTTTGTTTTCCCCCCCTCCCCCCTCCCATCACCTATTAGAATTATAGCAAAACAATAACAAGCCTATAGTTATATCCTTACAGATTCACTGTAAATATTCTACAAGACCAATGTACAAAATTGTATATGGTGCTAATAAATATGTCTACATGTATGTCTAACAACTCTTTTCGCTGTAGAAATGACTCGATGGCTTGCTTAATTTCTTTCTTCTTTCATTTATTTGAGATTTCAAGTGATATCCTAACATTCTAGATTAGAAATTACGGGTTTTCTTAATCAAAAAGCGAAGTTGGCTATCAAGAGTTTTCAAATCGTCACTTGATCACTTTTTGCACACAGCCCTTCAGTTGTTCTTAAATATTTTTTCCAAAATCTCTAAAAATCTTCTCTATAAAATTTTACCCCCTCTATTTCTTTTGATTTTTTTTTTTTTCCCCATGCACATTCTCTTACTAAAAAAGAATACGAAGTTTGAACAATAAAAAAACGATAGCGAAATTGAAAATATTTATTCTTTCATTTTCAGTAGTTAATTTTAGTATTTGCTAATTTGAATGAGATTATAAAAGCAAGGTAAAAACCCAAAGTAAATAGTTACATACATATGTACTAATATTTTACAGATAAAAAGGAAATGAAATCAATAATTCCTAATTAGATGTGCGGATGGGTAACCTAAACAATCATTCATGAAATGCTTCTTCAAAGTCTAAAGATTAAAATATGCAGTGTGTACCGTTGTATGAGAAAATAAAACACCACCTCTAAGGCTCTATCCTACCCTGCGAGCAGAGGTTTCTCATCTCTCTGCCTTTCCTGTCTTTCGGCGACAGGAAAGTTGGGTTTGATGAAGTACCGACACCAAAATCCTCCGCCTATAACTTGACACATTTGCGACTTGCGTAATCTCATTGTACACAAACCAAATAAACCCCTATATTTGAGAAATTTGCACATTTTAGCTCACAAACCTTGTACAGTAGCTTGAGGTGTAACCTTATCTTGTAGCAGACAAAAGCGATGCCTCCTAGAAGTATTAATAGCGTGGCTGATATAGCAAGCACCACAACCTCCAACTCTGAGGCCGCCATCTTGGGAGAAAGTCCAGCATATAGAGAAGGAATGGGGACGACTATTTATTAGAGCAATCGGAAATCTGATTCCGGTTCCGTCATATGTATTCTGAGTTTTCTGACACACAAACTACAGTCGCTTGTCCATTTGCAAGATCGCCATGTACATGTAATCTTTTGGATATTCATCGCATTTTCGGTACCTATCCCCTCAAAGGCGGACCGCACTCACCGCAGTAATGAGTATGCAAGATTCCGCGTTTCCACTTCAGACATCGACGTATTCACTTAATTTCAGGAATGTTTGAATTTTTGCGGGGTATTCTGTAGTTACTCTACATATTGTTATTATTATTTCGATTTTGATGCTTGAGTAGCCTCCTCCGCCTCCTCCATCTCTTCTGGTTACGGGGTTCCAACGGTCAAGCCTCAACTCCAAAGCGAGGCTTAGTACGAGTAGTTACCAGGCCTTCTTATTCCACACATCCAATATGGCGGACGACACATGGCAGTTTTGTTAAACGCTGATTCAGGCTGATTTGATCCAAAATGAAAGAAGAGATCAGTGAAAGGGAAATACGGGGAGCACTACCTGAACAGTTTAAGCAATCAGGTAAAGTTTGACAGCAAATATTCACAGAGAAGAAGGGGTAAATTTTATGTATGGGGATGCAGGTTGCAGGTTGGCGCAGTGGTAAAACACTCGCCTCTCACCGCTGCGGTCCCGGGTTCGATTCGCGGCTCGGGCACCGTATGTGAGTTAGGTTTGTTGTTGATTCCTTATCTGCATCCGAGGGTTTTTCTCCGGGTTCTCCGGTTTTCCTCCCTCCGTAAAAATCAACCGTGAGTCGAGTGTAGTGTGTCCAAAACAGTTAAATTATGTAGTGGGGAGTGTGTGTGGAGTAAAAGCAGGCCCCCACCAGCTTTAAGCTGTAATACTCAGCCTGCTATAACAAATATAATATATATATTTCTCAAACTCATCAATGAGAATATTACAAAGAAAATCACAAGCGTGAAGGAGTTTGGATATGTGATGAAACACTTGCATAAATTATCCAAACTTTCTTCTCCGTTTTCTCTTCAATGGTAAATTCGTTGGAGAAGCCATATACAACACTGTCAGCCGTGTTGTATCACATATCCAAACACCTCGAACTGAGTTTTAAAAACTCCGCTTAACATCGTTTTTCAAGTTCAGTTCTCAGTGTTTGGATTAACAAATAAAGGAGCCTTAGCCATGTTTTATACTATCATAAAACACGATGGGCACTCTAGAAATGTTGAAAGCACAAGCCGAAAATTTCTCTCATGTTCTCAAATGACCAGAGTGTTTTATGATAGTATAAAACATGGATTTAAGGCTTCTTTATCTGTTTTATAATATAGATTTACGCGCGCGATGAAAGGAAACCGCCAGTTGAAAACTATATAACACGGCTAACCATGTTATATACTCTGATAAAACATGGCTTCTTAGCCAATCAGAGCGCGCGTACTATCGTATCTATATTATAATATGTGATACAACACGGCTGACAGTGTTGTATATATTACGTGAAACTGGATATGTAAAAATATTGTACCTGTGGCTGTGAAAATATGACACTTTGTCTTTGCCCTTTTGAAGATTACGAATCAGATGAAGGTAGCGTTGGAGTTCAAAAAACACAGAATAAAGTATCAGCAGTCAAACGAAAGGTGCGTCATGCAATATATGACAACAATAAATTTTAATACTTAATTAGTTAATAATAAATTTATAGCATACGACGAACAAAAAACTTGGCATAACTGTAGAATATCCCCTCCCAGATCTCTGTGTGTTATCCGTATCAAGTATACCCTAGGTTACTGAGAACTTGTCATTTACCTGAGTGTGAACCCTAGCCCTATAGCTAGGTGAGAACTAATCATTTACAGTTCGTCATTTACCTGTGAACCCTAGCCACAGGTGAGTGAGAACTCGTAGAGGGGGAGCTGGGGACTGGGGCAGTGGTTAAGTGCTTTGCCTCTCGCCTCTGTGGCTCAGGTTTGATTCCTGGATGCGGCACCATATGTAAGTTGAGTTTGTTGGTATCTCACCCTTTCTCCAAGGGTTTTTCTCTGGGTTCTCCAGTTTTCCTCCCTCCTCAAAAACCAACCTAAATTCCCTAGAGTTTGTCAGAATACTTAATAAATATAAGCCTCTGGCTTGGGAGACCCAGTAACAGCTTCCTGTATCTTCGACGTAAAATACAATAAACCACTGATTTACATGTACATGTACATTGTGAATCCTATCCCTATAGCGGTATACTGTGAATCTGTTCTGATCTAAAACTCCACACGAGTTGAACACGAGTAGAACATGAGTGAAAAACTGAAAAATACTGAAAAACAACTAAGCTCCAAGGGTTTTTTCTCCCGTTTTCTTCCATCCACAAAAACCAAGCCATGGCCCAGGTTGAGAATCTTACAAGATTTTGCAATATCTTGCAAGATCTTGCAAGATCTTGGCAAGATCTTACCATTAGATCTTATCTTATTTTTCCTGAAGGCAAGATCTTGCAAGATTGATAATATCTAATCTTGGCAAGATCTTGGCAAGATCTTGCATGATTAGCCAAGATTCTCAACCTGAGGGGTTCTGACTTTGATCAGCCCCTATGGTTGTTTCAGGTATCGTTAGAAATTCAGAGATCAGTATTTATTTTAGCCCCCCCCCCCCTCCCAACTTGTGTCTTGTGTGAATTTTTTTAGCGAGCCAAGAGGAACCAGATAACAATCTGTGTCCAGTTAGGACCCTCTTTCACTATCTCAAATGCACTCAAGCTAGACGTGGCAATTGTTTCAGGCTCTTCCTTTCAACAAGTCTTAGTGGGGTATATTTTTTGTTTGGGAACATGAAGGGGAGGGGGGGGGGGGGGGGGGGGGTGGCTGTCATATATTTTTTGTTCAGAAACATGCATTGCCTCTGCAATTTGGCCAGTCCAACCAGCCCTAAATCCGCCCCTGCTCATATACATACGGCTAGCCCACAATTAAAATATTTTCATGAAAAATAGTGCAAGCAAAGTCCCCACATCCCCCCCCCCCCCCAAGTGAGTGAGCGAATGGTATTAAAAAAGAGTGAATAAAAGCAATATTAGGCTCTTAACATGTCATAATTTGTTTATTATATTTTTAGTCAGTCAATACAACATTTACAGCACAATAAAGCCCTTGTTTATGCATGCCAATTAAGTATGAATTCTTTTAAGCAAGCATCATTATTGTTGTGGCAATAATTCTTCAGGTTCCTTGTGTTTTTTTTTATTAAAAAAGTTTTTGAATAATGCCATGTCTTGGTTATTCTTTCTGCCAATGTTTTTGTTTTCTTTTTGTTGAAGAAACCATGTAATTTCTTCTTCATAAACAACTAAATATCATAATATTTATAGCATTGTGTAATGGAACAGAATTGTTTATTTTTAAGTGTCAGAGTAAATACATGTATGCTGAAGTAGAAAAGACGGCATGCAAGAAGAAAAGACAGACAAAGAGCAAAGATGTAAGTTAATTTACATGTAGTTCCAGTTGCCAATTTCTTACTTTGGGGTGGGATACAGGGATACATGTACCTGTAGTTAAGCACTTGATATACATGTATTCCTGTTAACAACTGACCCATGATCTCAGTTTTGTTGTGGAGTTGGTTTTGTTCAGAGTTACACAGTTGTACACATACATTGGTACGGTGGCCCAAAAGGGTCAAACACAAATGAATTTCACAAAACACAAATCAATATCCCAAAACACAAATCAATATCCCAAAACACAAATCGGTCAGTCCCAAAACACAAATCAAAATTCCAAAACGCAAATCAAAATTCAAAACACGAACCAATTTCCCAAAACACAAATCGAAATTCCCAAAACACAAATCGATTTCCCAAAACACAAATCAAAATTCCCAAAACACAAATCGAAATTCCCAAAACACAAATCAATTTCCCAAAACAGAAATCAAAATTCGCAAAACAAAAATCGAATATCAATCGAGAAAGTCTGGGAACAGATCGTACAGGAACGCCTGCTGTAAATTTACCAGAATCAGAAACTCTTGCAACTGAAATGTTTTGCCAAAACTGTGGTGATCAAGGAGAAGAAGATTTCCAATATTGTCCTAACTGCAGCTCTAAGCTCGGCACTTAAGTATACCTTCGTATAGAGCTCTTTTATCAGACTTCAACGTCACTGAGAAAGAAGCAATCGAAGGGGTCTTCTACAGCGGATTTAGCTGCGAGACCATTTTGAACTTTCTTTCCAAGTACCATGGGTTAGGGATTGGCGACGTATAATTTCTTCTCTTTAACTTTCGTCGTTTCCTATCCGTTATTCCATCTGGGTCTAATCGCCTGAGGAGACACTCTCCTTCTCTTCTAGGAGCATGAATGCCGTACTTAATGCGTAGGGTGTGCCAGGCCACATCCCTCGATATCCAGAAACACAACCTGGGCCATCTACATTGTAACTCATTCCTTATCATTACCTCTACGTCGAACAAGTTTATTTCCCGCTTGTTTCGTTTAAGGTTATAGTGAGATAATCGCCTTTTCAATGTTGACATCGACATCGAAATGCCATGGTACCAATGGTTTCGTAGCTAAATCCGCTGTAGAAGCCGGAGGGGGGAGGGGGGTCGGGGGTCGGGGGGCACTCATAAGATTTTTGGGTACGTGTGTGCCGCGGAGACCTCAAAACCCTGACCCTATCCTAGACCTAAAAATGCCGTTTACCATACCCCATCCCAGACCCAAACCATAGATTCATACTCAATTACACTACGAAAGCCGTTGTTTTGTTTTAATATGATATTTTAAGCTGTAGTGTGGTCGATAGAGAGGTAAGCATGGCGTCAACGACAAGTATATCAAAATCCATACCCTTTCCCAGACCAAAACCGTAAAAAGGATACCCTATCCCAGACCTCGGCAGCTCAAAAACCATACCCTATCCCGCAGCACATACCCGTATAGCCCATATAAGGGAGTACACCCCCCCCCCCCCCCCCCCCCCCCACCGGGTGTAGAAGTTCCCTTCGATTGCTTCCCTTCGACGTAGAGGTAATGATAAGGAATGAGTAACGGGTAGGAAACGACGAAAGTTAAAGAGAAGAAATTATACATCGCCAATCCCTAACCCATGGTACTTGGAAAGAAAGTTCAAAATGGTCTCGCAGCTAAATCCGCTGTAGAAGACCCCTTCGATTGCTTCTTTCTCAGTGACGTTGAAGTCTGATAAAAGAGCTCCATACGAAGGTATACCAGTGCCGAGCTTAGAGCCGCAGTTAGGACAATATTGGAAATCTTCTCCTTGATCACCACAGTTTTGGCAAAACATTTCGCAAGAGTTTCAATTCTGGTAAATTTACAGCAGGCGTTCCGGTATTTTGGGTTTGTTCCCAGGCCTTCGATTTGTGTTTTGGGAAATTGATTTGTGTTTTGGGAAATTGATTTGTGTTTTGAGAAATTGGTTCGCGTTTTGGAATTTTGATTTGTGTTTTGGAATTTTGATTTGTGTTTTGGGAAATTGATTTGTGTTTTGGGAATTTCGATTTGTGTTTTGGGAAATTGGTTCGTGTTTTGAAATGCTGATTTGTGTTTTGGAATTTTGATTTGTGTTTTGCGATATTGATTTGTGTTTTGGGATATTGATTTGTGTTTTGTGAAATTCATTTGTGTTTGACCCTTTTGGGCCACCGTACATTGGACCATACATTGTACACACCGGGCACAAATGATCGTAAAAATGGTGGGTTTTATATATTTTTAAAAGTTTGCAACATAGAAGAATGAATTTTTGTCCCAAAAATGTAGTTTTACTTTGTTACCAACCTGCCAACATTTCGTCAAGTTTAGAGTAGAAGTAAGGAAATGGTGTTACTTTTACGTTTTTTTTCACACACAACCCCACCTTTTTTATGGTTATTCGTGCCCAGCATGATATGTTACCTTAATTTCAACCCATAACACAAACAGTGCTCAACACTAGCAGTTAAGCTACAAATGTTTTCCACTAGCCCTGGACTATCAAACATTCAAGTTGGGATAGTGAATCTTGAGAGGCACTAGTCCTTGCATGGGCTAGTAGATTTTGCTTAATTTGTATCAATTAATTGACGTGTACATTGATTCACAGCAGTGTGGGTTACTAAAATATGTGTACGGGCTACTAGGTTTTGTCAATCACTAACCCAGGGACTAATTCATAAAAATGTTAGTTTCAAGCACTAGCTGACAAAATATCAATTATAGGTGATATCCAGTCAAGAAATTGTACTGACATTAGATTTTGAATTCATGTACATGTTCATGTATAAGCAGTGCTTGAATGTTAGCAGCCCTGCTTTAATACAGTATACATGAAATTAATAAAGAAAATAGAGCAACTGGAACATTTTGTACATGTATGAATAATTAGTATTAGTACATATAATTACATCACAACTACTTTGTATATTATTACAAGTTGTGCCTGTTACTGTTCAGTGGTAGCTAACCACAGACACTTTTTTTGGCAATACCGTTGTTTGCATCTAAGCGTGAACACATGAGGTGAAACATAACATGATTCGTCATCAAACTTTCGAAGTTTGAAGGCATGCTTATATGCTCTACATGTAGTTGTGAGGATGTTTACGATAAACAAATACAGATTGAAGTAACTTTAAACCAGGTGATCTTTGATTTCTGAAATTCAGGAATGAAGTGGTTGGTGAATTATCAATATGGGAAGAGCATAACTTGGTATTTTGGGCGTGAAACTTCATCTAGCATCCCTTCAAACTTCGAAAGTTTGATGACGAATCACGTTACGTTTGATATCCAATTAGAACATGTTTTCGCCTCATGTGTTCACGCTTTAATAGACGCAAATGACGGTAAATAAAGCAGAACTGTTCATTTGCATTTGACATGCTTATAGTAATTAGCAGTTTCATTTGTTACAAATGTATATAATTGTAATTTAAGTATTTTAATCTCTTCTCAATAAAGCCTGATTTGTCCTGCCCACTAAGGAAAACCCTGACTTAAATAAGCAAGAGTTGAGACCCCTTATGAATTGTGCAAGCGGGGCTGCTGATATTTGGAATTTAATGGTAATTATGTACATGTATGTATCACACTTTTTCTATCTCCATATCTGAACATTCACATATTACATAGGAGCAAAAACATCCAGAGAAAAAGAAGAAACATATACATGTAACCCCTCTTAACACAGAATACAGTAAGTGATACAGACAGTACTGTACTACCTTTCACCTCCAAGAAAATAACTGTCAATTAAGACAATTTCAATGTTCAATTTACTGTCCCTAGTACATACATTTTGTAGGTCAGTAAAATGCAGTTAATGGAACTGAGCCATGGTCAACAGGTCCTCTGTCATGCCAGACTTCTAAGTTCAGAGTCTTTGGCATATCTAAAGTCCAGGTCATATTTTCACTTATAGCCAGAGAATATTCATGTCTGGGTTCTTATTTCCTTATTAATTAAGTATAGTCCCTTTTGCTATTTTCTGTTGTTACCTCAGATTGGTCTTTAGCCTATTATACTCTCTGTCTCTATAGATCACTAAATGTCTTTATATGTGCATGTGTAAATGTCTTTAGAACTTTAAAGTCCCCAAAGGCAGATACAATCGTACAATGTAGGTACTGTCTAGGTATAAAGTAAAGTCTATTTAAATAATATTTAATTAATGGTGGAAACCCCATCAGTCCAGCAGTCTGAATGTTATCCTTTGAGGCTGACAGTGCACTCAGCTTTACACCCTTCCATGTCAGGGCTCCCAATTAAGGCAATTACCCTATATCATTATGACGTCACAGCTTGTTTATGAGGGGGACAGAGTCGACTTGAACAATAGAATTTTGAACTAAATCTGCTCTGCTGAGGAAAATTTAACTTCGAATTGTCTGGTTTCCAGATATCAGCTGTAATAATGTTTATCCCACAGTATTTACCGTATTTGGTGGCTGTTACTGCTATTCTACGTTCTACAAAATGCATTTGATAGCGATTTCCTTTGTGTTGTTGCTGTTTTGTCCCCCTCCCATGACCGTGATCCTTAGCGTTTAAACAATAGATTGTTTTGATTTGACGTCATAATGATATAGGTCAATTAAAAGCTATACAAGCTACATGTTCTCGGATCATTATAAAGAAAAGACTGGAATTGCCTGCTATTGGTTTTATTTGCAGTGTACAATATTGTAGTTTTTAAGGGCTATTGTTCATTGGTGCTTTTAAAGTCTTTTCCTGGTACAGTGTATCTTACAATGTATATACACTGTAACTTTCTATCTTTGTTTGAGGTGAAGTAATAAAAAGGCCCAAGAGACCACCTCCTAAGGTGGTAATATTTGAAGAGCCTGGAAAGTTAAATGGACAGAAGCGTCAGAAAACAAATGTTAGTATACATGTAGGTTTCTTGTAATTCTGTCAATTAATTAGGGCAATGTGTACAATTGTATGTATTATTATTTTCTATAATTTTAATGTATGGCTAACAGTCTGTACATTATATCTAACAAATAGAGTCTATTCGGTGCATCTGTCCTCTTATACATGTAGATGCACAAATGACATCACAACGTGAAGAGAACAAAGAAGTGCACCACAAGATGCAGTTGAATGCCATAACTGATGTTCTCTTCGTGTTTTGGCATCATCTGTGCATCTATAAGAGGACAGATGCATGGCAGAATGGCCGAATCTATTTGTTTTATACAATCGTGTACAATAATCGCAAACTGAAAACTCTGAAACTATCCAATCAAAACAAGTTGAGATATTGGTTGCATGCACTGGTGATGCCATCCATGTGTGTCCTCTAATAACACATGGCTTCCGACTGATTATTATAAAATTATATCTGGGTAAATGTAGAGGGTGGATTGGAGCAATTTATCAAAGCAGGACAATTATTTTTCATATCTTCCCAATAAAGAGTGATTATATAATCACACAAAGTGACTATTAATTTTGTAATAGACCACTTGCACTTAATTATAATGTCACAGGGTTCATTGTTTGTCTGTCCTTGACCCCACCACGGGAATGTCACCATCATTTCATTTGTTCTATTTAATAGCCAATTACCTTCTTGGGGGAACTTTACATAACAATAATGACATCATGTGCAAGGGGTCTGTTGAGACTGGGTAATATTTCCATGCTTGCAGTGTCTCAGCCTTTTCTTTTGTAATCAATGAATGTTAAACCAAAGAAAAGGAGAATCTGCAATGAGAGAAGGATCATGCAGTTAATCTTGAGGAAATAATCTTGTGGGATGTGTGCTTCCCAAAATCTACAAAAAGATGTTTTTCAAACTCAAAAGTTGCTGTATCATTAATATTCCAGATAGGACGAGGAATTTCAACCAAAGGCAAGTCAAGCCAGATATTGTCAAGTGA
The DNA here is from genome assembly GCA_030867875.1 of Actinernus sp. WN-2022. Lineage (NCBI taxonomy): Eukaryota > Metazoa > Cnidaria > Anthozoa > Actiniaria > Actinernidae > Actinernus > Actinernus sp. WN-2022. Next base: position 143,234,027 of record JAOWCC010001634.1, read on the forward strand.
TGAAGAGGATGCAGACTTTATGTCAGTTGCAAGAGATGTCAGGGAATTTGGTGAGCTATAACTGTACACATTATCCAAGCCAAAGGTATTGTGTAACATTTAGAGGTCATTATTAGCATAATATAACTTGTAACAGTACTGTACATCTAACACATTGCATTTTACATGTCTTAAGAAGGAACACCATATTTGGTTCATCCAACAATGGGCAATGAGCAAGAAAAGCCACAACAAATTCGATATTGAAAGTAGCCTCCTCTGCAGACATCTCTAAGTATCGTAAACTGAAAAATAAACAAATCTTAAATTGAGATTACCTGTGATTCAAGTTGAGAAGAGGTGGCCTGGGGATGGGAGGGGAGAAAAGGCTCATCCAGGTTCTGATGTGGTTTCCAATAGTTACATGTAGGATGCATTCATGCCGAGGATGCTATATTGAAAACATATTCCCTTTATCTTATTATACAAATTGTAAGACTGCAGAACTGAAATGTACCTAGTATAAATTATGATCTACAATATAAATCCAATGTTTGTGTCTTTTGTATGCCTAGGAATGACTGGATTTAGTAAGAAAGAAAGAAGAAAATATGAACAACAAAAAGCTCAGGCCCTTGGTGCAAAGGTCAGTATTGGGGATTTGTATGTTAGACGTGTAGTTATGTACTGTATTGCATTGCATGCATAAGGTAATATTAATTTTCCCCTAGGAAGTAGATTATTTCTAGGGAGGACAAACATGTTAGTTGTTGACTTCCTTATTAAATTTACAGTTTTTGTTTTCCTTCTAATTATTGGTTTGCATATCCTGCTAGACAGATTCCTTCCCTTACTCACCCCCCTGGCAGTGGGGAGGGGGGGGGGGCAGAAGCACTATGATAAATGGTAGGTATGTGCAACCATGCGGTCCAGAACCGGTTTTACAAGAAGAAAACATAGCTTTCCAAGTTATTGTGAAAGTGAACCCAATTTTTTTTCCATATGATTATTCTGAATCAACACATTTTTACAAAAAACCCATCCCGGAAATCGGAATTACATGTTGGTTCAAACTGGACCCGGTACCACCGCACATATAAAAAAAAGTTAGACTATTATGTTAGACTATTATGTTAGACTATTATGTTAGACTATTATGTCATTAACAAGAATGCCCCTTCCCTGCTAGCAGAGGTCTCTCTCCGTCTTGGTAAAATGGAAGGCGAGGGAGAGACCTCTGCCGACATCCGACACTTGCCGTCCACATTCATGGACGAGTCAAACCAGTTTCGAAAACGCGTTTTACCGGAAATAGCTGTACGCGTTAGTTGTTTGTTACAGTTGTTTCGTGCGCTCATAAGTACACGTGAGATCACATCACTTGTTGCCAAGGAAACTTCACGCATGCGCGACAGAGAAAGCGTCGGATGTCGGCAGAGGTCTCTCCCTCGCCTTCCATTTTACCAAGACAGAGAGAGACCTCTGCTAGCAGGGAAGAATGCCCCCAGCTACTCACCCCTGGTGGAAAAAGCCAACACCCTCTCCCTGTTTCTTCCTAGGGATGCTGAGAGCTACATGTAGCTGTTTGCAGGTTATAGAAATTTTGATAAAACTGTTGGAGCCATATCAGTTGAACAAACAAGAGAAGCTAACGAGGCATATTTTGTTAATTTCAACTAAGCTTGTTGGCCACAGCCTGTCATATGCATGTTTTCTTAGTGATGCCTCTTATTCTACAATAAGGCATAGAAAGTTTACAAATCTTACTGATGATCAGGCTTCCTTTCTTAACTCATTTTCAGGCACCAAAGGGACTTAAGATGCCGTATCCTATCCTTATGTCTGTTATAAGGGTTAACAAGAAAAGGGAGAAGAAGAAACAAGAGCTGGTAGGAATCTGTCAGAGTGTACAATGTATAACATTTGGTCCTAGCTTCTTGTTGTACTCAGACTTTTGGTATATTTTTTGGTGCATCAGTTATGCCACTTGACTGGGTCTCGCAGGGGCGGATTTAGGGGGACCAAGGGGGCCACGGCCCCCCTTTCGTTGGCTGGGGTGCATGCCCCAGCACCCCCTAGCTAATCGCACCTACAAATGTACATGGTGCAAGTTTCAGCTTACACCACAGTCCCTCTCTGCATTTCCTGGATCCACCCCTGTCTCGTGGCGAAAATCTTCTTTGTTCTCTTCATGTTGCGACGTTATATGTGCATCTGTAAAAAACTCTGAATTTTTAACGGGACCTGAAACAACCATAGGAGCTGATAAAAGTCAGGACCCAGCTAAATCATAAATCGAAATGGAATTTAGCATGTTGGTTTTTGTGGATGGAGGAAAACTGGAAAACCCGAAGAAAAACCACCGAGCAAGGGCGAGATACCAACAAACTCAACTCGCATATGGCGTCACAATCGGGAATTGAACCCGAGCCACAGAGATGAGAGGTGGGATGCTTAGTTAATTCACTACCCTGACTCCCCTAAAGGAGGACAGATGCATGGCAAATAACATCTACAGTATATGTTAAATATCTGGTAGTGTTGGTTTGGACTAAAAGTTTGATTGATTTCAGGATCGTGCAATGGGAATGGCTACAAAGAAGAAGGCAAACAGAAAAGATAAGAAAGAACATCCTGCAAAGTAAGTAGAATTTCCGATTTTCCCATAGCTTCTTAGGGTTGTTTCTTATGTATTTGCATAAATTGCCTGTACATGAATTCACTTTGCAAAGACTGGCATAGAAGTTTAAAACTTTTCATAATGTCGTTAACATGGTAAAAAAAAAATTCTCTTTTTCCTTTTGATTGCTATTGATCTTTTTCCAGTTTTCTCTCTAGATATAATTATTTTTTTGGGAAGGGAGTTAATACTGTAGCAGTATTTTTTTTCACTTTTCCAAAAATAACTTAATTCCATTCTAATTTTTTCAGGACTGGAGGATGGTGGACTGACAACTCTAGCAAAGGGTTTGACGTATCAGTTGGCAAATTCAAAGGAGGAGTACAAAGACTAAGCAAAGATGATATCAAGAAGATAAAGTCCAGGAAGAAACGCTAGAAATGGGAAGACAAAATCGACTTTACTGCAAGTTACATAGCATATCACGATATGATCCCGTCTAGTTGGGGTGGGGAGGGCAAAGCAGGGCAGACGAGGAGGGAGGATTATCATCTTCCCTCCCCCTTTCCCACTAATCAGGCTATCCACAACATTGTTGAGCAGTTCACCTCTGAATACAGTACAGTAGCTCTGACAAAGCCTGTTTCACTGAAGAACAGCAATTGTTTTCTATAGAAAACGTTGGGAATGGGGAGACTCAGGGAACTTACCGAGAGATCATGGATACTACTGAACGTTCTTCGGGAAATGCACAGTTTATTTGGGACGTACGGTATAAAATATATCGGAAGAAATCAGGCTTTGTTAGGGCTCTCAATCCCCGTTCTAAATCACTACATGTATTTTAGTAATTGCAGGACATTACACTGGCAAAATCGAACCATTCACAGACTTTGAAGAACTACATGTATATGGACAAAATCTGTAAAATGTTTGTAAAATCATATGAACTTCATGGAGGTCACATCCCACATGGGTCCTACTTCCCTATTACCTTACTTGATTTTGCATGACTGGCAAAATCGAACCATTCACAGACTTTGAAGAACTATGGAGAAAGTCTGTAAAATGTTTTTTTGTTTTTTTGTAAATTTGTACATTTACAGACATTTTGCTAACATTTCACAAGGTCTAAAATGTCTGTAAAATGCTCAATTTTCGAAAGATTGTACAGTATTTTTACATGGTTCTTCGAAGTCTGTAAATGGTTCGATTTTGCCAGTGTTAGAACATGTACTGGCAGTTTCGCTTTTGTACCAAGTAAAGGTTGGTACAGTACGACTACTGAAACCGGGGCAACTTAGACAACGAGAACTAATCACATTGCAAAACTAAAATACATAATTTCAACATACAAATACTAGCATATCCATGCGATTTTCTTCATTCCAAAGACTTTGACTTCAGATTCGCCTTTTGTCGGATCGAAACTCAAGAAAGTTGAAATGCTATTGTCTTGTACTCGACACTGATTGGCTCAAGTAACCGTAACAACAACAACAACAACAACATAATTTATTTGTGTCAATGAATTACAAAGTGATACTTAATGGCGAAAGAGAATAACAGGGTCGACACGAGCTGTCTGAAATAGCTAAAGAGCTAGTCGAGTCAGACAGCTTACATTGTTAAGATAATAATTTGTAGTTTCGTTTGAAACAAATATTTATAAACACACATACATACACACATATAAATAGAAATCAGGAGATGGAGGAGATTAAGTAATGGTCCAGATAGGAACTGTAGTAGAATCCATTGTTCTGGGGCAATGAGCCTCCCCCACATACGATTTTGCTTGAATATGCCTTAAGTGCTTTAGGAGGTATCTACAGTCCAAACTACATCTCGAAAATAAAGTATTTTTTATGCTATTGGCTCTTTTCTCTGTGAAAACGCAGAGGAGCCATCATCCAGCCAATCGGATTCAGAGAAAACAAAGGATTTTTCAATCACAAATTTGAGAACTTTACCCACACACGATATTCTTCGAAATTAAACCATAGGTAGTTTGATCAAAAATAAATTCAAACCACAAAAAAATAAAGAATGAAAATGCATTATTTCGATGGGTTTCTATTGAATTTATAAGTATCAACCAATGAAATTACGAGAAAGAATAATAGAAAATTAACACCTTTTAACATTCCTTGCCGTTGACACTACAGTTCTTATCTGGACCATTATTTAAACTTTAAATAACAATAATAATTATAAGTCAATTCAACTAATAGCAATTCAAAAAATCTAATTTTAGATTATATTTAAATGCGGATTTTTTTAGGGATTTATAATCTTCTTTTATTTCATTCCATATTTTGACTCCAGTGAAGCGTAAACTGAATTTCCCGTAGTTAGTTCTAGTGGAGGGAAGATAAAAAGTTTGGATGCTTTGTTTTCGTTCTGCAATGTGATTGGTTCTCGTTGTCTAAGTGCAATGTGATTGGTTCTCGTTGTCTAAGTGCAATGTGATTGGTTCTCGTTGTCTAAGTGCAATGTGATTGGTTCTCGTTGTCTAAGTGCAATGTGATTGGTTCTCGTTGTCTAAGTGCAATGTGATTGGTTCTCGTTGTCTAAGTGCAATGTGATTGGTTCTCGTTGTCTAAGTGCAATGTGATTGGTTCTCGTTGTCTAAGTGGTTACAGTAGTCGCACTGTAATGGAGTACGGTCATGGTTGCCTTCCTAGAGGATTTAGATATCGATTCTAAATCAAGTGAATAGTAGAATGGTAAAATATATTTTGCTTTGTATGCTGTGACGCTGAGTTAAGGAGGTTTTAATATCCAAAATGCTAATTACATGACGTCAGGGGAGGCGTCTGCAATCACTTCTTAGTGGTTGTGAATGGGCGTTTCTACTGATATAAGAAAACAAATTTCTAATATCATTTTATTTCAACGATGGGTATAATACTGATAATTTTAAAAATTTGTTTAATTGTAACAAAAAAAATTGTATAATAATTGATGCCTCCCCTGACGTCATGTAAATAGCATTTTGGATATTAAAACCTCCGTAACTCAGCGGCACAGCATTCAAAGCAAGATATATTGTACCATTCTACTATTCACTTGATGTAGAATTGATATCTAAAATAAAAAAATAAGCTTCATAGGCACTTTAATGAAATGACAGAACTTTGCAAAAATGTGTTTATTGACTATGTGTATGTATGCGATCATCTACCAATCACTTTACTAACCGTATACCAAGAACTCCAACTGCCAACCATTTTACCAATCACTTTCCGATAACACACACAAACAGGGACCACATACATGTACACAAACCAACCACATTAGAGCGGTTTTCACATGAGTGTCGTAAAACCAAACGCAAATTACTCACAGCCAGCCAATCACAGGAGGAAGTAAATACAAAAAAGCCAACTGAAGGCTGGAAAAGTTCGTGAATGGGTTTCGCCTGAACCAATCACGAGCCAAAGCAAAACCAAGACCAAAACATGATTGGTTTTACTTTGCAATTTCATTGGTCGATTAATAACATGCCATTTTCTCGGCCAATAGAAAAGCTAAGTAAACGCAAAACCAAAATACTTTCGACACTCATTTGAAATCCGCGCTACTCAGTAACACCAACCACTTGTATGCACAGTAATGTTACCAGCCAACTTTTTCCGGCACGACTCGTAAACTTTTACCATAAGATTGCTTTAATGCTCTGTTATTCAAGCATCGCTTAATTCAAATACTCCGGCTAAGAACTGTGGTAAAAGACAATTGGTTGTGGCAATTGTTTTTATTGCAACATCTGGCTAGGCTCCGAAAGAATCCTCATTGAAAAATATGGCGCACGAGTGAGGTCTTTGTTTGTTGACTTGGCCTCGTTTCCTTGTGGGTAGTGAACAGGTTTCTGGGACGACATTGCGCGAAAAGGCAACGGTGAGCAGGAGCCCATTACCAGGAGCGTTCCTATGTCATGGGCTGGGAGTAGATGTGGAGTAGATGTGGCTATATCCCGGGGGGGGGGGGGGGGGGGGGGGGGGGTACTTACATGAAAAATGGGTATGTATCTGAGGCCAAGAGGCTCAAACCCTGACTCTGTTTGACCCAAAATCCGAGCTCCAAAACCCTGATTGCCCCCCTTTTTTTTGGGGGGGGGACCCTGATGCCTAAAAAATACTGAACCCCGACCCTGACTGCACCCACATTAAACTCAAATCCTTACCCCGATCTGCCCAAATCAGTTCCAAACCCTGACCCTACCTGCCCAAACTGAGCTCAAAACCCTGACCCACCCCCGCGGCACATACATAATACGTCACAAACAGGAGTACCCCCCCCCCCCCCCCCCCCTCAATATTTAGAATTCGAATTCCTGCGTTGAAAGTGAGAATAATGAATAATAATGAGAAGTGACGTACGCTATCTGAATCAGTAATCCTGAACCGCTCGAGACCTGTATTCTGATTGCACCATTATACTGTAGCTCTATTGTTTTCGTACTGCACGTTCTGAAGGTTAGGGTGTTTTTTATTGTTGGGTAAGCCAATGCTGTGGCTCCTTTCGAGCGGTACAGGATGGCCCATTTGATTGGCTAAGACAACATGGCCTTTGTTTATTTCGCGCGAAATGCAATTCTAAATATAGCCACATCTACTCCTGTGCTGGGAACAGAACCAATGGGGAAGATGGACGATCCTGGTAATGGGCTCCTGCGGCGTGGTGTTACACGAAGCAACTCCAACAAAAATTGGAAACAATGTTGCAGGTTTTGAAGGTAATTCGAAAACTTGTAAAACGAAGATTGTATTAAAAATTGTTCAGCGCGCCATTTTACACTGTCGATTTTTCGTGCAACTTTGTTCCAGCACCTTAATATAAAGACGCCAGCACACAATACGTTTATTGGATATCAGTGACAATTACAGGGCACGAATCACCAACAAAAAAGACATTACTGTGATTTCGTATTATTAAAATCTGGTTGTATTTCTTTTGAATAACATACCGAGTACTGTAGTCTCATTTATTTGTTATATATATGTTCCATTACAATGATTAATGCGCGCAGTCCAACCTTGACAAGGAATGTTGGCTTATGGTCAGTACAGTGTTCACATTTTGGGTTACCTGTACTGGTAATACCATTCCTATTATCTTTGGTGTGTCAATGGCTGGTCACAGTATACTGTATCGCACTGTATCGAGGGAAGACATACAACTGTAGCATGACGACCGTAACCAGGACAACGCACTGCACCAAGCCCAGCGCTACGGAGAACACGACGAAGGCTTTGGCTATGTTTGAGTGATCGTGTGCGTCCCTTAGCTCTCCTTTTTGAACCGCACGCCGACACTGGGAAAGAAATATCCAACCATTGTTATATAAATTGAATATGTAGATGAATGAATGAGATTTTTATGGTGGCTTCTGTACAGGGTTACAGCTCGAATTCGAATTTAGAGTGCTTGTCTGAAGAGAAAGGAAACCGGAGAAAGTGATGAAATAATTAGCTAGCGTTCTTCAAAATGGCATAAAGCTTGCTAGCCCTGTAGAGTACTCCGCCGAGGAAAAAGTATAGTTCTTACAATGAATGGTACGTAGAGATTATTATAGTCAACAAAATATATGGATTCTGATTGGTCAATAGCGAGTGCATAAAAAAGGTTACAGAGTGCACAGTGCTCAGTATATTATAAAAATCGCATGAACTGTTCATGCCAAAAACTATGGTCACCGTAGCCTGCTTGCTAGCCAACCTCGTTCCCAGGGTCTGGGAACGAGGTTGCTTGCTAGCCTGCTACACGAGACAATTTTTTTCGTAGCAGGCTACCAGCTGCTTGCAGGCTCTGGTTGATTTGGGGTTTCTGTGGTGGGGGAGAGGAAGGGGAAGGAGGCGAAAGAGAAAGGAGAGCCTGCAACAAGACCCTGTGTTTTTGAAATTTCCCGTTCGTCCACGAACGGGATTATCTGATTGGTTGAACCTAGAAGAGGCGCGCGCACTTTGTTCGAAAATGGCGTGTATTATGGTGTAAGCAGCACGCGCGAGCTAAAATTGAAAACTTTTCACTCATGATCCAATCATTTTTCTGCTGTTTTCTCTCGTTTTCTCAGGTTTTTATTATCAAACATGCAGTAGAAATACAAGGGGTTCAATGCTAGGGTACATTTATAACAGAATTTTGTCGAAAATGTTGATTTTAATTTTTTTGTGTGCAACATGTAACTTGCAATGGTATGTGACATAAGGTCTTGTCGCAGGCTTCCTTTCTCAATATCCTCCTTCTCCCTCATCTCTCGCACCACAGGAACCCCAAATTAACCGGAGCCAGCAAGCAGGCTATGGTCACCGAGGCTCATGCAATTATCAGAACTTTCAAAATATCACTCGGACACTAAGCTAGCATAGATGTTGGATACAGAACTGATTATTAAAACATTGACAGATGTTTTATAAATCAGTTCTGTATCCAACAAGACTGACAAGTGTCTGTTGAAGTTTGAAGTACGAACTGAATATATAATCCGTTCTGTACGTAGTGTTTACAACATAAGCGGGAGTTTGTATCGGCATATACTGATCTCGAGCCGGAAAACTACTTGTGAAATGAAACTACATAGTATCTTTTTCAATATGAAATTTTGGTGGAAAACGTAAAATTAGAGTTCAGTGCCATAGTTTACATCACGATCATGCGCAGTGTGCACAAAAATTGGTCCCACATTGATTAGATGGTCTGTATGCATTAATACAGGAGTCTTAAAAATCAGTTCACCTAACCGGGATAGGGGAAGTGATTGGTTGTGAGACATCGCCGCAACATACCCAGGCCGTGTTTTTTGGATACAGACTGGAACTGATGATTAAACATATCAATGTATCAAAACAAGAGTATCAGTGACACAGACGTTGATGTTTAATTAACCAATATCTGTATACCTGCATGATGTTTTATTAATAAGTGTTGTATCAAATATACAGACACTGATGTTTTGTATCGGGCAAACGCTAAGTGTTTTACATGGTAATCGTGAGACACTAATGCTGCATTTGGATTGGTTAGCACCCTTATAAATTTATAATGAATTTTACAATGGAGTATACAAAGTCCATCACGTGGTATCATTCAGTGCACAGGATTGGCTGGTTCTCACAGTCTTTGTTGTAAGGAGCTAAGGCTCCGAAGGTGAAGGACCTACCTGCACACTCTTCCATGTTGCTAATGCTCCCGTCGGCCAAAAGCAGAACAGTGTAACGAACAAAGACGGGATCAAGAAGTCCGTCGGTGTCGATCCCCTATTATTGTCTTTACTTGTTTTCTTGTCCAGCGGGTGGATGGGCTCGTCAGGGTGGAACTCTGGTTCAGGGACAATATTGACGCAATGACTGCTACTTTCCTGCTGCCTGAGCTGTTGACAGTTGCAATAAACATATCACACATTTAGACTGTTTATTTTACTAAACTGATCCGTTGAGCTCCTGCAAAGTAAGCACACTATATGATCTGTAAGAACACTGAGAAGGGTCCATAACCAGCTTACCAGTTGTTTCGGCACTTGGTCACATTCTATTTCTGCTTTCGATTTGCGTTTCTCGTATTATCGATCCATTTTAGTCACAATCTCGATCCTGATTGGTTGAGAGTTCCCGCGAATTCTCGATAGTGGCGCGTGTTAGTATTATCACGGTAGGCAGCGCGCATAGCCTACAAATATGGCGCGGAATAAGACACCGTAAAATTATTTCTTTATTTTGACGGCGGCGGGAGAATTCCTACGCATTCTTTAAACTTGCAAAAATCTATATTTTTAGATTTCGTGTTTGCCTACGAATACAGCCGTCTCGCATCGGGAGCCACAATATAAACGCACCCCAGGGGTGGATCCAGGGTAGTTTATGTGATTTCCGTAAACTACTCAACATTTTTCAAACCTCTAAATTTTAGGTAGTTTATTACTAGGAGGGGTGGGGTGGGTGGGGTATGAGTTGATTGGTCTGTCAGAGTAAACTACTCAGTCCAAACCCTGGATCCACCCCTGCATCCCCCGAGAGAGAGTTCTGCGATTTGAGCCCGAAAATGTCATAGTATTGACGTTATGCGGCCAGCATCGGGTCTCGTCATTTGATTGGCTTGTCATTTGATTAAGCATACTAGCCAATCAAATGACGCGACCAGATCCTGGTTGCAAACGTCATCAGTATGGAATGTTTGGCCTCGAATCGCAGACGTAGACGTCTCTCTCGGGGGCTACGTTCTGATGACGGCTGTATTCACAGGCTAATTTCATGTAAACGTCGTTGAGAATCTTTACGTTGACGCGTTACCTAACTTGATTACCTTTTAAATTATTTAGTTCGAGGTAACCCATACCTTTACACCGTATTTTCTTTCCTATCACTATAAATGTAATCTTTCTCTTTTCTGGTAACAATAAGCTTATTCACGCCGAGCACAAATGACCGGATCAAAAGGCCGGGTTTCTATATTTTAAAAAGTGTTCGGCATAGAAGAATGCATTTGGAAGGTGTATAAAGAAGTGTCAACAAAACATAACTTGATATCATAGTTAAGCTAATGTAGCCATCATTATGACGTCACAACGACGTCATTTGTCCATTTCTACCTCTAAAAACGTTTTAAAATCTCTCGTTCGTGAGAATGAAGAAATCGAAAACCCGATTGGTTGAGGTAAACAAAAGCTATTCAATTTTAAATTTTGGGAATTTTCCCGCCAAAAGATGGCGGGAAACAAGAGCCCATAGCCCCATAACCAATTATGAACATATCCCTTGGTTCGAAATATTGGTAGCTTATACCTAACTTCTGAAATTGTAACTTGCATCATATTTTGCACAGCAATAAAACTAACTATTTATTAATAACGTTCTTTTTAGAATTTTGATATTTTTTTGGGGTATAACAGCTTAGAATCGAAATAAGTAGAATGAAGAATAACCAATACGACGTAGAATTATACGGATTTAATGTAGCACAATATTTCGACAAGCCATACTAGTCTTCATCAGGTGCTTAGGAGCTTTTACACTGTGACTTGACAATATATAATGGTAAAACGGAAATGACGTAAAAACATAATACGATAACGAAAGATAACTAACGGTGTGACTGATTAGTAGGTCTCATCGCGTTTGTTAAGGCCATTAGGTTCAAGAGTGTTAGCACGTGTTATGAGATAAGCTTCTTTAGCTTTGCGAATAGCATCACGAGAAGAGAAAATATGTTCTAAAGGAATTAAAAGGATATTAGATGCAGAGTGGTCAGGTAATAACAACTACCTACAAATTCATGGTACTGCTATGGGAACCAAAATGGAACCTTCCTTTGCTAATCTCATTCTTGGTTACTTTGAAGCCAATGCTTTGAACAAAGCCCCTTTCACTCCCTATTCTTGGCTTAGATATATCGATTATATTTTTATGGTCTGGACGGAAGGTCCGGATAACCTCAAAACTTTCATCGATTATCTTAATAATATTCATCCTACTATCAAATTTACCAGTTTTCACTCTTCTAGTAATGTCCCGTTTCTTGATGTCAATGTATCTCTTAATAATGGAGTCATTGAAACTGACCTTTATTGTAAACCCACCGATAAACATCAGCATCTGCTTTTTTCATCTTGTCATCCTAGTCATACTAAAAAAGCCATTCCTTTCAGCTTAGCTCTCCGTCTCAGACGAATTTGTTCCACTAATGAAGCTTTTAAAAACCGTACCTCTGAACTCATCTCCTATCTCCTTAAACGAGGTTACAGCCGTGATCTTCTCACCGCTAAACAAACTAAACGCGCTGCCGATATCCCTCGTAATCTTGCTCTACAACCTAAACAGAAATCTAATTCCTCTCACTGTATTCCCTTTATAGTCACTTATAATCCGTCACTTCCATCTATCTTTCCTATCTTTGAGAAACATTTTGATCTTCTACATTCCTCTGTGCGTTGCAAAACTATTTTCCCCCAACGCCCTTTTGTAGCCTTCCGACGTTCGTCCAATCTACGTGATTTGTTAGTCAAATCCAAACTACCTTCAGATAACTCCAACACTGCTTCCAACAACAATCCAGGTTCTTTTCGTTGTGGACAAAACTGTTTAACTTGCCCTTACATTTCTGATAACTGCACCCAATATACTTTTACTTCTACGGGTGAAACCAGAACCATTACCACACACATGGACTGCAACACTAAAAACGTCATCTACATGATTCAATGTACTAAATGTAACAAACAGTACATTGGTGAAACCAAACGTAGACTTAAAGACCGCTTCAACGAACATCGTAGGACAGTTGACAAACCTTCCAGTAAATCCAAACCCACCACTGCATCTGAACATTTTCTATCTAACCCTGACCACTCTGCATCTAATATCCTTTTAATTCCTTTAGAACATATTTTCTCTTCTCGTGAGGGTATTCGCAAAGCTAAAGAAGCTTATCTCATAACACGTGCTAACACTCTTGAACCTAATGGCCTTAACAAACGCGACGAGACCTACTAATCAGTCACACCGTTAGTTATCTTTCGTTATCATATTATGTTTTTTACGTCATTTCCGTTTTACCATTATATATATTGTCAAGTCACATTGTAAAAGCTCCTAAGCACCTGATGAAGACTAGTATGGCTAGTCGAAATATTGTGCTACATTAAATCCGTATAATTCTACGTCGTATTGGTTATTCTTCGTTTTACTTATTTCTTAATCTGCGAACCGTTTAGATCATTGTTTGATCCGACGTATACCAGTGGAGTGTTGTTCGTGGTCGCTCATTTATAACTTTTACATTAGAATCGAAGCCCAATTTTTTGTATACGTCATTATGACGTCATAAATATATTTGGATGGCCTCAGAAAATAACCAGTTCAGATTTTTTTTGAATTTTATGGACGAAATGCATTTGCCAAACACTTTAGTGATATTTGTATAGTCAGTATAGTCTTATTTATGCTTGAAGCCTGACGCCACTAATAATGACGAATCATCCATAACTTTGGATATGTTTATTTTATCATAGCGAGTTCAACTATTTGCAAAATGAATATATTTCATGAAGGCATTTTGATCACATAATGTATTTGCAGCGTACGTGTTTTAAAGGATATTTTTTTACCAAAAAAGGAGGCATCCCTCATGACGTTACAACAGCGGCAGAATACAGAAACAATTGTCCCCAAAAATGAAGTTTTACTTTGTTACCAATCTGCCAAACTTTCTTCAAATTTAGAGTAGATGTAAGAAATTGTGTCAATTTTACTTTTTTATGCACACTCAACCTCGGCTATTTACGATCTTTTGTGCCCGGCGTGGTTGTTGTTGCTGGAATTCATATTTTTAGCAGAATATAACTGCGGACTCCATTGGGCTATGAACGGCCGTTCTGACATCGAATTGAACATGACTGACTACCTAACAGCCTAGAAAATTGTGGTTCGAATAAAGAATGCAACTGCATCGCGCGTTGATTGCCTCGTCACATCACATGTCATACTGTTCATACGCGGTTATCAGCTGACTTTTAATGACTAAGTATACCTTACTTGCTCAAATTTTCCAGGGTCCTTCAGCATTATCAAGCCAGCTTGGATTTTCACTCTAAGGGCGCGCGACCACGAGGCTTCGAACACATCTCCTTGGCAACCTACTGTTGATGTAACAAACTAGTAATAATAGGTACCATGGCCAGTTGAAGCTTGGAGCACATCTCCTTGGCGACCTTCTGGTGATGTAACAAACTAGTAACAAATTAATCGGTTCCTGGAGAAGGCGCGCGTATGAGGCTTGGAACACATCTCCTTGGCGACCTTCTGGTGATGGAACAAACTAGTAATACATTAATCGGTTCCTGGAGAGGCTTGGAACACATCCCCTTGGCGAAATCAGTTCCACTTGAAGGCGCGCGCATGAGGCTTCGAACACATCTCCTTGGCACCCTTCTGGTGATGGAATAAACTAGTAATACATTAATCAGTTCCACTTTAAGGCGCGCGCATGAGGCTTCGAACACATCTCCTTGGCGACCTTCTGGTGATGGAATAAACTAGTAATACATTAATCGGGTCCAGGAGAAGGCGCGCGCATGAGGCTTCGAACACCTTCTGGTGATGCAAGAAATTAGCGAATTCCTTCGTATAGAATTTGGGTGTCTTGTGGTACGTGTCTCTAACTCTAAATAGAGGAGACTCAGTTATATGCATCAGCAAATAACCGGCTCAGGTTACATGAAATGATTCGTCATTGCGGCATGTGACAAAACCCACCCAGCCCACCTTCCCTGATTTCTAATGGTCATTGACAGCGAGAAGAATTCCTGATAGCAAACATGTAAGAAAATTAAAAATAGAGAAAGGAGTATATAGGAAGGGAAGAAGGAGTATGAAAATCCCCTCGCGTCGCACTCTTCAAAATCCCGTTGCGTTGGCGAAAAAGATAGCCTCCCATAATTTGGTTACGTGCCGACTTCTGTACGAAAATTTTCGAAGAGGTTCTGAGTTAAAAAATGGAAGGAACTGCGTTAATTAGAACCTTTGGCACGTAGCGAACTATCAATGTTTTATTTGTCGTGTTTCGTCAAATATTTCCTTTTCTCTTTCCTCTCTTTCGGTCCAGGATTTTTTTATATTTTACCCGGCCCTCATAAACATGTAATGAGACATGAAATGTGATGTCGCAACAATAGACAAATGAGACCTCCCTCAAAAACTCACAGGGACTATTGCGGTGCAAAGAGATTAGGGAAGAGGTCAAAACAATGGTACTCTGGCGGGATACAATTTTGATGGAAGGGAGGTTGTACCCGGAACCCACCACTTATTTTGGCAAAATCTAGATTTTTGACCACAAATATCTTCTTGAATAAAATACTTATTGAAGAAGTAACTATATTTCTAGTTGCGACAGGCAGGGAAGAACGTGTGTCTGCATTAAAATCAGGTATCCCTATTTTACAACGTGAGAAAATCACCCTCGAAGAAAGGGGTAGGGGGTATTACCCGCCACCCACCACCCTGACAAAATTGGGTGCCATTTGAAATCCATTGTTTTGACCTCTTCCCTTATCACCCGTCAACGACTTATTTGGTTTTCCCTCCTTCAAGATGCCGTTTTCTAAATATGATTATTTTTCTGAATGGAAGAAAAATCCATATCCTTCCGGAGAATAAAAAAAGGTTTCTAAAAAAAATCACTCGAAGGTATACGGTAACCTTAAAAACAAGCTTAGCACAGCTAGCCCCCACAGCAAGCACGGAAATGACTCGGTAAATAGTGTGTTCTCGAAGTTGATGACGAAGAAAAATACATGCCCCATGGACTGTTTAGTCTAGTATTCGGTGTGTCTGGCATGGAACAGGAACCTATTAATGTATTGTTCTCGATTATATGCAGCGCGACGTTACACGTACGAGAAGTAAAACTTCCCAGCCGTATTAACACAAACTTTTCGTGTAATAAATTGTTTGTTATTACGATGGTCGACAAATAAAGCAAAAACCTTATTGAATTATTTCGCTTAATATTCCGATGAAAGATTTCAAGAAATGCACTTCTCGCGCGTTAAAAAAAAATTAGTGCGCTGCGGACAGCTGAATAGTCCATTTTATTTTGCTGCAAGGCTGATTGCACGGTGTAGGGAATAATTATATTTAACCAATATTTCGGCAGACACGGCCAACCTTCTTCGACACTTTTGACAATGGTCATGAGGCTTCTTCATTTAAATGCATTGCTTGTTTAGTTTAGGTTGGCCATGCCAGCCGAAATAATGATTAAATACAAGAGACCATCCTATCTAGGTAATGGGCACTTGTTAATATATTTATTCTCCAAACTTTTACAATTTTGGTGATTAGATCCCGTCCAAGGTGATCCGGTCTGTTCAGTGGTACTTGACTTACGAACGCGAAGTGTATTTATTTCCGGATTTCCGGAATTTCCAGCCATGGATTTGTAGTTCTAGCAACTGTCTAATTTGTCTATTTTTGTATTTACGTTTTTATATAGAACTGGATCCATGAAATCCGGATGACTTGGGTTTTCCCAAACAAATGGCATGCACATGCATTACTAATAAGATACTTTTTACTAATCCGAATTTGGATCCCCCCCCCCCCCCCCCAACCTACAACAACGCGGGATAATTTACAGACAATTTATGGAAAAGCGAAAACACGATCGCGATTGCACGCCAGTTCCAAGCACAGCTACATCCCTCAAATTTTGATCAGTTAATCAGTTTGACAGTGAATATTTCAGAAATAATCTTCACAGGTAATCTTCACATTTGTAATTGGCTATTGTCTTAAATTTGCGGATGAACATTCTTGTTATTTTGGCGAGCGTCTTTCCTAGTGTCATTGTAAATGTCACTTGACCACCTTTGTAGCCTAGTATAAGACCGATTGTATTATCTGTGGTCAAATTATGTGCTTTTAGCCAAAGATCTCCTAGTGATCCTAGCGCCATATGATTTAAAGTGGTTCTGATTGTCTGACCCCAGAACTCTTTGTTTTCTTCTAATTTTATGTCATGATAAGTTGTTTGGGATAACTTATTATTTTCGGTTATATATATAGTTAAATTTAGCCAATACTTAAAATTCCTGCATTTGGCTTCAATCACTAATGGTATTTGTCCGTTTCTGCCCTACAGGCATTGTTATTGCAATGCCCAGAAGCCATTTATAAAATTTATTTTGGACTGCTTCAATTGGGCTTTGTCTGATCAATCCCCCATATTTCGTTTCCATAAAGGAGTATAGGGGACTATCAATGCGTCAAATAGCTTTACCGTTAATTTAATGTTTTCCCTGAAGTGGTTTCCCATCTCTTTTCTTAATTTGTATAGCACCTGTTTGGCTTTAGAGAAATTTCCGTAGGCTCTGAGTAAAAGTCCTAAATCATAGTTTATAGGCTTTGACATTGGTTAATTTATTAACTCTATAATTAAAAGAATAGTTATTCATCGTTTTACCATTATTATTGAAGATCATAATTTTAGTTTTGGCCAAGTTTACTTTGAAATCTGTATTTTCGCAAAAAGCTTCAAAGTTTGTAGACCGACCGCTTATTTAGAGAAAATTACTAGGTCGTCCGCATATAATAGTCAGCTCAATGGCTTTCCGTTTAACAATATATCATTATTATTTGCTTCATTAAGTTCATCAGGTAGTTCATTTAGATAAAAATTATCGAAAATTAAATAGCGTAGGTGACCGTAAATATCCCCCGGGAGGTGGGGGGGGGGGGGGGGGGGGGGGTACTTGTCCCATATTTGGGTATAGTGGTGCCGCTGAAGGTTTGAAACCCTGACCCTGTTTAGGACAGAAAAACTCTAAATACCTACCCTGTGTAGGACAACACCCTCTAGCTTAGGACCCTGTTTAGGACAAATGACAAAATAGTTTGCTTGGTACTATTACTAAATTTTACTGAGGGATTTTCGGTACCCTCCACATCACTGACTGTCAAATGGTCTATCCCTGATGTTCTTTATATAATACTTGATTGGGTGACAATGATCTTGTGTAGTCTCTGAAATGATCTGATGAGTGACCGATGACCTGTTAAAGACCAACGGGTGAGACGAGGATAATGATGCAATCAATGCCCTGTTTGGAACAGGTTCAGACCCTGGTGCAGGAGTCAATGGCTTTCACTAATTATTTTTACCAATATTGTTTATTTAAAAATAAAGGATTCTTAAATACAGATAAGTGTGAATAAAATTTGAATAGCTTTAGCAGCCGGGCATATAGCTAGGGAGCCAAATTCTCATTTGAACTGTTATTTGTATTGTACTGGACACTGCGGATTGGCTCATAAGTTGGAATTAATTCTTTGGGTTTTTTTTGCAATGTGATTGGCCCCGCAGTTACAGTAGTCACACAGTAATATAATAACTCGTAAATAGTCTGTAATACATTTAACCAGAAGTCTATATGGACTTCTGATTTAACTCATAAATGGGTATATACTTCATGGCTGAATGCTATATAGCCTTATTACACATAATTTTCGCGTGCAAAATTAAAGTGACGCGAAAATTAAGTTCACTTTAATTTATAAGTAAAATGGCGAATGTAATGATTGGTCTATCGACGAAATCGCGAAAATTAAGTGTCGCGAAATATGGCCATCCAAAAATCGAGACAATTTGATGTCGCGAAAATTAAATGTAATAAGGTAGTTAATTAGTCTATCATTGTCCGCCCACATTCGGAAATTTTAGTCCCCCACCTCCCAATCCAAAATTCGCTCCGTGGTCCCTGCTATGTTATAATTATAATACAAGTTCAATATATGCCCCTGGGAGGATCCAGGATTATGTGAGAGGGGGTCGTTCGACATGAGCGCCTAAATCATTACAGTGTCATTTCCTTTGTTATCTTTTGTAAGTGATCCTCTGGATCAGCCCACGATGGTTGTTGTAATTTTGCAAGCAGAATAATGATTAAATCCATTTTAGAATTATTGAGTCAAACTGTTGTTGTATTTACTTCCCGTATTTATAAATCCAGGTTGTGTCTAATTGCAAACTGTTCCAGGTTTAAGAGGTTTACAAAGACATTGAAAGTGTGTATTGTCTACGGTGTAACGGTTTCAATGGGAGTTTACTGTGTAACGGTTTCACTGATGGGAGTTTACTGTTTGCGTATGATTATGGTTACTATAATACAGATGATGATGATGAAACTTTATAAGTGGGCCTAATAATTAAGGATACCTAAGTAGGCATAGGTTACCTAAGTAGGCTTAAGGATACCTGATAAGGTCTAAGGATACCTAAGTAGGTCGATCTAAGTACCTAAGCGGGCCTAAGGATCATCGGTGACGTAAGCGGGCCTAAGGATACGTAAGCGGGCCTAATTAACGTTACCTATAAGTAGGTCTAAGGAGACCTAAGTACGTCTAAGAATACTTAAGCGGGCCTAAGGATACCTAAGGGGGCCTAAGGATACCTAAGTGGGCGTGAGGATACCTAAGTGGGTCTGAGAATACCTAATATATGTAGCCTAAGGATGCCTAAGTGGGTCTAAGGATACCTAAGTTGGCCTAAGGATACCTAAGTAGGCCTAATGATGCCTACTGAGTGGTTCTAAGGGTACATAAGTAGGCCTAAAGATACCTAGGTGGGCGTAAGGATGCCTAAGTGCATGGGTCCAAGGATGCCTAAGTAGGACTAAGGATGCCTAAGCGGGCCTAATGATGCCTACTGAGTGGTTCTAAGGGTACATAAGTAGGCCTAAAGATACCTAGGTGGGCGTAAGGATGCCTAAGTGCATGGGTCCAAGGATGCCTAAGTAGGACTAAGGATGCCTAAGCGGGCCTAAGTATATAAGATACCTAAGTAGGCCTAAGGATGACTAAGTGGGTCTCAGGATCCCTAAGTAGGTCTAAGGATACCTAAGTGGGTCTTAGATACCTAAGTAGGTCTCAGGATACCTAAGTGGGTCTAAGATACCTAAGTGGGTCTAAGATACCTAAGTGGGTCTAACAATACCTAAGTGGGTCTAAGATACCTAAGTGGGCCTAAGGATACCTAAGTGGGCCTAAGAATACCTAAGCGGGCCTAAGGATACCTAAGTACGTTTAAGGTAGGTTTAGGATACCTAAGTAGGTTTAAGGATACTTAAGTAGACCTAAAGATGACTAAGTAGGTATAAGGATATCTAAGTGGGCTAAAGTGAACAAGTTGCACCGTAAATTTGTTGTCGGTAAGTGGTCGGCTGACCACTTACCGACCACTTACCAACAGCTTACCAACCACTTACCGACCACTTACCGACCACTTACCAACCACTTACCGACAACGTATTTACGGTGCAACTTGTTCCCTTTAGCCATCTAAGTGGGTCTAAAGGATACCTAAGCGGTCCTAAGGATAGATAAGAGGGACTAGTGATACCTAGCTATAGGTGGGCCTAAGGATATCTAAGGACACTTAGTAGGCCTAATGATACCTGAGTGAGTGTTTGATATGGTACGACTGTAAGATAGGCGACTATTTAACAATTAGACCCGCAGCCCGAATGGGCTACGAGTCAATAGCCCACGAGGCGCAGCCTCATGGGCTATATTTAACTCGTAGCCCATGAGGGCGAGAGGTCTAATTGTTTTAGTATAAACTAACTAGTCGGACAGTAGAAATAATAGAAAGAAACAAATTGAAGTTGAAAAAATGTTATTATGTCGTGAAAATGCGTGCGGTTTTTCTCTGCCATGGGCTATCACAAATAGACCTATAGTAGCGTAGCCAATCAGAATCCCACTAGTTGGTTTATACTAATAGCGAATATGGCATTCAGCCATGAAGTATATACCCATAAATGAATGGCCATTTTTGTATTTGTAATATATTACCCAGAATGCTTAGCGAATAAACAGTCTTGTAGTTCCGCCATTTGGAGCTGTTGTTGTTTATGCCTTATGGAATGGATCTAGCTATAGCCATTTGCAGATCAATATACCACAGTTTGGCGACGAGTTTGTCTATTTCTATGTGCACGAAGACGCACGAGAAACCCTAGCAGGTGCTGAAGTTCTCTGTGGGAGGAAAAAGGCGTATATTTCCACCATGACGAGACGGGTCAACACGTGTTTTCAAGAAGCCAAGATGGCGGCAGTCGGTGGATTAGTTGGTTTCGATTAGTTCCTATGTGGAACGAATAGAGATTTTTTCATGGCAAATAGCATCTTAGAAATACCAGGTGAGGATAACGAAGCAGGCAGTTGCGTGGTTAGATAAATAAAACCTGCTATTTTCCTTACTGAGATTGGACCTGAACTGGAAGTATGATACTGACACTATTACTGAAGAGTGAAGTATATTCCACTCTGAGGAATTTGTTAGTGCCAGCGAAACCAAGGGACACTCCTTGCAAATATTGTGCAAGCATTAGAGAGACATTATAATCCAGCGCCATTGGAGATTGCAGAGAGTTTTCACTCAGAAACCAGGTACCCTGCGAGCAGAGGTTTCTCATCTCGGAACAATTATAGAATACCCCTCATCTCTTTGTCGTTCCTCTCGGCGACAGGAAGGCAAAGAGATGAGAAACTCTGCTTGCAGGGTAGGAAACAGGTGAATCGATCAGCAACTACATTGTGGCATTGAAGAAGCTATCCATTCATTGTAATTGTGGTGCATTCCTGAATCGCGCTTTGAGCGAGATACATAATAAGATATACACGATGTTGAACACCAATGTCAATGAATTCGATCTCACATTTGACTAAGCTTGCTGGATCGCAAAGTCAATGGTGATGGCAGAGAAGAATACCCACTAATTCCATCCTGCCAGTGCATGTGATTACAGTAGAGGAACTGTGAATAAACTCAGAACTGTTAAAAGAGACAATCCCAGGGTGAACAATGATGAACAATCATGTTATAGGTGTGGTGGTAGTCATGCTGCACAAAACTGTAAATTTAAATTAGCCAAATGCTATAAGTGTGGCAAAGTAGGTCACATTGCATCAGTCTGCCACAATAATGATGATGAATCTAGTGTAAAACCCAAGCAACATCACGCAGCTAAAGGTAATATTCATAATGTGTCAGAATCAGTGTCTTAACGAGAGTAGCAATGATGAGTTGGGTATTTATTCCTTGTATTCAGTTGGTACAAATAACCCCACCCATATTATCGTTACACTGTAGAAATACCTATTAATGTGAAATAGAGGTAGATACAGTACCTACAGAAATTCAGTAATATGCCACTTCATTTGTCAAAGCTATACAGGTGAAACACTTAAGGCCCATTGACATATTTAAATCGGCCATTGCTAGGGAAAGTTTGAAGCCTCGTAAAACCCAGAAAATTAAAGAGTGGGCAATAATTATTGTCAAGGTGACTCCTAGGGTAAAGTCTGATGACGTCATCAAGTGACGAAAATTTCTATTTTGATGTACTAGTAATTTATGAATATTTTCCGAACCTACGAATTAAGGTGCATGAAATTGAGCATGCGTTTGCCATTACGACAAAAAAATGAAGATTTTACAACACTTTTCAGTCCAATTTTAAGCTTTTTTGGCGAATAAAAATCCATGCTCGATTTTGTGGAGAACGTGGTCAACAACATTTTAACGGAAAAAAGTTTGGTGTTTAGTGAAAGCGTGCAAAATGTTTAGGATTTTTAGAAACCGGAAGTTAAGAAATTAACGCATGCGCAAAAGTGCCTGTTTTATGGTCATGAAATAGTCGCAGAACTATTGTTGCAGTAAAGTCGACAATAATTGGTCGAACAGGATGTGCATTTTCTCCTACATGTATTTCCTCTGACAATGGCCAGTTTTGGGGCTTGGCTGAATACTCCAGTCTGCAATGAGCTAGCTTGATTGTCTGCAATGAGCTTCGGACTGTGTGTCACATGCCAGGAATCCATTTCGCATCAAACTGAAGAGCCAATAGAAATCAAGCTAAAATTAGACCGAGATTCAACAACTTTCACTTGAAGTAGATCTTGTGGCGTTCGCAATAGTTTGTTTTCCGCCATCAAAAATACCTGTATTTTAATTAGTGGCACTAAGGTTCAATCACGACTTTACCAGGAACCTGGAAGCATTATGTGGAGATAAAAGTGTGCATGTTTGTGGACGATTTGAGTTGAAAACCTGCTGGTCGAAAATCACTCAACTTCTTGAGTAACCATACTTTTCTTCATGTTTTTAGAGGCCATGTTCTCGCTGGAAGCAGCCATTTCAGCTTCTATATTTTTGACAACTATAGAATGATACTATTTACTAGATGTTCTTTCAATCTATCAACAGCAGGAAGAACTCGGCTACATCTGAGAGTCCAATACAAGTTTGCTTTCCCATTTCACTCATCACTGTGTTGGTGGCGGCGTACGCTTGCCATTACTTTTTTGCTTGGTACAAATTATTAATTAATTAATTCCCTTTCTCTAGGTTCAAGTACAGTTAGGCGCCTTTCAAGTCCTGAACGATTCCTTCAAAATTATCGGATTGAGTTTCTTGTTAAGTATTATTTTCTTTCACACGATAAATCAAGCTTTTCATTTTCCAGCGACAAAAGGCTTGCTCCGACTTTTGAACACTTTACTTCATTCATTCATGAAAACCTTTCAGGTAAACCACGAATAAAACTTACAAACATGTGTATATAAGTATTAAAACTATCGGGTGGCCAGTGAACATGCATAAAACTAACTGAGAAAACAGCTGACTCATATCGCCCAAGTCGGCTGTTTTCTCAGGCTAGCAAAAACCAGAACTCAAAATCGCATCTGCTCCTGCGAGCATAGCAACGGTGTTGCATAGCAACGGAATATGTCAATGGGCCCTTGAGGTGTGTGGTGAAATGCAATGTCATATTGTGTACAAAGGTGATAAGTACATGTATGCATTGCCAATACTCGTAGTTAATTATTAGGGTAAACCTACTTTGCTGGGCAGAAATTGACTTAGCCAGGTAAAGCTTGAGTGGGGCCAGATATTCAGTGTCACAAAATCGGAATCAAACAGTGCCAAAAGTCAACCCTATACATGACTTTCATAATGGCCGCCTCCTAATTTACATATGTGATTTCCCGTTTCGGTAGTTTATCTACATCTATAGAAAATATGAACATTGCCATGTGAAAGAGCATGTCGACATTAGTGAACTTGTGAAAGTTGTGTGCTGTAGCTTAAAAAACAATGAAGTTACAGCCAGTTGAAATTAGAGAGATTTGTATGAGAAAAACAACGGAAGCCTTTCTAGCCTCGCTTTCATGTTTTTCTGCATTAGAAATGCTCATAGCTCAACAGCAATTTTCCACATTGCTCTAAAACTCAAAACAATTACTAGTATTAATGTGATCTTTCATGTGGTAGGATTAGTTTTCCTCTACAGATTGGTCTTCCAAATTATGCAAATTAGGAGGCGGCCATTATGAAAGTCGTGTATGGGGCTTGCCAATTTGATCTCAATAATTACAGGCCTTGCACCATCTTTCATAGTGATGTGTGCTTCAAACCCTTTCATGCCTTCATAGCCCTCTTCAAATAACTCGCTGTGTCTTGACAATAGATAGTAGTGGTTGTACCAAAGGCTGATAAGTCTGAGAATTTGTGGGGACAACAAGGTAACAATCAATCAATCTGTAGAGGATGAACAATATCCACTTCCCACCACTCAGGACTTGTATGCAGCACTTGCAGGATCCAAAGTTTTTAGCAAACTTGATTTATTGCATGCCTATGCACAGCTAAGTGTTGATTAGGAGAGTCAAGAGTACCTGACTCAAAATATACACGCACAAAGGACTCTATTCCTACACAAAATTGTCGTAAGGGACTGGCCATTTATTAGAGGGGGAGGGGGGGGGGGGGGTGGGGGTGGGCTGGTGCAAATAGGGAGGGGGTCATACCTTTTTGTGCACCAAATAATGGGGGGCTGCATAAAATTCTGCAACCATTTCTGAGGGGCCATGTAATTTTGTGCATTCCATTTTCCTTTCTACTAAAGAAAACAGTCCTGAAGGGATCAACCACAATCAAATTTATTATCAAAAATGATATAACAAAATCTGGTGTATAACAGTCTTCCCTGCTAGCAGAGGTCTCTCTCTGTCTTGGTAAAATGGAAGGCGAGGGAGAGACCTCTGCCGACATCCGACGCTTGCCGTCCACATTCATGGACGAGTCAAACCAGTTTCGAAAACACGTTTTACCGGAAATAGCTGTACGCGTCAGTTGTTTGTTACAGTTGTTTTGTGCGCTATAAGTACACGTGAGATCGCGTCACTTGTTGCCAAGGAAACTTCACGCATGCGCGACAGAGAAAGCGTCGGATGTCGGCAGAGGTCTCTCCCTCGCCTTCCATTTTACCAAGACAGAGAGAGACCTCTGCTAGCAGGGAAATAACAGTCCTTCACTCTATTATAAATGTTATTGTGATTTAGGGTGGGTTATGTCATTTCATGTGCACTCTCTTGGGGGGCCACATTACTTTATGCAGTGACATGAGCAGGGCCACTTGAAATTATGTTAAGGAAAATGAAAATGCACCAGCCCACCCCCCCTCTAATAAATGGCCGGTCCCTAAGTCTGTGCCTAATATATTCCAAGCTGACGGGCAAGAAAGGCCAATAGCCTATGCATCTTGGACACTAAGTTCAAGTGAAAAGAACTATGCGCAAATCGACCAACCGTTGGTAATTTTAGGTCCAAAGTCCGCAATTCCTACACTTGCAGTGGCCCGGATGCAGACATGGGCCTTAGTGCTATGGGATCGAATACAGGAGATCTGAAGATCATGCCATTATTGCGATGCGCTTTCCAGGTTACCACTGACACAAGGACTCTACATTGTACTGTAGGTAGCGAGGGTGCAATTTATAATGTGATGATGATTTGCCAATTACAGCAAAGGACATTGGAAAGGCAACTCGAGTCGATCCAGTGCTTAGTAAAGTATGTACTTCACTTTGTGATGTCAGGCTGGCCTGGTGTGATGATGATGATCTCAAACCATATCAATCAAAGGCATTGAGCTGTCTTGCGAACAGGATTGTGTGCTTTGGGATTCCAGAGTAATTATTCCACCAGTTTTGAGAGGGAAAATGTTGGAGGAATTACGCTAGAAACATCCAGGTATATGTGGCATGAAAGCTATCCCTCATACATGTGTATGGTGGCCAAAGATGGATGAGGAAATTGAGGGAGGAGTGAGAGTGTGCACAGTATGTCAAAATGTTAGAAATACTCCACCAAATGCACCATTGATTCCATGGAAATGGCCTACCAGACCATTTCAGCGTATTCATATTGACTTCTTGTCATAAGGATAAAATTAATGATTACTTCCTAGTAGTAGTCGATATGCAACATAGACTAGCAAATTTTCTGTTATCTAAAGGTATTGTACGGCTCCTCGCAGTACAACAGGCTTAACACCAGCAGAGCTGATGGTGAAGCGTCGTTTAAGAAATAGGTTGATTTTGATAAAACATGATCTTGCACAAGTTGTAGAGAGTAAGCAAGCTAAAGAAACAGAAAATGTATAAGGACATGAAATGCAAGAGAGAGAGAGAGAGACCATTAATTTTGTAAGGTACAACAGAGTTTGGGTATGGAATACAAGGGCTAATTCTAAGACAGACAAGTGGATTCTGGGAACTGTAGTTAAAGTTTGTTGACCTAGAACTTATGTAGTTAGGACGTACAGGACACAGAACTACATAATTATGTACATGTAGATATGTCATATGTTAAAGGTGCATAATGATGTATCAGATGATGTTAGTGAGCCAGAGATCATGGTGCCTGAAACATGTGGACCAACTGTCCTAGATAGTAATGTAAATGGCAGTGCTCCTGCTGATCAGTATTTCTCAACCACATGGTAGTTTGTCTGAAAAAACTCTGAAACTCTGAATTTCTAACGAGACCTGAAACAACCATGGGGGCTGATCAAAGCCAGGTCCCGGCTAATCCACAGATCGAATTGGAATGTCTGATCAGAATGTAAAACGTATGGTATCTCCAGAACTTGTCAGTTCTCCACTAATTGTTCTGAGGAGATCTCAAAGAGTTAGAAAGCTTGTTGTTAAACTCGATCTGTAACTTATGTCTTGGTTAACAGATTAAGTACATTCCCATTTAGGGAAAGCAGTGTAATATATTACCCATAATGCTTAGCGAATAAACAGTCTTGTAGTGTTCTGCCATTTGGAATTCTTGTTGTTTGTGGATTGAGCCAGATCAATATACTACAATTTATTTATTACCATTAGTACCATAATTTTTTTTTTTTTTATGTATTAGTGCCACCTATCAGTAGAGGGATTTCTCTTCCAGCTTAATTATCATGCATTTATTGACACTCAAATAAAGTTATTATTATTGTTATTACTATTATTACTAAACAATAGATTAGTGAAGCTGTTATTAAAAGCTAGGTTAAATGATGACTCATGAATTTCTAAAAATAATATTAAATTCTAATAATATATAATTTAAATGTATGTATACTCTCATAATGTAGTTTTGGACAGCTTTAGAATAATTATTGTGTTTGTATCTTTAGCACTCAAATTTATATGTAACCAGGAAATATGCTTCTGTTGTAACTTATTGTATTTCTTAAAACATTTTTCAAAGCATGCATGCCTGTGTTTTCAATGTTGACTTGAAAACTATTTTAGATTAGCTCATGAATAAACAATCATAGTTCAGCACCATGCAATCCAGACAGTATAGATTATCTATAATTAGGCTGTTATTTTTAACTTCTTCCACAGTCTCAGCTATTTAATTATCATAATGGGATTTATGTGTACTGTACACATCGTTGGCTGATGTATCGGTCGACATGTCGGCCTATATGTCGGCTGAGGGTCGGCCGAGAGTCTACTGCTATTCGGCCGACACAACTATTCTGTATGTCGGCCGACATGGTTGGCCGATTGATCACCGACACTCTATCGATAGTTTAACGACAGTCAGCCGAGGTATCAGTGACTGCGACATTTAAGCCAACGTATATATACTTCAAAGGTTGTAGAGGCCACAACTATTAATGCTTTCGTACAAAACTAATCTTTGTAAATTATTCCATAAACTAACAGTTTTCAAAAAATTGGTACCCAGTTCCAGACCAAAATGGTGCAATATAGCGATTTATATTCGGCATCGATCTTGCGCGAGTTGATAAAAAACACAAAGGTAATAAACGTTGCTTTTGACAGGATTTCAGGAGTCACCAAGACAGATGTAATTATATAAAGGGACTGCATGTCTCCTCTTGTACCACAAAAGAAAGGAATATTCCTATACTTAAACTGAATTATATTCAATACAGTAAATGTTCCTAATAAAACATTTCCAAATGAGTAACTGTTTATTTAAGTGAAAACAGTATGCAGAATAGTTTAATCATAACTTAACATCTCACCAATACCCCACTGACATATGACAGACACTACTGTCAACCGGCATGTCGGCAGACCTGCAACCAACAGTCGCCCACGGGTCGGTCGACAGTCTGCCGATATGTCTGCAACCATCTACCCATACGTCGGCCAACATTGCGTACAATACACATGATCCTAGCTCATAATGGCACTTTTTGTGGTGTTGGAAAACTCATTTTGTTGTTATATAAATTGTCTCTCAGTCAAATCTAGAACAAAAGGCCATATAAATACATTATTAAGACTTCCTTTATTTTTAAATTTACAGCTGTATAATATTAAGGAATGCACATTTAAAATTAGAATAGAAAATTATACATGTACATGTGGTTCATGACTCAATCACTTAAGTCTATCATATCAAAGGCCATTCCAATATGTAAAACAATTCATCAGAATGCAGGGGATATTTATACAATTGGTACCAGTAAAGAAATCCAAGGTCTGGATAAATTTGACATGTTTAGAGGAGTGGTTTTGCACATAATAATAAATATTTAGACAATATTGTTATTAGCTTTAAGAAATGGAAAATGAAAAGTTCAACTTTTTGTGGATAATTAAATAAAGAAAACTTTGGGCAGATGTGCATCATCTGATATATGAGGATAGTAATTTTCTTAGAGAAATGAGATTACAATGCTTTCTTGAATTGAGCCTCGGATCGAACCACTGAATTTTCAGCAAAAAAATGCCAAAACAAGTCAATTTAGAACTCCTGTTTAAACTATAAACAATAAAGACAGCAAAGCATTTTGTTGCCAATCTACCTTATTGCTTATTTTTGGTTATAAATATGTATAAGGTGGAAATATATTGGATTTATTTTAACCCTATGCTTTTAAAGTCTCGGCTTACAACTAATGTAGCATATGTATCGTTGCCATTCAGACTTTAAAGTAGCTGCAATTAAGCACTAAATTGTGCAGGAAGACTTTAATTTTTTAGAGTTTTGCAGAGGGACAAAGTAAGAGCAAAATAATAATAATAGCAAATTTTAAAACTCGAAACCATTTGTCCAAAGTTTTCAAGTTTTTCCAAATTGTAATCTGTTTTCATCTTCACCATCTGTAGTTTCACTTTTCTTATAGTTTTTAAGTTTCTTACAGATCTATATTTAGAATCAATTTTCAGCTGAGTAATGTCAGTAATATTGTTTACAGAAAAGCATGACAATTAATTCAGTCTCAAAAATCAAGCTGTAATTGCATGGATGAGCAGATTTTCAATCATGCAAATTTAACTGGTACATGTATGATAATCCTGTAATATAATAACTGCTGTACATGTAAAATTCACATTCATGACTGTATACCACATGCACACATATGCAAAGAACTTGCAGAATTGCAAAGAACTTACGTTTTATAGGAAAGGCAATAACGATTATTTAATCCACCTATCTCAACTATCCCTACATGCAAAGAACAGGTTATATTTATTTAGGAGTCCCCTTCCAACAGGATAGCAGGTACTCTACCCATGTAAAAACCAAACTTATCAAGGCTAATAAGTGCCTGTACGATCTCAGATCTTTAAGAAAAGAGGGATATAATCAATCTGAAATAGACTTGCTTTTTAATAGTATTGTACTACCTACATTGTAACATAACTTATGCTCTATCTGTATATGGTGCTTCCGAATCTCAGACCTAATACTCCGGTGCAATATTTTTTAGATCGATGTTATAAAAGGAAATTCACCTCTAAGCCTATTAATGTGTATAAACTATTAGAAAAACAAGATCAAAATATTTGTAAAAAAGTATCTAATTCGGACGGTCATCCACTTTTGTCAATCATGCCGCGTTTCAAGAGTACCAAATACAATCTAAGAAAAAAGTCAAGCTATATATAATGCCTAAGATCAACACCAACTGTTTCAAGAACTCTTTTATAAATCGCTTAATTTTTAAATATAACTTAGCTTTATAGTTTTTTATATTGTATATTCTTATCTTGTATAATATTTTTTCTTATCTATGAATGTAACATAAGATATGTATTTTTATCTTTTGACACAATAAAGACTAATTATTACACATGCATGAACCTGAATTGTTAATTTGACTTCATCATGAAGATATTTCACTGAATGGGGGATTAAACTCAGAGCAGTTCAACAGAATTATGTATCATCAACTTAAGAATCTGGGTGGGTTTCAAAACCCTGATCCTATTTCAGATTTTCCATACACTTTTTCAGACCTGTGTATTTATTCTTTTTCATGACAAGAGAAAGCGGTATATGAAAATGTGCAGTCTTGTACTACTTCCCTGTCAAGATCATGCATATAACCCTATCCCAGACTAAAAATTTGAAATTTATTACCCTATTTCAGACTAAAACAGCTCAGAAACCATACCCTTCAGGGGCGGCACGGCCTGCATGTACCTGTACAGAATTTGATACATGATGTATGGGAGTATATACTCCACAGGCTTAAAAAACAAAGAATGGCAAAACAAAACTTTCAAATACTTATTGCATGGCAGATTGAGTTAGAGAACTGTCTTGAATAATCATCCTATATGAGCTTTAAAAGACATTCTTCGCTTCATCAACTTTCTTTCAGCTATATAACAATAGAGACTTGACAAGGCCACAGCAAGATCACTTAAAATGACACTTTCTTGGATCCAATTAGAACACACAGGTTAAGTGCTGACTATTCCTAAATGGTCAGTTTCTATATAAGCATTCCTGTGACAATACCATGGAGTATGTTTTGTGGTGAAAATATGAGTTTATGCTAATTTCTTAAAACGGATCTTAAGTATTTATGAAGTACTTGAGAAGTTTTATTGACTACAATCATTTCTGCATAACCAATGATTATTATATTTTAGGACTAAGCAGTAACTGTCTTGGAGCTTGGCTGGTAAGGTTTTAAAAACAGAAGAAAAATAATTACAGAAAAGTACAACAGCACAGCTAGCTAGTACAGTACATACACAACATTGCACCGTCAAATGTTATTATTCCTCACAATTGCAATACTTTCTGCACATGTACATCCAAGTCTTTATGG
The DNA here is from genome assembly GCA_030867875.1 of Actinernus sp. WN-2022. Lineage (NCBI taxonomy): Eukaryota > Metazoa > Cnidaria > Anthozoa > Actiniaria > Actinernidae > Actinernus > Actinernus sp. WN-2022. The sequence continues at coordinate 143,265,574 of JAOWCC010001634.1, forward strand.
AAAAGTATACTATAAAATTAAAAACTTTGGGATTTTTCCTTGAGATTCATAATAACAGACATGGCTGCTTTAAAGAATGTATTTGTACTGTTGACTGGAATATGTGCCGACTATTTAATTGGAAACCACTTATTTTGCTGTATTTAGTTTTAATACTGGCACTATGCTGAAAGTGTGATACTAAAAGGGGGATGGTATTCTAGTATCAGCTAACAATATTTAATACTGGATTATGCTAAATAATCTGTTACATGTGTGCAAATGAAATTATTAATCAGATTATGAAGATTAGCATTTCACAGCCTTGCATGACCAGTAGTGGTACACCCAAATACCTTTAAATTACCCAAATTAAGAGTTCTGACCGGACAGCCCTGGAAGACTTTTCAACATTCAAATTTGCTGTATATACTTTAGGTCAAGTTAACAAAACATGTTTATCGTCCGGATAAAAAAACAACGAGTGTGCTGCCCTTTTTATTTGTTATTTTCCCACCATCGAATTATCTGCAGGAAAAGGTGCTAAATAGATCCTGTAAGGTGAGTTGCCTATCTATTACAGACTGGGTATAATACATGTACCATGATTTTATAATTTTCCACGCAATGCTTGCAAATGCAAACAAAAACCATGTTTTTACTCAAGATTTGCCTTGTAATCCCTGAATCCTCAATGTTTATTTATTTGACTGTAGGCAGCCTCAAGAAAAGGAACCTGACACAGGGTCGATAAACATGTTTTTAATTGTTTACTTGGCCTTATACCAGAAAATTCCAAAATGTTAATATACCAAATAACCATATATATATATATATATACACGTTTCAATGTCAAAATACTGTACATACTCCATAAAAAAAACCTTCAATACCAGTACACCCAAAATCCCTGGCAGACCCAATTTCATAATTAATAACTCCATGCCCTAGCTGAATGTGTTTTCCTTCCTGTAACTGCCCCTTCGTGAGGCTACCCTAAAGTTAAGCAAGGGTATTGCGAGGCAAAACTTTGAACAAGCTTAAGATAACAATGGTATTAACCCTAACCCTCAAAGTATTTGGAAACTACAACATAGCACTGGTAGTAATCTCTTCTAATCTCTTCTAGTCTCTTCCTCGACTGAATTAATAGCCTTCGTGATGTTATAGGAATGCACAGTACGTGCCAATCGCCACAGATCATAGTATTTTCTCCGAGTCAACACGCTCGAGAATGACGACTAGATTAAGCAAGCTAGTCGAAATTTTACTGAAGCCTGGGCAACTGGATAAACAAACAACGGCTGCAAAAAAAACGTTTGGCAAGTTTCTAATTTTATGACTTTAGAGATGAAATTCTCGCTTCGCAATCATGGCTTAATTGATACTTCAATCGTTTCCAAATATACTCATTTCCTCATTTCCACGTTCAAGCGGCCCACATTTTAAACAATTTGCTCCTTTAATGTCAACAAGTCATGAACTGCGAATTCTATGATATTTGGCAAATGAGAGCTCCAGATTTAACAAAGGAAGATCGAAGTGTTATTATGTTACGTTGAAGTCAACGGCAGGAAATCAAGCCACGTTGGGATAATTCGATACTTTGAGGAGCGTAGCTCATTACTGCATGCCCGGCCTTCTGCCTTTGCCAGTTTAGCAGAACTGAAATAAGCTAAATCATACCCTCAAGAATGAAATTACGATTCGTATTAAAGACAAAAGAATGGCATACAAATCCAATATCCTAAAGAAATGTCAATTGAAATAAATATTCGAGTAAGTAGCTCATTCTCAACAACACGTACGTACAGACCACAAGTTCAAAATCACATTTTATTCGCAATACCGTACATTTACTATACATATTCCTTTTCTCTATACAAGCGTTAATTGCTTATGCATGGAGGCCGTGCCGTGTTATAAAAAACATGTTAGCGAAAGTGTCGAGTCTACCATTAGAATGAATTGTTCGAACAGAAGAAAAATTTGTCGCTTCAGCCTCAGGTTATAATTTGTAGCTGCATGAGTGTCCCTCCCAAACAGAATGACGAACGATGTGGAACGAAAAAAACCCGACTTATACCAAACATATAAGCTGGAATGAGACTACTGCATGGAGCTGCAAATGCCTCCTGAGTCATGGATGCAAATTGTAGTGCGCAATAGATTTATATCACTTGCCTATTTCTATCATACTACTACTCCTGAAACCCTACTCCTAACTACCAATCTCGTGAATTTGGGTTTTCCAAAAATATCGGATTTATATTTCTTCTTTCTACCTCGAGATGAATCAACGTTGAAAACGAAAGTCTGTCAAATATTACAGAAGTGTTCCAGTGTCAAAATGGATCCCGAACATTTCGGAGCGCAAGTCTTTGACTTGTGACAAATCACCAGTCTTGAAATCGGTACGCCATATTGTTCGTAAACATATTTTGGCATTTCAATACGAATCCATAGCTTTTACTTTATTCGACCATCCACCGGCGGACTTTGCTAAATCCCGTGTTTTCTTCCCGCGTGGTCTAGCGGCATTCATCATGTCGGTCAAACTCGCGACAGGAGGAGCGGCGGATGATTCATCTACTGGAGCCGGAGAAGATTCGACAACTGGAGCTGCTGGTTCAGGGGCAACCTCTGGTTCGGGAGCAACCTCTGGTTCGGAAGCAACCTCTGGTTCGGAAGCAACCTCTGGTTCGGAAGCAACCGCCGGTTCGGGAGCAACCTCCGGTTCGGGAGCAACCTCCGGTTCGGGAGCAACCTCTGGTTCGGGAGCTGCAGGCTCCGGTTCAGGAGCGGGTTCTGGTTCAGTGTGATTTACGGCTGCCTCGTCTTGTTCGTGGAGTACGCTGTTGAGCTCTTTCACTGCATCGGGGGTTGAGTCTTCGGGCTCGCTTTGCACTTGCTCTGGTGTAGATGGAGGCGGTGCACTTTCTTCTACTGTCGCTGTAGAGTTTTCTAGAACAGGCTCCTCGGCTGCCTGCGTTGCATCACCATTTACCACAATTACTTCAGGAATGGACTTCTGAACTTCAGAGTTCACTACAACAGTCGACAAATTCGCCATATCGAAGGTGCAAGTGCGATTATGTTCCTTCAAGTAGGCGAGCGTTTCTCTGTCGCATACCAACAACTTCGCTTCGGTGGCAAACTGTTTGATCTTTTTCACAACGTCGCCATGACACATTCCCTCTACATTCACATCATTGACTTCGATAAGTCTATCCCCTTCTCGAAGGCCTCCTTGCTCAGCCGGGCTCTCTTTATCCACAGCACTAATAGTTTGTCCAGGTTGAGTTTTGTCCCCATGCAAGTTAAACCCATATCCTTGGCTACCCTTTTCAATCAACACAAATCTCGGCGCGGATACATTGTCAATGTTGTACAACGAACTCATCTTATATCACTGCTCAAACTTCAGCTTAAAGTCGCTAAAAGTAGAAAACAAATCAACGATAATCACCTCGAAGCCACCCAAGCTTCCAACGAAACAGCGTAGATGACGAGCATAAAGAAAACTCTTGGCTCAAATTCTTCGCCCAGTAATTCGATGCATCGTTGCTCTGTTCCAATAATATTGCGGGAAGCTTGCCTTATATGGAATATAAAGCCCGCCCCTATTGTTAAATCTAATTTATATTTATATATTCACTTTCATGATTTTTTATCCTGCAAAAATTGCAAAAGTCATTGTATTAAACCTTTCACCCATCGCTTAGAAATAACAAATCAAGCAAAGCCGAGAAAGGCTAAGAAAACTTGTACTTCTGATTATATTCCAGATGTCTGTGTTTCTTCATTTTCGCGCCCACAGTTCCATTCCAACCGCGATGTCATATGTGGACCTGTAGAAAGGTCTCTTGAAAGTTGTCAAACTGACTCGAAAACACTTCGTCAGGGCCTCAGGGAAAAAAACACGGGAATCAAGCTCTGAATAACGTATTGAAGCCTGTATAGAATATTCAAATTTTGTTTTACAATAATAATACTGATATGTGTATATTTGTAGAAAATGATCATGACGTAATAATTGAGGCATTCAGAATGACTCTTCATGGCTCAATAGACACTCAGTCGCCCCAAAATTAAAAGAATTGTCGCATGAGCAAAGACAGAATAATTTCTTGATTAGCAGTATATACTGGAGAAATTCTGGGACTAGTTTGATAAAGAATGACAAACGGATAACGAGGAATTGCATCTTTGCTAACTTTGCGATTTTTTTCTCAAAACGGTTGGACATTCACAAGGTATAATTTCTCCCACCACAGGGTGACATATATTTTGTAGTTCGATTTGATTGACAGTGCCTCAAACACTGATGTTGGACTGGTTGCATCGACTGGATGAGTTACACGACAACCCAAAATTGGTATAATGACATGACCGAGTCGGCTTATGGTCATGCAAATCACTTAATATTTACTCTTATGAATGAATTATTTCTAAACAAAGACTGACCCACACATTTCCGTCTAATCAATCTCCTTGGTGATATAATTAATTGGTCCGCCCGGGGGGTCCTTGAGAACAAGCTCGGCAAGCCGCAGAGGAGGGGAAGGGGGTTGAGCATTAACTGATGAAACATACGAGTTTTTCTTTCTGGGGGGAGGGGATGGTGGGAGACCCCCTCAATATTCTCGTATTGTGCCCCCGGCCCTATACAGTCAACTCTCTAGCTCTATACGAACACCACTCTATTAAAGGCGGACATGGTTGTCCCTAGCCGGCTGATTTTTAGACGGTACGAGGAAGTGAGCGGACGACCTCGTACCGTCTGAAAATCAGGCTAGGTTGTCCCTGCCGTATTCCAGTTGTTTTACTGTAACTAAGCTCTCTCTAAGGCGAAAACCTTTCTAAGACGGACAATGGACACTTTTGGAGCAGTTTTTGGTGTAAGGGGCCGTCGACACATTCGAAATGCCCCGCTTAACGCACAACGGATGTTTAGGGGGGAGGGGGTAAGGGCATGGACGTTAGTGAATAGAAGAACACTTTTTAATCAAACGTTTCTAGTCAGCTAGATCTACATTAGAGCGCAATTTCTGTTGAATTTCCCGGAAATTTCAACAAGGTCTTTTGATTAGAAGTATCATGAAATACCTCAAACCTCCAGGTAAGTGAAACTCAGTTTTTATACGGTCGTGTCCGAATGAGTATTTTAGTCAAGATCCGAAATGAGCTTGTACGAGAATTCGAGGTACTGACTGACTGTACAGTTGCAGCTATTAAAGCTTTAAGCTTGTTGTTATACTTTCTTTATAAGTGAACTCCCGTGTATTTCATTACTGTTTTTCCTGACCTAAAAAAAGCATAAAACAATGGGTGGACGTTAAGGGGGAGGGGGGTAGGGGGTCTGACCTTAACGTCCGTTGTGCGTTAAGCGGGGCATTTCGAATATGTCGACGGCCCCTAAGATACCTCTCAGGATGGACAACAGTAGATACATTATTGGCCGGATATTATTACATATTGGCCTATCGCAGCGCGCGCTATGTCACAAAAACAAACATTTTATCTGACTTCAATTTGTGACTTTATACTAATTGTGGTGTTTGGGTTACATGAACTCTCGGCAGAGACCTCACTAACTCGTTAGAGCTGGTCCCGAGGGTGTCCGGCTTAGAGAGAGTTGACTGTGTGAGGTACGTGCCGCTGGACAGGGCCTGGTTTTTTAGCATTTTAGTCTGGAATCTCTCTGTTTTAGTTTGGAACAGTGGCGGCGCAAGGAAGGTATGAAGAGGGCGGGGGAGGGGTAGGGGAGGAAGATTCTACGTTTGTCTGATCTGTAGTAGAGTCGCAAAAAATCTAGAGCAACTCTGGTAAGGGTTTCTAGGGCCCAGTTCTTACGCAGGCTGACCTAGCATATGAGTACACACTAAATCTGTCGCAGAGAATTTAATAGTGGCAGGGGCGTGGCCAGGATTTGTTTTGGAGTGACGCACAATTGTGAAATTTCGAATGTATGCCGACGACGACACTCATAACGATATAAATGAACGAATTAATTTCGATTTGAACAAAATTCATGTTTGGCTTGCAGCAAATAAGTGCACTTTAAATATGACAAAAACTGAGTTTTTACTTATTGGCTCCAGACGTAGACAGAGGCTATCTAATCTACCAGAAATTCCAAACATCGTAATAGAAGGAAACCCTGTGAAGTAGGTCCAGGTATAATCGAAATCACTTGGCGTAAAAATAGATCAGAACCTGAACTGGGATAGCCACATTCACATGATATCTAAACAAATAAGCTGCCTCTGGGATAAGTGCAATCAAACGCATTAGGTATAGAGCGGATTTCAATTGACTGTTGGAAGTGTTTTGGTTTTGCGTGTACTAAGCTTTCTTATTGGCTGAGAAAGTAAACCAACCAATCAGAATCCAAAGTAAAACCAAACGCAAATTGGTTTTGGTTTTGCTTTGGTTTGTCGTTGGCTCACAGGGAAGCCATTTGTGTTACTTGTGATTACTCGCTCCTATGATTGGCTGACGGTGGGTAGTTTGCATTTGGTTTTACTACACTCAATTGAAAATCGCTCTCTATATAATTTATATGTTAATCTTTTTATACATTTATATCCTGATGGACCTACGGTGGTTAAATAAATTAAGTTATCCAATCCAATCCAATTGGTCGGGATGTAACTGCCGGAACCTTTCAAGGGTTCTGAAACTTCAGAAAAGAGCTGCCAGGTTAATTCTTAAGACTGATCGGACTACCCCCTCTGTGTCGTTACTTAATACTTTGAACTGGCTATCATTCCCTAATGAAACTTTTATTAGAAGCTAGATGTGTATTATTAATAGCTTATAAACTGATGTAAACAGTTTAAATGTTCCGACCTATATAGAATCCATACTTTCTCGAAAGTAGAATCACTCGCTTTTCTAATTTAAATCTATACTGCCTTCGCTTTAATCGCATCACTGAAGGAGGAATAACATACACTGTTAGAACAATCAAGGACTGGAACTCTATCAATGTGAACATACAAAAAAATACCTCCGTTGCTAGTTTAAATTTAAACGTAATCCGGCTTTTTAAGGATTTTATACTGAACTCGCTAGAAATCACGTCGTCACGGTTTTACCTCAAGTCTTAATTTCTAATTTTAAATGTAAATAGCCGGTTTTTAGCATTATATTCACAAACATTTAAGTAATTATTTAGATATTTTAAATATGATTTATTGTAATTAACATTTCCCCCCTTTTCTTTTGAAGGTCACGAAGTCATCAGTTTCATACTGTCAAGTATTGCATTACCCTCGTAAAATAAAGCCTATTGTACTGTACTCAGTATTGCATTGTATTATTCTTAATAACTGAAGCCCATTTGTCTCAAACGTCACGAGACTCGAGAAACCGTAGTACCGTGCCGTCGTAATCACCGCTGGAAGGAATACATTTTCAGTTTATTTGATAACTGATTATTTCTTTACAGACATCAAACTTTATTATTCTTTATAATAAATTTAAATTAAAGTGAACGAGTCGTGCCCCAAACTACTGTTTTTTCCTTAAAAAATCCAGTATGTTCCCCATAAACGCCCCTCTCCATTAAACGCCCCTCTACATTAAACGCCCGGGGCGTTTATTTCAAACTAGGACGAAGGCGTTTACTTGAGAGGGGCGTTTAAACACCACCATGAAGGCTTTGGTTTCAAGGGCTAAACTTTTCAAGTAAATAATTTTATAACTTAGTAAACTCACAGTGAATTATAAATTAAGAAAACTTCAACCTTCAAATTTTTTTTTGGCGAAAGAGTTCACATACGTACCTAAACTCCGGGCTAAACAGAAGTAACAGCCACCCCTAGCGGGTCGCACGCGCTCGGATCTCACCAAAAAGCACCTGCACGCGACATCTCTGTGGAGATGAGCTCTCGGTTGCCTAGGGAAACCCTGGACATTTGAAAATTGATGGGGGGGGATACCCGGATTCTTTTTTGCTCGAAATTTTTTTTAGGACTCCTACTGCTGCAATAATTTTTTTTTATGGCGTCGGACCTTGCACGATATTTTTTTAAGGCATTCAGTATTTGGGTTTTACATCAAGAACATTTTACACAATTTTAATGTTTCTAGATTTATGGTATTTTCCATGTACATTAATTACCTTTGTTTAGTAGAAAACATATATATCAGGCATGTTTTCACAAAAGGAGCCTTAGAACCTAAGACCCCCTTTTGTGAAAACATGCCTGATCTTGTGTGCCTTTAGCTTTAAACTCGTTTTTTGTCTTTTTCTTGAAAAGGTCAAATGACAGTTTAAGACTTTTCTGGCCTTTCTATCCCATAATTTACTTGTGTGAGATTATCCCATAATTTATTTATTTGAGAGCTAGAGGTTAGGATTAGGTTAAAAAAAACGCCATTTTCTGGTATTTCTACTCAAAATACGGCGAAATTGCATCCACTAAACTTAATCTACAGGAAAAGAACGTTGTATTGCCGTGTAGTGCATCGAAATCCATTAAAAGCTTGAGAAATGGCGCCACTTTGAAATTTAGGTTACACAAGAAAAACACATTTTCTGGTATAATTTCTACTCAAAATACGGCAAAATTCCATAGATTAAACTTAATCTACAGGAAGAGAATGTTGTACTGCCGTATAGTGCATCGAAATCCATTAAAAACTCGAGAAATTTAAGTTACACAAGTAAATTAATGTGTACCTGTTGGCTTTAAAAGCCGGTAACTCACTTTTCAACGTTTTCATCAGTTGGTTTTTCGCGATTTTTTTTTAACTAGACCTCCCCACCCCTCACCCCCACATAAAATACCTTGAGATCAATTATGGGATAGAAATGCCAGAAAAGTCTTAAACTGCGGCATCTTGATTTAACGGAATCGACGGAATCAACGGAATCGACGGAATCACCTCTAAACTGTCTAAAAATACATCTCTGAGTATTAATATAATACTTTGAGTTCCTTCACTGGTATGTTTAATGGATCGCACAAGACATTCTGTCGTAGTGTGGCTACAGTCTGCATAGTATAGCTATATAGTTCATCTGCATCTGTTCATCGCGATTAATTTCCTCCCCATGTCGTGGCATATAAGTAGAATTTTCCCCGCTATTCCGGTCTGTGGTATTCGGCTTTTACCGATAACTCAGTTTATCTCGTCTTTCGCGTCGCAAGATATACCAAAACACTTGAAAAGATTCTCCAAAAAAGTTTAAACAGAGGAACCTAGCCTGGTTTGAGCCACAGGAAGCCCGTTTGTAAAATACTGAACTAGTAATCGAGGCGGTATCAAAAGGATTAGGATGAATCAATTTTGGTGTCTTCAATACGTATGATATGATCTTTATAGATTGTGTCAGTTGAATCCAGTAACAATATATTTACAACGAGTCTGTGCTCATCGCATGTTAGGATAAGGGAATCATTTCTCCCAACCCAGAGGCGGATTCAGGCTTTTGTGAAAGGGGGTACTCCCTTAAATTTAGTATGGGAGAGTGTGCCACTGATCATGAGTCGCTGAGACCCTGACCCTGTTCCAGACAAAAGAAAGATAATTTTGCAACCCTGTTCCAGACTGTTAGTTTAGTCATAAATTGCCGATATAACTCTTATTGCAATAATGGTAATGTATACAATGGATGTGCTTAATCAGAGAAATGCGGCACGCAACTACTCACTCTACGACATAAGCGTGCTGCTCACACTCGCTTGGCGTTGCGTGACAAACAACGGTTTTTCTAGCGGCAGACTTGTTCGTGAATAATCGAGGATTCTGAGTAAACAATCGACCCTGTTCCAGAGCCAAACTGAAGGTAAAATATACCCCTATCCCAGACAGAAACAGTGATTATATTTGTATATCCTGTTCCAGACTCAAAGGGCAAAAACCATACCCTGTTCAGCGGCACATCCCAGTATAGGCCATATATGGGAGAACCCCCCCCCCCCCCTTTTTTTTTCCCGGGACTGCTTACAACCGGTCTTCCTGGCTTGGCTCCTCTGTTTAATTCAAAATGGCGGCCTGTAAAATGTGGTTCTTTTCAAGTATTTTTATAGCACATCTTTCGACGGGAAAGATAAGATAAACTTAGTTATCAGTAATAGAAGAATACTGCAGACCAGAATAGCGGGGAAAATTCTACTTATAGGCGACAACATGGGGGGAAATTAATCGCAAATCCGATCTTTGAAGTGGCAAACAGATGCAGATGACAGATGACTATATAAATACAGTATAGTCAGTAAGCTTATACCATACTATAGCTAACCATACTACGAGTACGACAGAATGTGTTATGCGATCCAGTAGACAGCGAAGGAACTCAAAAGTATTATATTAATACTCAGATGTATTTTTAGACAGTTTAGAGGTGATTCCGTCGATTCCGTTGATTCCGTCGATTCCGTTAAATCAAGATGCCGCTTAAACTGTCATTTGCCCTTTCAAGAAAACGGCAAAAACATGAGTTATTGGCTTTTAAAGCTAAAGGCACACAATATCAGGCATGTTCTCACAAAAGGGGGTCTTAGGTTCTAAGGCTCCTTTTGTGAAAACATATGGAGGGGGATTCTGGACAAAAATAGCATTAGATCGTACTGTAGTGGTGTATTCCCTCGAGCCGCCATACCACTATGTCAAACCGTAGTCCATTATATCGAACCGTCATGCCATTATATCAAACCGTAGTTCCATTATGTCAAACCGTCATGCCATTATGTCAAACCGTCATGCCATTATGTCAAACCGTCATGCCATTATGTCAAACCGTCATGCCATTATATCAAACCGTCATGCCATTATATCAAACCGTCATGCCATTATGTCAAATCGTCATGCCATTATGTCAAATCGTCATGCCATTAAATCAAACCGTCATGCCATTATGTCAAACCGTCATGCCATTATGTCAAACCGTCATGCCATTTGTAAAACGGTAGGCACAGGCAGCCCAAGCTCAAAGTTTGAAATTATTTGACAGTTGAAGTACGAAGGTTCAAACATCCAGAATATCTGGTATTTTATCGCACTAAATGGCAAACGAATAACACTTTGCTTTGATGATGAAGATGATGTTGTTGTGTCTTGAATTTAATTGGGGGTTTGGGGGCCGATTTAACGAGTTTCAGGCTAGGAAACCTGGATTCACTCTACCTATAAAAGAAAGACCCAACGAAATTTTCGGTTAAAAAAAGCTGTTCGGGAGAGTAAGTTAGCCTAAAACTTTCGGATTTGAAAAAAATTGTCCTAGGAAATTGTTTTCTGAAATACTGGCTAGAAAATTTGTTTTCAATTCACAGAAAATTATAGAAGAAAAGGGACACCAAGAGGTTTCCTCTAAAATATTCGTACGTATTTGTCTGATCAATAGAGTCAGAACGATCCGGGAAAAAACAACACATTATCACAAATCATTTATGCACCTATCAGCGGCTTCCCCGTGGGGTCGACCCCCGGGGTAACCACGGAGATATGTAGGGGCATACAGGAGGATTGAATGCAAACATTGCCCCTGGGGTCGGGGAAATGCTCGACTTTGTCTGGGGTGGGGGATTTGTTCAAATTGTTTTTGTCATCAGGGAAACTAACCACGGAGATTGTCCCTTCTTGTTTATTAATACGAGAGTTGAAGCGTGATATGAGATATACCGAGACGACCAGTGTAGAATTTCGATGCCGAGTATTCTTGACTTGGGCTTAAGGACGACTCCTTTTGGGGTTATCTGTTGACCATCTGTCACCAAGTTTGGCATAAATGAAATCATTACATATGAAGCATAACTTTTTTATGTTTAGTTTTGCCAAAATATAGAATTTTCTTATTCATTAATGCTAAAACAAAATGCATGTTGCTCGCAGCAAGAATTGTTAACTTTTATATCATTGAAGTGCTAATAAAGTTACATTTCTGTTAAAAATAGAGTGTTCAGTAGTCAATTCAGCTCCCTCGATCTCATTTCGTGCAAAATCACGGGGGATTGTAGGTCGTGGAAGACCTAACCAGGGTACTTTGAAAGGGACGATTCCCCTACCCCTGGGGGAAATCATCAAGATTGTTTCTGTCTTTTTACAATCCCCCTGGTTACCCCGGGGGTCGGCCCCTCGGGGAAGCCGCTGATAGGTGCATTAGTGAAGCGGCCACCTAAAGTTTTCGAGAACACATTTTCATTCCCTAAGAAATTCTGACATCTAAAAACCGAAAGAATAAACCTTTAGCAAATGGAGGTCACCGAAAAGAATTGCCTAAAGGAAAAAAAAGAACCCCTAAAAAATTCGTCCCTCCACAAAACTTTGCAACATGAAATTACTTGGGCTAGAAAATTCTTGTTTATGTTCTATATTTTGCCATAGAATTTTCGGTTGACGCGATTTCCACCGAAATCCGAACAGCTAATAGCTTTCTAGAATACGTCAAAAGACATAGTAGGCGCCTTAAAATGGCTAGATAAGCTGCAGACAACTGGTTTCAAACGAATTTCAAAAAGTACTCGTTGGGTGCCCTTGATGGCGTGTCACATACCTGTCATCTCCACGGCAAAAATGACTCTTTAAATCCGTCCATGCACTCAATCAACGTGATACTTCTGGATCCCGTAGACAGATCTCCTTGCTACGTATCCTCCAAGTTTCATGACCAAATATCCAACGAGTACCGAGAAATGATTTTTGTCACCTCGCATTTCGCCATCCAAAACACCTCTTCACAGTTTGACGAGACACCGGAAGTCCAACTAGCCTGAATTCCAGCCGTCTCCTCAGGCTAAAGTCTAGACTTTCTCAAAGTCCTTCTTAGCCCCCCGTATGAAGAACTCGCCTCTCGCTTCGATTCTCGCACTCGCTTTTTGACCCAGTAATCGCTTACCAAGTGACTCAGCGAGTTCGACTTGGAGCAAGTCTAGCTAAAAAGTAGCTAAAGTGCAACCGAAATGATACCTCCTTTGGAGTTGAAAATCACAGCATCGGATGGGAGAGTACCTTTTATCGCTCAGTTTTTACAGCCCCACTAAGGGACGGGAAAGTATTCTCCGCGGTCATGTAAATAAATCGGCGTTTAGCCGGCTTTGTTAAAGTTGTCAAGATCAAGCCGGCGTTGTTGTTTTTGCGTATTATTCAAGAGGTTCCAGTATGTTAGTACAGCAACTACAGAGAACATTTTGAAATGTAAGTGGGATTTGTTTGTTTAAAACTAAGAATACGGACAGGAAAAGCTCTCACTTCAGACTACGAGTCGGCGGGAAGATTCGTCAGTCTTCTAGTTTCCTAGAAACTCGTTAAATTGGCCCCCAAATTCAAGACACAACAACATTATCTTCATCAAAGCAAGTTTATTGTGTTATTCATTTGCCATTTAGTGCGATAAAATACCAGATATTCTGGATGTTTGAACCTTCGTACTTCAACTGTCAAATAATTTCAAACTTTGAGCTTGGGCTGCCTGTGCCTACGGTTTTACATAATGGACTACGATTTGACATAATGGCATGACGCTTTGATATAATGGCATGACGATTTGACATAATGGCATGACGGTTTGACATAATGGCATGACGGTTTGATATAATGGCATGACGATTTGATATAATGGCATGACGGTTTGATATAATGGCATGACGGTTTGATATAATGGCATGACGGTTTGATATAATGGCATGACGGTTTGATATAATGGCATGACGGTTTCGGATATAATGACATGACGATTTGACATAATGGCATGACGGTTTGATATAATGGCATGACGATTTGATATAATGGCATGACGATTTGACATAATGGAACTACGGTTTGATATAATGGCATGACGGTTCGATATAATGGACTACGGTTTGACATAGTGGTATGGCGGCTCGAGGGAATACACCACTACAGTACGATCTAATGCTATTTTTGTCCAGAATCCCCCTCCATAAAAACAAGCCTGATATACATGTATTCTTCTTGAAATCTCTACCTCACACTCCTTCCCAGATGGATACTTAAAATTATACTGTTAATTCGTGCATCATATTGTATTGCAGTGCATCATATTGCATTGTTCCGTAGTCTCAAATAAAAAATGAAAAAGTGCTCAACATTGACTCTTCTTAATATTTATGCGCATATAATTAGCTACTCGAAAACGAAGCTATCCCCGCATCGTTGCTTCGCTGAAAAGCAAAATGGCGTCGCGGATGGAGCATTGCTGTGTTCCTCATTCATTCCTCTCAGTATGCGTTGGAGACAAAATTGTCCTTTCGAACTAGAATACACGTTGCATCCTCGATGCGGGGATAGCCTCGTTTTCGAGTCGGTGAATTAAATATGCGCATAAATATTAAGAAGAGTGAATTGGCATATATAACTAATCTCTTGTACACAAATGCATTATTTGTCCTATGGGAATGTGCCTTTGATTATGAGCTTAGATAATATACCGTCCTGCGTATGGAAGAAAAAAGCATAATGTCTTAAAATATTGCGAGGGGCAAAGGCCCGAGCCAAAATTTTTGAGATTTTACTGCTCTCTAAAACACTGGTTTCCTGTGTTCTGGAGACTAAACATTGGCTGAACCTGTTTCAGCTAATGAACAAAGTTTCACCCTTGCTCAATTTTTTTTCGGGGTGATTTTGGCTCGTTCGCTCTTTTTTCTGTGGAAATTCGGCCTGCTCGATTTTTTTTTGGGGATTTGCGGTACCCCCCCCCCCCCCCCCCCATCAATTTTCAAATGGTCCGTCCCTTAGGATCTTGTCAGGGATCTTGTGTTCCATGCATGGGAGGAATGCGTGACTGAGTGCGTGACGGCCATTCCCAGTGCCTCCTCAAGCAACCTCGTTTCCAGGGGTCTTTACGCGCCTTATCGCCATCTTGGATTAGGCGCGCAAAGACCCCTGGGAACGAGTTGCTCCTCAAGTAGAAATTTGCTGCTTGCGCATACACTAATCACCCTTAAGTGTGCCCGCGATACAAGCACATCCAAGATGGCGGGGCTGCAGACGAGTGTGATTAGTTGGTGTATGCGACAAAGATGAGCTTCAAGGCGTTCGAGCTCGTCCCTGTTATCGAGAAGATTGCCACTTCGTCATCGGATAAACCTAAAACGGTATGCAATTTAATAACAGCAGCCCGGGCTGAGCGGACATCCCTGGCCCTGACCCTGTTTTAAGTCAAAGTGTAATCCCGTTGTAATGCACCTATCAATGTTAAGCCCGAGGAGGGGGAGGGGGGAGGGGGGGAGGGGGGGGGGGG